>JAPVLO010000292.1:0-1200000 GCA_027257055.1 Cephalopachus bancanus | reverse complement strand
CTTTCCAGGTTGGGCAATCTGGGATCCTACCCATTAACCTTCACACCCATCATCTCATTCTTTGGAGGCAGTCATAGCAGAAGGCAGCATGGGCCAGGTGAGAACAGATGTGAATTTGTTTCTTCACTTCCAGCTGTGTGTCCTTGGCTAGTGACAACCCTCTCAGCACCTTGGTTTCCTTGTCTGTAAACCGAACTTAATCATGCCTGCCTGAATGGCTGCCACACAGAGGTATTGTGAGGCTCAATGGATGAGAAACTGCTTTGGGGTTGGGTCTTGAATAAGAAGAGTTAGCAGCATGGGCTTTGGAGCCAGATGGCCTGGGTTCAAATCTTGGCTTTGGAAGTTATATAAGCCTTCCTAGCAAGTTATGTAAGCCCCGCTGTGCCTCAGTTTTCTCGAGTGTGACGTGGGATAATTAGTGCCTAACACATAGGGTGGTTATAAGGATTTAATTAGTTTAATATATGTAAAGTGCTTAAAAAAGGGCCCGGCACAGAGTATATGCCACATAACCATTTGCTTTTAATATTCATTCATGGAATCATTCATTCATTCTGCAATGATTTATTAAGAGACTGTTGATGGGCTACTACTGGTCCAAGGTTCATTTTCTCCCCTTTCCCAGTTAATATCTTCTACACTTTCCCTTCTGAGGGGAGGAATGAACTCACTGTGTGAGATGTTGACACAAGAGTGACAACTTATTTACCTCTGATTCCCAGAGCCTAGTCCAGTGCCAGGCTTACACAAGTGTTCTGCAAATATTCACTGAGTGAACTAATGAGCTTACCAACATGAAGAGGCCCTAACACTTGGCGGCATTTAACATCCATGACCTCTCAGCTCCTTGAAAGATGTTTTGTATAAAGTCCTTTGGGCTGTATCACCCCGCTTTTTACAGAAGGAAGTTGGGACTCAGTAAACTCAGTTGTTCGGGAAGAAAACCTGTCAGCCCAGAGCTGGGGCCCCTTGCTTCATGGGACACCTCCCCCTAGAGCAGAGGTACCACTCATGAGCACTTATGTTGTGGCCTTGTGTCAGGTGACTTCCTCTTCACACTTGATCTCACAGTGAAGTGACGAAGAGGATTTGTCCCTGCCCCCATCTGCTTATAAATGAGAGGGAAGTAGCCATGAAGGCAGTTCCCTTACCCACTTCCCGGACCCTGAAAATGCAAAGTGAAAAAGGGGGCTG
Source organism: Cephalopachus bancanus (assembly GCA_027257055.1). Taxonomy (NCBI): domain Eukaryota; kingdom Metazoa; phylum Chordata; class Mammalia; order Primates; family Tarsiidae; genus Cephalopachus; species Cephalopachus bancanus. The sequence goes on along the minus strand of JAPVLO010000292.1, from coordinate 1,198,803 downwards.
TGAATGGGATTCTGAACCCCCAGGTTTCTCCCCTCTCCTTCAGGTGCCAAGGCCCAAGGGAGGACAGCTTTTACTGGAACTTTAGTAAAGTGATTGCTCATTCACACCTTGCAGCCTCGTGAATCCCATGAACAAAAATAGCCAAGAAGGTGATCCCATTCCACTGCACCTCTTAATCCCTAGACTTCCTGATCTTTCCCGAGAGGACTCATTCCTATGTTTTCCTGGAGGCTCCTGGGAATCAGGCTGCGGAAATAGCTGGAGTCCTTGGTGATTTTTGCTGCAATGTTGCTCTAAGATCCAACTGAGCTTTGACCCCACAAAAGTGGTGACTGTGGTCCTATCAAGGGCTTTGAAGGCGTATTAGTCTCCAGAGGCACAGAACCATTAGCATACATGTAAAAGATAATTTATTAGGGAGAATTGGCTCACAAGATCACCAAGGTGAAGTCCCAAGATAGGCTGCCTGTAGCTGGAGGACTAGAGAAGCCAATAGTGTGGCTCCTAGGGGGCTGGCAGTATAGCTCGGTCCAAGCCCGAGAGCCTCAGAACCAGGGAAGTTGACAGGACAGCTCCCAGTTAGAGGCTGAAGACTTGAGAGTTCCCGGGGGGCTGTTGGGGCAAGTCCCAGAGTCCAAAAGCTGAAGAACCTGGAGCCTGATGTCCTGCTCCAGAGGGGAAAAGAGAGACAGAGACAGAGACAGAGACAGAGACAGAGATGAGAGAGAAAGAGAGAGAATCAATCAAGCTAAGTATCTCCTTCTTCTGCCTGCTTGTCTTAGCCGCACCCCCAGCCCTTTGGACGCTGCCCGCCCACACCAAGTCACACCTAGAAACAAGGCTTCACCAAAGATCCAGGCATCTCTCAGTCTAGTCAAGCTGACACATAATAAGAACCATCACTGATGGCTTTGTGCTGTTTTAGATCTGAGTCTCAGGTTTGCCTATCACTAGCTGTGTGAGTATGGGCAATTATTTTGCCTCTCTGAGCCTTGATTTTCTCGTCTGAAAATTGAGATAGTGACATTGACCTCACAGTTTTGTTGCAAGAGCTAAATGAGACAACACAGGCAAACTGTCCAGCGCAATGCCTGCACATGATCGGTGCTCCTTACATCTCAGTTGAATTTGAATCATTTATTGAGTCAGCATATTTACTGAATACCTACTTTGTATAAAGAATCTCTCTTACTTTTGAATTGGTATATTTCAAGGGTCGAGGGCCCAAGGTTAGACTAAGAACGATGAAAGCAGTTCCTGGGATTTTGTGAGTATTTTTCTGACTATCCTCATGTGTACGTGTGTGCGTGTCTATCTTTCCCAATGTGGGTCTATCCCCACTTGACTCTTTGAAGGAGGAAGAGGAGAGCTCCATTCAGCCAGAGCCACCATCCGAAGCATCTCGGGTGGAAAGGGGCACTAGGATCTGGTGTAGTAGGGGTCAGGGGGGTAGGACAGTGTTGCTAAAGCTCTGGTCCCCCTGCAGCAAGGCTGCTGGGCATGCCAAGTCTGGATGACGGGCTGCGGAATGAGCAGGTGAGGAGCCTGTTACCTGCTGACTTGAACACTGTGACTGGGCGCTGAAACGGGCATTGGCTCCAGGAACAGGGATCAGTTGGGGCCTTTGGTAGGAGGCAACTCAACACCCCGGGGGTGGGGGTTAGAGCAGTGGCCCTGGGTGGGCTTCCCGCCTGGTCTGGCTTCCTCCTCTGCAAGGGGAGTGAGACAGTTCTTTGCCAGGCCAGTGCCTTTCTCCAGCCCACAGCTCTCTGATGCTACTTCCCAGGGCTCAGCAAGTTGAGGCTCACAGCCAAGATCAAAGCCATTCTTACCCTAGCTCACCCAGACTAGGTGGACTATTTAGATTATATCAAGGCTCCTTAGTGAAGATAAGGTTTTCTCGCTTGTCTTTTTTAAAAGACATGTCATCTATATCTCCTCAGCCATGTGGGGGAAAAAGGCAGTAGTGACAAGGGACTCACATCTATTGATTGGGATACTTGTTGAGACTATGGGCTTTGGCCTCCCAAAGGTTCTGCATTATTTAGCTGTGTGATCTTGGGCTACTTACACAACATCTCTGAGGTTGAGTTTCCTAATATGCAAACTATAAGATAATAGGCTGTGCATGGTGACTCATGCCTGTAATCCTAGCATTTTGGGAAGCCAAGGGGAGAGATTGCTTGAACCCGGGAGTTTGAGACCAGACTGAGCAAGATAGCAAGACCTTGTCACTACAAAACATAAAAAATAGTAGCCAGGTGTGGTGGCATGTATCTATAGTCCCGTATATTTGGAAGTCTGAGACAGGAAGATCACTTGAGCCCAGGCGTTTGAGGCTGCGGAGAGCTGTGATCATGCAACTGCACTCCAGCCTGGGTAACAGAGTGAGACCTCGACTGGAAAATTAAAAATAATAAAAAAATATAGATAACGACACCCATCTCGTAGGACTGCTGTGATAACTGAATGGGATGATGTGAGTCAAGCCTTTTCAGAGCTTCTGCCACCAAGTGAGCCCTCGCCACGTGCAGCATGCTTTGTATTTCTATAGCTCTAAATGCCTTTTTAAGATCTTTATGCTGTCCCTGTGAGGGAGGTGTTTTAATCTCAAGTTGTGGCAGAAAAATGGAAGTTTAGAAAGGTTAACTCATTTGCTAAGGTCACGTGGATAATGTGCCATGCAGTAAGCCAGAAATGAAATGCAGTTCTGATGTCAAGGCTCAGCACTTTGTAAGACAACATGTCTCCCTTCTCTAAGAATTTGAAAAGCCTGTAGGAACCCTTTGGAGTGCTCATCCCTTGGGATAGGGGAGGGCTCTGGCTGGCTCTAGGGACAACTTCTCTGGGACCTGTGGAACTGGGCATTAGGCATGTAGCACCTTGATCATGGGTCATTTAATACAGGTGACTCAGACCACTTGCACCTAAAGGCCAGTCTGACCCCAGAAATGTAGGTTAGAGGCCTTCTATAGGGACAGAGAAAGAATATAGGGGTGACGGGTTCCTAGAACCTGGCTATTTCTCTGCTGTCCCAATGACGTGGGTATCTTGGATGCCATTGTTACTATGTGAACCCTGGCTAGTGTTTTGATTGGAACAGGTACAAGGCCAAAGAGCCTTGATCTTTTCTGGATAAGCCAACGATTTGGAGTGTGCTGTTTACTGACCTAAGTGAGGGAGTGTGTGTGTGAGAGGGTGGCCTAAGAGAGTAAGAAGGAGAGAATAACCAGAGCTGACAGATTGAGAAATGCCCCAGTTGGATAAAAAAGATGCAGCCATGCCTCTTTTGCATATCATTTAGATAGCATTAATTTCACATCAAAACATGTGGTCCTTTCTCTGCTGTTGTGCTGAACCAGCCTGGGGAGATTTCGGGTCTGGATTCCAGGGCCTGAGAATCCTGGCCCAGCCACTGCCTCGAGGACAGTGTAATGGAAAGAGAAATCCCCGGGCAGGGGCTGGGTCTGGCTCTGTGTGGGCCACTAACTCACCGTGGGTGAATTTCTGTTTCCCCTTCTTAGTTGGAAGACTCACAGGGGCAGAGTATTTTAAGTATCAAATGCAAAATTTTTTTTGAATACATAAATGTTTTTGAATAAATGACAATAATTCTGGGCAAATCACTTTTCCTTCCAGAACTTTGGGGAGGAGTTGAGAGTTCCAATTTTGAGCAATTTGGGGGCTGTGGACAGATGTGGACACTTCACAGAAGAATGGCCACACCACAACATGCCGTGCATGATTCCAGGAGATTTCTAGATCCTCTGGAGTCAGCCCCTGTACTTCTCTTGGTCCAGATTAGGAGCCCCTGGACCAGAAAAGTTTGAAAATCCCTCAACAGTTACCTTTTAGACTGAGTATCCTGCTCCACGTGAATCTTTAGCATGGGAATCCAAGAGATGGATGCATTCACATATTTACTGGCTCCTGCTATGGGCCAGGCACTCATTAATATTCACAAGATAAGGTAGGCATCATGATTCCTTGTACAGAAGTGAGGGCACTTGACCAGGTGTGGCAGCTCGTGCCTGTAATCCCAGCATTTTGGGAGGTCAAGGCAGGAGGATTATTTAAGTCCAGATGTTCTAGACCAGCCTGGGCAACATAGCAAGATGTCATCTCTACAAAAAATAAAAAAAAATTAGCCTGGCGTAGTGGCACATATCTGTAGTCCCAGTTACTCGGGAGGCTGGGACAGAAGAATTGCCTGAGCCCAAGAGGTCGTGGCCTTGGTGAGGTGTGATCATGTCACTGCACTCCAGCCTAGGTGACAGAGTGAGACACCAACTCAAAACAAAGTGAGGAAACTGAGACTCAAAGAGAGTATGTCCTGGGGTCACAGAGGTGAGTGTCAAAGCTGGGATTCAAACCTACATCTTTGTCTCTAGAGCGGTTCTCTTTCTCTAGGATTAATATCGCTTATCAGTTGTGCCATTCAGCTTTGCTCCTGCTGCTCATTGGGCCTGGAACTAGGTGGGCTCTCCCCCAACACCCACCCCATCGAATGCCTTTCTAAGTGGGAGGTACTGACTGGGGCAAAGTGCAGCGTTCAGGCCTTTGCAGGGGAGTGTGTGCAGTTCAGTTGCCCTAGGCTGGCCAGAAAGGGTCCAGTGTGCATAAGTGGCATGGGTGGCCTGCACTTGAATTAGCTGAGCTCTCCTCCCCAAAGAGAAGAATGGGTATAGCTTTCACACATCCCTTCCCCACATTCCACACTTGATTTCTCTCCCTTTCCCCCTTGTTCTTACCTAACAAGATCTAACCTTATTTACGTAACAGGACCTAAACAGTCAAAAACAGACAAGACTCTCCCCAGCTCCCACCCTTAAACTCCTGGGAAGTAGGAGTTCAGTGTCCAACAGGAGAAGACAGCAGGAGGCACCAAGCCTGGGAGCCTGACTCAGTTTCCCATTTCTCTGAGCAAGGGGTCCCATTCCATTGGTCAGTTTGGGGCTGTTCTGCAGAGGTCTAGAACTCTTTGGCATAGCTCGCCGTTCCCATTCCATGTTGGAGGAAATGCCCACTGTGTGTTTTTGCTCCAGACCCATCCCTGACACCTCAGAACCTACTGCCTAGAAACATATCACTTCTGAAGGTGAACTCCAGGTGGGGAGACCAGCTGCTTGGGTTGGTCAGTTTCCCAGGGGCAGAGCCCGGCAGATTGTGAAGGGGTAAAACTGGAGATCTTTAATAAGAGACTTGGGTGCGGGATAGGCAGGGGTGGGATATGACGCTGGTGGCTGAGTGCAAGAGTTTCCCTGTGGTCATATGCCACACATTGGCCTCTTTTGAGCCTCCTGAATGCTCAGCCTCCTGGAGTTCAGCTACGGACCCAATCAACTCTCAGAGAAAATCAGACAGATGTGCCCCAGCTGCGTGTACTTGTGTATAAGGATCTTCTCCGAAGAGGTGCCACCGCATAGCTGCACACACTGGTCCCTCCTTCTCAGGAGCAAAGGTAAACATTCTCCTCACTTGAGAGCTGAGAGCATGGTTGATTTAGACCCTGGGCACCAGCAGTAATGGGCAGAAGTAGGAGTGGGCTTGAGGACCAGGCCTGCGAAGGTGGGTACGGCAGCAGTTAAATGACTCCCAGACTGCCTCTGGTCTTCAAACAGGGTCCTCCCTCCCCATACAGCCCAGCTTCATGGAAGTCACTGGAAGTGCTGAAGCAATGGGAGAGGGGATCTCAAACACACCCACCACTCTCCTGTCCACGTGTTCTGCTTTGCCTGCACGGGGCTCTCAGTCAGGGGCAGGGGGCTACATGCCAAGGTGGTCCCAGATGCATCCAGGAGGGTCCTCTCCTGTCCTGGCCAGGCCCTCACGGCTGCAGAAACTGGACCGAGGGTGAGGCAAGTACACTCGCGTGTTGTAGGGACAATGATCCAAGCAGGCAAGAAAGAAGGCGAGAACCATCAGTGTCTGTCAAAAATTTTATTTTTTTTTCATTTCACACAGAATGATGTTAAAATAAATCCTCAGGAATATATATTTATATACTTATTTACTTGTGTCAATATTTACAAAAGACTGTGGAGCTCTATGAAGTCTATGTCCACCCATGACCAGGTGGACAGGCAATGTTCATTGAGGCACATATGTACACATTTATGTATAACCTATGTACAAATATCAGACCCTACTGACACAGGAACTCTCAGCTGCAGAAGTCCTGGGCGGGGCAGTGTTGGTGGGGCTGAAAGCTTCCAGAATATGTCAGCAAGAATGATAATATCAATACATCCTGTGCAATGTAGTTACAGCTGGTGTCTAAATTTTCATGAAGCAAACAAAGAGTTAAATGACTCCCAACTCCCATGAGTCCTCCCCACACAGCTCGCTCCGCCTTCAGTTCCCATTGGTCCCCAGCCTCTTATCACCATGGAGACCCAGTTCCCTTTCGGCATCATCCTTACGAAGCTTCACCATCAGCGGTGGAGTTCCTTCTGCTATTGATCCCAAGGAGGCTTATTTATCTGCCTCTTTGAGTTTTCAGCGTTTATTAGAGACAGGACACGGGAGGGCAGTCGCAGAGTTATGCACGAGCAGCAAGAAGTTGGTGCAAACCCCAATTAGATTCTTCGCTGCATGAGCCTAAGCGAGTTTTGGCCATTTTCACTCTCTATATATATCCACGCACACATACATCTATATACACACATGCGTGTATATATATGTGTGCGTGTGTGTGTAATATATAAAATCTCCAGCAACAGCCTATAGAAGCACGAAAGCACACAGGTCTGGAAAAGGAAATAGCATCCTCCACCCATGAGCTTTACAGCTACCACCCTGATGAAAACTAGAGAATCTTCTTTGACTGCTGGCACCATTAATCTCGACTGTTCCAAGATTACCCTTCGTGGAGAGAGGGGTGCAGGGATGCAGAAAACCAGGAAGAGGCCAATTTGGCTGGGGTATTGTTGGCTCAGCAGGCTAGAGCTCGATCATGGGACTTTCCAGCTTCCTGGGGCCCTTCAAATGAAGGAACCATCCAAGCACGACAACAAAAGGAAACTGGGTCGCTGGATCCCACGTGAAGGCAGAACTGGGGCAGGCACAGAGCATGTTCAAACCCTCAGGAGCTGAGACTCACCCTCGCCAAAGCCAGCCAGGCCTCTCTTCTTGCTTTTCTATCCCGTTTCTTGGCCTGGAGCTGATTTACTTCTTCCAGCTCCACCTGGCAGGTCAAAGCCCTCACCCTACACTTCATAAGCGCAATAGGCAGTCATGTTAGTGGCTGACGTGGAAACTGTTTGGTAGCAAAGCGAGCCCCTGATGGCTCCCTTCCTCCCAGCTCCTCCTCTCGTTTTCTCCCGCAGCCCAGAGTGTTTATGCACTCGTACAAACAAGGCAGTCAGCATCTAGGGAATCCTTTTCAAGGAGAAGCAGGGCTTAGAGGCCTCTCATGAGGACTGAGAAGAGACACAGTCCTCTGGAACGCTACCAAAGGTCCAAGCACATAGCCATATCTACACTACCCTCTCTGATTTTGGTGTTGCAGCCGCTGTCCATGTTATGACATCATCACACCTGCCCTGTGCACCCATCAGTGGAATGATGCAGGGAGTTCTGAGCTGTAGGCTCACCTGGAACATATCTGGCTATTTTAGGATGCAGAGGAGCACAGGACGTTTTATCAGCTTCCATGCTGAGGTTCATGCAGTGTAAGAAGTTGCCATCCAGACAGGCTGCCTCAACTGCCCCAGTTAACCAGTTGCCTGTGCCATGTCTGGGTTATGGGCTTCTACTACCCAATTCTACAATCAGCTTGGCCAAATCGGAGACTTCTGGGGGTGTGGGGAAATGGCAGACACCCCTGCACCACCTCAGTTGCTCCAGATACCAGTGAGGAATCCTTCTCATCCCTGTTCAGATTGCACACAGTAAAATGCAGGAGGTGAGGCTAGAAATTATATCCCAAGGGTCTAACACACTGGCAGGCAAGAGGGAGGGTGAGAGCACATTTCAGCTCACAACCAGCTGTTTCTTGAGTAGTGCATACAGCTCACCTCCAAAGAGGCAACTGAATTACAGTTGCTCTGGATGTGAGGCCAACCTAGGTTTGATCAGAATCAACAACAGAATGGGTTAGTTCCACTGATTGACACAGACCTCACCTTCCATGTGGCAGGGATGTTCTTTAGTTCTTCATTAGAAATGCTACCTTTAGATCTCATGAAACTCCAACCAAGAGCCCTGCCAACGACAAAGAGAACGCTAAACAGATCAGCGCTTAGCCAGGTCTACAAGCTTTCTACTCCCCGCCAGCTCCCTCCCCCCACGAGCTACAAAGTTGGGACAAACTTTTCTGGTCCTCAGTGATGAGGTCACAGCCAACCAGGGAAGACAGAAGAAAGGCGAAAGCACCTGGCCCTTAGATCAAACTTCCCTTTTATCCCTGAGTCAGGCAGCCACCTGGGAGGGAAAGGAAAAAGGTGAACCTGGAGCCTGCTCCTTTGTTATGAAAGAACTGCCTGTTAGAAAGGCCCCTAAGCAAAAGAAAAAGAGTAAAACTGGAGAGGTAGAAAGAATTCAAAGGAAGGTCATTAAAAAAATATAGGTAAGTGCAGGTGATTCCTTGGATTGCCAAAAATATGCCACATAAGTGAAACTAAGGGGACTAGTCAATACATAATTGTGTCATTTTTGAAATAATGGTGCACATATATACATATACTACACATATACACACACAGATATATGTATATATGGAAAAACCTCTAACAACTCAGGACCAGTGAACCAAAACCTAGATTGACGACAATTATGTTTTCTTACTATACTTTCAGTAGGAAGAGGCTACTGACAGGAAGGGTTATCTGAAAAGCCAGGATGTGTCCCAAGGGTCCACTTCCAGGTCCATCTTGCAGTCAGTAGCCAATTCAGCCTGTCTCTTTGGTCTTCTCCACCTACTTCTGAACAACAATCACTGAGGTTTAGAATTTTTGATCCTGAGGAAGGCAAGGTCTCCTGTCATCTTTGAGCACTCCACTCACTAAGGCAGAAAAGTTTCTACTAACCTACTTGGGAAAAGTTTTTTTCCCATAATGAAGATTGCACCAGACTATGTTTCCCCATTCCCACCCAAGCAACCAGAACCATAAAGCAACCAGAATGTCCCCTTCCCTGAGGTTTCCCCATCAGGTAACTGAGGTTTTACTGTACACATATGTATAGGGCAAGGAAGGCGGAGAAGGAATAGAAATGGGACCCTGGGGTTGCCAGCCCTCTCTGATTGTCCAGCCTGAAGACCTAGCCTCACATGTTTCAGAAAAGGGGACTCTCCTGAAGCCTCTGGTTCTATGTGCAAATATTTGTGCAGCTGCACACTGCCGTGGGTGGAGGGGTCTTTAGTTCATGCATGTCATGCCCTAACCCCCCAGACTGCTATCCCTGCCGACCTCTGCCCACACCCGCAGGAACTTGCTTTCTTCAGACTCCACGGAGTTGCTTTGGTCAAACAAGTCAGCTTATCCTGAAGGTGAGTCAGAGAAAGCCTGCCCAGGTGACTGATCCCAGGTGCCAACCTCTGGGCCGACCTCAGCATCCATCTCCCCGGGGAAAGGAGGAGGGGCAGCAAAAGGATCAAGTAATGGTTCATGCATGGAAATGGTTTTGGGTGAGGCTTGATTTTTCTCAACGGGTGAGTGCTTTCCTGCAGGCTGCCATAACACCCTGCCAGACTCACAGAAAGTCAACAGGATGGGTGTGAGGTCACTCACACGCAAGCTTTCAGTGCAGGTGAGGATGCTGTGCAAGGAGAAGCAGGGAGGAAGAGAAGGGAGAGAGGGCTGAGACACACACAGAGACAGAGAGGGGCCCACAGGAAAGAGACAGGGAGACAAAGTTGTCTCGTGGGCCTTCTGTGCACGGATGTTACACCTCTGCACAGGTGTCCATTCCAGGAATTCAGACCTCAGAGGCCAGAATCAGGTGAACACACGGGAAGAGAGAGAACCACAGAGACTGTGAACGAGTGCCCAGAAGTCGAGGGCAATATCTGATAATCCAGGTACTGTCTATCACTTTTCAGTCCTGAGAGCAAGATTTTTAAAGAGCTATTGCTAAAGAAAACAGTCACTATTTATTTTATTGCACTTTTCCTCTTGAAAAATATTCAAACACAAACTATGAGAGATGAAGCTGAAATATGGTGGGAAAGGAAGCAGACACAAGAGAAAAATGAACTAAATGAACTAGATTAGTTTGAGGAAGAAGAGGGTGATGGCTCAGGAGACTTTTAGAGGATCCCCCATGTCCCTCTCCCCGCCATGTTCTCACTTGCTGCTTAGATGGGAGAGCAGGGCTGGTCTCAACAAGGCCCAAGTCTGAAGATCTAGATAGAGACCACGGTCACAATAGCTATTGAGGCAGCTCTGAGCACCCACCTTCTTGTTGGTTGGCTCAAGTGGCTAGTGATGCTAAAGAAGTTAAGGTCATGAGTTCAAACTTGGCAACGGACACCTTGCCAAGGCTGGTGTAACCAAGGAGCATCTGGATGTTACAGCCTCCTCGGACCAGACAGCCCACACCCAGATGCAGGTTGTTATGACGATGGGCCCCAGGAGAGCTCTGGGGAGCAGAGCTCGGCACCACCATCCCCACTCCTGGGTGAACAAGTCAAAGCACTGTGCTCCCCTGCCCGCCATGGTGTCACCCACACATGGTGTCACCCACACGGTTCTCTAGATCCCTTTGGGGGAAGTCAGCCTCTACTGTTCTCCACTACCGTGGGCCGTGCTGAGCAGCCTGAGGAACTTCAGAGGGCGCTGCCTTCTCAGGGTGGCTTGACACTGATCTTATAAGGCTGACCGTGAGGAAGCACGTTGGTCAAAGTTCCCACTACAATGTAGCAAGAAAGCAAGGGAAAGTAGATAGGAGGACAAGCTAGTTCTGAAGCCTTCTCTACACAGGGCAGCAACAGGAACACCCAGGCTGGGATCTCAGGCCATCATAGCTTTCCTGGGTGCCCTTTCCACACCAGGCTAATAGAGTCTAGAGGCATCCTTCCTCGGGGCCCCTTTTAAAAGGCTAACCTTCTGGTGACATGCTAACGCCATCCTCAGAAGCTCAGGTACAGGGGATAGAGGCAAGCAGAGAGGAAGGAAGAGAGCACGGGCAAATATCACGGAAGTTTCAGGAATTATGTTCTTAATTAGATTTTGGCTCCTGAAAAGTTGACTTTGGAATTTGACCAGCTCAGTTACTCTCTTTTTCTGGCAACCTCTCCACCTTTCCCAGGCTTCTTCCTCTTCAGCCTCCCGAAAATTCCAACTTTCTCGAAAGTTTGAACCCACAGAGACACCTGATGAAGTCGAAGGGAAAATTGGAAGCTTGGCTTGCAAACACAAGTCCTAGCATATTGCACTTAATGCATACATTTTGGACCCTCACGCCCATTCCTTGCTGTTGTTGCTTCCTCTGGGGAGACTGGGATCTGCAACCATCACTAAGAGGGCAGAGTGAGGCACACCTGGGACAGTTGCAGGAGCAGAGACTGGGCTGGACCCGAGGCCTGACTGCAACTCTTGACTTCCATTTCAGCTGAAGCCTTTGCCAAAGCACACTCAGCTCTCAGCTAGTCCTGCGAGTGGGAAGAACCAGCTCCAAGAGTCATCCAAAACAGTGGGTAGTCTTTAAGTATTTTAATATTCTAAGTATTTAAATCTGACCTTAGGATATAGGATACAAATCAGGCCCTCTAAAAAACTGCTATTTGTTTGTTTAGCTTTAGGTTTATGTTCTCAATCACATTCTACTTAAGCTGATTTGGGTAGTATAGCAATCGGATGGGAGGCAGGGCAGCCGGGAGCCCCAACAAGGAGGTAAGAGCATGCCTGGAGTTGGGCACCCATAGAGGGGAATCAGGAGTTAACCCCATTGGGCTTACTGCCCAAGAGCAAGTGAAATGCCATAAGTAAGGTAGCTAATTGAAGAGATAAGTCTATATGGGGGTCTCAATTTCCTTCCTGACCCGACCCACAGCAAAGCTGCCGAGGATGGAGAGGCAATAAGATTTGTGGACTGAGAGAATGTTGGGGAATGTTTACCCTGGTTCTGGGTCCAGAATCCTGCAGTTTCTTGAGTCATCACTGCTTTTAAGAGAATAGGGCTGAATCCAAGACCCCAGGTGCTGGGAGCAGGGGAGCCTGGACTATTGGATTGCATGTGTGGATTGGATTTGAAGGAAGGGACATGGCATGGTGGTCTGTATTGGGCTGCCAGCTGTCCCAAATCCTTCCACACCCCGTGTCCAGGTTTCCAGGGGAAAGAAGGTGAACAGGTAGAAACCTCACAAGACTCTTGGTCTTAACCAGAGAACTGCTTGGTGTGGTGGTCCATCTTTTGGCTTTAAACTCCAAGGGTTACTTCTCAGGACTGAAATCTGGTGGTAAGAGAAGAGACTAGAGAGAGATTTCTTAAAGGATACTGAGATACAGGCTAGGGAAAGGTGATTAAGTCTGACCTCTTGCTTGTGTCCATCCATGTATACCTCTGGGGGCAGAGCAATGGATTTGACTGTATGCCTGCATTTCATGTATATTGTGTGTGTGTTCTTGGGCGTGCATGCTGTATCTTGTGTGCCTAGTATAAGTAAATGTGTTGTGTGTACACACTAAGTTTGCATGTATTCTGTGTGCAGAAACTATGACAAAATATCCCTTGTGCATTTTGCATGTATCTCCATCATGTCCACGTAGTTTTGTGTATTTTGCATCTGAGAAGCAGGCTGCATATCTGAATGTGGTGTTTGTCTTTCGAGCATGTTCTGTGTCGCTAAGTACATTCTGTGTCTGTGGTGTGTGCAAATTTTGTATATAGTTATGATCATACATCTTCTGTGTCTGTCCTTTACATTAATGTGATCTGTGTATACCCTGTATGTGTACCACGTTTTGTATTTGTGTGGCAATGGCATATCTATTTTGCGTGGATGTGCATGAATGTGTGTAGACAAAATATCCCTTGTGCATTTTGCATGTATCTCCATCGTGTCCATGTAGTTTTGGTGTATTTTGCATCTGAGAAGCAGGCTGCATATCTGAATGTGGTGTTTGTCTTTCAAGCATGTTCTGTGTCGCTAAGTACATTCTGTGTCTGTGTGGCATGTGCAAATTTTGTATATAGTTATGATCATAAAGGACTCTGTGATAAATCTACCCCTTTCCCTAAGCCTCAGGAATGGGTTGCTTTACCTTCTGTTTTCCAAAGGTCCATGTCCCTCCCACCCCATGCACTGGAAATTCAGCACCACCTCCATGAAGGAGAGGAAGAGAAGCCCAGAGGCTTTGTGCTAGACACGGGATGCCCTGCAGACACCTGGGGAAGCGGGTGACCAGGAACTAACGAGCACCCTGGGCCTAGCACCCTGAGCTGGTGCCCCACGCCCCCAAGACAACTGTAGGTGCTAACCAGGCAGCAGTGAGATGTGGGTTGGAGCCACTGCTGGTCAGCCTGGCCACTACAACTCACTGTTTGGGAAACTCACGCTACTATGTCAAAAGGCAAAGAAGCCCAGTCTGGCGAGTCAAAAGTCCTTGAAGGATTGTCCCCCACTTGGACCCATTCCAAGGCCAACCTACTATCTACCTTTAGGCTGTGCAGTGCTCATTTACTCTCTACCTGTTCTGGGGGACAATTATTTACTGATCCTTTGGTTCTTCCTAAGAAGCAGCTCTGGTTGCCAGTTTACCAGGGAGAGAGTTTTGTTGTGACCATCCAAATGATGCCTTTGATTTATCTAGGGACTTCATCCCTTGGTCCTGGACTTCAGGTGTTTCCACACAGAAGAGGCTCCTTTTAAGTCCAGATGAGTGGCATTTGGTCCCAGGGAGTCCTACTCCTTGGTTTCAAAGCAGGGGACCCATTCTGGCTCTTTAGGGAAAGGTTCATGAATGTGACAGACACAAAGCCAAGTGATAAAGAGATTCAAGGGGGGCGGGGAAAGATGAGAATGGGAATGCTGAACAGGGTGGACCGTGGAGAAGAGGCCCAGGGTAGGTCTGGCCCAGGACAGCTGGAACTGTGAGGGCCACAGGGCCCTTGTGCACTCAGTAAGACAAGCTTCAGCTGTGGGAACTGAAGCTGCAGCACATGGAGGGCAGAAAGACAATTCTAACGTCTAGGAATCCATGAAGATTGGAGTGTCTGAGGCAACAGCAGCAAACCCAGGCCCAGTGGGGTTACCAGTGAGACAGATAAACCCATTAGGCCTCTTAGACAGCCAACCCACCGGGCAGTGGATTTGCCCCTGATTCTGAACTCCAGAGAATGAATATATATATATAAATATGTGTGTGTGTGCATATACAAATACACACATGTGTATGTATATATATATACACTCTAGTGCACATAGCCAAACACATGCATAAATTGCCCTGTGTCAAAAATATTGCATAAGCTTATACAATGCTCAAATGCAATTTTCTTTTATAGCTAGCTAGGTAGAGGAACGAGTGAAAGAGAGAGACTCGATATATATTTATATACACTGGATCCACAGACCCGCCTGTCACCAGGACCAGATGCCCTGGTCACTGTACAGTCATGCCCATGGCTAGGTTAATTCCTAAGGTGCAGCTATGTGAGGTGTTCAGACGCCATTTCCCCTGCTCACCCTCCTGGCTTAGCAGAGGTCTGTGCTCCCATTTAGAAGAACAGGGGTGGGTAGACTGAGGGGACCAGAAGTTTTTGTTCCATTCCAGATAGTCTATTTTTTTTTCTCCCGTTGGAGGACTTTTGCCTTCAGATGGGGGAAAAAAAAGCCCTAGTTCAATGCCATTCCAAGGTTATTAGTATTCTAAATGTTAATACTGTATAGGCTACTAGGAAAATAGGTTATCTCCTGTGTTTTAAATATTGAGATTCATGCAACAAACACCCATGCAGTTCTATTGCATCACTGGTAAATTTCACTGCAGTGTCAGTGTAGCCGGGCCACATCACCAGGAAAGCAGATGTCTGCAAACTCCAGTGTAAAGGAAGACATCAGACAGGTTTTTGTGGCCCTGAAGCCTGCAAAAATGGTAAAATCTGAAGCTGAGAGGTCCCTTGGTTTCTTAGCTTCTCCCCATAGGCCTAAAGAAACAAATGTGAAACTTGACAACTCATATTCGGTCAAACTCACTGTACCCCCCGCCCCGGGTTTCCCTCACATCAACACTGCAGAGAAAAAGCAGAATGCAGCATTTTCCGTTATGAAACACAAGCCTCCCAAGCATCTAGTTGGCAACTGTAATTCACAAACCCCAGCCTGTGACACAGAAAGTCATTCCAACACACAGGACTGTGTGTTCTTTGCAATGCAAAAATGGGAGTGGCCTTTTGAATAATCACCAGAGCTTTTAAAACCAAGCCATGATGGTGTTGCTCTGTGAAGGGGTAGGTGGGCTGAAATGGGGCGGTGGGGTGACGGTGGGGGGGTGCCTCTCCCAGGGGTCATGCGCATGATCAGTAAGGAAAGGTGGCACTGATACGGGGCCCTGTGTGTTAGATATGAGGTGGTCTCAATGCATCTTTCCGAAATTCTAACTTGATAGGTGACTCCCATCTTTGGAAACCCATAAGCCGGTGAAGAGGATGTGCGTGAAAGCCGTGATAGATATTCTGTGTTCTAAATCAAAAGTCAAAAGGTCAAAAGTCACTTGCACGACTATTGCTTTCCATGCAGAACCAGATACACACTGTAGAACACACTGACTACAATGCAGGTTATTATGCAACATCTGCATTAGTTCCATTGGGCTGTGAGTATGTAACTAGGTTTCAGTCAGACATCAGTTAGCATTTTGGTAATGTTCACATAGTTTGTGTTAGCCAAGGTGCAGTTGGCTGTCTTCAAGTTTTCCTCTCTAAAGTCCTCGTTACTGTTGTTTACCCCCTCCTGGATCTCCATATAATCAGACTTACTAATGGTAGAGGCACTTCTACTTTTCTTTAGGTCAGGGGAGGATGGGATCTTTGGACAGCTTGTCACTTGCAAGTACTGGGCCTGCTCCTCTCCCTCCGTCTCCCGGTGGTAGAAGTAGTTGAAATTGGACACAATGACAGGGACCGGTAAGGCAATGGTTAACACACCTGCAATTGCACAGAGGGAACCCACTATCTTCCCCCCAATGGTAGTTGGAACCATGTCTCCATAGCCTACGGTTGTCATGGAGACGACTGCCCACCAGAAGGCGTCCGGGATGCTGGGGAACTGGGAGTCACGCTCATCGGCCTCGGCGAAATAGACAGCACTAGAGAAAAGAATGACCCCGATGAAGAGGAAGAATATCAGGAGGCCCAATTCTCTCATGCTGGCTTTGAGGGTCTGCCCTAGGATCTGGAGACCTTTGGAGTGTCTGGACAACTTGAAAATCCTAAAGACTCTTACCAACCGGATGACACGGAGGATGGCCAGCGACATGGCCTGCTGGCCCTGCTGAGCGTCCTCTGGCTTCTCGGCCAGCTCTGTCCCCAGGGTGATGAAGTAAGGGATGATGGCCACAATGTCAATGATGTTCATGATGTTGGTGAAGAAGCCGGCTTTGCTGGGACAGGCAAAGAACCTCACCAAGAACTCAAAGGAGAACCAGATGATACAGAGAGTTTCTACGATGAAGAAGGGGTCAGTGAAGGAAGTGGACTGTTGGTACCCAATGGTGCTGTTGGAATAGGTGTGGAAGGTCACCCCGCCACCATGCATGTCTTCATTCTCATCTCGGAAGATGGGTAGTGTTTCCAGACAGAAGCTGACGATTGAGATCAGAATCACCATGACAGATACAATAGCTATAATCCTGGCAGGCCCTGAGCTTTCTGGGTATTCAAAAAGAAGCCACACCTGTCTCTGAAACTCGTTTTCGGGCAGAGGACGTTCTTCCTCCTTGATGTAGCCTTCATCTTCCCGAAACATCTCCATTGCTTCTTCACCCAGCTCATAAAACCGGATTTCTTCAGAGAATATATCTAAGGGCACATTCACAGGCCGCCTCAACCGGCCCCCAGACTGGTAGTAGTATAAAATGGCATCGAAGCTGGGGCGGTTCCGATCGAAAAAGTACTCATTTCGGAGAGGGTCAAAGTATCTCATTCTCTTCTTTGGGTCCCCTAAGAGGGTCTCTGGAAACTGGGCTAAGGTCTTTAGCTGGGTCTCGAACCGCAGCCCTGAGATGTTGATCACCACCCTCTCACAGCACTCGTGGTCTGCCTCTGGGTCATAGGTGTCCTGCGGGTGCCCAGGGAGGGCAGCAGCCTCGTCTGCGGGGTCTCCGGTGGCCACTGTCATAATTGGTGCTGAGAGAAGCGCCTCACGCTAAACCTTCCAGCTGACTGGCGGCAGGGAGCTCAGGGTGCTGCTAACGGCCCCAGAAAGCACAGAAGCATTGGCCTGGGCTCCTGCAGGAGAGCACCGAGAGCTCCCTGAGAGCTGGACAGACAGCCTCGCTGGGCTGAAAGACAGAGGCAGTTAAGGACATGAGACCACTCAGCATTGGCAGCCTGACCTGGGTTGCCACTTTTTGTCTCCCATCTCTCAGCCAAGAATTCAGAAACATGACCTCCACCACCACCATCACAGAAAAGCAAAATTTACTTTCACCTTGCAACTTGTCTGAGGATCAGAGGGAAGCAAAGCAGGTAGTAATCTCTCAAGGGACCTCTGGGACGCCCTGCACTAGGGGAAGGTGTCTGGTACAGGTTGCCTTGCACTGCACAGGCTTCATGGAGCACAATCTCCTGCTAGTAGGCCAGAAGAGAGTCCTCTTCCAGGCATTGCACTCAGGTCGCAGATTCTTGCACCCCGGGCGGTATTCACGGTGGGGGACCTTGGGTCTGGGTCTTCCCCATTGCCTCCCACCCCATTGATGCTACACACTGCTGTTATTAAATGACAGGTGGATTTACCTGGCCAGGCCTTGCGGAGCTGATCCGACGCTGCAGGAATCCTAGATACACATACAGGCAGCCCAGCTCTCCATCACGGCTTCTCACTTGAGCTAGAAATAATGGTGAGTCATTCTGGGCAGGAGGGCAGACTCCGGGTCCTGGAGGTGAGCTCTAGGGCCGGGCCGGGCTGGAGGGGCAGTGGGCTGCCTGGCCAGGGGCATGCGGAACTCGAGGACAGCCGAGGGAGCGTGGGTCTGGAGCCTTTGGAAGGAAGGAGGCAAGATGCAAAGCTCAGCAAAAGCCAGAGTACTGGCTGTCCTCAGGAGGTGTGACGTTGCCTGGAAAAAACAGCAGCAAGGTGGAACCAGGGCTTTTGGGCAGCTGGTGCCAAGGTTTAGGAGGGCTCTGGCAGCCTCCCTCACTGGAGGTGACAGGTCCTCATGCCCACCTTCCATCCTGATGCCATGCCTGAGAACTATCCCTCGGCCTCCCAGCCTCTCCCAGGCAGGCTTCCCATCAGCTTGAAGCACTTTCTCTTAGGGAACAAGCCTTCAGGTTTGGCTGGGCCTGTCTTCTGCAGGGGCCTTCCTGGGTTGATCCAGACCTCTAGTCCTCAGCTGCCATCAGAAGGACTCTGGGCAAAGCGCCCCCCTCTTCCTCCCATGCCAGGACACAGCATCTCCCAAGGGAAGGCTTAGCTGACTGCAGCCTGACTACAAGCTCTGACCTCAGCTGAGTCCTGGAAAAAGAAGCACACGCCCTCCCTCCCCCAGTCCCCAACACACACTCCCCCAGAGCTCTAGGGAGACCCCACACGCAACAAGGTCGCCTCTGTGCCCAGGCTGGATGAACTTACTCTCCCTCCGGGATCCCTGGGCCGCAGGCCTCCCTCTGAGCCGGGTGGCATTTGAGCTGGGCAGGCGCTCGACCACTGATTTCTCCCCAAGAGAAAATCCCTCACATCTCCTCGGCAGGGAGCGCAGAACAAACGCTCAGCCTGCCTGGCTGCTAGGCGGTTTGGCAGCAGCCAGAGGGGGAGCCTGGAGGAAGCCGGCTTCCGGGCTGGCCCCCTGCCGACCCAATCTCTCCGGCTCCGGGGCGGGGAGGGGTCCGGGCCCGGTCCCCATCGCCTCGCGCTCCGGCCGGGATTCCGGCCGGGCGCGCTCCTCGCTCGGCTCCGCGCGGCGGACCAGACCTCTAGCTGGCCGCGGCCGCCAGCGCCACCTTAACCCTCTCCTCCCCGGGCTGGCGGCTCCCGCAGAGGGCCCCAGTGCAAGCCAGCGCTTCTGCCCCAGGGGTCCTGCCCAGGGACCCCCGAGGCACCGTCTGCACCCGAAAGCCCCGGAGCCTGAACTCTGGGGGTGGGGAGTAGGCTGTGCCTGGCTGGTGCCCCAGATCGCTGCGAACTCTCGAGCGCGGGGGCTCCGCGGCAGCCCACGGCCCCGGCGGAGGGGAAAGCCCTTCTCCGCTGCGGAGCCGTTGGGTACTTCCTGCGGGAGAGGCGAAGGCGGCCCGGCCGTCCCGAGCGCTGCAGGTCCCACCAGCCGGCGCTATTTACCAGACATGGCTATGCTGCCAGCCGCACTCGCCACCACCCACCCGCTCCTCTCCGCGCCCTCCGCCTCGCGCCGCGCACATCCAGAGGGTCCCGAGCCCGCTCCACGCACGCTGCTGCCGCGGGCCGCGAGCCCCTCTCTCGCCCGCCCCGGGCCGGGGGCCGCCGGGGCAGAGGTCGGCGCCGGCTCGCCCGCCCCGGACTCCGCCGAGTCCGCCGCGCTGCGGGCTGCGGGCTGCGGGCTGCGGGCTGCGGGCTGCGCCGCCGGGCGCCCCGCCGCCCCTCGGGCAGGGGAGGAGCGCGCGCGGCCCCGCGCCCCGGTTCCCATTTACCCTTCCGGACGGGCCCCCGGAGCCTCCATGTCCCTGGGCGGCGGCCGGCGCCGGCGGAGCCCCGGCAGCGGGCGGCGGCGGTGCGGGCGGCCAGCCGGGAGCCGGCTCTGCAGTCCCGCGGGCGGCGCGTACGGAGCGCCCGGCCGCCGCCCGCAGCCGCACCGCGCCACGCAGCGCCGCACCTGGCCCGGCAGCGAACTCGAATTAAAGGGGCCGGCGGGGCCCGAGCCGGCGCCGCGCGCCGCCCGCCGCCGCCGCCGAGCCCGCCGCGCCCGCCGCCTCGCCGGGCCCCCGGCCTCGGCTCCCGCCCCGCGAGGAAGGCGTTCTTGGGCAGAGCCCGGCTTACTGACCAGAGCCTCGCGGAGGGCTCTGCGGGGCGCCGCCGGGGCCGGGGCTGGAGGGTGGGCTTGGGGGAGGGGCAGGGCCGAAGTTGAGCTCCCCGAGAGGCTTCTGCCGACATCATAAAGTAGGCGAGGAGGAAACAATCGATCGCAGCCATCCCGCCCCAGGCGGGATCCAGCCCCGCGGGAGGTGTGTTGCTATTATTACGAGGCTGCCAGACAGATCTGCAGACCCCTTTCTTGCGCCTTCTCCCGCCGGCGCGCCCCTCCTCCAGCTGGGCTTCCCAGCTCCCTGTGACCTCGCAAAGATTGGGCTTCGCAGGGAGATGCAGCAGGTGCTTCGCGCAGTGGGGCAGAAACTCTGCTGCGGGTCCCCACCCCCACAGGGAGAGCCGCAGGAACAGGCAGCAATCACTGCAGGGCCGACTCTCTCCAGGGCCCCGGACAGAGAAGGCTGGGGCAAGGTGCAGCTGTCCTTGGGAAAGGCCAGCAACTCACAAAAGGCACCCTCTCTCGGAATGCACAAAGCCCACAGAGCTCTGAACTTGGGAGTGCAGCGTTCCTCTCACCCCACCTCCAGCTCCCTCCGGGGAAGGGCAGATAAGGAAGCCCTTTGCTTTGGGGAATTGGGTGTGGGAAGTCCAGCCTGGTCTCTGCTTAGATGGGGGATCCCAGAGGGTTCACATGACAACCTCAGGGCCTGCTGGTTGTGTTCTCCAGGCCCCTGTCAGGATCACCCAGACAGGTGTTTCGAAAAGACGTTCCTGGCGATCAATGTGCAGTAGACAGGGAGACTCCGAGGGCCTCTCATGTGAGGAGGGCTCCAGCTGGGCGCTGCCTCCTCGGGGAACCCTCTTCTCCAAGAGGCCCAGACTCTGTGGGATTCTGGCATTTCATTAGGGTCATCTATGAGGTGTGGTTGAAGACCGGTGGCATTCCCAGAGCTGGGGTGGAGGGGGGGTGGTCTGGGAAGACAGGCGCCTAGTAAGCTCCCAGGATGACGGCTATAAGGCAGGGCTGGTTTGGCTTAGAGCCCTCTGGGCCCAGGCTATCAATGTCTCAGCCAGAGTATGGCTTAGGTGTTGTAGAGGCAGCCAGACCCAGCCTTACATCCCTGCCAGTTGGTAGGTAAGTTAATTCACTTCTCTGGGCGTCGGTGTCCTTATTTGCAAAACCAGGATACCTCTCAGGGTGTGGTGGAGGCTGAGCTGTTGGATGCAGAGTTTAGCGCCCAGCAGGCACTCAGTAAATGGGGATGTCTCTGCTGGGCTTCCCTGTGAAACTCCTCATGGCTCCCAGCCTCCAGCTTAGCTGTTGACTATTTCTCTATGTGCCCAGTCACTGGGTCCTTGTTGCCTCATTCTCTGTGCCTCGCAGTTGCTCCTCCCCTTACTTTCCCGGAGGTCTCAGCCGCTCCCCCCCTCGCCCCAAACGGCCTCCCACTGCCCTCCACTCCTTCTGGAAGCCTCCTCTGCCAGCACAGAGGGGCCCTGTTTCTCCTACTTGGTACACTGGGTTCTCATGTCGGTTGAAGTCCAACCATCTTATCCATTTGATCGCATCTATCTATCTATATATCTTTTGCCTTCCTTTGTTAAAAACAGAAGATGTGAACAGAAGAGAGCCCTTGAGGGGGAATTAGTAATCATTGTCATTGGTGACATGGGCTTATCATGTGTCAGACACTGGGATAAGCACCTCGAACGCTGTGCTGCATTTAATTCTCACAGCTCTAGAAGTTAGTGTCTACACGAAGTACTGTTTTACAGAAAAGGAAACTGAGGCAGGGAGAGGTGAAGTAGCTTGCCCAGGGTCCCTAACTGGAGGACCCCAGAACTTGAATTAGGTCTTTGTGACGCCAAAACAAGTGCCTTAACCTCCTCGCCGCACTGCACAGGTGTCATGAGCAGACCTTGAATTTCATGTCCTTCAGAATCTTCCTCTGACCTCTGTTTCTGTCATTTGACTTGGCCTCAGGGATATGTGGTCCTCCCTCTACCCTTTCAAGTCTGACCAAAAGTGAGAACAACAGTACAAAATGAATTAAAGAATAAGAGAGAGAGAGAGAGAGAGAGAGAGAGAGAGAGAGAGAGAGAGAGAGAGAGAGAGAAACTATAACATTAGCACCTTGGTCTGGCAATACTGTGTAAGAAAAGAACTTAGGCCCCATTCCCAGTGCTGACACATGCTAGTTGTGTGCACTTGAGCAAGTTATTGAAACTCTCTGAGTCTCAGTTTCCTAATTTGTCGAATGAGAGAGCAAGGCTACTTTACAGGGTAGTAAGGATTAAATTAGTTATAAACAGTGGACAGCCAGCAAGCTCCAATTCTATGCCAGTCACCATTTCTTATTTTTGTTCACAGAAACAGCAGCCAGAGTGTCCCTTGATCCTTTCCCCAGGGCGGAGGGAAACCTTCAAAGACCACTCCCATCTCCTTTGGTTTGGTTTCCTGTTTGAGAGCCAGGCTTTGCCTTCAGCAGAGGGAAGAGATGTGGTGACTGTCATAGCAAGTGATTGGTGACTACAGTCACTTAAAAGAGGACGTGATGGCAGTGTGTGCATATACACCCCACCCCCACCCACACCCACACTCACACAGAGGTTCAAGAGGAAGAATCTCTTAGGTCTTCTCACCACCATTTATGAACCTAGAAAGATACCATGAGCTCCCAGGGCACCGTCTCTCCTCCCTGGTATGACTGCCATCTCTGATGCGCCCCACCAGATCATCCACCATGTGGTGGCACAGTTCCCTCTAGCCCACAGATAAGTTGGGTAAGAGAGAGCACCGGACTGGCAAATGCACCCCACAGGGCGTTTTATTTCATCCTTGCAACCAACCAGTGAGAAAGACATTGCCTCTGTTTTGCGGATGAAGATACTGAAGCTTTGAGAGGACCAGTTGCTGTCCAGGGTAACTGAATGGGCGAGTCGTGAGACTGGGACTTGAACTCAGGACCTTGTGACTTTCCAAGTCGCCATGCCATTCTGCTGCCTGCTTCTACTGTTAGCTGGGTGCCAGGCATCTGGGCTCAATTCCTAGTCTTAGGAACACGGGGTTTAGTCCAGCTGATCTTGCAGACCTTCCAGGACTGAGGAG
This sequence comes from Cephalopachus bancanus, assembly GCA_027257055.1. NCBI lineage: Eukaryota > Metazoa > Chordata > Mammalia > Primates > Tarsiidae > Cephalopachus > Cephalopachus bancanus. The sequence continues at coordinate 1,175,593 of JAPVLO010000292.1, read as the reverse complement.
GGATCCCAACCTGTCAGGAAGTCTGGTTTAGAAGGAAGCTGGTGCTGGCGAGAAACTTTTTGCACATTAACCGAGGGGCCCGAAGCAGTGGAGAGAGAGTCAGGACCCAAGGCTCCCAAAGGGATGTACAAGGCACGGCACTTGACCAGGCCTGCAGGCTGTGTGACCCAAGGTCACTCACTTTACCTTTCTGTGTGGCGGTTTACTAGAAAAATAGGTAGGACATTTGCTCCGCCCACCTCCTTGCTTAAAGAGAAGGAGGAAGGAAGGAAACTGATATTCATCGTTAGAATGTATTAAGATCTCATTTGTTAGGATCAAAGAGGATAATGCACATGCAAGTGTTTGGAAAAGCAAAAAAGTATGTTCAGTGTAGATGAGTACTCTGTTAATGTTGTCATCCTGCTGCGGTGGTTCTGCACCCACCTGTCATTTGAGGACTTCCTTTGAAGTGGAATGGGAATCCATTGCAGCCCCTACCTACTTCAGAAGTCTTCTACTTACCTCGGACGTCAAGGCAAGCCTCCTGCAGGGAGCCTTCTGAGATTAGCTTCAGCTGCCTCTGAGGGACTCCTGTGTGGAGGTCTGGACCTGGGCTTCTGTCTTGGATGAGCAGTCTTGCAGATATTGGTCACATTCAAGAATATGTTAAGGAATGGTTTCAGAGGATGGACCCTCTGGGGCAGGCAGTGTGCTGGGTGTCTCGCCATAAGGCCCTTTGCTGCAAACACCCAAAGGTAGCATAGGGTATACGTTCTGAGAAATGCATCATGATGTGATGGTGTGACCATCACAGTGCACTTACACATGCCTAGATGGTCCAACCTTCTGTACACCTAGGCTCTACGGCACAGCCTGTTGCTCCTAGGCTACACACCTGGACAGCATGGGAGGGGACTGAATATTGCAGGTGATTGTAACGCTGGGGTATGTATCTAAACATAGGAAAAGTACAGTAAAAAATAGCTTAATCTTATGGGCCCACTGTGGTATACAGCTCATCATTGACCAAAATGTTATGTGGCTGCACAGCTGCTGAGGCCAGCAGGTCTAGGGCCTAATCCAGGACTGTCATGCTTTAGGTCTATGACTCAGTTTCCTCAGCGGTACATTTTTATTGTGTATCTGGAAGGTAACCCACTTAGAGCAGTGCCAGTCCCATAGCACATCCTCAGTGGTGGCTATCAGCAGCCCCCTGTCAGCATGGCCGCTGCTGTCTTCTTGTCTGTTAGAAGTGACAGTGGGAGTGGCTTAAGATGAACTGTCTTGGGGGGAGGTCTCTTGTGTTCCAGCGACATCCCTCGGACCACCTGTGGAGGATGGCGTCTGGGCAAGCAGATCCTGTGTCTCTTGGCTTTTCTGACTCAGGACTCTTTCTGAGGCTGTGGTGGCCCAGCCAGGCTGCCTAGGGTGGCCTGGGTGTCAGGGAGGCAACTCTAAATGCTTCAGCCTCTGTAAGGCAGACTGTGTCCCACGGTCAGCTCCTCAGGGGGTCCCATCGGAATGGAGTTCCAGCTGCTCCCAGTGGCAACTGGCTTAACCCAAGGAGCCAGGGGGTCAGGGTCAGGATGACGTCTGGAGCAGAGGTTGCTGGCTCACCTGTCTGCGTTCCAGGCAGCTGAGCTGGGTCCCTGGCCCCGCGCTGCTGGCTCCTGGCATCCTTTGCCATCAGCCCAGGCCTCTCTCCCTGCTGCAGACTCATCACCTCCACCTCCAGGCTACTCCTCCTTTGTGTTCCTGGTGTTGTGAGAGACACCGTCACTCCCCAAGTGGCCCACACCAGAAGCCTGGGAATCCTTCCTGGCTCTGTCTTCTTCCTCCTCCAGGCCGACACCCTCCATATGCAACAGTCGCTCGGACTTGCCATCTGTTTGCTTCTTTCAGACACCCCTCTTTTCTACACGCTTCCTGGTTCAAGTCACCAGGAGGCCAGGCGTGGCCACCGCAACTCTTGCTGAACCTCTGCCTTCAGACCAGCCACCCCGTGGTCTCCCCTTCCCACTGTGGCTGTAGTCATTCTTCTTCTTTTTCTTCTCTTCTCTTCTCTCTCTCTCTTTTTGAATTGAGGTCTCACTTTGTTGTCCAGGCTGGAGTGCAATGGCGCGATCATGCCTCAACCTCCTGGGCTCAGGCGATCCTTCCATCTCAGCCTCCCTAGTAGCTGGGACTGCAGGTGTGCACCACCATACCTGGCTAATTAAAAAAAAAAATTTTAAGATATGGCGGGGGGGGACTCTCACTCTGTTGCCCAGGCTGGTCTCAAACTCTTGTCCTCAAGCAGTCTTCCCATCTCAGCCTCCCTAAGTGCTGGGATTAAAGGCATGTACAGCTGGCCTGTAATGACCTTTCTAATGTCCAGATTGGATCAGGTCACTTACCTCCTCATTGGCTCTCTCTTGCTCAGGTCAACCTATGTTTCCTAAAAGGCAAGCAAACCCTTCATGGTGTGATGTTCTTCTGTTCTTCCTCCGTCTCTCATCCTGGGCGTCTAAACTGCCATCACACTAGACTACCTCAAAGGCTGTAACTGGCTTAAAACAGACAGATCGGGTTAAGCCCTAAAGTTAGGCAGGCCTGGGGGGATGGCATCTGGCCTACACTGCTTGCCATCAAAGGACCTCAGGTGGGATATTTTTCCTTTCTGAGACGCAGGTTCCAGGCTGTAAAATGGGAATAGTGCCTAATGCTTGCTCTGGAGATTAAATGAGATAATACACACAGTGTGTTTATCTCAGCAACTTGCAGGAAGGCCTCAAGTAAACGTGAGTTTCCAGATGGTTCCAGGTCTTCTTGCTTTGGTCCAAGCAGCCCCCTCAATCAGAATGCCCCACCCTCTCCATTCCCCAACACCCCCTTGATTTTCTGACCCTCAATTCGTGTCACATCCTCCATGAAGCCTTTCTGGACCCTCCCACTGGCCCTTACCCACCAACTCTATGCCCAGGACACAGGCTCATCTCACTGAGTCCTGGGGGGTCTGTCTCCGTCCCCACCCTGTCTTCCCCTAGGCAGGGGTGCCCCGAAGGCAAGGCTGTGTCTCTTCTGCCCTTGTGTCCTGCTTTCTGGCCCAGGTGGGGAACAGAGCAGCTTCCCTGGCAGACACACAGCCTCCACACCGGAGTCCCCAGGGGGGAATGCTTTGACCCTGGTGTGCCCAGTCAGCCCCGAGGTGTGGGCACTCTTGCTGCTTTTGCTTCGTGAATGCAGCCTAACACCCATGGACTCCACGACATCCACGTCGTACACGGGGTTTGTCACCCAGACCTGGTTGTTATGCTTTCTCCTTTCCCTTTCACTGGCTTTGGTTAACAGAAAAGAGAAACAGAGCAGAGCAATGAGAGGCAACTTGGCATCACGGAAAGACCCTGGCCTGCCAGGTCCAGTCCCAACTCTACCATTAGGTGACCTTGGGGTGTGTGTGTGTGTGTGTGTGTGTGTGTGTGTGTGTGTGTGACCTTGGGGAAGTCGCTTCCCCTCTTTGGGCCTCAGTTTTCCCATCTATAAAATGGAAAAGCTGGGCTACATGATAGATATGGTCCCTTCTTCTTCTTCTTCTTCTTTATTATTGTTATTTTAAATGTTAGAGTTTTAGGGTACAAGTAAGGATTTACTACATATGTAAGGTGCATGCAGGTGAAGTTTGAGTCCTGATAGTGGACCTGGTACCCAGTGTGATGCCACGTGTCCCCTCCCCCTCCCTCCCTTCCTCCCCTAGCAGTGTCCAATGTCTGCTGATACCACCCTTGTGCCTGTGTAACTAGGGCCTGCGCGTGAGTGACAACATGCGGTGTTCAGTGTTTGTTTCTGTAATGGTTCACTTAGTGTGATGGCTCCAGCTGCATCCACGTTTCTGCGAAGGACTCCGTGACGAGTTCTTTGGCTTTCCCTGGCTAAGGAATGGGAGCCCCAAGCCAACCAGTGAACATATCTCACTTAATCTTCACGAGCATCCTAAGTTCTCCTGTTATAACTACTTTACCGAGAGGACACTGAGGCTCAGAGAGGTTGTGTGAGCTGTTCAAGGTCACACGGCCCTTGTAAGTGCCAGGACTGGGACTCAAGCCCAGGCCTCTCTGATCCCCACGTCAGCAGTTCCCCAATATGTCTCCCTGCCTGTTTAAAAGGGAAGTTGCTCTGCATATTCTCGGTGGTAAAAAAGAAAGAAAGAAAGAAAGAAAGAAGGAAAGAAAGAAAGAAAGAAAATAAAGGGGAGGGAGGAACTTCTGGAGATGCCAAATCATTTTGAAAACAAGTCTTGCAAAAATTCAAACAGTGCAAACCTGATGCTCAGAGCATCTTAATGATGTTCTCTGAGACCGAGAAGGGTCATTACAAGGGGAACACAGAGAGTTTCAATTCTGAGGCCCCGCAGGAAATAGGCTTAGGCGGCAGTGATGAGTCCATTAGATGTAAGGAGAAGCCACGGGCCCTCCCAGGCATTTGAGGGACTCAGGCATCCCCAGGAGACCTTTGAGGACAGCACAGGGGCCTGGCTACCATGCCCCACTCAGGAGTGGCCTTCCCAAGATGCTAAGGAAGTTGAGTTAGACAAGTGAAGACTGCATAGAAAAGTCTCGGGTACTGAGGATGTGTTTGGTGGACAGATGAACTCCTGGATGGGAAGGAAGCAAGGCTCATCCCAGGATCTCAGATCCAGGGTCCTGGGGTGACTCAGCCGCTCTGAGCCAAGTCGTTGAAGCAGGGAAGGGAAGTCTCCGAGGAGGTGGCTGAACCGGTTAGGCACTCATTCTGGAAAAGTGGAGGGAAGTCAGCCGAGGAACAGAAGAGACCTTGAGACATAAGGGACAGCTAAGAGAAGGGACAGAGGGTTTGGGAGGCACCTGGGGTAGGGAACCCCATTTTCCTCCCCTTTATGCTCCCAACTGAGAGTCTTGGGTTGCCTGGCTTTACCTGAAACGCCAGGATCATGCAACAGTGCCACCCAGTGTCTACGTAGGAGAAGTGCAGGGTGCAGGGATGTGCCCCCAAAGCAGAAATTAGATGGGAGAAGGGGAAAAAGAGCCCTCACAATTCAGAAAAAGAGAAAACCGAGTTTTTTTTCCCACCTGGGTATGTGGTGGAAGGCTGCCCATGTGCCTCTGGTTTGGGTAGAACCATGCCTTAGAGTCCTGCACGCCCCAAAGGACTTTCTTCTTTGAGTTCTGGCCGTTAGACTCTGTGGGATTAAACCAGGGCACCCCCAAACCTGCAGATGGCCAACTCTGCCTGGAGAGCCGAGGTGTGTGGCATCCCCTGCCAGGCTCTACTTCCTGGGATGATGGGGGCTGAGGATGCAGCCACCAGCGGGTCCTCTCCTCTCGGATTCATCTGATCAGGGTCAAAGTCCTGGTGTCAAATCAGCTCTGCGGGTCACCGGACAGCAGTGGGGGAGGGGGTGCTGGAAATCAGAGGTCGAGTGACTTCATAGGGGGCTGCTTAGCACTTCCTTTCTCTTTCAGCTGCACCTCTCCAAACTCCAAAAGCTTTCAGGAAACAAGCAGAAGTTCTTTCTCTAGGAAAGGTAGGAACTCAGAGTTAGATCATAAAGAAGGCAGTGCAGTTCCTAAGAAAGCCACATAGAAGAGGGAAGAAGGCTCTCATTGAAACTCTCTCCAGGCATATGAGAAGGATAATGCCTAACAGAGGTAGGTACTCTGCTCATTCCCATTCTACAGGTACAGAGATGGAAGCTTAGCGAGGCTCAGCGACTTGTCTGTGGTCGCATAGCCAGTAACCAGGTTCAAAAGGCAGGAGCTGTGTCACAGTCTGTCTACTAGCCTTGGTTCTACACCAGGCACTGAGCCAAGCACTGTGGGGGGCACACAGGGCCTGGCATGGAAGAGATGTTCGATATGTGTTAGCTGAATGAACAGAACCTTCCCTGGAAGGAAGGATGGTACAGCACAGTTGTCAACCATAGCCTCTCACTCAAGGCAAAATGAATTGAGGAATAAAATACAAAAGGCCACAAGAAAAGCAAAGACCCTCAAAAGGATGGGTGTTTGGGAGGCATCTTTAAGGAGGAATGTCCGAAGATCCTGAAAGGGGTGGTGAGGTGAGGGTTTGCATGGGAAATCTTCATGCCTCACCCCCTGTAGAAAGGCTCTCTGGAACCACCTGTCCCAAATGGCCATTGCTCTGTCCACCATTGTGCTGCCTTTCTCTCTCTTTCTCATATCCTGGGTCTCTACAGGCCAGGTTGCTCTGTACAGTACTCATTTGTTTACTGTCTTCTTCTTCTACTTTGAGGGTCCACATTCCAGAAGGAGGGATGTTGAGGATTCTGCTGTCTCTTGTGTCTCCGGTGCCTGGGACACTCTGGAAGCGCAAGACATATTTGTGAGGATAAATGCCTGAATGGGTGAGTGGATTCCCGGACAAAGGTACAACAGGGACAGAGCACAGAAGCAGCTCACCTGTGCCCGGGACACTGAGGCAGGCGGTGCACCTGGAATGAGCAGCATGGAAGAACACGGCAAGACAGGAGAAGTCGGTGGGGGCAGTGGGAAAAGCCTCGGATGTCATGCTGATGAGGTTGGATTTATTTTGTCCTGTGGGCAATAGGGAACCAGTGAGAGTTTTGAGTAGGAGCGTGACAGGATCCAACCTATGTTTCCCATAACTTGGGAAATGGAATTTGTCATGAAACGTGTAATGAAAATGTGCTGTAATGGGTGGACCTGAGAGCAGAGGCAGGGCATTAGGAAGGAGGAGGTTGCTTGACCTGATGAGAGAGGTCAAGGGCCAGACACAAACCATTTGTTCATTAAGTGGAGGGTGCAGGGATAAGGCAGTGATGATGGGAGTAAAGAGAAAAGCATCAGCCAGGCATGGCGGCTCATGCCTGTAATCTCAGTACCTTGGGAGGCTGAGGCGGGAAGATCGGTTGAGGTTAGGAGTTCGAGACTAGCTTAGGCAACATAGTGAGATCTCATCTCTACAAAAAAAATTAAATTAGCCAGGTGTGGTGTGGCACATGCCTTTAGTCCCAACTACTCAGGAGGCAGAGGCAGAAGGATCTCTTGAGCCCAGGAGGTTGAGGCTGCAGTGAGCTGTGATCGTGCCACTGCTCTCCAGTCTGGGTGACAGACTGAAACCCTGACTTAAAAAAAAGCATCAAAAGGGAGATGTTACAAGAGTCATAGGATTCAGTGCTCAGTGAGCTGGGAGGAAGAGCATGGAGGGGTCTTTGGCCAAGCAAGGGGCCCAGAAGGTAGGCGTGCGTAGGTGTGTGTGTATGTGTTTGTGTGGGCACCCGTGTGTCCCCACTCATGCGTGTGTTGAGGAAGGGGATACACATGGTTGGCAGTTCTGGCAGTCATAGAAGCCTAGGGACTGCTCTAGGGCCCTGTCTGTTGTCAACAAGGCAGGTGGCAATGCTGGCCTGGTGCTCAGAAAAGGGGCTGGGCATGGAGGATTGAGAGTGTCCTCAAGGAAGGCTGTTGAAGCCATGGGGAGGATGGAGTGAAAAGGGCGGAGTGTGCAGGACAGAAAGGCCTCGGTACCCCACATTGTGCGGAGAGGAAAGAAGAGGAGGAGAGGAAGCCAGTGGCTTCGGGGTCAGAAGGGTAGCAGGACATCTGGGCCAGGGTGTCCCTGACACGCTCACCTCCTGGGTGACCCCAGGACCCTCCCTTACCTTCCTGCCACAGAAACACAGGGAATGACTGATTGGATACCACCGCATCTCTGCTCAGCGCCAATGTTTGTACTACATTGGGCTCAGGACATCTACAGGAATAAACTTGTCAGAGGCATCGATAGAGTTCAATATAATGCTTCATGGCCAGGCGTGGTGACTCATGCCTGTTCTCTTAGCAATTTGGGAGGCTGAGGCAAAGGGATCTCTTGAGCCCAGGAGTTGGAGACCAGCCTGGCAGCATAGCGAGATCTCATCTCTACCAAAAATAAAAAATTAGCTGGGCGTGGTGGCACACATTTGTCCCAGCTACTTGAGTGGCTGAGACAGAGGCTTTCTTAAGCCCAGGGGGTTGAGGCCTCAGTGAGCTATGATCATGCCACTGCACCCCAGCCTGGGTGAGAGGGAGACCATGTTTCAAGAAAAACAAAACAAAACAAAAGCTTCAAAAACCTGGTAAATCTTCACCCACATTTTTATCCAAAGTAAACTTGTCCTTCCGTTCATCCGGGTGGCAGAGAGGACTGTGGTCTAAAGATGAGACCTAATATCCAGATGCAGGCCCCAGGGAGGGGAAGCCAGGGGATATTTTGAGCAGGTGTTGGGCGTAAGGGGTGTTAGAAAGACTCCTGAGTTGGCAGAGGTTGAGGGGAGGAAGGAGACAGGAGACGTGGCGGCCATCCTCGCTCAGGAGCTGCCGGCCGAGTGGGGGGATGGACTTGCAGGCGTCCGGTGATGGGTGCCAGGACGCCCTGGAGCCTGGTTCACTCTTTGGGGTAGCTGGGGGTGGTGGGGTGGAGAAACAGGGAGGACTTGGAACTTCCAGCTCGGCTCGCTGCTGGGGCCCAAAGGGCCGCAGGCTCACACAGCAGGATGGGTCTAACCTCTGTGAGGAAGGACTTTCTCCTCTTCTGAGTCCTCTCTGGAGAGACCAGTTTAGGATCCTGGCCTTTTTTGACCTCACCCTTCAGTCAGGTTGTGATCCCTGAAGATCACTGACCTCCCTCTGTTCTTCCTGTGTGGCATGGCTGCTCTGCGTGGGCTCCCCTTTCCGTTCCTTTCTGGGGGTCCTGGGGGAGGCCTGTGTGGCCCTCCAGTGAGAACAAGACCCAGGAGAGCCATGAGAGAAAGACAAGATGAGGATGAGGAGGGTGATGAGCCTTGCTCAGAGGCAGTTAACCTCATTACTCGGAGCCTCATGGGCAGCTCAAACTTGGCACGTCCAAAAGCAACTTTCTGCTTCCCTCCCACGCCCCCACACCTGAGCCCTGCCTCTCTCAGTATCACCATTCCTCCCTCACCCCATTGCTCAGGCCCACAGCTCTGGACACAGTCTTTGGCCAATGCACTGGGTAGTGCTATGGTCTCTGCCTTTGTAATCTTCTGAATTGGATGTCTCATTTCCTCCAGAGAAGTGAGCCTGGTCCCAGACACTATCTTGGCACGTGGGCTGGGCTTGTCAGGAAATCCCCTGCCCCCACCCATGCCCCTCACAAAAACCAGAGTGACTTAAACAAACAAACATAAATCAGCTGGGTGTGCTGGCTCATACCTGTAATCCCAACACTTTGGGAGACTGAAGCAGAGGAGCGCCTGAACCCAGAGGTTCAAGACCAGCCTGAACAACGTGGCAAGACCTCGTCTCTCCAATAAAAAAAAAAAGCCAGGCATGGTGGCACACGCCTGTGGTTCTAGCTGCTTGGAAGGCTGAGGCTGTGAGAATGCCACTGCACTCCAGCCTGGGTGACAGAGTGAGACTCCAAGTCAAAACAAGACAAAAACAAGAAAACACAAATCAGGTTGTGTCATGTCTTTGTTTAAGGTTCAGTGGTTGTTCACCGCCCTGAAAACTAAACCCAGAGTCCTGTGGCCTGGAAGGTTCTGTACAGTCTGGCCCTGGGATACCTTTCTGACCCAATTTCCAACATCCCTGCCATGTTCACTTGACATGGGACAGCTGCCTTCTGGGTGGTCCCCACATCCAGCAGACACATCACTGTGGCACACCGTCCCTGCTGTCCGGGACACTCTGCCCCCAAAATGACATAATACCTGTTTTAACCCTGTGCCTGGCACACAGGAAGCTCTTAACAACCGGCCTGCAATAATAGCCTGGCTTGCACTCTCCTGTCTTGGCTATGAAGTCAGCTCCCACCCCCAAGAAGGAGGCTCGACCTGCACAGAGAAGGTGGGAATCGGCTCTGCAGAAAGGGCCAGACGCACGAGCGGCCTCAGGCCACCAGAGGGCGCCACGAGCAGCGGCATCTGCACACTGCGGCAATCTGGGAGGGCTGAAGCCATCCTACACCCACGCAGCGAGGAAAGATGCGAATTATCCGGACAGCCACGGGCCAGGGCTTCTGAACCGGCTGCACCTGGCTCCCTGCGTCCTCCGGCTCAGGTCCTAAGGACTTTAGAAAAAAGATCAGGGGAGACTTTGAGGGGTTAAAATAATATCCCCCCCACACCTGTTTGTCAGGCCCCAAAACCTGGCACCTTCGGTTCGTCCAAGGTCACATCTCTGAAACACCTCTGCTTCCCTTTCTAAAAATACGGTACAGAACCCAAGAATGAAGCTTCAGCGAGGTTAAGTAATGTACACCCTCTGCCTGACAAACCCCTCCAATCCCTCCCCTGGGCAGCATTCCCAGTTTCTTGGGGCTGACTTAATGTCCTAGGAGGCCACCAGCCTGTGTACACACGCCCGGTAGCAAATGTTGCTTTGAACTGCGATTGTGTGAGCTTCCCGAGGCCACTGGTTAAATGAGAGGTGGAGTGGGGAGATTTGGTGGATTCTCAGGGCCAGGAAACCCTTTTGGGACTTCTCGGCCCCCAGACCCAATTTGACATCTCTAGAATCCTTCTGTCCTCACACTTCCCGGTCTCTCCTTCCAGAACCTCTTTCTTCCTTCCCTTCTGTGTCAACCTGTGCAGCCAGGTCAGCCTTGCAGGTCCTCTGTGCTGGACACCTGATGCACTCAGGTCACTCAGGTGATCCCGAGTGCATCCAGCCACCACAGATCCCACGGATAACCACCTCACCCACATCTCAGATCCTCGTGTTGTGTCGTGGTCCACTTGGTGGAAAAGTCTTCCCGCCCTGGTAAGCAAACTCTGTCTCCCAGGCATGGCTGCCCATAGTCTCACCTGTCTTTCTCATTGCTTCTTCTCAGGAGTCATTGCTGTGTGGCTAAGCACTGGGGCCCTCACTTGGCAGGTCAGAGAGTGAGTCTGGGCAAAGCAGGGCAGAGCAGGGCATGGGCAGTGAACGATTGGTCTAACCAAGGGATGGATGGAGTTGAATAAGATGTTGGGTGGAATAAGTACAAGGACCAGCATTTAAAGTGGGTGGGGTCGGTCTCCTAGGTCTGCCCATCTTCTGCACAGCTCCTGCTTTTTGTTCATGCTCGCTGAAAGCTCCTTTTAAAATATCTTCCCCACACACCCCCAGGGGCCCCATGTATTGGATCATTTTGCTTGCAAAACAAACTGTATTATGTAATGATGAGTATGTCTATCCACTGTGAACAATCTGAACATTTGTAACAGCCAGCAGAGCTTCTGGCCAGCATGAAAGGCTGAGGACCGCCTCACGAAAGTGAGATTTCAGCCCAAAGTGAAGTCACTTGACATTCTGTTTTGCCTGGGCAGCCTTGTCACATGTAATGGTGTGACTTCCCCTCAGGCTTTTGGAAACTCAAAAATAACTGAAGCACCTCAGAGCCACCCTCTTGGAATGCCAGTCCCCAGGGATTCCTGGGAACAGACACTGGCTCTGGTGTCTGACTTTCTGTCTTACAAAGTCCCACTCCGTATTCACCGGGTGGATAAGGATTCATGAGCTGATTTTTAAAAGTATCTATAAAAAATGGATTAGTGGGCTAATTTTAGTCATAGCCCTCCCAGGTAACGTTATGTCTTAGCCCAATGAAATACATAAAATTATAAGTACAGGACCACTTCCAGCGGCTCACTCCTGTAATCCCAACATTTTGGGAGGCTGAGGTGGGAGGATCACTTGAGGCCAGGAGTTTGAGACTAGCCTGGGCAACACGGTGAGGCCTTGTCTCTACAGTTAATTAAAAAAATTAAAAGTGGCATGTACAGCCTAATTATAACTCCATTAAAAAACAACAAGGAGGGTAGGATTTCGCGCTGTCAGAGCAAAGAGGTTGGCAAACTTCTCAATTCAAAAATAATGCTAAACTGGAAAAATAATGCCCAAAACAATCATTTCAGGGCTTTGGAAATTGATCAAGTGCAAATAACGCATTGAGAAGGGTTTATTGGTGAAAAATGGTTGAACTTCTGGAAGGAGCACTGGGAGTCTGTGGTGTTCTTGTTTGGGTTGCTATCCTCCCTCCAAGCCTAGGTGAAGTGGAGCTTCCGGAGTGTGGCTGGCCATGAAAACTTCACTGCTGGAGGAAGCTACTTTGTTCTGGAGAGTTGGTTAAAATGCCCATGCCCAGCAACGTTTTCAATAAAAGTAGCCAACATGGTATAACATGAATGGGGAAGCCCACAGCCTTGCTCGTCTGGAGTGGTGATGTTCTTGCAGTGAGTGGGCAGCAGACCTGCAGGGCTCCTGGAAATTGGATGTAGGAATCTGGAAAGAAGAGAGCCACAAAGCAACCAGGTACGCATCCACACATCTCTGACTGACTGAAAGGTTGCACTCATGCACAAACAAGTCCTGGGGGACCTAGAGGAAAAGAAATCTCTGACTGACTGAAAAACTTGCCTGAACTTTGAACTTGCTCCCCAACCCACACCCAAATTCTACGGTAGAGAGTGGAAGCCTTACTGAATCAAGGTGCTTGAGCACAACCGCTGACCAGTCACTGGCTGAGCAGAGCGCTAAGCTATGCAGACTCAGGGGCAACTCTCCTAAGGCTAGGCTAAAGTAAAAATAAAAACAAAATTAAGAAAAAGTTGGAGCCAAGACAGCAGTGACAGCACATTGCAAGGAGATAACCACAGGTTAAGTTCAGGCAAGTTACAAAGACAAACAAACAAGCAAAACAAGACAACAAAACCCCAAAACAAGACCAACCCAGCAGCAATGTTCAGAAGAAAATATCAGAAGCCAGAGTTTCTACAAAATATCTAAAAATATCTGGTTTTCAACAAGTTACAAGACATATAAAGTAACAGAAAAATAAGATCCATACTTTGAAAAAAAAAAGCAGTTAATAGAAACTCTCTTCTGTGGTCCCAGATGATGAATTTAGCATAAAACTATTTCAAAGCAGCTGTTTCAAACATGTTTAAATAATTAAAACATGTTTAAAAAACTATAAGAAAATATAATGACAATAGGTCAACAGACAGAAAATGTAGATAAACAAATAGAAACTCTAAAAAACAACCACATATCAATTATAGAACCTAAAAGTACAATAACTGAAGTGAAAAATTCACCAGATGAGCTAAACAGCAGATTTGAGATGTCAGAAAAAGGAAATGGTGAACTTGAGGGTAGATCGGTAAATTATTTAATATGAAGAACAAAAAGCAAAAGATGGAAGGAAACTTCATACAGACTATAATACCTTTGGGAAAACAGCAAATGTACCAAAATATGTGTAATGAAAAGTAAGAAGGAGAGGAGAGAAAGGGGTGGGAAAAAAAGTGAAGAAAAAATAGTGGAAAACTTCTCGAATTTGAAAAACCCATACCATTAGTCTACAGATCTAAGAAGTTCAACAAATCCAAATCCAGGAAAACACAAAGAGATCTGCACCTAGACACAGCATAGTCAAACCAATGCAAACCCAAACAAATAAATTTGAAAGCAGCAAAAGAAAAATGCCTAATCACATAAGGGGAACAATGATTTGATTAACTGCTGACCTCCTGAGAAACAGTGGTGATCCCAAGGTTATGGAATGACATATTCAAAATATTGGGAAAAGAAAAGTCAAAGAAGAATTTTATATTTAGTCAACTCTCCTTCAAAAAATAAAAGAAAACATAGTTAAAGGGTAATTTGAAAAATAATATTTAAGAGGTAAATTAAAAACACCATGCATCAAAATTTGTGGGATACTGTTAAAGCAGGACTTAGGGAGGAATGTAAGCAATCCAATGCCTATGTTAAGAAAGAAAATCTCAAATAAATGGCCTCAGTTTTCAACTTGAGAAACTAAAAAAAGGAGAGCAACAGGATCCCAAAATACGCAAAAGGAAGGAAATAATAAAAATTAGGATAAAAAGAAATAACATAGGCAACAGAAAACAATTGATAAAGCCAATTAAACCAAATCTGGCTCTTTGAAGATCAATGATTTTATCTATTTATCTATTTAGATAAATGTCTTGCCAGTCTAACCAGAAAAAAGAGAAATAATATCAGAAATGAGAAGAATGATATTACTATCAAGTCTACAGACATTAAGAGGATAATGGAAAATCTAATGAACAACTTTATGCCAATAAATTTGACAATTTAGGAGACATGGATAAATTCCTTGAGAGACACAAAGTACCAAAGTGCATACAAAAGGAAATAAATAACCCCAAACCCTTATGATCGTTTAAAATATAAATGTGCAGTTGGAAACTTGCTTGCAAAGAAAATTCCAGGCTCAAATGACAAGAATGGTTGTTGCTACTTTAATCAGGAAGAAATAATTTTGCACAAACTCTTTTTAAAAATGAAAGAGAATACCTCTCCCTCAGCCTGTTCTGTGAGGCCAGCATTACACTGATGCCAAAAGCAAAGACATCACCAGAAAATAAAACCACACACCTATATGCTTCATGAACATAGACACACAAAGTGAACATAAATTTATCAAATAAAACACATAATAATAAAAAGGATAATAATACAGCATGACCAAATGGGGTTTATCATAGGAAAACAAGGTTGGTCAAATTTTAAAAAATCAATGTAACTTATATTAAAAAATAAAAAAGTAAAACCACATAAATGGAGAAAAAAATTTTGACAAAATCCAGTATTTGCTTGTGATAAAATCTCTTAGCAAGCTAGGAATAAAGGGAGTTTTTTTCTAACCTAATAAAATGTGTCTATGAAAAACTTGCAGCTAATAACACCGAGAAGACAAAGGTGTACATTTTCACCACTTCTATTCAAGATTGTGTTGGCAGTTGTGGTTAGTACAGTAAGGCAAGAAAAATACATGAAAAGCATCTAGATTGGAAAGGAAGAAATAAAATTATATTTATTCACAGATGGTTTGATTATGTAGAAAATGCAATGGAATCTATTTAAAAAGCTACTAGAATTTATAAATGAGTTTAGCAAAATGTTAGGATTCAAGATCAATGTACAAAAATCAAACATGTGTAGATACTAACAACAAATAATTAGAAATTGAAATTTAACAATACAGTTTACAGTAGCATAAAATATGAACTACCTAAGGCAAATCTGATAAAGAATGTGAAAGACCTATACACAGAAAGTTGCAAAATATTGCTAGTAGAAATGAATGACCTAAATAAATGGAGAGGTACACTGCATTACAAAGTCGGAAGACAATATTGGTAAGACATCAATTCTTCCCAAATTAATCAATATAGTCAATACAATCCCAATAAAAATCCCAGGAGGATTTTTAGTAGAAATTGACAAACTGAGTCAATTGTCAGTTGTCAAACTGACAATACAAAGGGCCTGACCAAAACCATTTTGAGAAAGAATGGGATTAAAGGGCTAACACTACCTGATTTCAAGACTTATTGTAAGGCTGCAGTAATAAAGACAATGCGGTATTGATATCAAGATAAACAAATAGATCAATGGAGCAGAAAGGAAAGTCCAAAAATTGACTCACATATATATCGACAACTGATTTTTTGATAAAGGTGTAAAGGCAATTTTTCATTGTAGAAAGTGTAGTCTTTCAACAACTGGTGCTGGAACAGTTGAATAGCTATATATAAACACATGAACATATACCTTTTCCTAATATTATAAACAAAAATCAGCTCAATGGATCAAAGTCCTAACTGAAAGAGCTAAAACTATACAACTTCTAGGAAAAAAAAGAAAAGAAAAATTTTGTGACCTTGTGATTTTTGGTTACTCAAAGATTTCTAGTTATGACACTAAAAAAGCACATTCTATAAAAGAACAGACTGGTAAAATAGACCTCACCAAAATTAAAAACGTTTGCCTCTTCAAAGACACTAATAAGAAAACGAGAAGGCGGACACAGGCCGGGAAAAAATATTTGCAAACCCTGTGTCTGATAAAAGACACACATCCAGAATGTATAAAGCATTTCTACACCTCAATTAAAAAATAGAAAAACAACCAGTTAGAAAATGGACAAGAAAATTGAATAGACATTTCACCAAAGAACATATGCAAATAACTACTAATCACATGAAAAGATGTTCCCATCATTAGTCATTAGGAAAGGAAAATTAAAAGCACAATGAGATACCACTACATACTACCAACTGTAATAAAAAAGACTGACAGTACCATCTGTTGGTGAGGATGGGGAGAAACTGAAATATTAATATATCATTGGTGAGAATGTAAAATGGTAGACATCTACTTTGGTAAACAGTTTGCAGTTTGAAAAAAAATTAAGCATATATCTACCATACTAGCAATTCATTTCTAGCTATCTATCCAAAAGAGAATAAAACATATGTCCACACAACAACATATGAGAATGTTTATAGCAGAACTATTTATAATGGCCACAAACTGGAAAAAAAAATCCAAACCTCCTTCAACTGATGAATAAATAGACACAATGTGGTATAGCCATGTAATGAAATACTATTTAGTAATAAAAAGGAATGACACATGCTACAACATGGATGAATATAAAAAACAGGCTAAGTAAAAGAAGGTAGATACACAAAAAACACATATTGTATGATTCCACTCATATAAATTACCAGAAATGGCACATCTATAGAGAAATAAAGCAGAATGGTGTTGCCTGGGGCTTTCAGTGAAACTGGGAATTGACTGCAAACAAGCTGAAGTGAACTTTTTGGAGGTGATAGTTGTATAACTCTACTCATTTACTAAAATGTGAAATTTTAGACAAAAAATTATTATATTTTGTAATGTATAAATTATACTCCGATAGAGATATTAAAACTACAGAATAACACCTACTATACCTGCACAGAAAAAAAGACTGGGAAAATATGCCACTATATAAAAAATGGTTATGTTAGAAGTTTATAAGTGATTTTTTCTTTTATTTCCTACATTTTCAGTTCTCTGCATTGCATTTATAATGGAAAATGAAAATATTTAAGCAAGAGCAAATTCAGGGCTACTTTAAAAAACCATAAAGAGTGGCAAGTCTTGGAGACTGAGGTCTATAATGAAGAAAGTTCTGCTAATGAAGGCATTTTTATTTTGGAGGTTCTTTCTAGGCCCCAGGGCCATCCAGAAAGAAGAAAATCATTAGGGCTGGAGCTGAGAATGAAAAAATGTTGGAATCATCTAGATTTCCCTTTCCTTCTTCATTTTCAAGACTTTGTCTCCAAGTCTTGGCAATTCTTCCTTTAAAGTTGGGATAATTCTGTTTCTTTCTGCCCATCCTGGCCACACAGCACTCACTCAGCTCTTTGCCCACTGCGTGAGTGTTCTAATGGATCTGTTACCTTCAGTCAGCTTCCCCTTCACTCTGCTCAGAGCAATCTAAATACATTGCTTTTTTTTTTTGATTTGGAGTCTCACTCCGTTACCCAGACTGGAGTGCAGTGGCCGCTTCCGGCCACCGCAGCCTCGACCTGCTGGGCTCCGGTGATCCTTCCGCCTCAGCCTTCCAAGTAGCCGGAATTACAGGCATGCGCTACCACGCCCGGCTGATTTTTTGATTTATTGTAGAGATGAGGTCTCGCTGCCCAGGCGGGTCTCGAACCCACGGGCTCAGGCAATTCACTCACCTCAGCCTCCCAAAGGCGCGGGATTACAGGCTGAGCCACCAAGCCTGGCTTGCTTTTAATGGATAGGGAAATGCCCCACAAATTGTCATACCATATTGTAAAGCCTCAATCATTAGAGGAGTGTGATGGTCCTAGAACATGCTCTATTCTATTCTATTCATAAACAGATGAATGGAATAGTCCAGAAAGTCCAGAAAGAACTTGAATAAATATAGTAATTTATATCTGTAAAGGTGACATGTCACAACAATGAGTGTAGAGATGACTTTTTAATAAACTGTATAACTACTAGGTAACCATCTCACACCCTCCACCAGTGTAAACTCCTAGTAAGGTGAAGATTCAAATGTAAAAAGTGAAACTTCATTCCTAGAAGAAGTCACAGGGAAATATTTTATAATCATAAAGTAGAGAATATTTTTCTACATGTAATTCACAATATTAAAACCCTAAAATAAAAAATTGATAAATTCAATTACATCAAACATGAAAAAAATATGTAAGAAAAATAACAAATTAGGAAAAAATCTGTAACTCATAATCCAGACAACAGGCTAATTTCCTCCCTATAGTAAGTGTTGAAAGAAGTCAATAAGGATAAAGATCAGTAACAGAATAGGAGAATGGAAAATGGCAATGAACAGTCAGTCCACAGACAAAGAAATGCATATGTCCCTTAGCGTGAGAAAAGACATACCTCCCCAATCAAAATTAAGAGAAATATGTAGGTCGGGCTTGCTGGCTCAGCCTGTAATCCCGCGCTTTGGGAGGCCGAGGTGAGCAGATTGCCTGAGCCCGCGGGTTCGAGACCCGCCCAGGCAACTCGGCGAGACCTCATCTCTACAATAAATCAAAAAATTAGCCAGGTGTGGTAGTGTGCACCTGTAATTCTGGCTACTCGGAAGGCTGAGACGGACGGATTCCTGGAGCCCAGCAGGTCGAGGCTGCAGTGGCTGGGAGCGGCCACCGCACTCTAGTCTGGGCGACAGAGTGAGACTCCAACTCAAAAAAAAAAAAAAAAAAAAAAAGACTACATTGAGACATCGTTTCGTTCTCCTATCAGTCTGGCAAAAATTTCAGAAGTTTGGCCACACACTTCATTTTCTGGGCCGTCAAGAAACAGGCACTCTCATTTGTATATTGTTGGTGGCAGTGTTCGTTGGTTCATCTCCATGGAGGGCGATTTGACAGTAGTTAAGTTCATGAAATTAAAATGCATTTACCCTTCAATTCATCAATCCCATTTCTGAATTCATCCAATGGATACACCTGAGCAGATATTGGGTTGATGCATAAGTTCACAGCATTTCCTCCTTGCCCGTGGAATGAAAATGTTGCACGATAGTTGAGGCTCACAGTTCATCACATTTGCCAGGTTGGCTGATACAGATCATCGTGAATTAAAGCGTTTAAATGGTTTTCATCAAAGCTCGACGGTTTTCCTGAATGTGGAGAATCACTCAGGTCAAAGTGGCCCTCTTTGAAATGACAAAACTTTTTTTTTTGCCATGCTTTCCCCGATGGCATTCTCCCTGTACACAGCACAAAGGTCTAGAGTCACCTGTGCTGCCTTTACTCCTCTGTTAAACAAGAAGCATATGTTGGAAGTGCTCGTTTTTATCCACTTGACACCTCATCTCGACTTGCTGGGCTCTGGCGATCCTTCTGCCTCAGCCTTCCAAGTAGCTGGAACTACAGGCGCGCTACCACGCCCGGTTCATTTTCGATTTATTGTAGAGATGAGGTCTCGCCAAGTTGCCCGAGTGGGTCTCGAACCCACGGGCTCAGGCAATCACTCACCTCAGCCTCCCAAGGCGCGGGATTACAGGCTGAGCCACCGAGCCCGGCTGACACCCCATCTTCTTTAACCCACAAATAACACTTACTTTCTTCAAATCTACAAAATGCAGGGTGTATTCACAAGTACCACATTGTCACTCCAGATGACAAATGACAAATGATACCCAAACTCCCGACACCACAGTATTGCCATGCCAAAAACAAGCGCTACAAACTTATGCATCAACCTAACAAAACTGACGTGTATAAGGTCATTCATTGCAGCACGGTCTGTAATAGCAAAAGACCAGGTTCAACCCAAGTATCCATCACTAGGCGATTAGTAAAATAAACTCTGCCATATCCATATATAGGATATTATGCTACTTTAAAAAGAAACTGGGAGTATCTCTCTGTTTTGATTAAAAAAAAAAAGCTTAGGATATGTTATAAAGTGGAAAAAAAAGCAGAATGAAAACAACCTATTTAGTGTGCTACCTTTTGTGTACAAAAATAAAAGGAATAAAAATATACATTTGTTCTTATTTGCACAAAGAACTACTAGAATGATACACAAGGCTTAGGTCCCAGAGTACATAGTGTTCTCAGGGAATGGAGACCTGCCTGGTTTGCCTGGTGCCTGAGGGGCTGAGTAGGGGGTGAAGGGTGAGATCTTTATCTCAATTTCCCAACTTTCTGGGTTTTTAGGGGGTTGGGGAGAAAGTGAAGGAGGCAGAACTCCTATGAGGTGGACAGGAAGTGAAATAGCAAGAAGAGGAAGCGGGAAAAGGGTACCGAAAATAGTGCAATGTAATGAGGGAACGTTTGTAGGAGAGGGACTACCCTTGGGCAATGCCGAGTTTCCTCTTCTTTTTTTGAACTCATTAAGGGATGGAGGATTGAACTGAGATGAAAAAGCCACAGCTAACTCTCAAGGGCCTTAAACAATGAAGCCTTCTTGCTAGGGGGTGATGGCGATGGCTGAAGGGCTTTAACGGCTCACAGGGTGTTCATGTGCCCTGATGGGGGAAAAGGCAGCGTGTTGCTTGGAGCATTAGCAGGCATGTGTGGCAAGGCCAGGAAGCAGTCCCACACTCTGTCCTCCACGCTGGGAGCGTCTGGATTGAGAGTTTGCGTCTCGTTTTTACCCACAGACTTTAAAAAAGAGAGAGTAGTGGGGAGTCAGGCAAAGTGGGTGGGGAATAAACTGCTCTCCTCATCTTCCATGTTTACCCCCCAAAATCCCACTCATCCTTTAAGATCCACTGTGAAGAGGTCTCCTGGGTGTCAGAGTGAACCTGCCTCTCCTCCATACTCCACTGGTTTCTACTCAGGGTACAGGACTCACCTCAAGCTGTTTTACGTTACAGGAACTGGGAACTCCTTGAGAACAGAGAAGCATCTTGTTCATCCTCATACTGCCTCATGGGGTCTTTGCCCAGTGCCTGGCATGTAACAGGTGCTGCATAAGCATTTTGATTGAGGTCTCTGGGTAGAGGACTGGACAAGAGGAGTTGACTTGACAGAAGGCCAGGCTAGATGGCCCATGGCAGTGCTTCCGTGATGCCCTCGGCTTCCCACACCTTGTCACCAATCACACAGGATTCACTTTTCTTCAACTGGATCTTTGAGAGCAGACATTGACTGACTTGTGCTTAAAATAGGTGCTAATTGTTTACTGAATAAGTGGACACAACTTCATAATGCTGTTGATCGCTTTAGAGCTCAGCAGAGCTGATTCCTCTGGGAATCATGACCTTGCCCTTCAAAATCAGAGCAAGTCCTCGGCAGCAGAGCCTGACGCGCTCTCACCAAATTTGCATTTGATTTCATTCATCTCCCAGGCCAGATCCATGAGGGTCTTCAAGAACGGCCCCTAAATGTGACTGGCTGCACGTTAGAATTTCCTGGGGGAGCTTTTACATTTCTGATGCCCAGGTCACATCTCAGAACGATTCAATCAGAATGCCTGGGGGTGAGTGGTTGTTAAAGGATCCACAAAGATCCCAAGTGATTCCCAATGACCCCAAACTCCCAGATGATCCCTAATCAGTGACCCCCCCCAATGGCCCCAAGATTATCATTGCAGATGATCCCCAGTGGACAGTCATGTTTGAGAACCACTGGTTTAGGAAACACATTTTCATTATTGAATGGAATGAGTCTCAATAAATCAGAAAATTAGCAATGACGCCCCGTCTCTGACACACATGAATACAGGTACCACTGTAGGACTTTCCTCAAAGGACCTGGCGTGATGGCTGGAATTTACCCAGATGCTCCTAACATTTGTAGATCATCCTAAGTAGGGTCAATTAGACACCTCTGCCTCAGCCCAATGACTCCCTCTTTCCTCTGTGTGTTTATTCAATATTTTACTTATTTGTTGCCATGTTTTTCCTCACACTAGATTGTGAGGACTCAAAGGCGGAAACAGTGTCTTGTCTCCATAGGCACACTGGATATCAGGCATCTGGTCCATGGTAGACAGGTGATACATTTGTGACATAAACATGCCACAAATGATTTCACTCATTCATGTATTCTTTCAACAGGCGATGTTAGTGACAGGCAGAAAGGTATGGTACTGGCAGAGAGGCAAGTTAATTAGGAAGAGAGAAAGGAGTGTAGATCCCTTGAGGAGACAGACTTAAAATGTAGGGAAGTAAAAGCTGAAGAAGAAAATAAAACAAAGAAAAGAGTATTCACGTATATTTATGTAAAGAAATGGTGGGTAAGTCAGGCTGAGAGAGGCATGTATTTTTTAATAAAATGGACTCAAAAGTTGGTTAACATCTCTAAGTCCCTGGACCTTTTTTTCTTTTTACAGTATGCTATCACAATTAAAATCAATTAATGACTATGATATTGTTTGCATGATGTCCCTTTCCTCTTCCAAGCTCTTGGAAGGCGGATCCTACCTGTGGCATTCACCACTGTGTCCCGGTGCTTAGCACAGTAGGAACAGTAGGACACAGAGTGGTGATCAGTAAGTATTTACCAAGCGACTCAGTGGATTCATGGTTTCAGTTCCTTCTTCAATGGCCCAAAACAGCAACAGCAACAACAACAACAACAACAAAATATCATCTTCACCCCAGGGCTCTTATGAAGATAATTTAGATAAAAACATACAAGCACCGGGAGCACAGTAAGAATAAATCATTATTATAATTGAGAAAAGCAATAGATAAGAGGTACCTACTGTGTACCAGACACTGTGTTAAGGGCTGATCAAAAAGGAACAATCGAAAGTGTAAAGAAATTGCACCTTTTAGAAGGAGTATGGGTTTGAGGACCCCAGGATCACCACCTCCTCCCGCTCACCCTCCAAAGAGCCTCAGCAAACTCCAGCGTCCACTCATAACACTCTACTGGCCACACCCCAGGCAGCGAGCTCAGGACCCACTAAGCCTGGTGGTATTCTTTTTCGCCACCACCAGATGGTAGCACAAAGCCCAACACCCTGTGCAGGGTCTCAGTCTGAGGCATAGGGGAGGGAAGGGCCTCAGCCCCGGGCCTGATGGCCTTGGTATGCTGTTTTGGGTGTTACAGTGAGTGCTTTGGGATTGGGCCCTTTCTCCTCATTGCCAAGCCCTAGCCCTCAGCCCCTCGCTCTGGGGTCACCTCACCCCTGCAGGGTCCTCCTTCGGAATCCTTCCCAGAGCACTGGGAGTGACCTTCCTTTTACCCCCATTCCCTTCAAGAGCCCCACATCACCTTTCTTGAAGGCTCAGAGTGCTCTGTCTTGCCCTTCAGATGCCTCCCTTCGCAGCTCACCTTATGCTTTGCTGCACCTCAGCAGTGGTCTGCGCTTAATCTCTGGTTCTCTGTTTGCTTGCATCGCCCCCTGCCTGCATGCACATGCACCCCACATTTGCTTCCCCCGCTTGTCTCACCTCCTTGAAAACCCCACTGAACGCTCACCTGCAGGAAGTCTTCCAGCTTGACACCCGATGATGACTCTTGCATGTGCCGCCTCTGCATTTCCTGTCTCGGTAAGTGGTTGCTGGGTTTCATGATTGAGGTGACCTGGTTGCATGATGCTTTATCAGCCATCTTCAGGTGTTTCCTGTCACCCCAGCCAGGGAGAGCAAGAATAGGTCTTTCTCTTAAAAGAAAAACAAGTCCTTTTTAACTTCCCTAGTCTGTGTTCTACATTTATCAAGTTCTTTAGAGTCACAGATGGGCTGAAGGGAGAAAGAAGGAGTTATGTGAATGAATTATGGGGATGAGGAGAAGTGAGAAACCTCAGGTAAATTCACCCAAATTTCCCTGCCCCTGAGGCCTCTGGGGGAACAGGACGGGAAAGAGGATGCTGTAAAAGCCAAAAGCCCCAGAGAAATTAGATTTTTATTCCCCTTGGAAATCCAGTGCCCTCTGAGGCTTTCTGAGAAAACTCAACCACTTCATTCATTCATTTATTCATTCAGTGTGTCGAGCACTTCTAACCTGTAGGCACTGGGAACACAAAGCTAAGGCCCAGTGTCGGTTCTCCAGGCCCTAATGCGGGGAGACAGGCTGGAAAACAACTCGTGTCTACAGAGCAGGAGGAATGCCAGAGAGCAGAAAACACAGGGCACTGCAGAAGCACAGACAGGAGGGACTAGGGCCATGGAAGTCTTCAGAAGAAGGAACAGGAGCCACACACTGGAGGATTAGCAGAGTGAGATGGCCATGTAGAGTTAGGAAGGGCAGTTGGTACTTGGGAAAGCATGACAGAAGATGACAGGCAAGGCTGAGGGAACTGCGTGTGAGTCATGCATGGTGACTGGAGTACAGGGCACGTGGAATAGAAGAGAGAGGACAGCAGGGAGAAAGTCTCACAGGGTCTGTCTGGACAGGGCTGCTAAGGTTATTTGAACCTTGCTTTGGAGGTAGGAGACATAAAGGGTTTTAAGCAGAACAGTGACATGACTGGATTTTCCCATTAAGGAAAATGATCACTCTGGTTGCTGTCGGAGATAGGCTGGAGGGGGCAGTGCAGGAGACAGGGGGACCTAATGGGAGCTGTGATCCAAGCAGAGATGATGTGGGTAAGAAATAAATAGTGATACTGCGGGAATGGAGTCCATGGGTCAATGACCCATGGGACCTGTTGCGTCTGAGGGGTCTGTGGGATGCCAAGTGGGACGTGCGGGGTGATTTGGATGTTCCAGCCTGGAACTCGGGAGACAGGCCTGGGCTGGACCTGGAATCTGTAGGAGGCCTCTGACATGGATGAGATGACATGGGGGCAGGGAGGCATGCAGAAGAGAAGAGAGGGAAGTGGGAAAATGGGTCTAGAAGAGAAGGAGGAGCTTACAGGGGAAGGGAAGGCATGGCCAGAGATGGAAAAGAGAGGTCAGGGGAGAGTAATGTCATGGAAGCTACCAGTGAAGGCTGGTTCAGCTGTATCAGAGGCAGCTGACAGGTTGGGCAAGATGAGACTGGAAGTACTATTTGGAGAAAGCAACATGGAGGCCACAGTCTTGGTGGAGCAGTGTTGGGCAGAGGATGAACTTCATGGGTTGATAATTGAGGAGGGAAGATAAAGACTTATGGGTATCCTTTGAAGAAATTTGAATGTAAAGGAAATGCTGAAACTAGGTGGTAGTATCAAAAAAGTGAGCAACGGACATAAACAGATATTTCTCAAAGGAAGACATCCAAGCAGTCAACAAACACATGAAAAAATACCTTCACTAATCATCAGAGAAATGCAAATCAAAACTACAATGAGATACCACCTCACGCCAGTCAGGATGGCTATCATTAAAAAGTAAAAAAACAGCCGGGCTCGGTGGCTCAGCCTGTCATCCTGCACCTTTGGGAGGCTGAGGTGAGTGGATTACCTGAGTCCGCGGGTTCAAGACCCGCCTGGGCAGGCGAGACCTCATCTCTACAATAAATCAAAAAATCAGCCGGGCGTGGTACAGCATGCCTGTAATTCCGGCTACTCAGAAGGCTGAGGTGGAAGGATCGCCGGAGCCCAGCAGGTCGAGGCTGCGGTGGCCGGGAGCGGCCACTGCACTCCAGTCTGGGCGACAGAGTGAGACTCCAACTCAAAAATAAATAAATAAATAAATAAAAAAAGTGAAAAAACAACAGGTGTTGACAAGGTTGAGGAGAAAAGGGGACACTTCTACACTGTTGGTGGGGAGATAAGCTAGTTCACCCCTTGGGGAAAACAGTGTGGCGTTTTCTCAAAGAACTAAAAATTGAGCTTCCGTACAATCCCACTTCTGGGAATATACACAGAGGGACATAAATAGCTCTGTCAAAAAGACACCTGCACTTGTATGTTTATTGCAGCACTATTCACAATAGCAGAAACATGGAACCAACCCAGATGCCCATCGAAAGTGGACTGGGTAAAGAAAATGTGACACATATTCATGATGGAATACTACACAGCTATAAAGAACAAAATCATGTCCTCTGTAGCAACGTGCATGCAGCTGGAGACCACCACCCTAAGTGAACCATCACTGAAACAAAGAACTGCATGTCCTCACTCATAAGTGGATCCTGGTCACTGGTGAGCACAAGGATGGGAATAACAGACATTGCACACTGCTAAAGAAGAGAGAGAGGGAGGAAGGATAAGGGCCATACAGCCACACACTAGGTACCAAGTCCACTACTAGGGGGAAAGAACCTGTTCGAAGCCCCAATCCCACCTGCATACATTTTACTTACGTAGTAAATCCTCGCATGTACCCCACAACTCTAAAATTAAAAAGAAAATAGGTGGCAGTGAAGGGAATATAGTCTGAAAGACATACTTTGAGGGTTTTTTTTTGTTTTTACATGAAATAAATTTATGGAGGGAAATGGGTCGTTGAAGAGGCAAGAAACTAAGACGAGGGAATTCCTGGAGGGAGGAAGCAAGAAGGAACTCCAGAGCACAGGTGGAGCGACCATGCTCAGATAAGACCTGGGATCTTATTTGCTGAGTGAGAAGAAGGCAAAGATGGGCAGGGATTGTCTTTGGCGGAGAGTGAAGGAGTTGGTTGGCGCTGAGGAAGAACTTCATTGGGCCGAGCGGGGCTCTGTCCAGAGCCTGGGGGGGGGAAGGAAGAACATGACGGCACTTCCTGTCCTCTTGGCTGTGAGAGGACCTGCTCGTAGAGGACCTCGTGGCTCCATCAGGACCCTATACCTGGGTAAAGAAGTGAGGAGGCCGCCGGGCTCGGTGGCTCAGCCTGTAATCCCGCACCTTTGGGAGGCTGAGGTGAGTGGATTGCCTGAGCCCGCGGGTTCGAGACCCGCCTGGGTAGTGAGACCTCATCTCCATAAAAAAAAAAAAAAAAAAAATCAGCTGGGCGTGGTAGCGCATGCCTGTAATTCCGGCTACTTGGAAGGCTGAGGTGGAAGGATCGCCGGAGCCCAGCAGGTCAAGGTTGTGGTGGCCGGGAGCGGCCACTGCACTCCAGTCTGGGCGACAGAGTGAGACTCCAACTCAAAAAAAAAAGAAGTGAGGAGGCCACCATGGTATTGATCTCAGGGTAAAACAATGCTGGAGAGGGAGGTGACAGCAGGACAAGGATCACTAGAGTTGAAAATCTTGCGAGAAAGCACTTAAAGCAACGCTTGGGGGCTCTGGGCTACCGAGTGGTAGCAGGAGGCCGATGCGTTGGGAGAAGAGAGAGTGATTAAGAAAAGAGAGTGATTGAGGAGAGAAGGTATCAGTAAGGTGCCACAGAGACCACACATGTGGGATTTGGGAGGAGAGTGTTGGGAGGATGGGGGGAGAGAGTGGGATGCTTGCATTTAAAAATCCCCGAGGAGTAGAATATCCAGGTCTTGTCAAAGCCCAGGATGTGGCCTTGAGGGCAGTGTCCACGTGCATTCAGAGAGCAGGAGCCGACGGTTCTGGGTGGATGGTCCCCAGGAGCCTCAATGTCAGGGTGATGCCTGGATGGGAGGGGAAGCCTATGAGCCCGGTGCCAAGGCTTTTGATGGCTGGGGAAGGCCCAGACAGCCACATGAGGAAAGGAGGCTGGACGCAGGAGCCTTCTGAGAGCCAGGGTTTTACACAGAAGGACAGGGGGTCATGGCTCTGGGGACAGGGCCTAGGAAACCGTCAGCAGGGATCATTTATTTGAAAGGGCTGCAGGCTAAGTGGTGTCCTCAGGGAACAGTGAGGTTTACTTAAGGCGAGAGGTGCAGGTGCAGGAGATGGGGCTAGAAGAGAGGAGAGCAGGAGGGAGAGGGGGTGTGCAAAGCAGGGTGTGAGCCAGATCAGGGTGGGCTGGACCAGCTTGCAGATGGGAGCTCTGGATGCTGCCTTCCCTCCAAGGGCCTCTGCCTCCTCTTTCAGCCTCTCCTCTTCTCCCTCTTAGTTCTCCACAGCCCAAACAAAGTAACACTCGTGGCCTTCCAGCTGTGGCTTGCTGACGCCTGCCTGGATTCTGGAGCTGCAGGAGAAACACTGAGCCCCATGTGGATGTGGGCCAGATTCATGGAGGGCCTGCCTGGGCTTCCCGTTCTCCACTCACCCTGAAGCTCTGTTCTACTGAGGTCAAGGAATAGGTGGGCAGCTCTGAGAGGGGGCCTTGTCGTGTTCTAGAGGGTTGAGGAGGAGCTCACCGGGTCTCGCCCAGCCCTAAGCCAGCTGAACTGGGGTGACTTGTCTGAGGACAGGCAGCTAGCAAGTGGCCAAGACAAAATGAAAATTAGCCCTATGTGTGCATTCACTCACTCTTCCAGTCCTCATGGACTGCTCATTTGTACAGATGTTTTGATTCACCGAAAGCTTGGTTTACAAGGTTTTTTTATTCTACTGAATTTGTAATATGTATTCATCATGGGACCTTGGGAAACGCATGTTTTGTTCTACCAGGCTCAGTTTCCGCTTCTGTTGAACACTGAGGGGCTGAACCAGTGCTCGGGTTTTAGGCCATGTCAAGTGGAGCCCCAGGGATTCAGTGGAAGAGGCCAAGTCCCTGGGTGTTGGTGACGGGAGATTATAGGGAGCTGGGGGGCGGGTGGGATGAGTTCCTGGCTCTACCCTGGTTTCTAGCTCAGAAGTTACCCTGGCACTTGCCCAAATACTCTATTTCTGCATGAAATTTTTCTTGGAAAGATGATTCTGCAACCTAAAACAGTGATTATGATTAATGGCTCATGCCCAGCACATTGGGAGGCCAAGTCTGGTGAATTGCTTGAGCCTAAGAGTTCGAGACCAGACTGGGCAACATAGTGAGACCTGACCCCTACAAAATAATAATAATAAATACATAAATATTAAATAAATAAATTAGTCGGGCATGGTGGTACACGTCTGTAGTCCCAGCTACTTGGGAGGCTGAGGTAGAAGGATTGCCCGGGCCCAGAAGGCTGAGGCTACAGTGAGCCATGATTGTGTCACTGCACTCCAGCCTGGGTGACAGAGTGAGACCCTGATTCCAAAAAAGAAAGAAAAAAGGAAAATCATGACTTTGCCCAGCCCTGACCCTGCACGAGTCTGTTGCCTTTTTGTGCTGTAGGGTGTGGCCTCAGGGGTGTATCCTTACTGCATGCCCCAGTCCATTTTAATGCCTAAGCACTTGGCAGTTACATGGGCAGTGTCAGAACCTCTGCAACACACTCGGCAATAAACTGATGCTCTTTAGTGGTGGTCGTGATGCCTCTCAGAGATCTGACTTTACTAAAGTGGCTTTGATGGGCCGAGAGCCAGGGCGCTCCTCAGTGACCTTGATGATGAATTACATCCGGAGTCCAGCCAGTGGAACAGACAGGCCCTCAAGCCAAGGGACAAAGCCCAGACCTGTTCTTCATCATCTTGCACCAGCTGGGATCCCTGTCACTGGTCTGGCAGCTGTGAGCGATCACTTGGCCACCAGGAAGCCTTCTCAGCTGGGACTGTTGTAAGGATCCGTGCCAGAGAACCTACATCTGTGAGCCACTACTCAGGGGGAAATCCAGCTGCTCAGCTCAGCTCCAGCCCCAGTGGCCATGGGGAAGGTCTAGAAGGCAGAGTGAGGCCATGCTTTTCTCAGTTTCCACTGCAGGTTTTCTGATTTGCAGTTCCCCATTTCATAAGGGAAGTTGGAAGTGGGTGGACTCGAGTCAAAAGAGGCACTCAGCTGGTGAAGCTCACAGCTGGTGGGTACAGAAGCATTGGGCTGAGCCACCAGGGTTGTTCCTCTGACCCTCTGGGTCCTCGCCTTCGACCCATCAGTCTTTTATTCTGACCAACAGGTGGCTTTAGCCAAGTTCATAGTCTACACGTGGTGTTTTCTGGTCAGTGAGAATCAGGAATGGGGATCAGTCTTAGAGTGGGTATGAGGAATCAAATATTGGGAAACAGGTGCTGGAAGAAGGATGAGGTTTGTTTCACAGCAAGATGGATTCTTGGTGTCATGGACTGTCTTCCCTAAAGGGAAGATCATCCGAATGAGGACCCAGAAGCCAGGCTGACCCTGGAACAGTCTCTGCAAGGATGAGGGTGGTTCTTCAGGACCATGATGGGAGAGCGTTGGTGGTTGGGATGTCACTTCCCACAATACTGACAATTACTGTGGAAACCAAGACGCCTCGTACTGGACTGGTCAGAATCTCTTCACTTAAATTGAGGCTGCTAAGACAGCCAACTGACTTAGGGTTAGGGTTAGGGTTAGCCACTCTTGAAAAATCTGTGGGTCTGAAAACCCAGGTTCCTACTCTCTTAGAGAACAATAAATGGTGTCTGTGTGGCAGCTGCTTTCTCTGAATGAGGCATTTGCACCCTGGACACCACAGGTGCCACCTCCCTCCCACCTCTCTTACACCTGGGCAATTTCAGGCCCAGGTGACTGGTCCTTATAGGTATGGTAGTTCGCAACCCTGTTCTTCCAGGAGCCTAGGGTTTGAATTTTGGATTTGCTGCTTTTAAGTTGTTGTGACCTTAGACAAGGAAGTCCACTTCTCTGAATCACAATTGCCTTATCAAACATGGGAATAATAATAATCTCTACCTAGTGGAGGTACAGAAAGCACCAAAAGTGGCTAGTACAGAGTGAGATGCAATATGGGAACCTACCCACTTTCAGTCGCCGGAAAGCTGGCCTGCAGGGGCGGGGGGCGTCTCATATATCCTTAAGGGCTCCATCACCAATGCAGGGCCTGAGAGGGGTTGCATAACCCAGCAGGAGCCAGGACTGCAGAGGAGGGACAGCTACCAAGTATTTCTGGAATAAGCGGGCCATGCCGTAGTTCTCCTTGGGCTCTTCCCAAGTCGAAGGTGTTGGTGCAGATCTGTTATTGATGGTCATGGAAATCAGAGTTGATCTGAAATTTGGTAGGGAAGAATGTGTCACCCAGAGTAACTTGCATCCATGGGGGAGATTACAGCCCCAGCTGACTGTTGTAAGGAAGCACTCCCCCGTCGCTTCTCCTCTGCCACAGGAACTTACTGGCAGTGTTTCCCCTTTTTGTGACTGGAATGTGCTCACCAGTAGACTCTGCAGGCTGACCAGCCATGGGGCAGCCAAATCCATCCATGCTCATCTCCTGGCTCTGCGATAGACAGTTCTAGCACATCAGGATCTGCTTGAACCCTGTCTGCCACTGGGTGGAATGGGTGTCCTCTAGATGGCCTGGACGCAGCCTACTGGGGTCCGGGATGGTGCTGTGATGACTTGGATGCCTAGGTCTGGCAGGTGCAGGGGAGTGAGTTGTTTGAGCTCTGACTCCATTCCCCACACTGCATCTCCACTCGTCTCCTCTTCCTCCCCTCTTCTTTCTGGCATTCATGGTGGCCTTGGTACCCAACTGAGAGCAGCTGTCGGTCACTGGTCCAGTCGCCTCAGAACCAGGTAGTGCTTGAATCTCCCTTCTAGTGGCCTGTGGGAGTCGGGCAGCAGGAGGCAGATGCTGACTTGGAGGCTGCTCTCCTGCAGAATCATCCGGCAAAGCTCCGGCCGGCAACCTGACTTACACGGATGTCAGTGCGCAGGCTTTGGTTCCTGTGCTTGAACCAACTGGGATTTTGGAGAAGTTTTTCAGCCCCTGCACTCTGGGTATATGTCCCTGAGGAGTGGCCCTTCATTCAGTCATGGTCTTTGCCTGAGCCTCTATAGAAGCTGACCTGTCATCCCAAGTCATGCTTGATGGCATTTGGCTGGAATCTGGGAAGCTGGAAAGCCTTTTAGACAGTTGCAGTCTACACTGAATATTAGATCTGAGAGGGTGTTGCATACTTCACAGCATAACCTTATTGGGATATTTATTGGCTATTCTACCGGTTCTCCTAAATTAATGATTGAGCAAATTCCTGTTCTGACATTCAGAACTGCCTTGACGTTCTGCTGAACTGCACCTGCTCTGTGAGAGAGTGAGTCGGGAGGCCAGGAGAAGTGGGGCAGGCTAGAGAAGCTTTATTTTTTATTTTTACTTTTATTTATTTATTTATTATAAAGATGTGGAGTACAATTCAGGGTAAGTTGTACAAACATTGATTATGCAGGTACCCTTGTTGATGAGGTATGCCCATCCCTCCCCTAGCAGTTTCCCTCAACAGCCAATCCCCACCCCTCCTCTCCTGACAGTTTCCCATTCCTGCCAAATGCTTTCTTATAATATTGTAATTGTTCAAGTTCTGCTTATGAGTGAGACCATATGGTACTCTGTTCTTTGTTTCTGTGATAGATCACTGAGTATGATTGACTTCAAATCCATCCAAGTTGCTGCAAAGTCCATACATTTGTCCTTATTTATGGCTGCATAATATTCCATTGTGTATATGTACCATATTTTCTTTATCCAGTACAGCTTTGATGGGCAACACAGTTGGTTCCGTGTTTTTGCTTTTGTGAATAGAGCTGGAATAGACAAGCGTGTGCAGATCTTTTTTGTAGAATGATTTGAGTTCCTCTGGGTATATTCCCAATAGGAGAATTGCTGGGCCATATGGAAGGTCAATTTCTAGTTCTTTCAGAAATTGCCACACTGTCTTCCCAAGAGGTTGCACTAGTTTGGATTCCCACCAGCAGTGTAGAAGTATTCCTTTTTCCCCACATCCTTGCCAGCATCAGTTGCTGTTTGTTTTATTAATGATGGCCATTCTTACTGGGGTTAGGTGGTATCTCAGTGTGGTTTTGATTTGCATTTCTCTGATGATGAGTGAGGCTGAGCACTTTTTCATGTGTCTGTTGGCTGCCCGTATATCTTCTTCTGAGAAGTGTCTATTCGTGTCTTCTGCCCACTTTTTAAAGGGGCTGTTAGTTTTTTTCCTTTTGGAGCACTTGAGTTCCTTGTAGCTCCTAGATGTTAGGCCTTTGTCAGATATACAATTGGCAAATATTTTTTCCCAATATGTGTGCTGTCTCCCTGCTCTCTTGATGGTTTCTTTTGCTTTGCAGAAGCTTGTTAGTTTGATAAGGTCCCACTTGTCTATTTTATTTCTTTTTTTTTGAGTTGGAATCTCACTCTGTCGCCCTGACCGGAGTGCAGTGGCCGCTCCTGGCCACCGCAGCCTCGACCGGCTGGGCTCTGGCGATCCTTCCACCTCATCCTTCCAAGTAGCCGGAATTACAGGCAAGCACTACCACGCCCGGCTGATTTTTTGATTTATTGTAGAGATGTGGTCTCGCTGCCCAGGCGGGTCTCGAACCCGCGGGCTCAGGCAATCCACTCACCACAGCTCCCCAAAGGCGCAGGATTACAGGCTGAGCCACCGAGCCCGGCTTATCTTATTCCTTAATTTACGGGCATTTAGGGTTCTGAATAGGAATTGGTTGTCAGTTCCAATTTCCATAAGGGTGTCTCCTGCATTTTCTAAGATTCTTATAGTTTGAGGTTTTACGTTTAGGTCTTTGATCCATTTTGAGTTAATTTTTATGTATGGTGATAGGTAGGGGTCCTGTTTCCATCTTCTACATGTGGTCAGTCAGTTTTCCCAGCACCATTTAATGAATAGGTTCTCGTCTCCCCAGTGGTTGTTGTTGAAGGCTTTGTTAAAGATGAGTTGGTTGAGGAATTGAGGCTTTGCTTCCGGAATCTCTATCCTGTTCCATTGGTCTGTGTGCCTGTTCTTGTACCAATACCAGGTTGTTTTGATTACTGTAGCCTTATAGTAAGTTTGAAGTCTGGAAGTATGATGCCTCCTGCTTTGTTTCTTTTGCTAAGGATTGTTTTGGCTATTCGTGGTCATTTATGTTTCCATGTGAATTTCTGTATTGTCATTTCCAGGTCTAAGAATGATGTTGGTAACTTAATGGGTATTGTGTTGAATCTGTAGATTGCCTTTGGTAGGATGGACATTTTAACAATGTTGATTCTTCCTATCCATGAGCATGGAATATTTTTCCATTTGTTTGTGTCTTCTTGGATTTCTTTGAGCAGCGTTTTATAGTTCTCATTGTAAGGGTCTTTCACTTCTCTGGTTAAGAAGATGCCGAGGTATTTCATTTTTTTGTGTGTGGTTATTGTGAATGGGATTGTGCTTTTTATTTGGGTCTCTACCCAATCGCTTTCTTATAGTATTATGATAATTGTTCAAGGTCCCCTTGTGAGTGAGAACATATGGTACTCTGTTCTTTGTTTCTGTGATAGATCACTGAGTATTATAGACTCTAAATCCATCAAAGTTTCTGCAAAGTCCATATGTTTGTTCTTCTTTATGACTGCATAATATTTCATTGTGTATATGTACCACATTTTTTAATCCAGTCCAGCTTCGATGGGCCACATGGTTGGTTCCATGTTTTTGCTATTGTTAATAGAGCTGCAATAAACATATGTGTACAGGTATCTTTTCTGTAGAGTGATTTCAGTTCCTCTGGGTATATTCCCAATAGGGGAATTGCTGGGTCATATGGAAGGTCAATTTCTAGTTCTTTCAGATACTGCCACACTGTCTTCCAAAGAGGTTGCACTAGTTTGGATTCCCACCAGCAGTGTAGAAGCGTTCCTTTTTCTCCACATCCTCGCCAACATCTGTTATTGTTTATTTTATTAATGATGGCCATTCTTACTGGGGTTAGGTGGTATCCCGATGTGGTTTTGATTTGCATTTCTCTGATGATGAGTGAGGCTGAGCACTTTTTCATGTGTCTGTTGGCTGCCCGTATTCTTCTTCTGAGAAGTGTCTATTCATGTCTTCTGCCCACTTTTTAATGGGGCTGTTTGTTTTTTCCCTTTTGGCACATTTGAGTTCCTTGTAGCTCCTAGATGTTAGGCCTTTGTCAGATATACAATTGGCAAATATTTTTTCCCAATATGTGTGCTGTCTCCCTGCTCTCTTGATGGTTTCTTTTGCTTTGCAGAAGTTCGTTAGTTTGATGAGGTCCCACTTGTCTATCTTATTTCTTAAGGTATGGGCATTTAGGGTTCTGAATAGGAACTGGTTGCCAGTTCCAATTTCATAAGGCCGTCTCCTGCATTTTCTAAGAGTCTTATAGTTTGAGGTTTTACGTTTAGGTCTTTGATCCATTTAAAGTTAATTTTTGTGTATGGTGATAGGTAGGGATCCTGTTTCAATCTTCTGCATGTGATCAGCCAGTTTTCCCAGCACCATTTACTGAATAGGTTTCGTCTCCCCAGTGATTGTTGTTGGAGGCTTTGTCAAAGATGAGACAAAGAAATTTGAGAAATTGAGGCTTTTCTTCTGGAATCTCTATCCTGTTCCATTGGTCTATGTGCCTGTTCTTGTACCAATACCAGGCTGTTTTGATTACTGTAGGCTAGAGAAGCTTTAAAGGAGAGACATGGCTGGATTATAGTGACTCACATCTGTAATCCCAGCACTTTGGGAGGCCACAGAGGGAGGATCACTTGAGCCTAGGTGTTCCAGACTAGCCTGAGCGACATAGCGAGACCTAGTCTCTTCAAGAAATCAAAAAATTACCCCAGGCGTGGTGTTGCATGCCTGTAGTCCCAGCTTCTTGGGAAGCTGAGGCAGAAGGATCACCTGAGCCCAGGAAGTTGAGGCTGTGGTGCACCGTGATCATACCACTGTATTCCAGCCTGGGTGACAGAGTGAGACCCTGATCTGAGAGAGAGAGAAAGAGAGATCTGAGACAGACAGACAGAGAGAGAGAGAGAGAGAGAGAGAGAGAGAGAGAGAGAGAGAGATTGAGAACAAAGACATAAAGACATGGCTTGGGCATTGGCTTTATATGTGAAAAGATAATTCAGTTCTAAAGTTGTGGGTCACCTACTATACGACAAGTAGTCCTGGACTAGACTCCAGTGGGAGAATAAAGTCGTGGAAGGTAATGTCTTCTTTCAGGAAGCTTGTGTTGGGGAAATAGTAACAAACACACACACACCAGCTAAAAAGCCGAATTCAAAGACTGTTGCCTCTCCCCCCATTCCACTACACAGACTCTCACGTGCAAATACACATCAATATATGTCGGGTCAAGCTTGTGAAGACCAAACCAGGCTCTAAAGCTTGGGATTTGGGCCATCGAAACCTGCACGTACAACCTCCCCTTCTTGAATCTGCATTTCCTTATGGCACAGTGGTGGGAGCATGGGGAGGAGCTGGGGGCAGGGGGCAGTGCTGGGTGAGGGTCTCGCTCCCATCATCCTAGCTGTTTGAGCTTAGATGCGCCACTTAACCTGTCCGTGCTTCAGTTTCCTCATCCTTAAAACGGGAATTATAGTCCCTACCTCACAGGGTTGCCGAGAGGTTTAAAGAAGTTAAAATCTGTGCATTCTAGGGCCTTCCACTGGCTGTTGATGAGGTGGCAACTTCAAATAGTGCCAGACATGCTGGACAGCATAGTGAGACCTAGTCTCTTCAGATCTTATTCCAAAGAGCTGACCACTTTTCACTGTTTGCAGAGGTGAACGGTAGACATTCAGATCATCAGGGAATAACAGAGGCCCTATTTTGAGTTGGGGGTCTCACTCTGTCACCCAGGCTGGAGTATGGCTCACGGCAGCTTCGATCTCCCGGGCTCAGGTGATCCTTCCGTCCAGCTCAGCCTCCTGAGGAGCTGGGACTTCAGGTACACACCACCATGTCCAGTTGGTCTTGAAGTCCTGGGTTCAAGCAATCCATAAGGCCCATTTTTAAGGTGAGAAAGTGGGACAGGTAAAAGAATATTTGCGAGAGGAAAGGGTCCTGGAAACTTGGTGCTTCCCACACAGCTGCTGAACCCTGCCTCAATTCAATTCATCCAACGCATAATTAGGCTCTGCCAGGCATAAGGTATGGAAGTGTTGTGGGGAGACAGATGCTTCAGGCATGGAGCCCACTGTCGACTTCAGGAGGTGAAACAAACAGATAAAAACAAACAGATAAAAAGCAGAACCTGGTAAATATCACACAAATGCAGGCAGACTGATTACGTGTGGGAAGAAAGATCAGGAAAACCCTCATATGAGCCGGAGAAAAGGTATCAGGCACAGCATGAGTCAGAGCTGGGAGGCAGGAAACCTTGCTATGGGTTTGAGAACAGGGCAGAGTCTATTTTGGTTGGCTCAAACTTGGGTGAGAAAGGTTGGCTTGGGCTCCCAGTGGAGAGCACGGAAGGTAAAGGCAGGGTGAGTTGCCGTCTCATCAACAGACAATGGAAGGCCCTAGAATGTCTCTCGAATGGGGTGACAGTAAGAGAAATTAGAGATAGAAACGTTTTTTTTTTGAGTTGGAGTCTCACTCTGTTGCCCAGACTGGAGTGCAGTGGCCGTTTCCGGCCACTGCTGCCTCGACCTGCTGGGCTCCGGCAATCCTTCCACCTCAGCCTTCCAAGTAGCTGGAACTACAGGCGTGCGCTACCAGGCCCGGCTAATTTTTGATTTATTGTAGAGATGAGGTCTCACCAAGTTGCCCAGGTGGGTCTTGAACCCACAGGTTCAGGCAATCCATTCACCTCAGCCTCCCAAGGCGCGGGATTACAGGCTGAGCCACTGAGCCCAGCAGAGATAGAAACTTTTTATATTTTAAAACTAAGAGACTATAGATAGAGGAATCAGAGTTGACAATATCTTTTTTGTTTGTTTGTTTGGTTTTTTTTTGGCTTGAGTGACTAACAGCATGTTGGTATCTGCCTAGACAGGGAAGTCAAAGAAGAGACTGACTCTGTGGGAGAAAGAAAATGCTTTTCTTGAACTGGCTGGATGGGGAAGTGCCAATGAGTCATCCCAGGGGCAGTGACGGGCAGATTGTCAGAAATGGTGGCTCTAAAGAGAACAGCAGAAAATAGAGACATGGATATGGGCATTCGCTGCAAGAGAGTTGAACCATGGGAATGTGTATGATGGCTTGGGAAGGAATTAGCAGAGAGGACAGAGGGCTCAGCCTTGGGCACAGAACGTGGAGGGGAAACGCAGTGGAAAAGGAGCCGGGAGGAAGACCGAAGAGTAATACTTCCTGCTGAGGGGAAGCAAGGCAGTGCTGTGTGATGGAAGCCAACAATTGGGGAGGTCAAGAGGGAAAAGCCTGGGAAAGG
Organism: Cephalopachus bancanus; assembly: GCA_027257055.1. NCBI lineage: Eukaryota > Metazoa > Chordata > Mammalia > Primates > Tarsiidae > Cephalopachus > Cephalopachus bancanus. The sequence goes on along the minus strand of JAPVLO010000292.1, from coordinate 1,137,910 downwards.
CTACCTGGGGACTGCTGGCAACCTGTGAGAGCCATCTGCACGGGGTTCTGCATGGGCAGAGTGAGAGGGCGTGGCAGTAGTGCTTGGGGTGGTGGGACAGCCTGAGAGGCTTTGTAAAATTCAGAAAGAGCTGAGTTACCAAGTGCATTCGGTCCTGCCTGTCTTCCTAATGCACAAAATAAGATCAGAAAGTGAACTGGAGCATGAGGCTGGATGGTTGCCAGAAGCCAGAATATTAAGAAATTGATATTAGTAGCAGAGAGAGTGTGAGCGGTCAGGCATAAACCAATCACCAAGACACAGGATTGTTTATAAAATAGAATTGTCTGGTGATGAACCAAATATGAACCAGTTAAAATATTTTAAAATAGGAAACATTTATTCTTAAGGAAAACAACTTAGATAATATAAAATATATTTATTTCGTTATTATTTTTATTTTTTGAGTTGGGATCTCACTCTGTCACCCAGGCTGGAGTGCAGTGGCACAATCATGACTCACCACAGCCTTGACCTCCTGGACTCAGGTGATCCTTCCACTTCAGCCTCCCAAGTAACTGGGACTACAGGTGAGCGCCACCATGCCTGGCTAATTTTTTTCTAAAGACAAGATCTCGCTATGTTGTCTAGGCTTGTCTCGAGCTCCTGGGCTCAAGCGATCCTCTCACCCCGGCCTCCCAAAGTGCTGGGGTGACAGGTATGAACCACTATGCCTGACCTCAAATATGTTTAAAATGTTGGGTAGGCAAAGGCCATGAAGGAGGGGAAGCATGCATTTCTCCAACTGCTCCCCTACTAGCCATACAACTTCTTGTGAGTTGCTGTCTCTCTGTCTCAGATTTTCGTCTGTATAATGGGGATAGTAACATTTCCCAGAGTATTTGCATTGTTGTGAAAATGAAGTGAGCTATTTACAAACCTGAATGCGTGAGAGTCATTATCCCAGTGCCTTGTGCATAGTAAGTAGGTGCTAAGTAAGTATTAACTATCACTACATAAGTTTTTCTTGGCTGTCTGTAATGTAGTGTTGGAGGGAGCAGTTTGGCAGTCTGGGCCCTGTTATTTAGCTGGACAGATGCTCAAATACTTGCCTTGAATAGATAAATGCAGCTGATATAGAAGTGAAAGATCATGTATGACTAAACAAAAGAGAAAATGGAAGAGAAAGAAGTTTGGGACTGGGTGCAGTGGCTCATGCTTATAATACTAGCACTTTGGGAGGTGGAGATGGGAGGATTGCTTGAGCCCAGAAGTTCAAGACCAGCTTGGACAACATAGTAAGACCTTGTCCCTAGAAAAAATACAGACAGAAATATCAGCCAGGCATGGTGGTGCTCGCCTGTTAATCCCAGCTACCCGGGAGGCTGAGGCAGAAGTTTTGCCTGATTCTAGGAGGTCAAGGCTGCAGTGAGCTGCGATCATGCTACTGCACTCCAGTCTGAGGGACAGAGTGAGATCTCGACTCAAAAAAAAAATTTAAAAAGATAAAATAAAAGAGAGGTTGGGAACTAAAATAAGAATGTGTGTGAGTCCCTGTGTGTGTATGTGTGTGCACATATATGTAGGGAGAGATGATAAGATGATAATAAAATGAGGGGAAAAGCAGCATTTTTTTTATGACTGGTGGGAACAAGTTTCATGGCTCTACTGCATGGTTGACTTAAATACAGGAAATCTTTCAAGTTGTGGCTTCACAACTCGCAGTTGCGAATATTGGTGCTCTTTATCAAGCCCCTTAGTCAAAGCTGTGAATATACAACCCAGAACCAGAGTTCTCTCATGTTGACTTTGTAGCCAGGTTATCCTGATCTTTGATGGTTTGTTCACTTCTCAGCCTCCCACTCAGTAAACCTGAAGAATACTGAGAGAATTGGACTGAAGGTCCATGCACTGTTCAAACCCTTCTCCCATCAGTTTCTTCTCTGTGATGATGACCTACTGTCTACCTTCCTGAATGTCTATAGAGATCAAGTACAATAATGTATCCCTCTTGGAAAGTGCTGAATAAAAGTTATATTTTAATCCTGGTTTCTGTTAATCATGAATTTTGGATTTTTTAATATGTGGATTTACCTAAAGTCTTTTTGAATCTGTTTACTCTGTAATCTGGATCACATTTTAGGCAATAAGCTCCATAAGTTAACTGCTTACCTCCTTTAATGCATTCTAACTGTACTTGTCCAAAGTGTTCCGCTTACGTGAGTGATCTTCAGGAAAAGCAATTCTGGGATCTGGTGAACAAGTGTGCATTATCTCACCCAGAACCTTCTTTCTTGTCCTCGATTTTTTTCCAGAGAGGCCCTTTCTCTCTCTGGTGATGCCATCCTCTCAGTGATCATGCTGGCGTGCATTCGTGAGCCCAACTCCATGCATGAAGTCCAGCAGGGAGGCAGCTAGCGTGAATATTGTACCCCAGGTGTATGCTCTGGTTTGCTGTTATGGCGAGGTAATCTGTGGGAGCTAGTTTCGAATCCCAACCTGCTTTCCCCCTAATTAGCTTCCCTTGCTATTCCTTTCAGAGTGTGTGGGGAGAAATGCAGCCTCATTAAAAAATTATCCCAAACATCCACCACAATCCAATATACTATTTGGTGCATTACAAAATCCTTAAGAATGACTTTTCGGATGATCCGTTGCTTATCTCCTCTCCATTAGCAGAAACCATGTAGAGCTGCTTATGTGTATTATATGGATTTCGCTCTCATTCTCTCTCTTTCTCCTCTCTGTCTTTCCACACACCCCAAAACACTGAAGTGTTAATTAATGGGGATAGCATGTTGTTTAAGCTATCACAATGAGTGATCAAGACAGACTAAAAATCACGTCAGCCATCAGTATCAATTCCACTCTCCGAGAGAGGTGGAACATTCTTGCTTGCAGGAGATATTAATCACTTAATTTCAGTCTGAGTTGCACACCACGTTTCATGGGCTCCTGTGAGATGGAGGAATCCTAGATTGTTGAGGCTGCTCTCATGCATCGAATGAGATCATGGTAATGAGTACTTGGTAATCTGTAAAGTGCTGAATAAAGGTTATCCTTTCATACTAGTTTCCCTTAATAATATTTGTTGGGTCTGTTATATGCAAATTAACTTAGTGTCTTAACAGCAGGTGGGGTCCTGGCTGGTTCTGACCTTTCTCCATCTGCCAGGTTATCCTAATCTGTGACAGTTCTGATATTTCTCCATCCAGGAGTGAGGACTCAGGTTGAAGAATGGTGATTCCAGGATCCGTATTTAACAATACGTACAGAGAGCAAGAGGTGGGCGTCTGGGGCGGGGAGGATCCCAGGATCACTCCTGCTTCCTTGCCAGGGAGATTCATTTATCCATAAATCAGTTGTTGAGGACTAGGTTATTTGGTGGCCTCTGGGGCTGAGCCATGCGGTAAAGCTGATGACAAAGACAGACCTCCGGCAGGCTCCTTGCTCTCTGAGGAAGGGCATCCCCTTGTGAGACCCAGCCTCTCCTTCCCAGCTCATCCCTCAGTTTGAAGCTAGTCTCTCCCAGCTGTCTCGTTCCATTAGTGATTATGTGCCATTCAGACTTCCTTTTTTGCCTTTTCTTTATTTACTATTCCTTAGTCTTTCCTACTTTTTAAATACAGAGGGAACGGTTGAGTTGCCATAGCAACCCCCTACCTCCACCTCTCTTTCGTTTCTCCACGATTTTTCTATATTTTAATAAAGTTACTATTTATAGTGCACAAAGCTGCATTCCCCTCCACCGCTGCTTCGCAAGGGAGGTTTCCTGTCCGACCAGAATACTAATGACTAAAGCATGGTTTTCTAGTGAGGAGGCAAGGGAGCCCTCCGGAGAAATCGCTTTGGTAGATGTGCATGTTCTTCAGGACATCGCTTAAGCGTGCATGCAGGGCTTGACCTGCATCGATGATGAAGAGCTGCGGTGTACAGGGCTGAACACCCAGCCTTGTAAAAGACACCAGGCTGGATATACAAGGAGGGACCCCCACCCCAACAAAATTTATTTATAAAATGTTTTGTATTTATTCTTACATGGTTAAACTGCAGCCACCTTCAAAGTACTCTCTGTTTGATGCATTACACCAGTCAAGACACTTTTTCCACTGCTCGAAACAGTTTGTGAACTCGTCCATTTTGATGCCTTTTAGTGCTTCTGTTGTTCTTTGTTTCACCTCTCCCACAAATGTTTTCTTTGAGGACATTTTCATCCTGGGAAACAAAAAAAAAAAGTCGCTCAGGGTGAGATCCAGTGAATAGGTAGGGTGGGGCACAGGTGTCATACCGTTTTGGTCAAAAACCGCTGAATGCTCAGTGAGGTGTGGGCAGGTGCACTCGTGAATCACCCATCATGAAATGGACAAACATGTTGAAGGAGTCTCTAAAAAAAAAAAAATTCACTGAGGTCAAACAACCTCTCACAATAATGATAGCTGGTACACAGATACTGATGGGTTCCTAGAACACTTACCTAGCAGGGGAAGCCTATACTACTAAGGATCTGTCCCCTCCAAAACAATTTCTTTCTATTTTTTGACCACCTTTTGTATGTAAAATACACATGTGGTGTGGCTGGAGGAAAGGGGATGGAGGAGAAGAGTTCTTTTTTTTTTTTTTTTTTGAGTTGGAGTCTCACTCTGTCGCCCAGACTAGAGTGCAGTGGCCGCTCCCGGCCACCGCCGCCTCTACCTGCTGGGCTCCGGCGATTCTTCCGCCTCAGCCTTCCAAGTAGCCGGAATTACAGGCATGCGCTACCATGCCCGGCTGATTTTTTGATTTATTGTAGAGATGAGGTCTCGCTGCCCAGGCGGGTCTCGAACCTGCAGGCTCAGGCAATCCACTCACCTCAGCCTCCCAAAGGCGCAGGATTACAGGCCGAGCCACCTGTTTATTACGCTGACAGAGGGAACTGAGCTCCTGGGCTCTAACTGTAAGAAGCTGAGATGTCATAGCCAGTTTATTAGGAACAACTGAGATTTGTAGGTTTGAAGGCGAATCCAAGGCCATGTGGAACAATGGGAGAAAACACAAAGGCTCGGTCACTTATGATCTGTGAGACTGTTCTCATCTGTACACTGCACCTACCTTGCAAGGCTGCTGTGGAGAGCAGAGGCACAGGACCCCAGGTGTTTGGTGGTGATACAGCCTCATGACTAAGCATCTGAGCTCTGGAAGAGGCTTTCAATTCCAGCTCTGCTACTGTCTATTTTACATTTTGAGGCAAGTTACTTGACTTCTCAGGCATCAGTTTCTTCATGTGTAAAATGAAGATGGTAATGACAGAACCTATCTTTGGGAGTTGTTAGGAGGATCCAGTAAAAATTAACATAGCTAAGGATTTAGAACAGTGTCTGGTAAAATGTCAGTTGGCATTTGTTATAGGCATTTGAAACATAATTTCAGTATTTTATTGACATCCTTGAAAACTATTCCAAACCTGAGACTTTACCAAGGTTTTGCAGCTGTTGAGGGATCCGCCTGGTAGAGAGGCTTGGTTGTTTGGGGTCATTTTGTTGTGGAATGAAACATTTAGTCTACGTTGAGATGCAGAATCTAAACAGGAAACATAGTAGCTTTTGGACTTTTTGTGTTCAACAATGCAAATATCCATTCTTCAGCACGTTGTCTTTTAGACTTTATGAAAATCAATTTATGTAGGAGCAAGGGAAGTTATTTCTAGCTTAATTTGAACTTCCATTGCTTATTCATTCTAATGGCTCACAGGTGGAAAGTTTCTGGGTAAGGTTATGCAGTAACAATCTGAGAGTAATGCTACTTAAACTTTCATGTGCATATAAATCACCTGGGGAATTTATTCAAATTCAGATTCAAATTCAGTGGGTTTAGGGTGGGGCCCAAGATTCTGCATTTCTATCAAGTTCTTAGATGATGCTGATACCATTGGTCCCTGGGGCCCATTGAGTAGCAAGGTTATGAGATTTTTGGGGCCAGCTCTTTTCGAAGAAACTTTTAAACACAAAGGTATGGGTTTAGAGGAAGTGGCTCTTCCATTTCCTATTCAGATACAAAGCTGCAATTACCCAGTACTAACAGAACCTAACCCTTCTGAGAGAATGAGGCTAAGAATGGATCAGTGGGCAGACAACAGACACTCTCTCTTCTGTCTTGCCCATTGTGCCTTAATTCACGACAGTCTTGGTTAAAACTTTCACTCCCGTGACTCTGGCCTACCCACCCCACCACACATGGCACCCTGTACCTGTAGCACAATGTGTACCTGTAACCTGTACCCGCACTACAACTTGTGCTGGTAGCACAAGCTGCACCTGCAGCCCCACTGCTGTGTCCCACACCTGGGTTTCTCATGGCTTCCTTGACTTCCCTTGTGGAGTGTTTTAAGGGCTCCCCAGGAACAGGAAAAAAAAAATCAGTGGAGGCCAGAAGCTGCTTCTCTTTTTGATGTTTTGACAAGAGAAGTGAGGGAAGGCTATATATATATTTTTTTTGGCCAGGAAGATCAGAGGTGCCTGAGTGTATTATATACAAGGGTTTTCCTTTGGCTTTACAAGTCAAATGTGATTACTCACTTTGTTTTCTTCTTGAAGTGTTTTCAGAATCCATTGAAATTTCATTTTCCTGAATGCTGCTTAGGCTTTTTTTTTTCTTTTTCTTTTTGGTGTTGTTTGATTTATACAGAATATTTTGAAGACACGATTGTTGGGCCAAAATTCAAGTGAAACTAAGCCAAATGAAGACATAATTATTAAAACATTAACTTGAAATTTTGACTCCTGTTTAAAAGCATTGCTTTTCTAATCTGTCTGGCAATCTCTTATTTCAGTATAAACCTTGCTAAAAAAAAATCAACTTTTGACATGTTTTTTAAGAACTAACAATAATGGTGATATATAACAGCTACAGTCTCACTTCTGAATTACCAGTGGAGGAATTAAAGGCCCATGGTAGAAGATGAGAGATTTAGCTACTTTATAGGATGAATCAGTCAGTGACTCACAATTACGAGTTGTGTGATTAAAAAATCTCTGTGGCTGTGAGCTTCTCTTCGGATGACTGGGCAAACTGTGAAGGAATATGTGACATTAAAGAAAGAAATGTGAGGTGGACTTCCTCTTTAAATTCTAGATCAACCATGACTCAAAGAGCAGGGTTGGCCATCTATGTATGTTCATTTTGTTATAAAGATCATTCCAACTGGATTTAAACTTCTAGTCATGTAATCCATCCCATTTCTACTAGGCTATCAAGCAAGGTCTGTATCATCTCTCAAAAAGACCCACAGGTCAAAATATGTTGATGTCAGTTGAGAGGGAATTGTCCTTTTTAGTGGTACTTTTAGATCCTGAAAATGCCAATTCCATCAACCAGTATCAACTCAGTGTCTGGCAGAGATGGACATGAATATACATTTTAAAATGCAAAGTTTTCCTGCAGCACTATGGAATTAAAGATGTTAAAAGACTATTCAAATGGAAACCACACAAAAGGATTCCGGATTAAAAGCTCCTCAGTTGGCACATAACCATTGGGAAAAGATGAAGTGAGAATTATCTGAGAAAGGCTATTATGACCCATCCTTGAAACAGAAGTGCTTTGTTCCTTCTAAACTTGTGGGAGCCTGTTATAGCAGCTGCCTTATAATTTGTCACTGAATAAATTACCAAGTTACATTAATTATGTCTTACTCTTCAGTTCCCCAAATTTCTCCTTAATAGACCTAAAGGAATTACAATGAATAAGGATTAAAATCCATCTGCAACCTTAGGAGTTAGTGTTTTGCTTTCCAACAATCTTTTTTATTTCCTATTAATACAGTTTGGAAAATGTATATTTTCGGTTTTGATAAGGAGCTTATTTAGAATGATCAGTAACTAAAATCTTACTCTAAGTTAGTCATCTGTTCTTATGATTATAATGGTCTAAAGTTTGGTGCCTATGACCTTGAATAAGTTAACTTCCAGAAGATTCCACAAGAATGTGTGTATATTTTTGGGAGTCATTTTGACCGGGGTTTATAGAGATATCAACTAGCAAATCCAGCACAGTTTAAACACAAGAGTTCTTGTCTAAGTGGAATACTTCAAAGGATTGGAGATTGAAGTAGTCTTCTGATGAAGTCTAGAAACTACTGGAAATGTTTAAATACTGTGGTTAAAATTACCCTTGAGATAAAATCTGATTTCCTGTTTCTAAGTCAAAAAACTTACAAATAAGGACCCTGAAGCTTCCTGGAATAACAAACAGCTCATCTAAAACAGCAACTGGATGAAGTAAGTGTGGTTGACTTGAAAGTACAGATTAATTTCTTTAACACTGCTCATGTGTTTCAAAATCAAGAGGGAAAATTTCCAAGAGAGAGACGTATTTGGGATTTTAATGAATCCAGAATAGTTTTAAGGACTGCAATTGTTTGAAAAATTTCCGGGGTTTTCTACTGCTAAGACAATTAACTGGTTTCCTCAGAGTGCATTTATTTTTACTAATCTAGAGTTTAGAGCCTCTTAACAGTGGTATATCAATGTACAGCAGCTTTTGTGACTTGTGCAAGATACTTAGACTGGCACGGGCTGCAAGGAGTTAAAACCCTTCACCATTTCGTCTACCTCACTCAGTACTTTCTACCTACTCATCAAGCCTGTATGCTACTCTTTCTGAAGGCCCCTGACCTGAGCAAATTGTTCCTTTCTTCTTTCTCATAGTCCCCTGAGCCTATCTGGTACAGAACTTTTCGCTAGATAATAATTATAGGCTTTCTCATTTTCCATTAATTCCATGAGGTCTTTGAGGGCAGATGTTGCATCTTCTCAGTGTCTTATTTATTCAACCAACGTTTATTGAGCATCTGCTATATACTAAAAAGGCATGGTGAATGCAAAGATGAGAAGGACACAGAGCCAGCTCTCACAGTTTTGTAAAAGCAATAAGAGTAGTTACATATTGTGTCAGTTTCTTGGACAGAGGGCCATTGATGTTGAGTGTCAGAGGAATACTTAACTGAAGTCTTTCTAAAGAAAACGTCAGTAGGTCTTGAAAGATAAGCAACTATCACTCAGCCGAGAAAAACAGTGTGGATGAATGAAGCTGGGAAGAAAAAGAAAGATGTGAAGATATTTCTGGGCAGAGGGATCAGCAAAGGTGGAGGTGTACAGAAGAAAGAGAACACACTGTATATAAGGAATTCACAGTAATTCAGGGAGACTGAAGCAGAGAAAATATATTGGAGAGTGATAATTGATGAGGTTAGAAAGGTAGACAGGTGGTGGATCGTGAAGGGCCTTGGATGTCATAATAAAAAGTTTAGGCTTTATTCTATTTTTTTTGAGTTGGAATCTCACTCTGTTGCCCAGACCTGCTGGGCTCCAGCGATCCTTCCGCCTCAGTCTTCCAAGTAGCCGAATTACAGGCATGCGCTAACGTGCCCGGCTGATTTTCGATTTACTGTAGAGGTGAGGCCTTGCCAAGTTGGCCAGGCGGGTCTCGAACCCGCGGGCTCAGGCAATCCACTCACCTCGGCCTCCCAAAGTGCAGGATTACAGGCTGAGCCACCCAGCAGGCTTTATTCTTAAGGGATAAAGGTGGAGTCATTGAAGTATTTTAGCCAGGAGAGTCATTAGCATATATGTGATTTAGAGAGAGCACTTTGTAGGGTGAAAATGCACAAGGTTACTGTAGTAACATAGGCAAGAAATCACAAGATAAAAAAACAATTTAGAGGTGGAAATGGTGGCTAACGTTGCATTGAGGATTTACTAGCTGTAAAGAGTGAGGGAGAAGTCAGATTCGTTGAGCTTCTGATTTCCAAGCAGTAAATTAAGGAGAGGTGCTTCGAATAGTCAAGGTAAGAAATACAATTGGGATTGCTGAGTATGGACATGAATTGCTCTGTGTTGCACATATTGAAATTAGGGTACCTCCGATAGTTTAGATACCATCCAAAAAATATATTTCTAGCAAGGAGATTGGTATACACAAGATAAGTTGCCTGTGTGGGTCAGAAAACTCCATAAAGCTGGGTGATGCAATCATGGCTCATTGGAAGGTTTAGAAGAATCTCATAGAATCCAGTGACAGGGAACATAGTTGGACTCTCCATGTGCTGGACAATCGTTTGCAGTTTCCATCTTTCACTGAGGCAGTATGATTGTCCTGCTTTGTGTCTGTTTCATTCTTCTCTTTGCCTCTCTACTAGGCCTAGTTATTACTTCACCAGAACTTGAATTACATGGACTTAGGGTTGCTGTCATACTGACCTTGGCTCAACGCCCCATGACTTCCTAGCTCTTTGACTAATTGTCTCGACCTCCAAGCCTCAATTTCAAATTCCAGAAAGATAAAGAGAATCTACCTGACCCATTTGGGTTAGGTGACCACCCGTGGAAAGAGAATGACCTGACACGGGTTTTAGGTTGTCCCCTCCAGGCTATAGGTTGACAGGTTGTCCAAGAATGGAAGGTGAGCCTAGCAGAAATGATTGACTGAAAAAACTATTGGTACTTGGAGTAGAGTGAGAACAGTACTCAGGATATTGATTTGAACTGGAGACAAAAATTTGGGGAAGTAATTAAAACTAAGGTATTGGATGAGATTACCTGGGAGAGTGTAGATTCTGAGAAAAGATGAGGCCCAAGATCAGGGGAGCCGCAGTATTTTTGAAGTGACGAGAGAGAGACAAGTCAGTGAAGGTGACTGAGAAGGGATGGAAAGAGTGGTAAGAAGAAAGTGCCACAAAAGCCAAGAACAAAGGAGGGGACAACAGTGTCAACTTCTGCAGAGACAGAGGAGGTTGAGAACTGAAGTATGACGAGGAAACTAGAAGTGAGGAAATGTTCAGTGTAGAGGAGGAGACAGAAACCAGACTACAGGTGTCAGAAGCAGATGTGATGTGGGGAGCAGACGAGCACTGTCACCGTAGCAGACCTTGAGTAAAGGCCCCAAGCGAAGGCAAGGTCTCGCTTGAGGTCTCGCTTGGAAGCTCTGCATCCTGGTCAAAGGCAGGCTATGAGGGATGCAGCCTGCTGCTTGAAATGGTGTCTCAGATGCCCACACATCTGGGTGCACATAGTACGGATAAAGCCTTAGTTACAACAAGAAAATTGCGGAAGAGCTCACCTTTCGGGTGGCAACATAATTCCGTTATAGCTCCCTCACAGACCTTGAATCCCTTCCAACTTCCCTTGTGCTTGATTATAAAATAAATGTGCTGAGCTAGTTCGGGGCTACTTCTCCTCCATCAGAGGAAACTGTCCCACCTGGCCCCAGCTTTTCTCTATGTCTTTGTGTCTGTGTCTTTCTTAATCTCTTGCCGCTCTCTCTCAGGACCCTCAAGGGAGCAGCATGGGCCGCAGCATACAGAGGGATAACACTGTAGTAGAATGTCAGATAAGTGAGGGGTCAGGAAGTAGAGGCAACTTTTAAAAAATATTTGACTTTGAATGAAAGGGAGCAAATTGAACTAAAGATGGTCCAGGAAGCCCTTATCTACTGATCATAGATTCTAGGGCCAGGAAATGTTGAGTATAAGGCCAAGACAGACAATATTTAATGAAGTCATGTTCTGTAGGAGGTTAGACAGGATAAGCCAGAACTCCAGAGGCTGGAACAACTTTTTCACTGAAGTGAGAGGGAGAAATGACATGTAAGATATACTTCAGACATATTTTTGAATGAATAAATAGACAGACTAATGGAGTCGTGGTTGAGCCAGTTTGCAGAGCTTGTGTTCCCATTTCCCTTAATGTCCTACCTTTAGTAGGGGGATTGGGTCTTAAGGCTTGCTGAGGCAGGGCAGGTTTGTCAGCGTGAACATGGTGTAAGACAGGTAACAACAGAAGGGGCTTTCTTCAAGATTCTCTGGTAATAACTCTCAGTTTCCTCACTTCTAAGGGAAGCCAGAATTTGACACAAGAAGAGTGGTGAATGGAGGGGAATATGGCTACGCAAAAGAGCTCCGGATCTGGAGTCAGAAAACCTTGGATTCTAACCTCTTTCTAAAATGTGCTGACCACATGACCTTAGGTAAATTGCATAACTATGCATCCAGTTTCTTCATTATTAAAAAATATGTAATATTACCTTCTCTATTTCACAGATTGCTTATATATATATATCTATGTCTATCATCTATCTATCTTTACTTAAAATATTGTAAATATTTTGTAAAGCACAGTGCAGATCTAAGGCCTCATTAATATATATTCCAGGCATTCTGAGAATGTTGTTGCCTCTGCGGTGTGCCCTGTGGAGCTGTCTAATCTTGTCTAACTCTACATATATGCATGGCGTGTCCCCGCAGTACTGTTTGCTAGGCTCTTTCTTGGCTCCTGCACATGCTGAGAGGTTGGTCCGACAGTGCAGAGCATTCCCACTGGCATGGAAAGTGCCTGCAGGAAGAAGCATATTAAAATCACAAATTCAATACTTTCTTGAGACTAGGACACACAGAGCTCAAACAGCCTTGTAATTGCCAGCAGACACTATAAGGCAAAATGAGTTCTGCCTCAAAAATTTGCATCCACATGTATAAATGCCACCCCCTTAATTATATCCATCTCCATTATTTCAAATTAAAAGGCAACACAGGCACTTTCATCTGTAGATTTCCTCAGCTTCTCTGTAGAGATAAATGAAAACTAAAGACTTAAGGTATATTTATCGTCTTTTAGTCTAGCTTCCAGATTCCTATTTGGCGCTCTTATATCATGCAGGCTCTGATTACTCTTAGATTCAGGTTATATGGAAACAACTGTCTGTTTCATGGCTGGCATCTAATAACCAAGTAATAACTGGTGTCTACATTGTCAAGGTTAATTAGATGGTGCCTATGAATCAATGTGTGTTCATCTTCATTTAAAAGCATTTATTATGCCAAATTGGACCAGGCATGAGTGAAGAACTGTACCACGTTTATTCATTTCCTTGTCAGTTGTGTGTTTTGAAATTGAATTTCTAGGTTATTTGCTTTGTTTCTTCCCTTGTGGTTTCATTTCCAAAAAATTACTTAACTGACCTTAAATTTTAAAAGAAGTTTTTAATGCTTCATTTGGCTCTTCTAATTCCACATAATCTCTTCTTCCATGACTCAAATTATCAGATATCATTGAGAGTAAACAAAGGATTTTTTTAAAAACAAAATAACCAATTTTGACAGTGATTGATGAAACCCACAAACAGTAGATCTAATGGAGAGAAAGGCACAAAATTGATAAGAGTTTTAGCACGAAGTACAGAAAAATGAACCGATGATTGAGTGAGCCCTAACCCACAGTGGGTGTGCAGCAATAAATATGTACTAATTTGTTTCTGTTGAAATCCAACAGAAAAGTGTGAGTTCTTTTGGACAGAGGCATGGTTCAAAGAGGAATGTAATCCCTTGGAAACAACCTGCATCTCTTTTTGTGCTTTGTGAATGTTTGCCAAGGACTTAAAAGATTTGGTCCCTTAAAATGAAATACTTACAAATTGTGACTCATGATACCCACCACCAAAATTCTATGACCAGAAAGTTTAAAAACAGTAATTATTATATCAATCAGATGGTTAAAAATACGTTCTTTTCTCTAATGGCTAATTACCAAGTGTGTAAAGCAGTCTAAATCTCTACTTACTATTTTTTTTTTTTTTTAGACAAAGTAAAATCCCAGATGGAAACAAGAGAGAGGGCCTCTGTTTTGGTGATGTAGCATTTGTTGACATTCCAAAAGCACAAACATACTTGAGTAACTAGCTGCTGTTACGGAAGAGACTTAGGATCAACATTGTTAAGTGCAAAATAAGAACAATTGGTATCACAGGGTGATTACTAGAAATTATACTCCATTATGGTGCAAAACATATCGGGCATACACAGAGTATACATGTTGAAAACAGATGTTCTTTTCAAACACTTGACTGTTCTGGAGCTAAAGAGGCTCCTAACCTAAGAGTTTGGGAATCAATCAATCTGTCTCTCTCCCCCTCTCCCCTCCCCTCCCCTCCCCTCTCCCTTCCCTTCACAGTGCTTTCAACAGAGCAATGCACGCAATGGATGTCCAATACTCATTTCTGAATGCAATAATGTACATTTTCTGTGCCATAATTTACTCTTATAAAAACGACACACAACACAAAGACACAGGCTTATTGTAAATACATTTTTTTCCTCTTTGAGACTTCACGGGGCACCGACAGCATAAGATAGAGAGCAACAGCAGAAACCCAGGGAATGTGGGCATTCAAAAGGTTTGCTAAGTGTAGTGGCCAGAAGTCTTCACTATGGCCATGCGGGAGGACACACAACAGTCTGTGGAGCTGATCCAAGGGTAGCTGATGCTTGAGCTCCTTACAACAGCCAACTTTTGATGTGTCCTCTTTTGCAAAAAAGAAAGTAAGGAAAGAAAGGACGAAAATAAAGGAGGAAGGAAGAAAAGAAAGAAAGGACATGGAAGTCATTTGGAACTAATTATTAATATGAACAATAGGATTTTTTGGATATTTTATTGAATTCTGTAAGGAACATTTGCAAAGAAAACACTTAAAATCCAATGACACATTTAAAAAATAGATCAGATGAAAATATCACATAATCAAAACTCACAGGTATTTTCTGATATTCACTTAACAAAAGGCCCAAAATTATTAGGACAAGAACATCAGAGAACATGATACAAGATCTTATTTTAACTTTACATTAATATATAAGTTAACACAATTTAATATCAAAAGAAGACATATATGGAAAACATAAAATATATGCTTGATTTTACATCTTATTCTGAATTTCATTGTTATTGTCATTGTTTAGGAATAATTATTTCATTCCATACAAAATAATACTTGCTTGACTTATTTGTTTGATGAAGAGAACTAAATTTTATGTTCGAAAATTTAAATTCTGATATAATAAGTGTAAGTTCCATTTAAATATTCACAATAACACTGCATTGCTGATCAGTAAAAGTACAGCATGTATCACAGACTGTTGACTTACAAGGGAAAGCAGTAACAGTGTCTTTCTGTTGTCTAAGAAAATAATAAAAATGTAGTATTGTGTCAAGGATTAGCACACATAAATGTCTTCCATATTCAAACTGAGCAGTCATTAGATTTTAATTTTATCTGAGAAAATCCTTAAGTGAATTTTTAAATATGTTAGAAAATTTTTACCAAATATTTGAACCACAAAGAAATTACCAGCAAATTATAAATGTTAATAACACTGTTATCTGTTCTTGATAACCAATTCTCTTTGAATAGTTACAGGAAATAGTGAATTTTCTTAAAATAAAGGTAGTTTTACTCCCCACTCTCTTTTCCTTGTCTTCCACTAATCACAGAATACGTGTAATTTTTTTTAAAAAATGCTGAAAAATAGTTACTGGAGTGGGATTTTTTTTCCCCCTCAGAATCAGAATGACTGCAGTTTCTTGGGTTGATTATTGCTTCTTTCAACTGTTCAGAAATCATTGTGATGGATTTTTTAAAAGGGAAATCAGAAAGGCCAGTGAAGATCACTGAAGATCATTTTGCAGTTTTGCTTTCTGATATCAAATAAATTTAGTGTCTGTGGTCAGAGTGTGTGAACTTAATATGTTTTAAGTGAAAAAATGTTTGCATAATACCCTGTGGAAGCACAGTAGTTGAAAGTATCTAAAGAGGTCTGACAATAACAGCAACAATGCATTTTTGCTAAAACCTGAAATTTCCCAAAAAAGAGAAGACTTTTCTTTAGTCAAAGTCTTAAAGATAATGGCAGCAATAGGATAAAAATAACATGACAGAGGATGAATAGCATAAAAAGCATTTGACATATAAAGTCATTTATTGGCCATATTATCTTGGACAAATCATTTGATCTTTCTAAACCTTGGTTGTTTAATCTCTAAACTTCAGATGGTATTAGAACTTCATATGACTTTTTTTAAAGATTAAAATAAAATGATTTTTGCAAAGTACGATATAAAACAAATCTTAGAAATAAATAAATGTTAGAGTCTCTCTGAAAGTATTGAGATGTTGTATTTGTTATTCTGACTTCTATATAATCTGTGTAAGACTTCAAAAATGGGTTCTTACAACATCTAGCATATTACATAGGAATACTACATTCACTGTTTGCTTTCCCTTGAGTGTGTATATGTGTGTGTGTATGTGTATAAATATATATATACACATATACATACATACATATAGATGTGTGTAGGAGCTTTTAAACATAAATGATACCATTTTATGGGGTAGTTCCAAAAATGGTCTATACAGTGCCCTTAAAATTGAAAAAAAAAGAATATTATTTGGCTTATAGTCATATAATTTTATGGCATTTAAGAAAAACATTTTGACAGTTTAAAGTAAACTAAAGGCTTAACCTCCCCAACCCCAAACCCAGCATTAAGAGATCACACCACAGAAACAATTTACCAGAAGAGATAACTACTATGATTTGTGTAGTAAGGTCAGTTCACAAGTTCTTGTAAGATACAGTATTAACACAATATGCTAGAATCACCATTTACCAAATAACAACTTTACAAAAAAAAAAAAGGATGAAATTACTTCTCACAGATCACACTAATACATAAGAGACTCAATGACACCTAAAGTGAAAATTCAGATTCACAAAACCAAAATTATCAGATCCGATATTTTAATTAATTGCTCCACTAGTCAAAATATACATTTCCTATTATGACAGAGGCCTTTGAAAACTGCCCCCTTTTCTGAATGGGAAGGATATAAGACTAAACCTCTGGACAAATAATCTCCGTATGACAAAATATTTCTGTATTATTGAAATGGACTTCTTCATTTGAGCAATTTCTCTAGTGTCCACATTTTGGCATCCTTCTAACCTAATGTCTTTCTACCACAAAATCAGAAACCAGAATATACTCCTGTTTTTCAGTAGGTAATCACCTCTTACCTATGTTGTGCAAAACCTATAATCCTTCTTTTCCCAATATCCTCTAATGCCAAACAGATGTGTTTGGGTTATCCCTGAATTTTGTTTCCCACTCCTGAGCAAACTTAATTACAGTATGGCTCTATTAGGCCTCATTTATATTCCAAAAAAATACACAAAATTTTGTGAATATTATTTGTAATTATAGTCATTGCTTCTGGGACCAAAAGAGCATTAATTATTTTTATGTGACAAAAGTATACTTTACAGTCAGCTGTAATTCATTCGTAAGCATAATATATTTGATTCTGATTTGCTACATGTTTATAAAACTACAGAAATTTAAAGAGAAGATTAACGTGAACAGACATTCTGTTGAAGTAACTAATTCAGCATCCAAAGACAAAACGATAAATCATAATAATTAGCCCATGGTCAAAATTAAAAGGTTGAACTTTTTATGTCTTGCTGAGGTCAACTGTCAACATTAGAAATAAGAACATTTGGATTTACAATCTATTCAGTCACTTGGGTAGAAATACGTGGCATCTTAGTGACGAGAGGGAAGGAACATGTGTATGTCTCATACATGTACACATACAACCATTTGAAAGAGTTATAGAATTTTCAAAGGTGAAAATAAACATGCAGATTACTGAATTTTAAAATTCTTCACTTTACAGATAAAGAAAGTGGGGCTCAGAGAAGATAAAGGGACTTTCCTAGGGAACATGAGAGTTCTTGGCACAGCCAGCACTATAACACAGACACCTGCTTAAGCTCTACCAAACTGCTTCTTGTGTAAAAAACAAAACCAAACCGAGAGATGGTAAGGCAAATGTTCCTACTGCACTGTTTCCCCACCTTCCCCTACCCCTAGGTTTAAAACATTGAGTGTACAATAAGGCTCGGGTACTGTTTTTAGCATTTCATATACACTTTCCAAATCACCTTTACATTTCACTAAATTTCACAAATACATTCCCTTCCTTTCTAGCTGTTTTATTAACCTGTTTCCATTCTGAGGATTGATTTTTTTTTTCTTTTTCATTATCCTGTTACAGATCAGTGAAAATTCCTGGAGGAGAAAGAATCCTATTTCATCTTCTCACAATCAATTAGAAGAATGATATATTTATGACACTTTCAAGGCTTAATTCTTATTTAACTTATTCTTTCCTGTATAAGAATATCTGAGTACTTAAGTGTTCTTCAAAGCATTTTTCAGTTGTGTATAATGAGGATCTGGGGGCTGGGAAGCAGTCTGGAGATTACTGAACCCAGCACGCCCACCTTGCAATTCAAGAAACTGAAGCCTAGCAGTGGCAACTGATTTATCTAGGTCCCACAGGTAGAGTGGGTAAAAATTCTGGTCTTCTGTTATACAGACCAGTACTATTTTTTACTACCGATTCTGTGAACTATATTTGGTATGACAGTTTACTTCTCTGGCACCATTCTGGGCTTTTATTGCAAAAGTCCAGGTTTTGTCTTTACCTGAAACTGTAGCCTGTAACAATAATTCAGATAAGATACTAAATAAACTATAATACTTAAGGATGTGGCATTATGGTTTTACAAAGGTAGCTCTTGTGTCTATTTTTTAAACACCTACTGATCCTTACTCAAATGTCTGACTGTCTGAGACCTCCTGTAGCATAGTCGGTCAGTTGGTTTCAATCATTCCAATAGCTCATATGGATTACTTTACTGCTACCCAGGCTGTGATCATCAGTTATGAGGATTAAGTTGGCTGCAATAGACTGACTATTCTTTGGGCCAGTGTCTCCACCAAATGAGCTAACAGAGAACAAAGACAAGGTGGTGGCTATAATTTTACTTTAATCACAAATCATCCAGATTAAAGGTTCATTCACATAGCTCATATCTGAGATAAGTGCCATTTCTTTATTTCATTTTTCCTATAGTGATCTTGTCTCAAAGTGTGGACAACAAAGAAATTACCAGTAGATTGTGAGAAATTCACTGTAGATGTTGCCTCAAAGAAAGTTACCTGGATTGTTTCTCCTATCTATCTGTTTTGCTGCTAGCAAGTATAAAGTTGTTTTAGTTCCTGATTCTTAAACATATATTAACAATGAAATTCACCACCTGTATTCCATTCTATAGAGAACCAAAAATTTATAGTCTTGGCTTGGCTACTGAAATATTTTAGCAATTGAAATTCTGTAAGTGCTTTTATTATAACTTAGTATTGTTGTACATCTAAATAACAGGAGACTGGTTATTTGTGCATTTGTTCAGGTATATTTTTAAAATAAAATAAAAAAATGAAAAAGGTTGTTCTATATAATAATTTTTCACAGTTTGACTTTCCATAAGGCTTCTGAAATAATATACAAATAGCTACCATTCTGCTGAAATGTCACAGTAAATACATTAATAATGGCACAGAAGTGAAATGTCCCCAAATGGAAAACCATCTTCATGACCTCCTAAATCTCTTCCAACTAAAACTTTTTTTAATTGAAAAAGTTCCATTTCTAAAAGAATATAAAAATAGAAAATGAGTCAAGAAAACTTTTACATTATAATTTTGAAGGAAAAGTTATAAACAATAGATGGAATATTACAAGCATCTTTAAGAATGTGCTTTGTCTCACCATGCCAAACATCCCATGAAAACTAAATGAATATATCATACATGAACTGCTGAAAGTATAACTAAATGTGAAAGATAGATAGACCACTTAAACATATAATATGCACTAATATATCTTTGTAAAGTTAAGCTCCGCTAAAACCTAAAAGGCTAATTAGCAAATCTAACACTTTGAATTTAAAAAATAAAAGAATGCTTAATCAAGCAAGGCACATTTCTTTTAGGCAAGTCTGTCTTTAATACCATTCATCTGGGCACAGTGTAGACTTCACTTATTTATGTGAAAAAGGGCTAATATTCTATGTATGAGTGCCTTTGGTACAAAACACACCTTCACAAAAATGTTGTACATAACCCAGACACAGAATAATATGAATATATCTCCTGATTAAACACAGTTTGGTAATTAACTGAAAAAAAAAAGAAAATAGTAACAGCTGGCTTGTTAGAAACAAATATTTAGGCTTCCTTTATCTGCAGCACTGATTATAGTTTTTGGATGATTAGATTTCATCAAAAGGTTGAAATGATACCTTAATATTTTTAATGTCCTTCCGTAGCTCTTGATCAATCATTTATACTGCACACAATATGAAGAGACTCCTCCAACTTCAGAGTCATTTCCTTTATATAAAACATTTGTTAGAGATATATTATTTAATGTCAACTGAAACAAAACTACGTGATCGCAGATAGATCATTCACTGTCCACTAGTGATGGAACTGCCACAGCATTCTTGATCCAGGCAAATGAAAACTGAGCATTGTACTGGTCAGTGCAGTTCTACAGTTCTTTATGCAGGGAGTTCTTCAAGGATCTGTCAGACAGAGCAAATATAATAATTTACTGTATATTTAGCTTTTAAAAACCACAGGCTTTAGAAAATAGTCAATAGAAAATGTTCCATTCGTTATATTTTTAAAAACTTTAGCTTTTTTTTACTGTTGCCCTGAAAAGTTCAAGCAATTTAATTGTCTAAATGTGTTATGTACATATTGAATGCTTTTAATTTATAAGTTAGAAAAGGTTTCAGAGTATGCTGAAATTACAAACTTTTTTCCTTTAATAATGACTCCCAGATTTAGTCCAAACCAATGTGTTTATTTTTTAGATAGAAAAATGTATCTAAATCCTCAGAACCACCTGAAAGGCTTTGGGTGCCCATTCATTATAAGAAAAATGTACTGCTTAATTTTCTCAATGTATTTCAAGAGTTTCTTTTCTGGCTGTACATCCTACTGTAATCTGTGATGAGAAGTCTTTTAAAGTGAATAGAAATTCAAAGCTCAGATAAGTGTCATGAAGAGAAGAGAATCTCAAAATGAGTACAGTAAAAAAACATGTTCTAGGTGCTATATTTGTCTCTTCATTACAAATAACTATTTGATATATTGATTCTTTAAAATATGAACTTTGCACAGTTATGTACCATTGTAAAATATCACAAATTAAGACAGTACTCACCTGACCAGGGTCTTTGGAGAATCAAGAAATAAAGGTTAGAGGTTTGGTACTTCCCTCTCCCCAAAACAAACTAATACATCGAGAAATGCTGACAGCAAAGCATTTTTTAAAAACAGCATCAGGCAATATAACAGTCTTATCTGCTGCTACGTCCAGAATCTAGAGTGGTGTTTGGCATGTAGCAGACACTTTATATGTTGGGTAGATGAAGAAATCCCTATCACTCTGTATCGTGTCTGACACATTGGAGGCACTCAGTGAATACATGTTGAACGACTAAATGGATATATAAAAATTATATTTATGTACTCTAGAAACTGACTGTATAACATAAAGACAAAAACAGAAGTGCTATAACCTAGCTCCAGGTTTCGATATGTGAATATCATTCACCGTAATACAGAGAAGATATTCCCATATATAGTCCTGGTTTTAGCAGGTGCCCCAAACAAGTGGTAAATGCTTAAAGATGGTGATCTTAAATTTGAATGTGCTTTTGATGGAAGAAACAGTCACTCATTAAATTAACTACTGTATGCCTATGCTGCGCTGGGCAATCAATCATCTGCCTATTGAAAAAGTTTTCCTTAGTGGCCTGGATTATATCTGGTCACCTTAACACTGATTTTTAGGCAAAAAGCCACAAGAGTATATTCACAGTAGGCTTAATGGTTACTGTGAGAGTTTTAAAATTATAATGGTCTAATCATTATTAATAACTACTAATTACAAGAAATTCCAAGTAACATGAATGACTTGGCATCTATTTTATTATCAAAGGCCTAGGCTCTGCTCAATACTACTGCAGCCTTGTTTATCTTAAGATGTTTGCATTAAACTATGCTTGTCTTGCAGCTATTACATCCAAAAGGTTGGAATTTTTTTTTTAAACCTCATGCATCAATACTTTGCCTCTCAA
Source organism: Cephalopachus bancanus (assembly GCA_027257055.1). NCBI lineage: Eukaryota > Metazoa > Chordata > Mammalia > Primates > Tarsiidae > Cephalopachus > Cephalopachus bancanus. Next base: position 1,116,066 of record JAPVLO010000292.1, on the reverse strand, counting down.
CACTCTTTAGACTATTAAATAAGAATGGTATAGTGTGATATTTTAATAAATTATAGGTGCAGAAGCAGTTGCAATTCAACAGAAAAAGAAAAGTTATATCAGTAAGTAATTGCGGTGTTTATGTCAGTGGCTAAGATATGGGTTGAAAGGCTTAGAAGAATGGAATAAGTTAAGTATCAAAATCAACTATATTAAAAGGGAGAAAGAAGATATAATAGAAAATGATGACCTATAACAGAAGAGATTGCGCCAAATAAATGTTTTAGCATACAAAGCAAGAACAGTAAAATTTGAATAACTATCCAGTTTTTGAAGAAGTAATTAATACCCCCACAAGGCCTAAATGAAAGAAGTACAGAAATCCAGCTTACCTAACTGTTAGCCTCACTAACTCGTAGTTAATGAGGGAAGAGTTAAAATCATTCTATAATATGTAGTTTTATGGGAATCTTTTTTCATTTGTCTACACATTCACATCTATTAAATTACTTAGAGTTGGCTACATACCAATAAATTACACAAATCCTACCAACTATATGGTAATGAATAGGCCTGAGGACTAGAAAGATTTCTTGCTCAATTATGTACAGTTCTCTAATTGAGATCTTGAAAATTATGTTCTCCTGGCAAGGAAAAAAGCCTGAACTCACTTAGTAATTAAAGCTGATAATAGGCTAAGATGTGGGCTTTGGCAAAATTCTGGAATGTCAAGGAAAAATGAGCTGTGAGTTATAATCGACACTACTTTGAACAGTATTCAGGTCTCCTAATTATAAATATCCTCAGTTTATGTAGTTACACAGTAAACTACACTTCTCTTTTTAAATCAGCTAAAATGTTCTCAGGTAACAGGTCTACAAAATCTAGGTATAAAGCAATTCAAATACAGTTCTTACATAGAGAAATTACTTCTGTCTGTGCTTTTGGGTTACCCTGTAAGTTTTGCCCTTAAGAAATATGAGGCCAGGCTCAGTGGCTCAGCCTGTAATCCCAGCACTTTGGGAAGCGAGACAAATGGATTGCCTGAGTCCATGGGTTCAAGTTCAGCCCGGGCAACTTGGTGAGACCTCGTCTCTATAATACTAAAAAATTAGTCAGACATGGTACCACGCGTGCCTGTAGTACTGGCTACTTAGAAGGCTGAGGCAGAAGGATCGCCGGAGCCCAGCAGGTCGATGCTGGGGTGGCCATGAGCGTGCCACCGCTCTCCAGTCTGGGTGATGGAGTGAGACTCCAACTCAAAAAAAAAAAGGAATATGACATGTAGTCACTCTTGTTTAACATGCTTTTTAATTATAATTTCTCATAGACATAATGCATTAGTGACTATATGATATTTCATTGTTTTGTAGTCAGACACAAGGTAAATACAAAATGTAATGGCATAGAAGGCTGTCTCTTAAGTGTCTCATTCTCTGACTAAACAAGGTTATACTAGAAAATCTAGTAAAAGCCACACTTAGTTAATAAATGTAAACAATGTCACAATCCCTTACCCAAAACCAGAAAAATTGAGAAAAGAAAAATATACATGTAAATTCTCTATTCTGTGTCATTTCTTTAAAAAGCCTTAATAACGTGCCCTCAGAAGAGAGAAATGATCTCTGGCCTATGTGGGCTTAACTGCATAAAGTGATGGAAAGAAAAAAGAGTTTCTAACTTCTGCTGGTTTACGTATGTAAACTCAGGCACACATGTTAGCTTTTAATTTGCTGATACACTCAGTCAGGAAGCTGCACCACTTTGATGTGCAGAGGCAACAACAGTCAGGTCATTCTCTGTTCTGACATGCTTGAGAAATCCAGGGAAAGGAGAAAATTCAGAAGGGGTGTGGAGAAAGTTCCTCTACTCATATCAGGAGAATCTTCATTTCCTACTGCGGAAGAAAGCATATCAGCTGCAACACTGCATAAAATCATGGCAATATCTGCAGTACTCACATCGCTTTAATTAGTTTTAGTCATTTAATACTCTATGTGTTGATATTTCAAGGCCATCAGGAATCTTACAATACCAACAATCAAATGTTACTGGATTGCCAAACCAATGCTTATAGATTGCCTCTTACTTTCCATCTTATTACTCAGAAGTAGTCTAAGTATTGCCATTTTGTAAGAGTCACACTATGAACCTACTCTTATTTTTCATGGATTAAATGTCATCTCCTTTCATGTATGAACGAGCACTTCAAAAAGTAGCTGATTTTTGTGATCCTATTTTAAGCACAGCTGATCTTGAAATGTAATGACAATTACATTTAAAAAATAAATTATTTTGTAAAATAAATGGTTCTAGCCAGTAAGGCCGTATCAACGATGAAGTAATTCTGTAATGTAAAAATCTCTAATGTCTGATTCAAACAGCCTCCATAGTAAAGAAGGCCCCATGGATTTATAGAACTCATCATTAACCAAAACCAAGGCTGAGCTTATAGGGAAGTTTCTTAGAATGTCTGCTAAAGTATGTAAGACTTTTGGGGGTACCATTTGTTTGTTATGATTTTGCTGTGCCACTTGGGTCAATGAGTCAACATGTATATATTGAATATCATATAGAAAGAGTACTCTATTAGCTATTATGTAGGAAACATGGTTTCTGTGAAGCACTGTAATTTCCAGGTATTCCTGGTGATTAGGTACCCTTGGTGATAACTTGTATAGTGTTATATTTAAGTTATTTACATGAAGAAATTCCATCTCCATACTTGGGTAGTGCTTCTTGAGGAAAACTTGCTGGAGCATCTTTTACCAAATGGAAGCCTTCTCCAGTGAATTGATTATAAGAAATTTTATCCCTAAGAGCATCACAAAAAGTAAAAGCCACATAGTGATTAAAATGAAGCATAGATGCATGACATAAAAATTTTGTTTATAAGTCAAAAGCGACTCAAATTGGAATGCAATTTCCTTCCTCTCATTTCTCCTTCCAATAAATACTTATTGAGCACCGATTGTATTGCTGGCACTATTCCAGGTCTTGGGGAATATAGCACAATGAACAGACAAAAATCCTTGTCCTCATGGAAGGGAAGTAAAAACACTATAAACAAAATAAATGACTAGGTGTGAAGTCATGCCTATAATCCCAGCACTTTGGGAGACCGAGGTGGAAGGATCACTTGAGGCCAGAAGTTGGAGAACAACCTGGGCAACATAGTAAGACTCTGTCTCTACAAAAAATTTTAAAAATTAGCTGGGCATTGTGGCATATGCTTGTAGTCCTAGCTACTAAGGAAGCAGAGGCAAGAGGACTGCTTGAGCCCTGGAGTTGAAGGCTGCAGTAAGCTATGATGGCACCACTGCACGCCAGCCTGGGTGACAAAGTGAGCTGTAGTCTCTAAAAATGAATGAATGAATGAATGAATGAATAATATGTTAGAGGAAAAATTAAGCACAGAAAGGATACAGAGCGTGTTGTGGAACTGAGATTTTAAATGTGTAGCTAGGGAAGGCGTTGATGGAAAAGTGATACCTGAAGGAGGTGACAGAGTGAGGTCATGCAGATATCAGATGCTAGAAGTTTCCAGACGGTAGGGACAGCAAGCCCAAGGACCCAAAGTGGTACATGCCTGGTGTATTTGAAGAAGAGCAAGAAGGCCAGTGTGGCTGCAGTATAGAATCAAATGGAAGGGGTGTCAGTAATGAGGTCAGAAGGGTAAGGGGGACAAAATTAGGTAGGGCCACCATAAGGTATTTAGATTGCACTGTGTGTGAAACGGGGAGCCAAGTGGTGGTTTTGACACAAAAAGGTAACATGACCTGACAAGTATTTTAAAAGGATCACTCTGGCTGTATGTTGAGAAGAGATTCAAACGAAGGAAAGGATGGAAGCTAGGGGACCAGTCAGGACGGTACTTTAAAAATCCAGGTGTGAGACAGTGATGGTTTAGGTCAGGTGGTGGCAGTAGAAATGGTAAGGCCTCGAAACAGCTAACAGGATTTGCCAATAGACTGGATAAGGGGTAGGAGAGAAAGAGAACAATCTGGGATAATTCCAAGGATTTTTAGCTTGAGTAACTGGAAAATTTAAGTTGTCCACAGTGGAAAAAGGGAAGAGGGCTGGAGGCACAGACTTAATGAGGTGGAGGGTGTGGAAAGAGGGAAGCTCAGTTTTGATCATATTAAGAGATGTCCATTAGCTGTCCAGGTAGAGATGTCGGCAGACAGGTGGAAATTTAATCAGGAGTTTTATGGGAGAGGTGTAGGTGGGAGATACTCATATAGAGACAGTCTACAGCTATGAAAATGGGACTGAATGCAGAAAGATGAGAGGTATAAGGAGTGACCTGTGCTTCAGGGGCCTCTCCAACATTACGACCCAAGAGAGATGAGAAGGAACCAATAAGGAAGATTGAGAAGGAGAGGCCAGAGAGGTAGGAAGAAAGTCCAGAGTGTAGTATCTTTGAAGTCAGATGAAGAGATTTCCTAGGAAGGGAAAGTATTTCACCACATCAAATGCTTCTGATAAATCAAATGAGATGAGTGGTGAGAAATGACCACTGGGCTTAGTTATGAGGTCACCAGTGTCCTTGCTAAGTACACACCTGGTGAAATGGTAGGTGTTAAAGTCTATCTGGGGCAGACTCAGAAGAGAACAGTCAGGGATTCAGTGGTGAGCAAAGAGAGAAAGAAAGAGTCCCTACTCTCATGGAATAAATATAAATCAATCATATAACACAAATAAATGTAAATTATAGCTGTGTCAAGGTCACATACTGTATTCAATTCATTCTATGACATATTTTTTTAGATTTGAGCATTTATGAAATGGGGGTGTGCCTTAAAATCACTGGTACTTTATAGTTGGCAGTCTTTCTTTCCCTTTTTAGGTAGTATACAAATAATGGTGGTTCTCATAGTCAAAAACAGCTTAAATCTAATGAACTACTGGCTAACAGGGGAATTGATAAAACCAATGAGAGATGCCTTGGAGGAAGAATGGAAGCAAAAATAGAAGTAAACAAGGTGACAAGAGAGAAAGGAGACCAGCAGCGGAAAATTCGCAAAGATCCCCATAGATTAAAGTGGAAAGGGAGCCAATCCTATAATTGTAAGACCAGGGTCACTGGAGCACAACAGAATGAGGGGAGAAGCATACGTGAGAAGGAGATAAGGCTGGATATGAGATCACGTGGGGCCAGATCACATGGGGCCTTTGGGGTCTCTATCCTAAGAACAAGAAGACCCTGAATGAATTTAAAGCAGGGATGGGTTGCATAGACTTCAGTCTCAGAAAGATCATTTTAACCACCAGGTGGAGAACGGGTCAGAGAGTGTCCACAGAAAATGTAAGGAGCACAGTTAAGAGATCTTCACACTTTTCCAGGATAGATACTGACAGTGTGATTAGAGTGGTGGTGACAGTGGTGTAGTAAAGCAGTCTGTTTTCAGAGATATTTAAGAGGCTACTTAACAAAATTGGGTGATAGGCTGGATGCATTTTCTACGAATATTATTTCATTAATAAGTGCACTGAAAACTCTAGGCAATAAACTTGCCTTTTAAACAAAGATGGAAAAAACAAAAAATTATTTGTAAATATTTATGCTGCACATATGAATGGAAACCAGTATTTTGGGAAATATATTCATATTCAGAAAAATGATCAGGCCATTTAGAGCTACAGACAGAAAATAAACATATTACAGGATAGGAAGTAACCTGTGACCAGGTAAGATATTAAGATATGTGTATGTGTGTGTGTGTGTGTGTGTGTGTGTGTGTGTGTGTGTGTGTGTGTCTGTGTGTGTATGAGATACATTCCCCACTGATTTTCTTCCAAATTAATTTAAAGAATATGTCTAAATGGATAGAAATCAACATCTTAGGATTCAGAGGAAATCTCCATAAGAATAGGAGTTTAAAATAAACAACGGAAGACAAACAAAATAACAGTGCCGACGGATATATAATATATAGGTGTAATGCTAACCTGAGATTCCCCACCAAAAAGTTGGTGGGGAATCTCAATAGGGACTTCATGCTATGACATCAGGGGTAGGTGTGAGGTTGAAGGCTCACAGGAAGAGAAGTGTCTCCTCACTCCTTATCATCACACGGGAGGGTATAACCCCTGTATCTGCAAAGTTAGAGTCTTGCAGGAACAGATTTACACATAATACCCTTCAGATACAATAAAATACTATTTTTGTTCATGTAAGTGCTATATTACTAACAACCAGAATCCCACGTTTTATTTTGCAGGGCAGAGTTCCTATTCCATACTATTTAGGTTAAAACAATAACAACATGGCTCTCAAGAAAATGGTGGAGCCTCTTTCCCAGGCCTCTCCTTTAATGCATTTGATGGCTATACAGTGTAAGAAAAAATACATCCAGTACAAAAAATAAAAACCATGAAAATGTTTCTTTGTAAAATGTATTTTTCTTTACAATTTAGGAGAGCAAATTAGCTCATCATGAAAAACCAAGACATATACCTGAACACTTTCTAACCAATCTGAGCTATTTAAATTATATTTGCAAGTTGTATATGAGTATATAGAGACTACAACTATCATATGCTTTTATGGCAATGACCATTTTCTCACAGGGGCTTAGGAACTGAGTCACAGCACTAAGGTTTGGGCTCTGGCTTCCGCTGCCTTCTTCCTGCTTCCTTTGATTTACCTTTTCTCAAAGGTTCCCAACCACTTCCTGAAGGTACATAAAAAAACAAGTGATTTCATTATTATATATAAAACTGCCACAACAAAATATAAAAAGTTAGTAACACAAAGCCAATAATCGTGTCCTCCTTAGTTTAACAGGCCTAATACAACACACACACAAATATTTCACTCTAAAATGCAATCCCTAAATGTCCTCTTCCTCATTCTTATGCTCCTCAACTCTGTCCCACAGTGTTTCCACAAGTCTTCAGATTGGCAGGCACTTGTGCTTTTTTGCATTTCTGAGTGGGAAGGGTTATCACTTCTATTCACAGTTGAGAGTGGGAAGGACTTGAAATGTTGTAGAAAATGTTGAAATTTTAAATGTGTAGAAGCCAATCAATTAGAGTTATGGTTCTCAAAGGAGTAAGCTCTTGGTATACACTATGTATGCTACATTTACATACTATTGGCAAAAACATAAGTTTATTATGCTAAAAAGACAGATAGCAAGTTTTTTGTAAACAAGCCATAACTTTAAATTTCTTCATACTGTGCATATAAAATGTCAGTATTGAAATTTTATTTCAAAGTTTAGAAATAACTGGTAGAATGCTTCCTTGTATGTATATGTGTTACAGTTATGTCACTATAGTTGGTGCATATTTAAATATGGCCTCATATCTGTTTAAAACACCACAAAATAAATAATAACAATATGATCTTCCATGTTTCTCTCTGGATTCACCAGTTGTAGGGTGTATACATGTTTTTCCCCAGGGTGTTGATGGATGTGTGCTGATTCAGTCATACCTCCTCACAAGTCTGTGTATACTTCTTCAGCACCTGAGACACGCAACTGAGCTCAACAATGAAGGTTGGAGTTTGGCAATGCTAGCCGGCATGTGCAAACATAGACTTTATTAGCATTTTGCTCTAAACCCAACTCTACATCCATTTTCATTTCATAAATAGTTTAGAACCTTAGAGAAAGAGCTACAACTATCATGCAGGACACAATTATATTCTAATGTTTTTAGAGCACAGACGTTCTGAAAGATCCATGGAGTGGCAGAGTAAGGCAAGAATGTCACCAATTTCAATGAAACTGGTGATCTTCTGCTCTCAGTCTTTCTGTTCTAAGTAATCTCTCCCCTCTTAATAAGGCAGAATCCAAATGTTTACACTACTTTATGGAATCATTCTTTAGTAAGCTAAGCAAAGTATAAAGAGATGGAAAACCAATAATTTGCAAGATACTATCATCTATTGTTGATTAAAACACACAAAAACAAGAAATTAATCTTAAAACAAAATATATCCATTGTCCTAGCAGGTATCCCTACTATAACTAATTATACTTTCTAAGATTAAATCCAGATGAACCAATCATGTAAGAAAATAATCTTTCATTATTGCAAAAGTCAAGCCCTTCATCTGATTTAAATAACTTATATTTGAACTTTCTGGTTAAAAATACCTGATTATTTTTCAAAGGTTAATTTTCAGTATACTAAAATGAAATAGATTTCTGGAGATACTGTTCTTCACATGAATTCATGAGTTAGTGACATGGGCTGAAGTCAAACCTGAAAGTATAAGAGATTTATTTTATCTTTCAAGTCACTCAATGAAAGTAGTATGGGTTGTGGAGTCAGAATGATCTGGCTTTAAATCTTTGCTGAGTGTCCTGTTAGCTGTGAAGTCCTAGGGAAATCACTTAGCTTTAGCCACCTCTTTCTTGCCCTCCTAAAATGAGGTTAATAGCACTTACCTTACAGAGTTGACAAGTGTCTGGGACATGGCGGGGCATTAATAAATGGTAATTATTATTGCGACTATAGAAAGGAAATAGGAAGACACTAATTATTTACATATTTTATATTCACAAAGCTTTGTATTAATTACATAATGCTTGTGAATAATGATAAGATAATCTCTTGGCAAAATTTCTGATACATGTCATGCAATCTTTTTCTAAGTGTCCTATCTGTATTAACATTTAATATTCACAAAACCCTGCAAAGTACCATTTATTATCCTCATTTTAGAAGGAAACTGAGGCACATAGAGGTTAAGTAATTTGTTCAAGGTCATACAGTAGAGTTGGGATTCAAACCCTGCCAATACGACTGCAGAGTTTTTATGCTTTTAGCCACTTTGTTAAAAGCCTAGAAATAATATTAATGTAAGATAATAAATATAAAAGGTGCTGCATTCTGTGCTAGACACTAGAGCCCAAAACTTTCAAGGCTCAGAACCTATAACCTTAAGTAACTTACAATATGGCGACTAGCAGCAGTTACACTACTTCAAAGTTGTGACTCACAAGCCATGCTGTTTCTCTGGATTAAAGAACAAAGGTCCCCTTCACATTACTGCTATTAATAACCATAAGAATTATGACACAGTCATAATTTACTTACAGAACTAATCAGGATTTCTACATCTTCTGAATAAATATGAGTAAAATTGTAACTGCAATTTGTTCACTATTATGTTAAGTTCTTTTGAGAATAGATACTAAAATTATTTTGATGTAACTGCTATAGTGTGTCTAACATACTATTATCCAATTGGGTTATAAAACGAATTTCTGGTCACAAAAAGTTTGCTCAAAAGGTTTATTATTGTTAAAGGTAACACAACCAAGAAGCAAAGGAAACTAGCTAGAGAATGAAGTCCTGTTATTCAGAAACATAGACTAAAAACAAACAATTCTATGACCAGGTATAGATTTCTTGCCTCTATTTTTTTGGGAGGGGTCTTTTCCTTCCTCATCCCCTTCTTATAGTCTCAATCATTATTTTCCATTCTCTTAAATGCACAATAATAAATAGACATCTGACTATATAAAAATATTTCAAGAGCTTTAAAAACAGGGTTACTCTAATTTACTCTAAAAGGATAGAATGTGCTATCAAACCCAAAAAGCAATTGTGAACAATGTATGATTTATATAACGTATAAGAAGCAAAATGATTATGTTTAAATAACACGTTACCCTTAGTCCATTTTTAACCATTTTTGTTTCAAAGGATGGTACTGCCACCTACTACTAAATAATTATGTAAACTAAAATTGAACCAATAATCTAACAGCAGTAGGTTCTGCCTTTTATCTTTTGTTAAGGGGAGACAGATTGTTCAGAAGCCAAGTGGGTTAGTAAAAGGGATGAAATAATTTTCAGTTCAGCTTGGGTGAAGGTAATTCTGAAGAGCAATGACTTATCATCCTTTTGTAATGAACAATGGAAGCCAAAGGACAGATAGCAACATGGAAAACAAATGGGAAAGGTGTAAATGATCTTTAAAAAGGCACCAGGCATGCAATTAATATAAAATGTTGATTTTGCAAATATCATCAGTCTAGATATGAATGTCATTTCCCTGGCTCCCTGTACTAAAAGGGACTGTGCTCAATAGACCACACAGTGCTCACCTGATTCTTCTGTCTTCTGGCAACGCTTGGCATATGGCTGAAACTTGGAGGTGTTCTCCCAAGATATGGTTACTTCCCATCTCTCCTTTTTATTGATTGTCTGCAATTCCCTCAGTCAAAAACGTGCATCCTTTATGTATCTGAAGTTTATTTTAGCTTTTCAAGTGCTGTAATGATGGGGATCTGGAAATTTTTTTTTTTAAAGGAAGTCTGAAGGTCCCTTGCAGTAAGGTTTCAGGTACATGGATTGAATCTCTCATTTTCTTGTGTACAGGACATGTTTGCATTTGCTTTTTAATTTTATTTGTTGGCTTGAAAATTCTTGGAGAAAGAAAACTGCAGAGAAGCAACTTTTAAAATTATTGCCCAATAACTGGCATTTAATCCAGATCATGCCTTATTGTGGTTAATATCTAACATTCCAAACACCATATTCTCCTTGATTTAGTCATTATGGATGACATCAATGATTTTCACAGTTTAAAAAAAATATGTTTTGTGATTCATTTCACCTCCTTAGAGTCTCAAACTTAACTTTGTGTGGCTTATTCAAATAGTGGTTTTCTTTATGAAATCATGTAAGTAGGAACCATCTGGAAAGGTTACTGTGGAAACAGCAGGGGCTATGGGGTGGGGCTAGAGAGCAAGAGATGCCATGACAACCTTTTTCGGGTTTCCCAGGAAACATGGGTTGCTATGGGAACTGCATCAGTCAGGTCCGAATTAGTAACTTCCACTGGAAGGGGTGTCTGCCACTTTAATCTTCTTGTGATACTGCAGAAGCTTATCTCTCAGATGCATTAGGGCATTTTTTTGTTTCTCTCAGCAGCACTGAAAACATCTGTTTCTAGACTTTGATAGATGTTGGCCGGGACATATGCACAGAACTTCACAGGAATCTGTTAGTCTAATACTTTAGAAGTGCTTAGAAAACTCCATTAAATTTATTAGTCAGATGAGGACATGCCGGGTATTTCCCTTTATTCAAAATTGTAGAGACCCTTAAAATTCCGGGAGGGAGGATTTAAATAGAAATTCCAGGCAAAAACGGAAAACCTTGTGGGTTTACAAGTCATTTTTCTAGTTAGACTTTTCATCCACGTGGCTACAGGGTAGGCAACTGAACTAGATATTTAATAAATAATGTTGAAGGGTCCATCAAACTGAAGCATCATTTAAGAACCGATGTGCTTTACTTAGTAAAGAAAAAAAAAACTGCCTTTGAAAATTTTGAGGTTAAGCAGTTACTCTAACTGTTCTTTAGTTTCGTTTCCTCCCAGGATGTACTTTTTTTTTTTTTAATAGGGTGTGTACTAGAAATCAAGTTTAATGTAAGTTTGTTGGTTACAATGTTAAGAGAAAGAAGGAGGGGTTAAAAGGAGAGCTGAGAGAATGCAGCCCACTTGCAAAACAGGCACCTGTTTCAGTATGAAGCAGTAGGAAGAGGGAGAATGATGAAGTGTGCTTCCCACTTCTTCAAGTCCTTTCCTTGACGGATGGTCTGGAAATGTATAAAACAAGGGCATACACAGACCAAGGGGGCACGTTCCACAAAATACCGAGCACAGCCTGTCACTTGCAGCATCTATTAAACATCGGTGAATATCTTTTTGATGTTGACACAGGAGTTGGGATTATTGTTCGTGGTGCAGGTGGCCGTGGAATTGCCCGTTTTGAAAGGGGTCTGGGGGAAGGTGCTATGGTTCATACCCCCCTCTTCGATCACCATGTACTCCGACTTACTCAGAGTCGAGTTACTCCTGGCTTTCCGGAGCTCCTCGGCGGAAGGGGAGAGGTGCTGGCAACTTCCCACGTGCATGTACTGGGCTTGCTCTTCCCCCTCTGTCTCCCGGTGGTAGAAGTAATTGAAGTTGGAGACGATGACGGGAACCGGCAACGCAATGGTCAAGACACCGGCGATGGCACAGAGTGAGCCCACGATCTTGCCCCCTATGGTCACTGGGTGCATGTCGCCGTACCCTACCGTTGTCATGGTGACCACTGCCCACCAGAAGGCGTCCGGGATGCTGCTGAAACCCGAAGTGGGGTCGTCTGCCTCGGCAAAGTAGACCGCGCTGGAGAAGAGGATGACCCCGATAAACAGGAAGAAGATGAGCAGCCCCAGCTCCCGCATGGACGCCTTCAGCGTCTGCCCCAGGATCTGCAGCCCCTTGGAGTGGCGGGAGAGCTTGAAGATGCGGAAGACCCTCACCAGGCGGATGACCCTCAGGATGGCCAGGGACATGGCCTGCTGCCCGTTGCCCTGTCGCTCAGCCAGCTCGGTGCCCAGAGTGATGAAATACGGGATGATGGCCACGATGTCGATCAGGTTCATGATGTTTCGCGAGAAGGTGGCTTTGCTGGGGCACGCGAAGAAGCGCACCAGCAGCTCGAAGGAGAACCAGATGATGCACAGGGTCTCCACCACGAAGAAGGGGTCCGAGAAGCTGGAGGCCCCCGCGGGCGCCCCCGACGTGCCGTTGCCGGCCGCCTCGAGCGCGTCCTGCGACGGCGAGGCGAGGTAGTCGCGGAACTCGGGCAGCGTCTCCAGGCAGAAGATGACGATGGAGATGAGGATGACCAGCACGGACACGACGGCGATGCCCCGCGCCGGCCCGGAGCTCTCGGGGTACTCGAAGAGCAGCCACACCTGGCGCTGGAAGTCGCGGCGGGGCAGGGGCCGCTCCTCCTCCCGCAGGAAGCCCTCGTCCTCGCGGAACTTCTCCATGGCCTCCTCGCCCAGCTGGTAGAAGCGGATCTCCTCGGAGAAGATGTCGATGGGCACGTTGACGGGCCGGCGGATGCGGCCCCCGGACTGGTAGTAGTAGAGGATGGCGTCGAAGCTGGGCCGGTTGCGGTCGAAGAAGTACTCGTTGCGGAGGGGGTCGAAGTACCGCATGCGCCGCTTGGGGTCGCCCAGCAGCGTCTCGGGGAACTGGCAGAGGGTCTTCAGCTGCGTCTCGAAGCGCAGCCCCGAGATGTTGATGACCACGCGCTCCCCGCAGCAGTCCTGCTCGCCGGCGGCCGGCGGCGCGGGCGGCAGCGGCTCGTAGCGGTCGCAGCCGCCGCCGCCGCCGCAGCCGCCCTGGGGCTGGCCCCCCGCGCCGCCGTCGGCCGCCTCCGGCTCCAGCAGGTGGTCCCCGGGCACCACGGTCATGGCGGGCGGCGGCTCGGCGTAGCCCGGGTTCACCAGCGTGTGGGCGCCGCCGCTCGCGGGGCGCGGCGGGGGGCGGGCGCGGCGGCGGGCGGAGGGCGGCGGCGGCGAGCGCAGCAGGCTGAGGTGCTCGTCCATGCGGCGGGGAAGCGGCGGCGGCGGCGGCGGCGGCGGGCCCCCCGCCCCTCCTCGCGCGCCCGCCCCTCGGCCGCCTCCGCCCGAGCCCAGCCCGCCGCCTGTTGCTGCCGCCGCCGCCGCCGCCGCCGCGAGGCTCCGTCTGGGTCTGGCGCGGCCCGCGGGCGGCTCCGCGGAGACGCCCCGCCCCGCCCCCGCGCCCCCCCCCCCGATTCCCGCCCACCGCGCGCGAGCGCCCCGCCGCCCCTCCCCGCCGGGCCCGCCCCTCCCCGCGCCCCCGCGCCCCGCCCCCCGGTGCCTCCCCCCGGTCTGGCTCCCCGCGGCCCCCGGGATCCCTGCCCCCCGTCGGCCGAGGCTGAGGGGCGCCCTTGGCCCCCGGCCCGCGAGGTGGCGTCCCGGGCGCGGGCCTTTCCACCCTTGCGGGCTCTGCTGCTGCCCCCACCTGGGCCCGCCTAGGGAGGCAGAGGCGGAGGCGGGCGAGGAGGGAGGACCAAGACGTGTCCCGGTGGCGGAGGAGGGAGTGGTAGGCTGGGTGGGCGCCCTGGGCGCCGGGAGAGCCTGAGGCCGGCCTCCTGCGCTCCCTTGAGGCCGCCGGGCCCGGGAGGATGGGGGGCTCTGAAATCCTTGAGCACCAAGCGGAGTGACGGGGGCTGATGGGGTTCGCACCCGGAGGCTGAAGGAAGTGGGTCATTAAAGGCGTCCAGGGACCTGGCTTTTGTCGTAGCTGGGATTTCAGCCACTGGTAAGAATCAAGGACCACGGTTCTGTTTGGGATTAGCAAGGAAAGCCTGGTCTTTACAGTACGCTGAGATTTCCTGTCGGCAGGAAAATAAAAGGAAATTCACAAGGGCTAACGTGTGCAGCTAGAAAGGCCAGCTCTGTGGCTTAAGTCGAACGTGGGCCGAACGAGAGCATTTCAGCACTCCCTTTGTGGTGGGGGATTTGCGGCGCCTCTCATTGTTAAACTGGGAGAACCTTCCTTCTGCGACTTGTACCTCTGTTGCTTGATTTGGGCCCAGAGAGATCTTACACATTTCCCCTTTGGACTTAAAACTATTTATCCAAATTGTTGCGGTCACTTCGAACACAATTTGTGTTTCCAGAAATGTCCGCAATCTAATAGAGCTCAGCCCTAGTTTTCAACGAGTCTTTTTTTTTTTAAACTTGTATCATGCAAATAATTTATAAAAGAAGGAACTGTTGTCTAGACAGCTAGTCACCCATCCAAAGTCAGCTGAAAGTTTGATTTGATGTTAGTGATTTGAGGTCAACCATGAGGTTTTCTAGGGCAGAGACTAGGTCTTACCCAATCTATGTCTGTAGAACTACCAAAGTGCCTTGTCAATAGTGGGAACTGGGCAGGGCATGGTGGCTCACACCTGTAATCTCAGCATTTTAGGAAGCCAGAGGATAGCCTGAGCCCAGGAGTTTGAGACCAACCTAGGCAACACAGTGAGACCTCATCTCTGAAAGAAAAAAAAAAATTATCCATACATGGTGGCATGGGCCTGTAGTCCCAGCTATTTGGAAGGCTGAGGTGGAAGGATTGCCCTAGCCCAGAGGTCAAGGCTGTGGTGAGCAGTGATCATGCCACTGCATCCCAGCCTGGGAAGCAGGTGAGACCCCGACTCAAAAAAGATTTTTTTTTAAAGTGAGAACTCAGGATATATTTGTTGAATTGAGTTTCCCAACGACTGACTCTTTGCATTTCTGAAGTCTGCTCTGAGGTGCCAACGTTTCTTCTTTTTGAGCCCTGGAGCCTATTGGGATTCTTGGGATGAGAAGTGAGGGAAAACACATCACAGTTGTATACACCACTCAGCTATTCCACAGGGTTTCCAGCGCTGACTTTTCTGGGCACTGCACACACCTGTGTTCTTTCCTGTCCCTTCATCTTCTGCTTCAACTCCAGGCCAGTGTCCGGCACAGCAGGCAGTCACATATATTGTGAGATGGTAAAACTGAGCAGCAATGTAAAACTCTCTCCCACACAAAACTCCAGAACACCGAAGTGTGGCAGCCACCTCATTACTGGACATATATTTTTTGAACTGGTGATTAGGGTAGCAGTATAATCAATCATTCATATATTTTAATCTTGAAATGAGACATTGCTTGCTGCAAGGATAGCTCACAGAAAGGCAAAGACCCTATTTTTAAAGACCAAATGTTTCATGCACTTCTATGCCTGACTTAGAAAGTGATTTATTCCTTCTTTTGCAGGAATTAGTACTGAAATTAATATTAATCAATGGCAAGAAAGACCAGAGCAGTGAATGGTTCTGTGATGGATGGCCACAAGCTTCTCCTTGCTGTCAAGTTTCTCCCCCTCCAAAACGACTGTTTCCATTGCTTTCATGTATTTGCCTTGTCTGGAAAACTCTGCTTGTGAGCTTCTTAGGACAGCCCTTACTTTATATTTGAAGCCCAGATATGTTTAGCAATTTGTTCAAGCTTGCATAGCTAGTTAGTGGCAGAGCTGGGCTTAAATCTTGGACCATTTCCAAATCCAGTGTTTGTGCTACTGTATCACACTGTGTAACTCTTATGCTGATCACTGTGAGTACTTAATAAATACTAGATTTCTAACATCCACCTATTTGCTTCTGATTGCTGAGTAGTTCAATTCATATTTATCTTAACTGAGAACCACTGCCTCTGACTGCTAGTCTATTGTTTATAGTAAATGAGTTGGTGGGCACATTCCAGCTCTGTTGGACATTAGAACCTATCACAACAAATCAATGTCAAAAATGGCACTTGAATAGGAACATGTACCATTTATTTAGTACCCCCAATGGAGTAGCTTAAAGTGATTTGAAAATGTCTCATTAATCCTCATGACACCCCTGTGGGATAATAATAATATTATTGTAATGTTTAAGCAAAGAGTGGTGGCAAAGCCAACAGCTTCTCCGAGCATGTGAAGAATTTCCTTAAATTTCAGTCTTCAGTATTAGAGCTTGGGTAAAATTTTCAGGTTTAGCCGGGCTCGGTGGCTCAGCCTGTAATCCCGCGCCTTTGGGAGGCTGAGGTGAGTGGATTGCCTGAGCCTGCGGGTTCGAGACCCGCCTGGGCAGCGAGACCTCATCTCTACAATAAATCAAAAAATCAGCCGGGCGTGGTAGCGCATGCCTGTAATTCCGGCTACTCGGAAGGTTGAGGCGGAAGGATCGCCAGAGCCCAGCAGGTCGAGGCTGCGGTGGCCGGGAGCGGCCACTGCACTCCAGTCTGGGCGACAGAGTGAGACTCCAACTCAAAAAAAAAAAAAAAAAAAAAAAAAAAATTTTCAGGTTTGCAAACAGCAAGGATGAACTTAGGTGTCTGGCTTTTCTATATTGCCGTAGGCATAGCTTGTGTTTCTTACTGAACACAGAAATACCAGAAATAGTTCACCAGTTGTTTGCCACATGGTAGGCAGCACCTGAGATTAGCCAGGAAGTGTTCGAGAGTGGGAAAAGACAGGCCTAGACATCTTGATCCTCAATCATAGATACAGGAATGGGGAAAGAGCACCTACTATATGCATGGTATTGTTCTAGGTACTGTGGTGGAAAGAAGTTTAAACATAGACCTTGCCCTCAGTGGACTTACACAGAGTTGAAAAGATAGGATATAAATTCATGAAAATGCTTACAATGCTATTGGTTAATGATACATGACAACAGTACCAGAAATGTCACCAGACACTTTGTGACTGTTCTTTCTATTCTAGCCAAGCTGGCTACTTGACTGTTTCTCAATCCTACTATGCTCGTTTCTATCTCAGGGTCTTTGCATTTGTTCTTCTTTCTGCCTGAAGCTCTTCCTCCAGATTTTCACAGGGCCCTGTCCATCACTGCAGGTCTCCATACAGAATGCCACTTTAGGCCAGGTGCGGTGGCTCATGCCTGTAATTCCAGGACTTTGAGAGGCTGAGGCAGGAGGATTGCTTGGGCCCAAAAGTTCAAGACCAACCTGGGCCCTGCATAGTGAGGCCCTGCCTCTACTAAAAGGAAAAAAAAAAGTATCTTGGCATGGTGGTGTGTGCCTGTAGTCCTAGCTACTTGGGAGGCTGAGGTGGGAAGATGCTTGAGCTAAGGAGATCGAGGTTTCCATGAACCATGATTGTATCTCTGCACTTCAGCCTTGGCAACAGAGTGAGACCCTGACTCAAAAAGAAAAAAAATAGTCAATTCATCAAAGTGTCCTTCCCTGACCACAACTACCCAATTTCAGAGAGTTCTCCTTCCTGTCTCCCCTTGGTAACTTTCTAGTCTCTTACTTGCTTTATTTTTCCCCATGGCACTTATTTATTTGAAAATTTATATTTATTTGGCTACTTGCTTATTGACTGTCTTCTGCACTAAAAATTAAACTCCCCGAAGGCAGGGTTTTGAATTTTTCACTTCTGTATGCCCTGAATCTAGAATAGTACCAGACACATAGTAGTAGATGCTTAATTAATATATGTTGAATGGAGGAAAGAAAATGTGCAGAATGAACACATAAGACATATTAAAGTACAGTTCGCGTGTGTGTATATATGTGTGTGTATGTGTAGAGGAGTTATTTTGACAAGGTATCCATCTAGTTCTGGTTCTATTTTATAGAACCATCTGGACTGTGCACCTATGCAAGGATTGTGTTTTGAGTGCCACTTCCTTTTCTCTACCTTCCTTTCTCCCCACCATCCTGAATGCATCTATTCTGTATTCCAGAGTTTTACGTTAAACTCCTCACTTGATGTTCTCCCTGCAGTTACCCGCAGTTAATATTTATAACACTGAACTCATTATCTTTCTCTCCAAACTTGCTTCTCTTCCTGTTTTTCTTATTTTGATCTAGAATACGGAGTCATCCTTCCTCTGCCCACACATCCAGTTGGTCACCAAGTGCTTTTCATTGCCCCTCCAAGTCCCTCTCAAGTCTGTCTATATCTCTCCACTCTACTGCCACTGTCCCAATTCAGACTGCCATGATAGTTTCATAACAGGCTCCCCGCTGTGTCTCTTTTATGTATATCATCCTCCTGGATGTAGCTGAGTTATTTTTGTAAAGCATAGATTTGATCACGATACTCCCCAGTGCTGCCATGCCCGGGCTTTGACCTGTCATTCTGGTGGCATCCCACATCACCTACTGGCCCTTGGATGGGTCATTTAGTTGCACACAGACAAGTCTTTGCTCATGCTAGCTGCTTGTGCTCTAGTTTGCTGGATGTGCCTTTCATCGTTTTCCCAGTGGTGACTTTGGTCTTCACGTCCCAGCTTCGAGTTCATTTCTTTTGAGCTCCACCTTCCCTGTCAGCCATGATTACCACTTCAAAGAAAACTCAATAAAACTGATTATAAATGAATTTAATGATACTCTCTCACCAGAGCTCCTGTGGCATTTTGTTTAAAGCCCCATTAAAAGACTTTATTGTGCTGTATTTAGGTATGTGTGATATGATCTATTTCCCTATGAGAATGTGAACTTCATAATACTAATAGCCAGGCACTGTGCTAGGCACTGTATATGCAGTAACCTCCAACACACTGTAGGACCAGCAATATTACCACTGTACTATTTTATGGATGGAAAAACTGAGTGAAGGATGATAAAGTTACTAGTGCAAGATCCACAGTGAGGGAATGGTAGAACCAGGATTCAAACTAAGAAGTTCACCTTCGTAAACAAAACTGTAGGCTACCTCTGTGAGAATTAGAGGACTTAACTTATTCATTTTTATTTCCACTCTCCAATATTGTGTTGCTATATGATAAATGCTTTCTGAATAGTACAGTAGAAAAAAAAGACTATCAAGCATGGATACTTATTCACTAAAAAACTGATAGATAGGCCATGAATTAGTCCTGTTTGTCAACACAAAGGTTATAAATGGGCTCTCCCGAATTTGTACCATCTTTTTTAAGAAAGAAAGAAAGATGCTGGATGCAGAGAGATGATTATCCCAGAAGTAGATGCAGATATAGGTCCTCACTGGGGCTAAGATGGCTCTTTAGTGCTGCTGTATCCTCAGAATGACCCAGCAGTCTAAGTTTGTGTTCTCACACGGCAGAGTGATTTCAGAAAAGCATTTCTATTTAGGGAAGACTGGAATTCTATCCAAAGAGTTAAAAGTACTGTGGTAGACCGAGCATTGAATAAGCCTAATTTGCTTTTTTTTTTTGAGACTGTACGTATACAAAAGAGCAATCAGACACTGAAACATCTGCATGGCTTTTCTGGTCATGGTGAATTGATTGAAGAAGTAGGCACAGTCACACCTCAAATCATAGTAGATGTGCAATTGATGATGAGATAAGTTGTAAAGCCTCCAGATATACACCAATCATTTATTCGCAGGTGGGAATCTTCTCAACATGTATAGAAACCATTGAATGGCTTCAGAGCATTAGCAAATAATACTTGCACCTTGGATTTGGTCAAAGTGGATTTTTTTTTTTTTTTGAGTTGGAGTCTCACTCTGTCACTCAGACTGGAGTGCAGTGGCCACTCCCGGCCACCGCAGTCTCGACCTGCTGGGCTCCGGCGATCCTTCCGCCTCAGCCTTCCAAGTAGCCGGAATTACAGGCATGTGCTACCACGCCCGGCTGATTTTTTGATTTATTGTAGAGATGAGGTCTCGCTGCCTAGGCAATCCACTCACTTCAGCCTCCCAAAGTTGCGGGATTACAGGCTGAGCCACCGAGCCCGGCTCAAAGTGAATTTGATCAAGAATGTTTTAAAAAAATAGAAAATTTTTAAAATTTATTTTCTCATGTTTCTTCTGTTAGACACTTGGCAATGGTGAGCCATAATAAAACTAATTTTGAGAGTTAAAATGGATTATTTCAGTTACATGATTGAGTTGACATTAATGCAAACTGTTGAACATAAATTGACATGGAATTGCAAGGTTTTAGAGCAAGCACTTATAGGAATATATTGAAACACTGTAAGATCAAGGGTAAATTTTGATTGAGGTTTTTGCATTGCCATCTGGTGAAAATCCAAACATATCTTCTTAATCTACAAACATAATATTACAGTGTTATTATTTTATCACTAGGTTTTGCAACTATGTTGACAGAGCAATTCAAGAACATGTCTGTAGAATGGCATTGCAATTTTATTGAGTTTTCCTTACAGTGGTAATAATGTTAATTAAAGTGTAAAAAGAACCACAATGATCCAATTAATACTGAGTATTATAATGACAAAAGAATATGAATGAAATTCTTTGGGGACTTCATCATACCTGAGATACAATACAGTGGATACAATACTTGGTTATAAAATGGATGCAAATAGAATTAAACCATGTTGTCATGTGTCAGCCCCTGCCTGATCTAGTCACAGCTGCAGGCATAGAAAGTTTTCATTTATAGGCTCAGGACAACTCAACTCTAGAGCCAATTCTAAACGAACTTGTGGGAATATATTAGAAAATGTCATCCTTACCTTAGCCGCTAGTGCTGGGACTTGGATTCTTTTCTACTGCCCTAAGTCCTGTGTGTCTGAAGTGGGCCCCTCATTGCCTGTAAATCTCCCTGGTTCTGAACCCTCATCATCTTTTGCATGACAATAGGACCAAGTTTCTGCCTTAGCTTGCTACTTGTTCTTTACAGTTTCTTCACTGATACAGAAGCCCTATCCTGAAACCCAGGCTGGCTTGAGATTCCATGTCTTTTAACTCTAACTAGGGTCCACACAGGCTGAACCCTGCCAAGGTCTAGAGTCCTTATTTATGTCAGACGAGTCTCTTGGAGCTACACGGCTTCCCCCACTCACCTGACTACTGGTATTGCCACTGCCATGGCCATTCTCATGACTTGTATCTTCTACTGGCTTGGACTCCATGGGTGACGAGGCTTTTCCAACTTGTACCTAACTTTATCCTTCCCACCAGGATTTTTTTATTTGAGAAGCTGGCCACTCTCTGTCCTAAAGCTGAATTTATTCTCCTAGCATCAAATCTCACTATTCACTCACTCAACTTTCCTCCGTATCCTCACCAACCTACTAAAGTTCTAGCATGCCTCATGACTGACTTACATAGGTTGGCATACAGAAATTGGTTTTAACCAATTTACACTGAGGTCCATTGTTTATACAAAGTGAACTGTGTGATGAATGAACTGAGATACAAATCAATTGTAAGGATAAATTGTCTTGATTTCCCGCCCCCATCACTTTCCATTTGAATTGAGGAATCCCTTTAGGATGCCAGCCTCAGCCTGCATGTGAACAGAATCTTCTGCCAAATGCTCTTAGGCTGAAGATTAGCTTTCAGAAAAAGCCTAATGTTTGAGCATGTTTATCCATTATGTTATTCAGAACAAGCTAATGTTAATGTGTGCTGTAGTGTCGAGTCCAAACGGGTTCTGGCTTTGGATTCAAAATACAGTAGTGCCCCCTTTATCTGTGGAGGATATGTCCTAAGACCCTGAGTGGATGCCTGAAACCACGGATAGTACCGAATCCCATTGCGGTCAGTTCGAACATGTTTCTGTTCACATCTTCCACCTACAAATCGAATGCCTTTTTCATCTTAGCTGAGCACTTGTCACACACTGTGGCTGTAGCTTTTGCAGTTTGAAGTGTGACAGCAAAACTAGCACACCTTTTTTTTCCTTCTTCACAATTTCACGGATAGAAAATTCCTTCTTACTATGATTCTTAGCAACCTCAGCATATGATTTTTTTCTTTCCTTATTGAATTAAGAACTTTTACCTTTTCACCTTCAGGAAGTGCTTTGCGCTTTCTCTTTGGCATATCTGAATTGTCAGCATCACTACTCATATATATTGGGGCCATTATTAAATAAAATAAATGTTACTTGAACACAGGCATTGCGATACTGCAACAGTAGACCTGACAATCAGGTGGCTACTAAGTGACTCATGGACTAAATGACAACAATGTGGGTAGCATGTGGATATGCTGGACAGAGGAGGACTCACGTCCAGGAAGCATGGAGTAAGAGGGCATGAGATTTCATCATACTACTCAGAGCAGCATGCAATTTAAAACTTATCAATTGTTTATTTCTGGAATTTTCCATTTAATATATTCTGACCATAGTTGACTGAGAGTAACTGAAACTATGGAAAGCAAAACCACAGATAAGGTGAGACGTTGTCTAAAACGACCTTGAGAAACCCATTTTATTTCTGTCTCAACTTTTTGTCTGTAACATGAAAAAAAATATCTAATCCACATGCTATGAGGGTTAAATTAGATTATATAGGTGAAAGTATCAAGTTCCTTGCTTTGCATACAATGGGTACTCAATAATTATTTGCTCATTCATACTGTCTATACAACATAAATGCATGATGGAAGAGGTGAGATGCATTAGAACTCATACTTTTGATTGCAAAAGGCTGCAAGCAATGCAAGCCCTTCTTTGTTGTGTCTCAAAAAAGGGACAAGCCTCTCACATATGGCTTTAATTCACATGTGGTCCAAGAATACTCACACTTAGCAGAATTTACAAAATTAGTCAGAGAACAAAGTACAAGCTTTAGAATCAGAACTCTGGCGGTTCCTGATTATTACTGCTATTATCTCAGTCTCTTCAAAACTAGGTAGTTAGTTAGCAGGCATTCAAAAATTATTTGTTGCAGTAAATTTTTCTGTTTAGATTATCTAGTCTATACATTCATTTTACACATGGAGTAACTAGTGTCTCAAGATATTAAATAACTTATATCCAAAGTCCAGCATTTAGTTAGTGGCAGAGTCAGGATAGAACCTAATGTTACTAATTTCCAGTTCAATTGACTTCTATTCCAACCTTTTTTCTTTTCTTTTTCATTCATTCATTTGGTGGCTTTTCCCCTCCCTCTTTCCATTTCTCCTTGCTTTTTCCCCCACAATACTTATACTGGCTATATCTGGGAATCTAAAATGAACAAGACATGTTCCCCGCTTTTGTATGTGCCTGAGACATCCTGCCTTAGCTGACCTCTCTGGATACCCCCTCAGTGCTGCATGACCACACTTATTTGACTGCACTCGCTGCTTTCTCTACCTAGGTCTATGATTACCTTCCTTTGCCTTTCAGTCTTTTTACTCTTTCTTCAGCTTCCTGATTTATTAGTCATCCCCTGCTGATAAGGCAGGATTTCTTATCTAGACCTCCTTTACCTCTGGGCCCTTAAGTTCTAGTGTAGGGTCCTGAGGCATTGGAGGGCTACAGGCAGAGCTTGAAATTCTGTCTTTTTGGTGACTTTCCAGGTGACTCCCCTGCTGGAGAGGGTGTGTCAACCACTGCCCTCCTCACCTCTACGTGTAGAGTCTACACTTGATGGAATCAATGCTATGTGATTCTTGAACTCATTCCAGTTGGGCAACAGCCTTAACCACACCAGCTTAATGGATCCTGGGATAGGTAATAAACCCCAATTCTGATATGTTGATGTGAGCCTGAAGGTATCTGCATGTTTAGCAAGTTGTTGTCTGACTCTCCTCTTGTGGGACAGACACTTCATTTTCCTTTTGTTAAAACTAGGCTACGTCCCTGCCAGCTCCTCCCAGGCTCTCTCTTCCTTGGGAGACTGGCCCTGCTCTCTGTGTTACCAACTTCTGCCTGAATCCTGATCTTCAAGGACTATAATTGCCCCATTGCCTTGCCAATGTCAATCTACCTGATTTCCTATACCAGCTCCACTTTGGACACGAGTGGGCATTCTTTATGCTGTTTATGTGGTTGTTCCCCCTTCCTCTGCTGTCATGTTGAGGAGATGCCCTATTAGGTTAGACTCTACCAGGAATGCAGGCTTCAGAGATGGGACAGAGAACATTGCTTTTCTGCACCCAGTAGAGCAAAATGGCAAAATCTAGAAGGAAAGATACAATCCCTGAATGTTAACATCTGAGAGGTGTAGGAACTGAATGTGCTATGATAATACGTATTATTAATGGATATAAGTGCCCCTTTGTGCCTAGATAACACTGGCTGTATAGCTTTGGGAGATAATGCATTGCTAAGTACTCCTGACACTCTATTATAAGGTCAATTTCTAAACAAATGGATTGAAACTCAATTACCCTTAATTCTGAAACACAAGGGCTCTGGGTCCACCTCAGCATAAAGAATGGACTCAAAGGTGCCAACAAAAGAGAATATTCCAGATGCTCACATTGAAATATGTAATCTGAGAATGTTTTAAGTGCATCTGAGTACTTTAGTGCTTCATAAATGGCCCAGCTACATTATCAACCCAGGATATTGAGAAACTAATAAGCAAACAGTTCTTACTTTTTATAATGCTATGTGCCTGAGTCAGAGGAAATATTGAGGATGATTAGAATACTGGAATACTCCTTTCTGGTTTGATGTTACTAAATCCCAATAGACTTTGGAGGTTAAAAAAAAATCTTAACTATATGCCACATAAAACTGATTATAAATGGAGTCTTTTGATGTCATCGTCCTAAAAGAATAAACAAGACAATAGAAAACTGCTGGGTGCAGTGACTCACGCCTGTAATCCCAGCACTTTGGGAGTCCAAGGCGAGAAGATTGCCTGTTGGAGACCAGTCTGGACAATTTGGCAAGACCTTGTCTCTACAGTAAATCAAAAAATTAACTGGGCGAGGTGGCGCATGCCTGTAGTTCCAGCTACTTGGAAAGCTGAGGTAGAAGGATTGCCTAAATCCAGCAAGTTGAGGCTGTGGTAGCTGTGACCATGTCACTGCATTCCAGACTGGGTGATAGAGTGAGACTGAGTCAAAAAAAAAAAAAAAAAAGAAAGAAAGAAAGAAAAAGAAAATTGATTGCATTACCATGAAATGTAATACATTCATTTTTTCAGGTTTTTAAAAAATTCATCTCATGAATTTTGGCTTAATAAAATGATATGTTCAGGAAACTCCAACATACATTGGTTTGATTATTTCTTTGTTTAGATTATGGGGACAGGACCATGTATTTTTCATGTTTACTTTCCTCACTGCCTTGTGTGTGCTTTGTACATAGTAGGCCCACACAGATCTTTTTTTTTTTTTTTTTTTTTTAGTTGGAGTCTCACTCAGTCGCCCAGACTGGAGTGCAGTGGCCGCTCCCAGCCACCGCAGCCTCGCCTGCTGGGCTCTGGCGATCCTTCCACCTCAGCCTTCCGAGTAGCCGGAATTACAGGCATGCGCTACCATGCCCGGCTGATGTTTTGATTTATTGTAGAGATGAAGTCTCGCTGCCCAGGCGGGTCTCGAACCTGTGGGCTCAGGCAATCCACTCACCTCAGCCTCCCAAAGGCGCGGGATTACAGGCTGAGCCACCGAGCCCGGCTCACCCACACAGATCTTAATTGAATGTTTCATGAATTACTTCTTTTCTATGTAGGTGAAAGTAGCCAACACACTGATAAATTTTATTTTATTTTTGACTTTATAACTTTATTTTACTATTGAGATGTAGGGTACAAGTTAGGATTAGGTACATAAGTAATCTAAGAGCAGGTGAAGTTTCGGCTTCCATCTGGTCCTCACTTTCCCTGATTTAAGACCAGGTACACTTTGTGTTATTACATGCTCACCCCTTGCCCTGGCAGTGTCCCAGGTCTGCTGGTCCCATCCTTGTGCTATTGCGATTCATGTTCATGTCCCACAATTACACTGATAAATTTTAACATAACTTTTTGTTGCCTGAATGCACTCTTGGTCATAACCTGAAACTATTTTTGTCATTTCCTTCCATTTAAACATATTTATAATTTGCATTATGTCCCAGGTTTATGACATTTCTGAGACAGAGCATAAAATACACAGTGAATACTTCCTTTGCACCCAAATATAACCTTCAGGAGAATAAGGCAATGACTTTCAAGTTTACATTTCAAAGTGACGATAATATAGAGACAGATTGATATATAGTTTAATCATTGTCTCTATGGCTTTATCCCCATTCCTCTTTCCCCAAAGCCTCATAGCAGCTTTAGTAAGATATTTACTAATTTAGATGCACCTTCCACACAGCATCGGGTTTGCGTAAATGCAATAAAATCCATGACACTACTGTATAATATAGGGCAGAGACAAGCAGGGCTCTTCTGCTCTGGGACTGGAATATAAAGTAGTTTCAGCTGCTAAAACAGATTAATTCTTGGAGTCAGAAAACAGTTTGCAACCTCAGTCAGCCTAAGAAGATAGATGTATCATTCTTCGAGGACAGAAGACATGTTGGTAATCAAGTCACTTAATTTCAAATATGAAATATATCTAATTGATTTGCAATACTGTCCCTGGTGTCCTACCCATTGAAGATGCAATATTCTAAGGTTGCTGGAGCTGTGACACCAGCTGGAAAAACATTAGGTGCCACTCCTGCTTAGGTGACAAGAGGACATGGAAAAAGCATGAAGGATGATGGTGCATGACTCTCCGACTTCTGTGGCTGCTGCACTGTCACCCAGAGACTAGCAGCACACAAACATATTATGGATTCAGTTTTACCCTCAGTTTCATCATCAATTACTGTATGCAAATCACCCAACCCTTAATGGGAACCCTCATATGCAGTTAAAGACAAGAATTTAGATTAGGATGTAAACAGGCCAAAGAGGCTGCCTCTGGCAGAAGATAAATGTGCTCTTTTAGCCCATCTTTATCTAGCTAATGAAATAATATTGCCAAGCAGTGATTTCTTTTCTTCTTGTGGTCTGACTTTGGTCATTTTCTTTTTCCTTTAGAACTGCATTAACCTGGAGGAATGGAACTTCAATTAATATTGTAATAATCCTCATTGCTGATAATGGTTTTTAAGCTCACCACCATCAAGTTTCTGCATGGTGTTTTAAAGATGCACAAGAGATTTAAAAATCCTGATTAAATATTTCTAGTTCTTAATAATATAAATAATACAGTTTAAAGGTGTCAATATGATAAAGGCTAAGAATAGCAACAGCCACAACAAATATGTTGAACCATTTAAAATTGTTATATTTATCTGATTGATTTTCTTGAATGTTGTCTCTGTCTTAAAAAAACAGACTACTGGAGAGTTCTGTTTTATATAAAGGATTTCAGAAATAACTTAGGCTAGCTACATGAGAATCAATTTATATGCCTCTTACATATCTATCAAGTATTTAGCACAACATATAAAAATAACAAAATGTGAAAATAAAATTTTTTAAATGTGAAAACAAGTAATTTGTTATAAAAGTAAAAATCAATACCCTAAGTTAAATAAGAAAATAAATAAATAATTTAAAAATCAATACCCTTGTAATCCTGTGCTTTGGGAGGCTGAGGTGAGTGGATTGCCTGAGCCCGCGGGTTCGAGACCCACCTGGGCAACTTGGTGAGACCTCATCTCTGCAATAAATCAAAAAATTAGCCGGGTGTAGTAGCGCGCGCCTGTAGTTCCAGCTACTTGGAAGGCTGAGGCTGAAGGATCGCCGGAGCCCAGCAGGTCGAGGCCACTGCACTCCAGTCTGGGCGACAGAGTGAGACTCCAACTCAAAAAAAAGAAAAAAAAATCAATACCATAAGTTAAATAAGTAAATAAATAAATTAATTAAAAATCAATGCTTGTTTAAAATGCTTGTCATAGTTCTCCTAAAAATTGGGCAACTAGCAAAAAGTATTAATACATTTTAGTATTTTAATATAGCTTTTCATTTAAAAGTTGTGTTGATGGCTTATGTGGATACCTGTTTTTTAGATAAGTTGAGGTTCTATCCTATAAATGGAAAAAATAATCTGAAAATTAGACCTACCTTTGGAGTGAGTTTGAATTAATCAAATTCTTTTTTAAAAAAAACTTATTTTAAAGATGCGGGGTACAATTCAGGGTTAGGTATACAAATGGTCATTACGCAGGGACCCTTGCTGATGAGGTATGACACCCCTCCCCTGGCAGATTCCCACTATTGCCATTTCCCCCTTCAGGCAATTTCCCACTACTGCCAATCCTTTTCTTATAGTATTACCATAATTGTTCAAGGTCCACTTATGAGTGAGAACATGTGATATTCAGTTCTTTGTTTCCGTGATAGATCACTCAGCATTATAGACTCTAAGTCCATCCCAGTTGCTGTGAAGTTCATAATTTTGTCCTTCTTTATGGCTGTGTAATATCCTATCCTGTATATGTACCACATTTTTTTATCCAGTCCTCTTTTGGTGGGCAGTACAGTTGGCCATGTTTTTGCTATTGTGAACAATGCTGCAATAAACATGCATGTGCAGGTATCCTTTTCATAGAGTGACTTGAATTCCTTGGGGATATTCCCAGTAGGGGGATTGTGGGGTCATATGGAAAATCGACTTTTAGATCTTTTAGGAATCACCAAACTGTTTTCCACAGAGGCCGTACTAGTTTACACTCCCACTAACAGTGTAAAAGTGTTGTCCTTTCCTCACATCCTTTCCAGCATCTGTTGTTTTTTGAGTTGATCATGGCCATCCTGATTGGAGTTCGGTGGTATCTCCATATGGTTTTAATTTGCATTTCTTTGATGATTAGTGAGACTGAGCATTTTTTCATGTATCTGTTGGTTGCTCGTACATCTTCTTTTGAGAAGTGTCTATTCATATCTTTTGCCCACTTTATAATGGGGCTGTTTGTTTTTTTCTTTTTGGCATGTTGAGTTACCTGTAGATTCAAGATGTTAGGCCTTTGTCAGATATACACTTGGCAAATATTTTTTCCCAGTCTGTGGGTTGTCTCCCTGCTCTCTTGATTATTTCTTTGACTTTGCAGAAGTTGTCTCACTTGTCTATCTTATCTCTTATGGGATAGGCATTTAGGGTTTTGATCAGGAATTGATTGCCAGTTCCAATTTCCATAGGGTGCCTCCTGCAATTTTCTAAGGTTCTTATAGTTGGAGATTTTACGTTTAGGTCTTTGATCAATTTAGAGTTGATTTTTATGTATGGTGATAGGTAGGGGTCTTGCTTTAATCTTCTACATGTCAGCCAGTTTTCCCAGCACCATTTACCGAATAGGTTCTCTTCTCCCCAGTCGTTGGTGGTAGAGGCTTTGTTGAAGATGATTTGGTTGAGAAATTGAGGATTTTCTTCTGGAATCTCTATCCTGTTCCATTGGTCTGTATACCTGTTCTTGTACCAATACCAGGCTGTTTTGATTATTGTAGCTTTATAATAAAGTTTAAAGTCTGGGAGTGTAAGACCTCCCACCTTTTTTTTTTTAAGGATTGTTTTGGCTATTCGTGGTCATTTATGCTTCCATATGAATTCCTGTATTGTCATTTCCAGGTCTGAGAAGAATGCTGCTGGTAATTTAATAAGTGCTGCATTAAATCTATAGATTGCCTTGAGTAGGATGGACATCTTAATAATGTTGATTCTTCCAATCCATGAGCATGCAATGTTTTTATTCCACTATGGTCTGAGAAGGTGCATTGCAGAATTTCAAGCTTATGGAATTTGTTTATGCTTGATTTATGGCCGAGGATGTGGTCAACCTTAGTGTAAGTTCTGTGTGGTGATGAGTAGAATATATATTCCATGGTTGTTGGATGGAGTGTTCTGTAGGTATCAATTAAGTCCATTTGGTCAAGTGTCACTCTGAGGTACCTGATCTTGTAGATTTTTTGTCTTGATGATCTAAGGTTGTTAGTGGGGTGTTTAAGTCCCCAGCTTTGATAGTGTTAGAGTCGATATCTTTTTTCAGTTTACCTAGAAGTTGCTTTATGAAAGTTGATGCTCCTATGTTGGGTGCATATATGTTTAGGATGGATATTTCTTGTTGATGGATTGAACCTTTTATCATTTTGTAGTGGCCTTCTGTATCTTTTTAAATTTTAGATAACTTAAAGGGTATTTTGTCTGATATTAAGATCATGACTCCTGCTTTCTTTTGTGTTCCATTCACCTGAAGTTTTGCTTCCTATCCTCTTACTTTGAGTCTGTGAGTGTCCTTTCTGGTGAGATGAGTCTCTTGGAGACAATATATTTTAGCCTCATGATATTTTATCCAATTTGCTATCCTATGTCTTTTCAGTGGTGCATTTAGTCCATTCACATTAAGGCTAATTATTGAGATGTGGGAGTTTATCCCTGTCATGAGGCTCTTAAAGAGTTTGTTGTCGTTGCTGCTGTTTGTTTGTTTGTTGTATTTCTTTTGATTGTTGGGTTGATTCATGTGTGCTTTCGATCTTTTTCCTGTGTTCATGGGAAGTACGTTGTTGTTCTTTTTTTCCTTTCTCCTGTGTTTAATACTTTCTTAAATGTTTCTTATATAGCTGGTCTGGAGGCAGCGTAAACTCTTAGGGATTGAATGTCTGAGAGGGATTTTAATTCTCCATTACTGATGAAACTTATCTTAGCTGGATAGGTAATTCTTGGTTGAAATGTTTATCTTTGAGAACTTTGAAGATTGATCTCCAAGTCCTCCTAGTCTGAAGTGTTTCTGTAGGTAAGTATGCTGCTATTCTAATTGGTCTTCCCTGGTAGGTCGTCTGACCTTTCTCTCTTGCTGCCTTCAGGATTTTTTCTTTTATATCTACTTTGTGTCAGCAAATTACTATGTGTCTAAGAGCTGGTCTTCTCATTTGTTGTTTTGCAGAGATTCTCTGAATCTCTTGTATTTGAATGGTTGTGTCGCTGATGAGATGAGGAAAGTTTTCTTGGCTAATTTCATAGAATGTTTGTTCCAGGGTGGTCTCTGTCTCTCTATCTGCCTCATGGTTTTCAATTGATGTTATGTTCTATCTCTTAAAATAATCACTCATCTCTTAGAGGTTTTGTTTTGTCTTTTAAAGCTTCTTTTCTATGTTTTTAACAGTTTAGGTTAGATCCATATTTTGGTCCTCAAGCTCTGAGATTCTTTCTTCTGCTTGGTTCATTCTGCTTATGAGTTTGTTGTTTATTTCATTCACTGTATTCTTTATTGCCATTATCTCAGTTATCAACTCCTTTATCCTTTCCTCTTGTCTCTCCTAACTTCTATTTATTCTCTCTATTAATATCTTGATATCTAGGTTTGTGATTTGAGATCAATCATTCTGGGGCTCTTCGTTATTTGCCTTCCAAAGTCTGTATTCTCAGTGGTTGACCTTCCAGGGGTCTGTGTGAGACCATATTCTTCCTTTAGTTTTTCTACATTTGTGTAGATTTTCCTCCCTCTCCCCCTTTTTTAGCCTCTTCTTTAATTCTGTTGTACAGTGATGAGGGTATAACTTTTACTTCTGTCTGCTCAAGCTCTTATTCTTCCTTATGTAGATACTCTGACTTTGTTCAACTCTGTAGCTGGACTGGGGGTGGAGGGCTGTGCTTTTGCAGTTTTGAGATTTAATTGAGGGAGGAGCTGTGATTCAGAAACTAGCTGCAGATCCCAGTATCAACTGACAGGTGTGTGGGTCCCGTGGAGCCCACTTCCCACCACCTTACAATCTATCCATGCAGTAGGGTTATATGTTTACCCGCTGAAAGCAAAATGAGGCAAGAAAAAGGAAAAGGATGTAAAAAGGAAGGAGGAAGATGAGAAGAATGTGGAGAGAGAGAAGAAGGAGAGGGAAAACAGACAGACATACCAACTAGCAAATGAACAGAGAAACAAACAAAGACAGTAAAGATAAAAAACAAACAAATGTATAGACAATCATGCAAACATACAATCTGACAAAAACCTCCCATTGATGTACTCTTCCTCAAAAATACCCATACACAAACAGGAAATCTAAAAAAAAAAAAAAAAAAAAAAAGAGCATCCAAATAACAGAAACAAAGCAAGTACAAAAACATAATCAAAAACAGAAAGAAAGAGAGGAGAGAAAAAAACCTAACAGAAAAAAAAAAGCACACACACACACAAAAACCCAAAACAAAAACCAAAACTTGCTCTGCCACCATTCCTGTAAATCCAACTTCCTTTCAAAGCTGGCACACTATGTTAAGGAGCATCCTTGGTCTCCAGCCCCTCCCCTCTGCTCTCAGCCCAAGCTGATAGAGTTGCTCACAGCGTTGGTCAGATGCCCCGTGGACTAGCATGGGAGGAGGGTGGATCAGATACGGACTCACCTGGCTTGCTGCCATTGCTGTCAAGTCTCCCAGTCAGATATGACGTGTCTGTGCTTGTTCCAGTGTTGGGGAGGGGCATCTGTCTCTCTGAGTTTGATGAGGAGATAACCTCTAGGTCCTGGATTGGAGGCTGGGCGCAGCAGGATAGGGCAATGCAGGTCTCTGACTGGTTCTGGAACAGAGAAAATGTTGATAGTCACCATTTCCTTACTGGTGGTGAGGCTCCTCTCCAGCTCTCTACAACCTGCTCTCTCCACGGATCCTGGGGCTCTTGCTGCTCTGCTGTCACAGGTGATGGTGTGAGCTGGGTGCCAGGTGGTGAGGATCCGTTGCTTTCTGCTGCCTCTTCTCAGGAGAGCCCTGAGAACGGCAGAAGACCCTGTGTGCTGGGGGCTCCAATCTCAAGGCAGTGGAGGGTTGCAGTCACCTCCGGAGGAAAGCCTGGGTGCATGAACCCAAGTATCCCCTCAGATGGACTTTCACTCAACCACTGGCACATACTCACTCACGCAGAGAGTCTTTATGGACACTCGCTTTTGTGGAGAGTCTCACAGTCTGAACTGTTTCGTTGCCATCTTGTCGGAAATCCAATCAAATTCTTAAACTAGTTGTTTGGAATGAAAAAGTTGAGAGATAATATATATAAAGTACTAAAGCACCTTATGCAATAGTGGCTTGCTACTATCCTTCTGACTGTCTACACATATATATGTATGTATATATTCAGTATATGTAATTATTTATAATATAAACATACTCTTAACAAGATGATTACTAATAAATATTAGTAATATATAAATATTAATATATAAATATTAGTAATATTTATATAGAATACCTATACATGACTATATATTTGTAATCTTTTTAAAGGATGATTACTAATAATAGCAGTAATAATCATTGCTTTCTGGAGCTCTTAAATCATTTTACTACATGAACCCTGTTGGCCAAATATGTTTGTAGTATTCTATTTTTATCATAAATATTTGCTAATGTTATGATGAATGTCTGACCTTCTGGTCTAGTCCCTGAGCAGTTCAGAGCCTCAGTTACCAAACACTGTACAGGACATGCATGACACCTCTGCATGACAGACAACTGGCTTCACTTTGATGCTTCTTAGTTTTCATGTTTGCTTCATGCCCTGTGCCTGAGTGTCATATTCTTTTTTATGGCATATGTGCTTGTGACATTTCTTCTCTGAGAAGTCCCTGTATAATAAACTCCACTTCATGATTTTAAACAATCTAGTGGGCACATCTGCATGTGCTCCAGTATATTTCTTCATGGCTATCTTCTAAAATGTTCTCACACTTGTCTTTATATTACAGCACTATTAATTCATCCTCAATAGGCAACCAGGATTATGTGCTAGAGAACTATTTTAATAGCATCATCACTCCCAATTATATGTGAAGGGAATTCAAAAAGGTCACAGGAAGTGAAAAAACTATGCATAGATTTCAAAATTTTATGGTACACACACAAAAAATCCGCCCTCATACTAACTTGTTATAACATGTTTGAACAGTTTCTAGTTTGAGGCACTAGGTAGGATAAGACATTAACTTGAAAAGAGGCTCTTACAGAGCAACATGAATTCTGCTAAAACTGAAGCAAGAGCAAATACCAAATTAATGGTGAAGCTTGGTAGAAGCATGGTGAAGCCATTGATGCTTCATGAAAAGTTTATGAGGATAATGTCTCAGAGAAATCAGCAGTTTACAAATGGATAGCTCATTTTAAGAGGGTATAAGATGATGTTGAAAATGAATCTCACAGGACCAGACCATCCACAATCATTTGTGAGGAAAAAAAAATTAATCTTGTTCATGCCTTAATTGAAGAAGACTGACAATTAACAACCGAAACAATAGCCAACATCATAGACATCCCTATTGGTTTAGTCTACAGAATTCTGAATGAAAAATTAAAGCAGAGTAAACTTTCCACTTGGTGGGTGCCCAAACTGTTGCACCCAGCTCAGCTGCAGACAAGATCAGAACTTTCAATGGAAATTGTAAACAAGTAGTATCAAGATCCTGAAGCATTTCTTTGAAAAAGTGTGATAGGAGATAGAACATAGCTTACCAGTATGATCCTGAAGACAAAGCACAGTCAAAGCAATGGCTCCCAAGAGACGAAACTGGTGTGGTCAAAACCAAGGTAGAGGAGTCAAGAATAAAGGTTATGGCAATAGTTTTGTTTTTGGATGTTCAAGACATTTTGCTTGTTGACTTTCTAGAGGGCCAAAGAATGATGACATCTTATTATTAGGAGAGTATTTTGAGAAAGTTAGCCAAGGCTTTAACAGAAAACACCCAGGAAAGCTTCATCAGAGAGTCCTTTACCACAACAATGGTCCTGCTCGTTCTTCTCATCAAACAAGAGCAATTTGTGAGTTTCAATGGGAAATCATTAGGCATTCACCATACAGTTCTTCTGACTTCTTTTTGTTTCCTAATCTTAAAAAATATATTTAAAGGTCATCTGTTTTTTTTCTAGTTAATAATGTACATAAGACTGCACTGACATGGGTAAGTTTCCAGGACCCACAGTTCTTTAGAGGGGGACTAATTGGCTGGTATCATCACTTACAAAAGTATCTTGAACTTGATAGAACTTACACTGAGAAATAATATTTTTATTTTTATCTGTTAAATTTAATTTTTCCATGGACTTTTTGAAGTCCTCCTATATTTTGTGTGTGTGTGTGTGTGTGTGTGTGTGTGTGTGTGTGTGTGTGTGTGTTTACAATTCCAAATTTACTTGGCAATTTAAAAATTGTCTTTTTCTTACAAAGTTTTTTTAAATTAAAAAGATACTGAAAACTTTAAAACAAAGTCTCTAAAACTTTTATTGCTAATTCCCATAATATACTCTTTAATTTTACTAAGTCACATAAGTTGCTTAAAACAAAAAATATAGAATTTCATATTCACAAGTTTGCCTAATATGATGGGTTAAGACATTATATGCCTTAGTTAATGCTTAGTTCTTGCTATTGGCTTGTTTACAGGTTATTTCATTAGGTTTCTCTCTAGTTCAAATCTGAAATCTACCCAGTGTATATGTAGGTAGAAGCCTGGAGGAGCATTGGGACAATAGGAAGAACTCAGCACTCTAAGTTTAGAGACACGGGTTTGAATTCTAGGTCCCTGGGTTCCTAAATCTCCCTGACTCTTTAATTTCCTCATCTACAATGAGAGGATGACAATATACAGCTTATAGGATGATTATGAGAATTAAGTGGAATAAAATAAAATACTTTGAGTACCTAGTAATTCCTGGTATGTGTTCGACTTGACACATTCTAAAAATGTTTGCCCAGTTTTACTGGTAGTAAAAAATTAGTGCTCAGCATCACCTCTCACTTGAGTGGATGAACTGGCCACTGTACAGAGACAGCTGAGTATCAATTGTTAGCCCTGAGTCCATTTAATTCAATTTGAGTCAGTGAATAAATGCCCACACAGCACTTTGTCCATTACTCAGATATTTATACTGGTCTAGTAGCATTCCCGAATGCTAAGTGTTTTGAATTTCAAGTTCAAGTTCATCTATACCCAGTTCCACCTGGGTTGAAGATCCTCCTAAAGGACTGGAACTGACAGGGAAGACTTTTCTTTCCATCTGAGGTCACCTTCACTTAAAGGATGCTGGCTGCTGATAATAATTCCATCAAGAGAAGAACAGAAAAATGATCTGACACTTATGGCCTGTCTCGAAAGAGGAGCTTCACATATCAGCAAACCAGATGAAGAGAATCACTGAGCACAGAAATGAGATGTGAGCACACTGGAGCGCAACTAATCCATCCCTGCCAGCCCAGAGTTAGTCCCTGCAAATTGCCCATTTCAGTCATTTAGCTCCGTCCTTTCCAAAGATGGTGCGTTTCACACAATCCACAGCTGCAAAACTAAAAAGCAGCATTGGCCTTACCTTCTTTTTCTCTTTATTGGCTATGGCCTCCTAAAAATGTGACAAACAGGGGAAGAGAAAAATAAAGGAGAAACCAAAGAGGTTTCAGGAGGAGAGGGCTAATGGGGGAAGGGGAAAGGAGCAACAGATACCAGTTCCAAAATGGTTTGAAGCATTGCCAAGGAATCCAGAATGACAAGTGTGATGAGCTGTTGAGGGTTTCAGTGGCATCCGCTGCCAGTTTAGCAAAAGAGCAGTGTTTCTGGAGCCAGATTTGGAGAGCAGATTTTGTGAAAAATCTAGGATTCTGCTGCCTCCCAGGGCTTGGTTCTAATTTTGTTTTTGGGCTGTCCTCAATGCTCCCACCTCTCACGCATTCTTTCTATTTGGGGGATTATTGTGGAGGAAGCCGGCTAATGCTACGTCCAGAAAGAGAGAAAGAGAAAAAAATCCAAATATCTTTTTTTATTTGTTGAAACAGAAAAATAAACTCAAAATTATCTGGGTTTCATGTTTCCAGCCATTCTTAGTCACTGATAGAGCTCAGTTATCTGCTCATCTTGTCCTACTGAAAGCAGATATTTCGTTGGTGTATGTATGTGTGTATGTATACATATATATATTTGCTTTGCTTACTTATAAGAGTAAATAGCTCTGCAGCTCAGCACTGGTTCCCCATCTTTCTCCCTCTTCAGACTCTTGGTAATACCCACCAATGTGGATTAGCTTGAGGACCAGCAGTTAGGTGGTAGCTGCGAGAGACAGCATGCTCTCTGCAGGCATGGCTTCTTCCTGGGGCTGAGGATACTCCATGTGCTCGTGCTGGGCATTCCATGTGGCTAGCTCTTATTCTTAGGAACTCTTTTGCTGCTAAGACCCTCCAGAATGTTATCTGGGTCAAGGGTAAGCCTGAGGGACACCAGGTGGCAGGCCTACTCTGGTCCTGATCAGGTCCTGTGAATGAGCAGGTTGTGCAGGATGGTAGATTGATTTCCCCCATCTCAAACCTCTGGGCCAGGGGTCCCTAAACCCGGAGTTGTGGACCGGTACTGACCCATGGCTTGTTAGGAACTGGGCTGCACAGCAGGTGGTGAGTGGTGGGCTAACCCCATCTGCTGTCAGCAGCAGCATTAGATTCTCATAGGAGTGAGAACTCTGTTGTGAACTGCATATAGGTCACATGCTCGTTATGAGAATCTAATGCCTGATGACCCTCCCTTTCCCCCCTCTGACCTTCTACCCTCCAGGTTTGTGGAAAAATTGTCTTCCACAAAACTGGTCCCTGGTGCCAAAAAAGTTGGGGACTACTACTCTGGGTGCTCTGATTCCTTCCGCATATGGTTATGTCCTGGGTCAGTCTCTAAGATTCTCTACCTGCATATTAGAATTTATGAAGTGGTCCTGGTTCTATCCTAGTGCAAAAGATCTTGCCCTCTTAAAGGCAAGAGAAGTGGGACTCACCACATGACCTAATGATGGCCATTGTCTGAGATGGCATTTTCCAGACCATCTTATACTCTATGAGTTATAGTAACAAAGCGGATTGAAAATCGATAGGTTTGCTTTGGGGAACTAAAGTTGCTTCTCTTGCTTGCAGAATTGCTGCCCAGAACCTCCTTTTCTCTCTGAATTCCCCATTTTTGAAAGTATGGGCTCCTCTTTTTCTGATTAAGACATAAGCCAAGGATTTAGTCTTATTTTCTTTTTCTTTTTCTTTCTGTTATGAGCACTTGGGCTTGGAGATGGAGTGGTAGCTAGTTATCCTAATACCTTATCATGGGCTTTTCCCCTGTTAAGCAGAGCATAGCTGGCTTTGGCTGTGTTTGGAGATTCTCCAGCCAAGCCCCACTCTCAATGAGGATGTCATACTCTTGCCATTAGAGAAGCAATCAGATGCTACAGCCACAGCAGCTTTCCCAGAATCCATAGGAGCCCGATGGGGACAAAACAGATAGAAAAGATTCTGTGAGGCAAAGTTTTTTTCTTTTCCAACAAGAGTTTCAGCCATATAGGCTAGATTTTCCAAAAGTTGTTACTGCTCTTAGAACTGCTTTGCAAACTCAACTTCTGAGCCTGGCCCATTTGAAATAAAAAAGTCTACTTGAATAATTTAGATTGCATCCCGTAACAGGCCAGGCCTAGAGTTGTGGTAACAAGTAATGCTCTGACTAAAATAATATTACAAGTCATAATAGTGATTTTGTTTTGTAAGTACTTGGCATATAAGTTGTTAGCATATTCTACAGGTGAGGAAACTGAGTCTTAGGATGCCTAGAAATGTTGTGAGAAACATACTGAGAACAAGATATATTAGGTATTATTATCCTTGGCTTGACCGACTGCTTTTTGAGGATGGAATAGAGAGAAAGGCTATTATTTACAGCCAGCTGCTGTCTTAGACCAGACCTTGAAGGATAAAGACCCCGGTTCAGCCATCATGGTCTAACCCCATCATTCTCAGTCTATAGTTTACTTCAGAATCAGCTGCGAAATCATAAAAAATAGATTCCTAGGTCCTTTCCCAGACTTCTCAAATAAAAATCTCCAGGGATGGGTCTTGGAAATCAATATTAAAACAAAACAAAGCCAGGCACAGTGGCTCACACCCGTAATTTCGGCACTTTGGGAGGTCAAGGCAAAAGGATTGCCTGAGCCCAGGAGCTTGAGACCAGCCTGGACAACATGGCAAGGCCTTGTCTCTACAATAAATAAAAAAATTAGCCAGGTGTGGGGGTGTGTCCCTATGGTTCTAGCTACTTGGAAGACTGAAGAGGAAGAATCGCCTGAGCCCAGCGCTTAAGGTTGTGGTGGCTGTGAGTGTGCCACTGCACTCCAGTCTGGGTGACAGAGTGACTCTGACTCAGAACCAAAACAGAGCAAAACAAAAATAGTCAGGTGAGGCTGTTGGCCAGCAAGTTTGGGAACCATTGAAAGTTTTACTTCCATCTTTCGTCTTGAAAATTCTTTTCCAGAGGTAACATGTTTCCTAGAGATGGGCTCACATGAACATAATTATCACAAGTGACTGATGTATGGATCCGAGTGACCATTGACCGTGAGAGTTACCACCGAGCATCAAGCTCTTGTTAGAAAAAGGCTATGCTTCTCCAGTCTGCATATTGTCAGGTGATCAGGGACCTCTCCTGCAGAGGCAGAGGAGGTGGATAATCTTGACAGTCAGGGCCTTCAAACATGAGCTTGAGGCATCCATTGCCATCAGAAGAAGGTTCCTGCTGTACAAACAAAATACCCGTGTTGGTGAGGCAAGTGGCTCATGTCTGCAATCCCAGAACTTTGGGAGGCTAAGGTGGGAAGATCGCTTGAGACCAGGAGTTCGAGACCAGCCATGGTAACATAGTGAGACCCTGTTGCTACAATAATAACAAAATATTTATGTCCATGGGCCCAGATGCTTCCCTGGATTTTTATTTCTGACCACTGGTGCCTTGACTCCCATCTCTCGTCTAAAAATACATTTTTAAAAATTTTAGACACCCAATAATGTAGAGTTTATTAGATTTGCCCTTTCTAGTTAAAAATACCAACCTAAGCGCCATAGTTAGTACGAGTAGAGAAACAGACACTCTTATACTTGGCTTGTTACCGGGAAATTAGCACTATCTTTCTGGAGGATCTTTTGGCATCAAAAATTGGTAGCTACAAGGATATTCTTTGGCACTAGCAATATTAAAAAATTGGAAGCAAACTTTAAATCCAAGAATAAAAACAGATCAGCTTATTATTGCATATGTACATATGTAATGGACTGATATATAATCAGGGTTTAGAATAAAATATAATTACATAAAAATACTCAAAACATGTTGTAAGTAAAAAAAGCATGTACAAATTCCTGTATGTGTGAAAGGAGATATATCACAATGTTAACAGTAGTTTTCCCTTGGTGATTGGATTATGAGTAATTTTAATTTTTCTTTTAATACGTATCTATTTTAATTTTATCATAATTATATACAAATTTTATCATAAGAAAAAACAATAAACATTATTATAGAGGTCATAATTCAGATGTTTTTTCTGATGTTTTATCTGGGTCACCATAATAATATTTTGAGTGGTCTTTGGATATAGTTTGGGGGTTGTGCTATTTCTATACATGATGGCTGTCATCCATTACTGTTTAAACTGGATTAATTTCATTCACAGAAGGTCATCTTAATTCAAGTTTGGAGTTTGTAGCTGTCGACTCCTGGTGGTGTATACACAATTTAGCCACTGGGGTGGGGACATTCATTCAATAAACATTTACTGAGGACTTTTTCTGTGCTGACTTTGAGAATACAAGTTTGAACAATAAATACTAACTACCCTAAAAGAGTCAGGTGGGGATAGAAATAAATGTGAAAAAAAATTATAAATGGTTTATTAGAGATATGAGGACTTTGGGACCCCAGAAGAGGGAGCAACTAATTTTGACTGGGAAAATCAGACAAATCTTAGTAGAAGAGGCAATTTTTAAGCTATGTCTTAAAGAAATGGGGTTATGTTTCCCAGGTTAAGGAGGGAGGGTCGAAGAGGATTTCTAGGAAAAGCAAACAACTCATGCAGAGACAGAGCTGTGAAAAGTCATCGTGTGTTAAATGTTGAGTTGAGTGTGGTTGGAGCTTGGGAAAAAGAAAAGGAAATAAAAATAGAGTGACTAATACAAGATAATAAAGTGTCTTGTGTGCCATGTTACAGGATTTTAATTTGTTCTTTTGAGCAATGAAAATTGACAGTGGTTTGTAAACAGGAAAGGGACATGGTAGAACTATTTTAAGGACATCACTCTGGCAAGGATGTGAAAAATCGAATAGATTAGAGGCCTGAAGCAGGACAGATAGTTGGGAAGCTATTGTAGCATTAAAGGCAAGAGGTATTAAGGGTCCTGGAAACGGAGAGAAAAGATTTGATTTGAGAAAATCACTAGGGAGAAAATGCATCTATTCTCTTGTTGCGTATTACAGTTCTTAATATATTTTTCATGCATTTTTGGAAATGTAAGCCTCCATATTGAACATTTACTCTGCCAACACAAATCTGAATCTATGCATGAGCACCTGTGTTTGACAAAGCCCAGTGGATCCAAATCCAGTTTGCATTGTGTGTATCCCCCCAAAATGAGTAATTGCTGCAGTGTACAAAACAAAACCACCCCCAACTCACATGTGTTCCTGTGATTCCTTAAGACGCTGGAAGAAGATGAAAACAGTTACCAGTGTTGGTTTTTAAGAAAATGTCAAATCCAAAACAGTC
The DNA here is from genome assembly GCA_027257055.1 of Cephalopachus bancanus. NCBI lineage: Eukaryota > Metazoa > Chordata > Mammalia > Primates > Tarsiidae > Cephalopachus > Cephalopachus bancanus. The sequence continues at coordinate 1,074,585 of JAPVLO010000292.1, read as the reverse complement.
AACCATATTCTCTCTCTGACTCAACATGTCTGTAGTTTTTAATTGAGGCACCTTTAGATAACCTATAATCCTATTGGTTGAGAATTTGTTGCTGAATAATGAAAAGAATACAATATTTGGATCCAAGCAGACCTGGATATGTAATAATTATGTGACTTTGGGTCACATAATTTTATTTATTTATTTATTTATTTATTTATTTATTTATTTGAGTCGGGATCTCACGCTGTCACCTAGGCTAGAGTGCAGTAGCACAATCATGGCTTATTGCAGCCTTGACCTTCTGGGCTCAGGTGATCCTTCTGCTTCAGCTTCTCGAGTAGTTGGGACTACAGGGACTTGCCACCACGTCCAGCTAACTTTTTTATTTTTGTAGAGACAAAATCTTGCTATGTTGCTAGGCTGGCCTTGAGCTTCTGTACTCAAGCAATCCTCTCACCTCAGCCTCCCAAAATGCTGGGATTACAGGTGTGAGCCACTATGCCTGGTCAGGGTCACATGATTGTAATATTTAGTTTACCCATTTGTGAAATGCAGGTATTTATGCCTACTACAAGGCTGTTATGAAAATTACAGATAATATATGAACCTGGTACATTCTTGGTTCACACAAAATAGTTAGGTAGTAGCTTTCTATTTAAGGCCAGTCTACTCTTTCATAAGCTTGTTCTGGGCAAATGATATCTGAAAGATTGTGTTCATTTCTGTTTATGGCAGATTAAGGAAGATACTGATGAACTAGGTATTTTTAGAGAAAAATGAGAACGACAAAGAGACTAGAAATAACTTTTTGTGATACTTCCTCTTCTTGATATAGAGAGCTATGTAAACTGATTCTATTTTCCTTTTTGTCTTGGCTGCCAGGAAACTCAGAGCCATATTTGATGTTGAAATTCAGCAACTGCGTTAACAATTTAGGTTGATATATTTGCATTATCCTTTTGTATGTCACCTTAAATCTTCTTTGGAAAGACAGAGTGTGCAAATAAGCTCAGGAAATAAAATGTTATGTGCAAACTTGTAGAAGAAATTGAGTGGATTTAACGTGCAAAATAGTAGTTGAAAGGAGTTAGGCTGAGCACAATGACTCATGCTTGTAATCCCAGCACTTTGGGAGGTGGAAGCAGGAGGACTGCTTGAGCCCAGAAGTTCAAGATTAGCCTCGGGAGCATAGCAAGGCTGCGTCTCTACAAAAAAGGAAAAAAAATTAACTGGGTATGGTGGTGTGTGCCTGTAGGTCAAGCTATTCAGGAGGCTGACATAGGAGAACTACTTGAGCACAGGAGGTAGAAGCTGCAGTGAGCAATGATCATGCCACTGCACTCCAGCTTGGACAATAGAATGAGACCCCGACTTAAAAAAAAAGAGAGAAATTGATATGGCCTTCAAGTATTTGAAAAATTGTCATGTGGCAAAGAAATAGACTGATTTGCCTAGCTTTAAACATGAAACGCCTGAACAGTAGACGGAAGGTGCAGGAGAATTATTTAAGTAAAATAAAAGAAGGAAATTATTTATAACTATACTAATGGAATGAAATTTCTATCTAGAAAATGAGTCCTTCATTGTTGGAAGAATTAAACTTACTATATAATTCTTCACAGTAATAGAAAAAACAATCCTGTGATTCATATGGAACCACAAAAAATCTTGAATAGCTAACACAATCTTGAATGAGAAGAACAAAGCTGGAGGCATCAATACTTACTGATTTCAAAATATATTACAAAGCCAAAGTAATAAAAACAGAGTGGTACTACATAAAAACAGACACATAGACCAATGGAACATAACGAGAACCCAGAAACAAAACCATGCATCCATGGTCAATTGATCTTCAACAAGGGTGCCAAGAACATAAAATGGGGAAATAATAGTGTCTTCAATTAATGATGTTAGGAAAATTTGATATTTACATATAGAAGAATGAAATGGGACACTTATCTCACATCTCACACAAAAATCAACTCAAAATGAGCTAAGAGTTAAATGTAAGACTACTGGAAGAAAACATAGTTTTGACATTAGTCTGGGCAACAAATTTTAAAAATATGACTCTAAAGCCACAGGCAACAAAAACAAAAATGGACAAATGGGATTGCATCAAGCAGAAAAGCTTCTGCAAAGTAAAGGAAACAACAGAGTGAAACAGAGTGGGAGAAAATATTTACAAACCATACATTCAAGGGGGGAATTAATACCCAAAATATATAAAGAATTCATACACCCCAGTAAAAAAAAAAGACAAAAAAGCTGAATAGACATTCCTCAAAAGAAGACATACAAATAACACAACAGATACAGGAAAAGATGCTCGGAATCACTAATCATCAGAAAAATGCAAACCAAAGCCACACTGAGATATCTCCTCACACCTGGTAGAATGGCTGGTATCAGAAAGACAAAAGGTAACCACAGTTGGCAAGAATGTTGAGAAAAAAAGACCCTCTATATACTGTTGGTTGGAATGGAAATGGATGCACTCATTATGCAAAAGCATTATGATAGTTCCACAAAAAGTTAAAAGTAAGAATATCTTATGATCTGGCAATCCCACTTCTGGGTAGACATCCAAAGGAAATGAAATCAGGATCTGGAAGAGATAGATATACCTGCATTCCCATATTTATTTCAGGGTTATTCTCAAGAGTTAAGATAGGTAAACTTGTAAATTTCAAAAATAATGTATAGTCACACATTATACATTATATAATGTATGACTCCCTACCTTACCTAAACTAAGGTATAAGACCCCTCTCCTCCCTCCCCTGGTGCTCAGTCTGGAAGCATTAGCCCACTGAGTAATGCAGGTGCTAATAAAACTGCTACTCCTAAGATTAAAAAAAAAAAAGTTAGGTAAACAACCTAAATGCCCATCAGTGGGTGAAAGGATAAAAAAAGTGTGGTATAGATACAATGGAGTATTATTTCTCCTAAAAAGAAGACAATTCTGCTAGTTGTGACAACATAGATGAACTGGAGGGCATTATACTAAATAAAAAAGCCAGACATAGAAAAACAAATACACGAGGGCTGGGGTGAGGGGGAAAAGGGGGGATGTTAGTCAAAAGGTGCAAATTTTCAGTTATGCAATATAGGTAAATTCAAGGGAGCTAAGGTACAACAAAGTGACTGTAGTTAACAATACTTTATTATATACTGGATGGTCAGGAGTGGTGGCCCATGCCTATAATTCCAGCACTTTGGGAGGCTGAGGCAGGAGGATTGCTTGAGTCCAGGAGTTCAAGACCAGCCTGGGCAGCATAGCAAGACCTCATTTCTACTAAAAAAAAATTAAAAATCAACCAGGTGGCATGTATCTGTAGTCCCAGCTACTCTGGAGGATGAGACACGAGGATCACTTGAATCTTGGAGGTTGAGGCTGTGGTGAGCCATGATCTTGCCATTGCACTCCAGTCTGGATAAGCAAACAATAACAGCAATAAACTTTATTGTATGAGGTGGGATCAAAAACAACCCAGAATTATCTTTTGGAGGGCAGGCTCCTTGTAGTATAAGCTTCCCCTGTTAGGCAAATGATCTAGGAACCTATCGGCATCAGAGTACCAAAATTGTTGTGAGAGTCTGCGTTTGGCTTCAGTGAATTTTTTTTTTTGGAGAGTCTTTCAACACATTTTCCCCTTTCATGATGGGTGATTTATGAATGTATCTAACTACACCGCACTGAGCGTTCAGCAGTTTTTGACCAAAAACGGCATGATGTTTGTGCCCCACCCTCCTTATTCAGCCCATCTCGTCCTGAGCAACTTTTTTTGGTTTCTCTGGATGAAAAAGTCCTCAAAGGGAAATGTTTTACTGATGTGGAAGAGATGAAACAAAAAATAGCAGAAGTATTAAAAACGGACAAGTTCAAAACCTGTTTTGGGCAGTGGAAAAAGCATCCCGATAGGTGTATTGCATCTAATGGAGAGTACTTTGAAGGTGACTGAAGTTTAAACATGTAAGAATAAATACAGAATTTTTAATAAATAAATTACAGGTTTTGGGAGGTTGAAATTTGCTAAGAGGGTAGGTCTTAAGAGTTCTTACCTCCCACTTCTCCAAAAAGAAAATGGTAACTATCTGAAGTGATGGATGTGTTCCTTAGCTTGATCTTGGTGATTATTTCTCAGCATGGATGTACATCAAATCAGAAAACTGTACACCTTAAATACATAGAATTTTTAATTGCCAAATAAATCTCCATAAAATAAAAAAGGAAACTTCCCATATGTATTCACTAAATTTGACAGCCACTCAAAACTTTTCTAATCCCAAATCCCACAGTTCTATATCCCTTAAACAGCTGCTTTAGAGCAGTTGAAAATATCACCATCTGTTGGTAGGGGAGAAAACTCTCTGATAGGACTGTTCTGAATCTCCTGGTCAGTTTTTGGGTGACCAGTCACAGAAAGTTAGTGTTGAGTCTATTATGCCTCTGATAGCCCCATTTGGTGACCTGGAAAATATCCGTTATGATCCACATAGTTGGACTCTTTAGGAAATGCAGTTTCACGAAGAAAGACTCCCTTGCAGCCCCATCGCCATGGCACTGGGGATTCCCCACAGAAGCTGAGCACTTATCAGAGGCCATTTGAATTGAGTGGCTCCTGCACCAGAGATGGCAAGGTCATTTATGTAATAACAACACTTTGAAGCAATTTTATCTCTGGGGTTTCATTTTATTCTCTTTCAATGTTCAATATATTGGGGCTGGATAAAAAAGCTGAGTCAGGCTGGACATGGTGGTTCACACATATAATCCCAGCACTTTGGGAGTTCAAGTTGGGAGGATTGCTTGAACCCAGGAGTTTGAGGCCAGCCTGGGCAGCAGAGCAAAACCTCTACCAAAAAGAAAGAAAGAAAGAAAGAAAGAAAGAAAGAAGGAAGGAAGGAAGGAAGGAAGGAAGGAAGGAAGGAAGGAAGGAAGGAAGGAAAGAAAGAAAGAAAGAAAGAAAGAAAGAAAGAAAGAAAGAAAGAAAGAAAGAAAGAAAGAAAGAAAGAAAACTAGCTGGGTGTGGTGGCATGAGCCTGTAGTCCCAAGCTACTCAGGAGACTGAGGCAGAAGTTCATGATTGTGCCATTGTACCCAGCCTGGGTGACAGAGTGAGACTCCAGCTAAAAAAAAAAAAAAAAGCTGGACACAGAAAGGCCAAGTGACTGTATTAATTAGTTAATGCTGGCTGCACCAGACAAACCATAACATATCAGTCACTTAACACAATAAAAGTGTATTTTTCACATCACAATTAGATGCGACTCAGTGATCTTTCTCCATCTTGTAGCTATGCCATCTGGAATAAGAGACCTTCAAAGTCACAGAGGAGGGGAAGAAAAGACAGCCTGAGGAGGCACACTGGCATTTCACTGCCTTAGCTTGAAGGTGACACAGGTGACTTTTGTTAACACGTCATTGACAAATGCTAGTCATATGGTCTCAACCCAGCTACAAGGAGGGGAGGGCGGGGGAGGTAGAGGAGCCCCCACATTGTTGGTGAGTGCTAGATCTGACATGGGTGGCTAAGTCCACTGAGTTGGTTAGTGGCTTACCTAGAACTACAAATCAGGTCTCCTGGTTTCCAACTTTCTACTCTCTGCTGTGAACGCTGCTGTATGATCTTGTTGAGACAGAATATGATGTTTAGAGATCAACTCAGAGTATCTGGGGACTCAGAGGTCTTGGAGCCAAAGATTGGAGCACAGAGCCTGGGGGCCATGCTGTGGATTCTTGTGGATTTTTAAATGTATGTTTTTTGTAGATTGTCTGGATCAAGATGACCAAACTGAAGAGAAGTGCATGGGCAGTCATGAAGCTGGGAACCCCAAGGATCCATTGTAGAGGAAGGTGCAGAGTGGAGGATGGGAAGGGGAGAATAAACCTAGAAAACTCCTTGCCTAGTGGCCTACCCAGGGTCAACCAGCCTGCAGCCTAATGATCTGGCTCTTCTTCAAGCCTATCTATTGTTCATTATTTTCTCATCACTTATTTAAAGGAGAAGATGGATGCTCCATGAAGAAAGACTGAGAATGGAAGCAGATGGTGGCAGATATCACACATTCTCAATTTTCCCAAACAATTTAGCTCTGCCCCCAATGGACCCATCCTTCTTGCAGAGCAAAAAGTCTGCAGTTAAATGAACCCATCCCTTAGAAGGCAGTAGCAATCTTGAGACACTCACTCCCTCAACCCTAAGGTACGTTAAAGAATATTACAATTCTGGAAGTATAATGTTCTCAATTTTACTGCCTTTCTAAGGTTGTATATAGCAAAAAACCAAATATATGTATTTTGAGTTAGAGTCTCTCACTCTGTCGTCCTGGCTGGAGTGCAGTGACATGCTCATGGCCACCACAGCCTCAACCTGCTGGGCTCAGGTGATCCTTCCGCCTCAGCCTTCCAAGTAGTTGGAACTACAGGCACTTGCTACCATGCCCAACTGATTCTGGTTTATTATAGAGATGAGGTCTTGCCAGGTTACCTAGGCTGGTCTCGAACCCGTGGGCTCAGTCAATCCTCTCACCTCTGTCTCTCAAAGTGCTGGGATTATAGGCGTGAGCCACTGCTGATCGCTAAGGATATTTTGATGTCCGTTATTGTCTGGTGCTCCAAATATGCATTCTCTGAAGAAGAGGTTTTCCATCTTTCCATTTGGGACAATTGTGTCCAACCCTTCTGACCTGATGCATGTATGTAACCTCCAAAAAGAGGCTGCTTTGATCTGATCTATTTCCTTCTGACCTTCTAAATTCCGCATGCTCAAAACAGCACAACTACGATTTCTACAGTGCTTCAAGACACCCATCCTATTCTTAGCCAGCCATCCCTAGATATTCAGGAGATGAAATACAGGAGCTTGCAATGAGGGGTAGAGTGGGAAATGTTCATGCACAAGGAGAAGTTAATGTAGTTAGAATTTTGGTTTTTGCATTTCTTGACTTACTCAAAGAACCCTACTCAGCAATACATTGTCATAATTTTGTCTGGGAGTCATTCACACACACACACTGACAGCTTTCCGTCTTGTTTAGTGGGAGAGAGCAAGACAAAATAACAGAATGCTGTCTTTCATTTGTGGAAGTCAAAGAATACGAAACAAGAATATGTACATTTAAATTGATTCTTCTCTGGTAGAGGCTCTCCAAGTGGAATTTGGTTTACTCAGGAAAAAATCAGCTACTTGTTTTCCTATCACAGCTGTGAGAAAATAAGCCTCCCAAACTATACAAAATGATTGAGAACATTTGTTTCTCAGCATTTCAGGCTGACTGGGGGCGATACAGAGTGAAATAGTCTTTACACAGTACTTTTCCAAGCCCTCCTCTTCTTCATAAAGCCCTAGATAGAAGCTGTAAATGTTTGAGAGGCACTTATTTTATTATTTTTTCACAGAAAAATGAATTTTCAGAGATGTCCTGTGGGTGGGGTATGGATAGTAAAATATGCTGTTAGAGATCAGGGCACCTGTCCTACCATAGGTCAGGATCAATCCCTATACATAGAAAAGATTTTAATTCCCTTATGATTTAATTAGTGAATGAATCTCCTCCTACATTATTTAAACACATATTGAATTTCTATAGTATGTTGTATTGCTTTGGTTATTATTTTTAATACCCAATAGTAAAAAGTGAGGACATTCCACCATTAAACAATATAACCTCAAGTTTTTCTTCTCCATCAGTACATCTTCCCATATTGTCTACTGTAAAACTGTGCATGTAGGTGATTCAAGAACACATTTCATTTGTGTTATGGGAGAGGGAGAGGGAGGAGAAGAAGAAGAGGCGAGGGGAGACAGAGATTGATTCAAGAAACCTCTGCAATTAGTTATGGAAAGTCAGAAACAGGGCTTCACATTACCCAAGGATCTGCTCACAGGTTTAGACAGTTTTTCCCAGGGGTCACTTCCTTCTTTAGTCCATGGTCCATCTTCTGGACTGTAATACCTGTGGCTGGGGAAATTTTGGCTTCCCATCCTATTTTCAGCCTCCTATTAAAGGTTGGGATGGACACACACACACACACACACACACACACACACACACACACACACATTTGTCTCTGTTTCTATTGATCTTCGGGAAAGATTGAGGAACAAAGTTACAGAATCCAGCTTTGATCAGCTTGGGAGATAGATTTTTCTTCAATCATGTAATCTTGCCCATTCCACCAAGTCTAGATGTTTCTAGTTCTCTTACCCGACTCCCCCAGCTCATCATTTTCTCTTCCTGGGCTTGCATCATTCTGCATATGTTTCCCTTTTCCTAATCTTGGACAGAGCCTTGGCTCTCAGACCTCTCAGACTCAAGAAACCTGGATATGATGCCCTACTCAAAGAAACATTTTCCTAATGTTAAAGTTCCATGTTGGCAGAAAATCATGGGAGGCAGATTAGAGAAAGAAAAAGGTCAAGCACCTAGCAAGTGTCTAAGCGTCATTTCCTGATACACTTAGAGAGAGGCAAGCCCACTGGGATCTCTGAGATCCTCTGGCATAGCCGTCTTGTTTTACGGAGAAGGAAACTGAAGATCATGAAATTGAGGGGCTGACTCAAGCCCTTCAGCTAGCAAGTACCTACACAGACCTCATCTTCTTGGCTCCTGGCCCAGTGGTCCTCTGTCACTCATAACTGCCCTTGTAGCCATTGATCATTCTGGTGCCTGGACATGAAGTCTAAGGAGGTTCTCCTTCTATTTCCACCAGGAGTATAGCAGGTGGAAATTTCTATTCTGATCTCCTGATCCCCTAGTCCAGTTTATCATCCATCTTTGAAGCTGAATGAAATTCCCTCCAAGCAGGGAGCTGGAAGAGGTCAGCCTCAAAATCACTAGGTTGTAAGAGCTAGGTTCCTCTCCTGAGTTATTGCCTTGGTGTTCCTAAGAATGCCAGCAAGTCCTCAACATTTTCAGAAGCTTGTTTTTTGATCTTGTACCTGCTGATTAATTAATTGAAGAAAGCTACTGGAGCACAAACACAATCTCATGTGTTTAGTGTTAGTCATTCCTGGATGGGGGAGAGGGAATCAGGTTAATGTTGGCAATTTCTATTCTGCTCATGTCTCCAGAGCCAGTTGCTGTGGCCCACGGAGCATGAGCTCATGAGCTCATGGTTTAATTTGGTTAGAAATTAAGTGAATGCTTTTTTCCTTCTAAAGGAGAAGAAGAGCCACCCCACACCAAGACTAACAATTAAAACTGCAAGAAGACACTTGGCAGGCATGTCAACAGCATGGCACGTGCTAAGTGGAGAGGAACAGAAGCTTGCATCTCCAGCAAGAGCCAGAAAGTTTGAGAGAAGACAATTGTCAACACTGATAACTGTAAGGTGGGGAATGAAATTGGTTTATAACAGCCTTGATAAACCTGGACGAGAGAAACCCAAATGAGAGAAAGGGGAGACTAACTTTTGCTGTACTCACATGTTTTTGTTCTTCTGTGAGTATGGAAGAAACTTCTGGATGAAATGTCTATTTTTTAGTTGAGATAATTCAAAAGCTCCTTCCAAATCGCAATTCTGTAATGCCACATGAAAGTCAAACTTAGCCTCATCAACTGATAGGATGCACACACTCTGTCTCCTTAAAGTGTCCTTGAGATTTCTGGGAGTTTCTGAACGGGTGTCTCTTGTGGGTACCCAGCCCAGTCGGTCAGCTACAGTGCTGTGAGGAGGTTTCAACTTGCTCATACCTAGTGCCCAAGGGAGCCCCGGAGAAGCGTTACTGCCAGCACTGCTCACGCCTGCAACTCCAGCATCCATACCAGAAAGCTACCTCCCAAAGCTTTCAAAGCTGCCAGGCTTCTAAGCAAAGACAAGGAGAATGTGTTACTCAGCATCTCAAAAGTCCCCTAAGAACAAGTTGTGACTTCTGGTCTTCATCTTTCCAGCCATAAATATTCAGGTGCAGACCAAGGGACCACCTGAACTATTCAGTCAATAAATATTGATTGATTGCTTAGTATGTGTCCAGCACTTTCCCACAAGCTGAGATGCAGTAATACACACATAGAAATGATCCCTGCCCTTACCACTGTCCTTTGTTCCCTCCTCTGCCCCTAGCTCCCATCCCTCCAACCCAGTTATTCCACTTATAAAGTAAAATAAAAGTTCCCATGGATATTGATAAAGGAAAAGGATTTTGGGAGAAGAGGGTGTTGGGGAGAAAGGAGCTATCTACAGAAGTATGGTTAGGGCTTCAGTTCAGCCAGCCAAAGATGCTGCATGCATCTGAAAAATCCATATACCTAAATTACATAGATAATCACACTCTATGCAACCAGTCACTTGTTAAATTACCTAATAGTTTTAATATGTGGCAGAGTTTGGAAAATCAGTTTAATAGTTACAGTGAATCTTTTAGTTTTGTTCATTTTGTATATTTGCAAATATACAAAAGCATTTTGAATATTTGTATATTTGCAAACTGTGGTATATTTGTAGGAAAACATGCCTCTTCTTTTGCACTGCCTCATTAATTCAGAAAATATTTATGGGCATATATTTGTTTATTTTATGCGAGTCTGTTGGGATACAGCAAAAAGCAAGATGGACAAAAAATGCCTGCCCTTGGCGAGTCTTTCTAGTGGGGTAAGATGCATTCAATATAAACTATAAACAAACAAACAAACAGTACGTTAGTTAAATGTGTTTAGGAGAAAAGAACCAGGAAGGAGAATAGGGAGTGTTGATGGAGGAGTTGGCAACGGGATCAGTAAGTCCTCACTGTGAAAGTGACATTTGATCCCTGTAGGTGATAAATGAGCAATCCATGTGGCTATCTGAAGAAACAACACTCCAGTCTTGGGGAACAGTAAGTGCACAGGCCATGAGGCAAACAAGTGCATGGAATAGCCAGGAAACGGCAAGAGGCCAGTGTGGCCAAGGATCAGAGTGAGGGAGGGAGAAAGCCTCAGGGGACGTGTCCAAGGACACAGCAGGGCCAGATCTGCCAGGGCCTTGTGGATCTTTGGAAGGACTTTGGCGGTTGCTCTGAGTGAGATGGGAAGTCTTTGGCGGGCTCTGAGTAGGGAAGTGGCATGATTTGGCTCTTGTTTTAACATGCTAATTCTAGTTGCTCATTGAGGAACAGAATGAAAAGGGCAAGAGTGGAAGATGGTTGAAATAGTCGAGATAAGAGGTGATGGAAACGTCTACCGGGGGATAATAGAACAAGAGAGGAGAAGGCACTTGTTCATAATCTAGAACATTAATTTCATCATACATGTTAAAACATTGGTCTATCTGGCAATTTGAAATTTTGGTTTTTTGATATGCTCAAATATGTAAAGTGCAAAAACGGTCCCTGTTGTATGATAAGCATACTTTCTACATAGCTGTTTCTGAAAGGATTTACTACAGCTGATTATCAAGACTTTGTATCCCTATCCATAATTTAAAATGAAAATAAAGGCCAGGCACAGTGGCTCTCACCTATAATCCCAGCACACTGGGAGGCCAAGACAGAAGGATTGCTTGCGCCCTGGAGTTCAAGACCTAGGCAACATAGCAAGACCTTGTCTTTACAAAATAAATAAATAAGTACTTAGGTGAGTGGTGTGGGCCTGTAATCCTAGCTACTCAGGAGGCTGAGGCAGAAGGATTGCTTGAGCCCAGGAGGTCAAGGCTGCAGTGAACTGTGATTATACCACTGCGTTCCAGCCTGGGTGACAGAGTGAGACCCCAATTTATTTTAAAAAAAGAAAAGTGAAGAAAAATCAGAAATTATGTATGGAGGAGAGGAATGTAATTGGATGAGAAATTAGATTATTACTGTAATCAGGCACTAATCTGGTTTCTGTACTTCCTGACAGCCAAGACAAAAAAAAAAAAAAGAAATTTTATAATTTATCAGGTTCTGTCTGATAAGAGGAAAAATCAATTTTCAAGAGACCCAGACTTTTTACTCTTGTTACTGGCATTAAATTTCCATTGATTCTTGATATAAAGAAATCTTATAAGTAGTATATAATGTCTTCAACAACAGTTCAGCAGATAATGCAGAGATAATCTTTGTTGAGCTATTTCTTTTATTAATTTACTATAGAATTATTAAATAATAACTCAAAAAAGGCATTAGGAAAGCAACTTCACGTAGTGAAAAGAACATTAGATAAGTTCTTAGAAAAACGAGTTTGAGTCCCAGTTGTACCTATGTGAGCTTAAGCACACTGAAACTTTTGAACCTCATCTCTACAGTAAATCAGGTATCAGCCGGGCGTGGTAGCGTGCGCCTGCAGTTCCAGCTCCTTGGAAGGCTGAGGCGGAAGGATCGCTGGAGCCCAGCAGGTCAAGGCTGTGGTGGCCGGGAGCGCCACTGCACTCCAGTCTGGGAGACAGAGTGAGACTCCAACTCAAAAAAAAAAAAAAGTCTTAACATCCATAAAATGAGTGCTATACTAAGGCTTTCTTTGTCTACCTGGCAAAATTGTGAGAAGAAAATGAGATGATACATTTAAAAACTCATTATAGTCCAGGTGTGTTCGCTCATGCCTATAATCCCAGCACTTTGGGAGGTTGAGGCAGGAGGTTTGCTTGAGCCCAGGAGTTTGAGACCAGACTGGGCAACATAGCAAGACCTCGTCTCTACAAAAAATTTTTTAAAATAGACAGGCGTGGAGGGGTGTGCCTACAGTCCCAACTACTCAGGAGACTGAGACTAAAGGATTGTCTAAACCCTGGAGGTCGAGGCTGAAGTGAACCATGATCATGTCACTGCCCTGCAGCCTGGGCAACAGAGTGAGACTCCAACTCAATCCTCCCCCAAACAAATAAACAGACAACAACAACAACAACAACAACAAACCTCATTATAAGACATTATAATATGCAATTCTTACACTACTGAAATCTGAGAGCTGAGTTAATTTTATCTAAGTTCATAAAATTTCAGGTACTCAACATGAAAGAAAAGTGATACGTTCACTCATTCAATCAACAACAAACATGTACTAATGACCCTGTATGTAACTGTTACAAGTGCTGAGTGAAAAACAACAACAACAACAAAGTCCTGGCCCATCCTAATGAAACTCTTACAAAATAGTGGAAGACAAATACATAAAAAACACATTTACTAAAATGAAGTGATAATAAGAGATACGAAAAAACTGAAGGAGGGTAAGTGGATAAGAGAGTGAATCTGGAGAAAGAAGGAGTTAACGTGTCCCCTGACTGCCTTGGTCAAATATCACTTTCTATCTGCACTTTGGACTAGAGTCTACTTCATGCATTTATTCATTATTTCAACAAACATTTACAGAGCTACACCCACGTGCTGAAGTCTGGGCAGTCAGTTGAATACCTGCCAGTTTATTATCATATTGATTCACTCTTTTGTCCTGATTTGCCATCTTGTGACCAGCGGTGATGCCTAGGTGGGCATTAACCTGAGCTTAGGTGAAGAAGAAGGCCAAATATCGACCCTCAACCTTGCCCAAATCACAAAACACAGCCTTTTATCCCTCTGCCTCCTTACGCCTATGTATTAGTCTGTTTGGGCTCCATAGACTGGATGGCTTGAAAAAAAGAAGCTTATGGAGGCTTGAGGTTGAAGCTCAAGGTATCGGCAGGGTTAGCTTCTCCTGAGGCCTCTCTTTGGGGATAGCAGAAGGCTGTCTTCTCACTATGTCCTCACCTGGTCTTTTCTTCATGTGTGTACATCCCTGGTGTCTCTGTGTCCTCTTTGTGAGAACACTGGTGAGATTGGATCAAAGCCTACCCAGTGGTTTCATTGTAACGTAAAGATCTCTTTAAAATTCCTGTCTCTGCCGGGCTCGGTGGCTCAGCCTGTAATCCCACGCCTTTGGGAGGCTGAGGTGAGTGGATTGCCTGAGCCCGCGGGTTCGAGACCCGCCTGGGCAGGCGAGACCTCATCTCTACAATAAATCAAAAAACTAGCCGGGCGTGGTAGCGCGCGCCTGTAGTTCCAGCTACATGGAAGGCTGAGGCGGAAAGATCGCCGGGGCCCAACAGGTCGAGGCTGCGGTGGCCAGGAGCAGCCACTGCACTCCAGTCTGGGTGACAGAGTGAGACTCCAACTCAAAAAAAAAAAAGTAAAATAAAATAAAATAAAGTTTCTGTCTCCAAATACGCATTCCATGGTACATATGCAGGATGGAATATTATGCAGCCATAAAGAAGAACAAAATCATGGCCTTTGTAGCAACTTGGATGCAGTTGGAAGCCACCATGCTAAGTGAACTATCACAGAAACGAAGGACTGAATCCCACATGTTCTCACTCATAAGCAGGCCCTGAGCAGTGGTCACATGAGCACAGGGGTGGGATCGGCGATCACTGGGTACTGCTAGAAGAGAGAGGGAGGGAGGGAGGGAGGAAGGAGGGAGCACGTGACCACACAACGGGTACCTGGTCCACTACCAGGGGAGAGGGGGGCCAGTTAGAAGCCCAAACTTCACCTGCATGCAGCCTACTTACGTAGCAAATCCTCACTTATACCCCACAACTCTAAAATAAAATTTAAAAAACCCACCGAATACACATTCTGAGGTATTGGGGGTCAGAACTTGAACATATCAATGTTGGGGGATGCAATTCAGCCCATACCAACCTACTTTCCTACTCTAGTTAGGCTGTTCTGCCCTCATCCCATAAATATCCCTAGTGTTTTTGCAGCCTTGGAAGGCTCTTCCTCTCTCCTTACCAAATTCCCACACATCTTTCAAGGCCCAAGTAGAATCCCATTTCCTCTGAGAAGCTTTCCTGGTCAGCCCAGCAGGTGTGATAAGTTCCTCCTCGACCTTTCTTGAGCATCTATAGCATGAATCAAAGTCCTCTGAGTTGTACAGTGAATGTATATGGTTTGTTTCTATGGTTAATTATAAACTTCTGGGAGGTAAGAATTCAATCTTAAATGTCCTTGAATCTTCCCTATATCGTTTTCCTAGTATAGGCTGGCATAATTTACACATTAGATATATGTCATCTTAGAAGCATGAAATTAGTACCTCATTGATATGGAGACTTTCGTTGGCAATTAAGGTCAGGATGTACATAAGAATATGGATCTTGTTGAGTATACTTGTTTCTGGAGGGTATTTGTTATTATTTACTAAGGTCTTACTTTCACTCTCAATCCCTATCTGCTGCTAGAAATGTCTTCTCCATCAGAGAGTGGCTAATATGCTGTCTTTGATGAGGAGATTCTTTGGCTCAAAGTGATGTGTTGGGTTATAATTTTCATAACCTGCAAGCATAGGTTGACTTGTTTGGAGGTTTTAAAAAATAACGTTAAGCTGGCCAACTGTCCAAGTTGCCTGGGCACGGTACCTACCCTTAAAGCTTTGCTATGCAGCTGGTCCCCAGTATGTTGCCCCTGCTCATTCTTAAAGTTGGATGTGGTGAAATGGGGTTTCTGTAAAATCCAGCGCTGAAAGAAGGATTATTGGTACCCAATTTTTTTTCCTTTTTAATGCAAAAATCCCCCTATGTTAGGAAATCATGGAAGGTCCTTGTTGTGTTGCTGGGTGCATGTTCACCTGCCATCTGGCTGCTCCCTGGGCTGTCAGTCGGATGAGTGGATGTCTTTCAAAAGCAGGTCAGGGTAGTGGCTAACAGCCATGGTCATGAGTCAGCCGGCCTGGGTTGAAGGCTCATCTCTGCCACTTACCAGCTTTATGGTCTTGAATAGGTTTGATGTAACCTGTTTGTAAAACGGGGTTCATGATAGCACCTTCCTCATAGGACTGTTACAAAGATTTCACATTTATATCCGGCAAGAGCTTAGAACAGAGGCTGGGACGCATGAGCTACTCACTGGAGGTTACATATTGTTATTTTCTGTGCCTTTTGGTAAGCTCCCTCCCTGATTCTAGCTCATGACTTGTGAAAGACCAGCCTCTATCCTTCATATGTCTCCCACAAACCCAGGGTGATCTTAGTAAGGAATTTTTTTTTTTTTTAAACCAAAATGCTTTTCTCTAAGGCAGTGGTCTTTAAATGAAAAAAGTATAACTTGGGATCCGCCTATTTTCCCCCCCATTTCTTTCAATTCCCTGGCTACTATCCCAGTACAAGTCATCTTTATTTTCAGTGTGAACCCTAACTGGTTTATGCGCCCTTTCTGACTTACCCGCTAAAAATCTATTTTCTATTCAAGAGGCAAAGAGATCTTTTTAAAATGCAAATTTGATCAAATTACCCCTCTGCTGAAAACTTCCAATTTCTTCCTACTACCTTTGAGATAAAACCCAAAGGCCTTCCTTGGGCCTACAAGGCTCTTCCAGGCTGTCTTGAGGGACCATTGGCATTCTTTCTGATCTTCAGCTGTGCCAAGCACATTCAGAATTTGGTCCTTGATATCCCTTCTGTTTGAGTTTGCTCTTCCAGATCTTTGCACGGATGGCACCTTGTCATTCAGATCTCAGCTCAAACAGGCAGTGGGAGCGATGGCCAGAAGCATGACTTTCAAGACAAGCTGGCTGGCTTTGAATCTTGGGCTTTACCACTTCCTAGCTGTGTGACCATAGAAAAGTTACTCAGCCCAAGTTTCCTCGTCTATACTAAGAATGGTCATAATTCCTACACCATAGGACTTTCTGAGGTTAAATGTGTTAATATTTGTTTTTTTAAAAAAAAACAGAGATGGGCACAGAGTAAACATCATTTAAGTGTTTAAGAAATGAAAATGTTGTCTACTCATGAACTCTTTCTCTGACCCACTCCAAATTACTGCCTTTCCTGTGACAGTCACTTAAATATGAAAGTGCCAAATTTTTATTTTCTATGTGGCAGTTGGTGTTTTCAGGGATCATTTCTTCTTGTATTGATTGGCTCTCTCACTAGACTGAAGGTTCACGGTGACAAAAACCTTGTCTGTCTTATTCCTTGAGGACCCTGTCATCCCATTTTTCAGAACAGCACCTAACATATATTACATTCTCAATAAACAGGCATCAAATGAAAGAACCAGAGTTCGAATCTTGTCTCCACCAATGCAGTAACTTTCATCTAGATACTTGACCTCTGTGGGCATGAGTTTCCTCAACTACAAATTGAATATCTGCACCTCATGGGTTCATTGTGTGGTATGCACACCAAAATGTTAATAGTGATTATCTTTGGGAGATGGGATTACTGGGGGTTTATTTTTTCTTTTTTCTCATGTATATTACTTTTAAAATAATGAGCACGGATTTATTTTGTAATCAATATAACTTTAAAATTAAATAATGTTTGTGAAGGATTTAACACAGTGCCTAATCCACAGTAGGTATTTAATAAACAGTCAATGTTAATACTGTTAAGCTTTTCCATAAGCTCAAAAGGGCTTCCTTGCTTTGTGGCACTGGGCTTTTGCCTTGTATCCCAGCCTGGGATTGGGTCTCAGTGACTACGAGCCCCAAGGATGAGCTCCTTTCTCTCAGTCCAGCTTGAGAAATCAGAGTGGAGGGAGGAGACTCAGTGCCTATTAGCTGAGGGGCTTTCTTTTTTAGACCAGCTCATTCTCACCCTTTGGCGTGCAGGTTTACCTCCTGATTGTGGGTGGATGAGCTTTTGACAGTGCTTAGTATGCATCCCACGCCCGGCAGGCTGCAGAGAATATTAATATGGCAAATTCCATTGTTTATCCCCCCCAATCATTTTCAGTGGTGAAGAAAGAGATTGTGCCCAGCTGCTGGAATCTAATCAGGAGCAGATCTGCACAGCGCTGGGAGATGGGGCTGAAACAAGCCGTGATTCTCTAGCTAGTGAATTTCCAGTGCAAGTTGGGGGCTTGCCCACCCCTCCCTGACATGGAGAACCTGCCAAAAGCTTATCCACTGCTCGCCGGGGGAGGGGAGCAGGCCATCCCTCACACAGGGTTGTGGGCAGCGGTGGATGATGTTGGAGGCAGGGGAAACTGGAGTTCTCATTTTTCATCAGAATCCTATGGCCTTTGCTTTCAAGTTATGTCAGTGCGGCCAGCTCCAGCCAGGAATTCTGGATCCGAATGACCCACTTTCTGTTTGGTCCCCTCAGACTCTGTCTTTAAAGATTAGCTAGAAAGAATTTGGAACTCATTGTTTTGTACACAGCAAGTAAATGAAAAACACAGCTTCTCAGAGCATGTTAAGGGCTCTGTGGCTCTCTCAAACACAATGGTATATTAAAAATGAGAGGAGAGATTCAGGGGCTTGTAATTTGGAAGACTCTATGACTGCTAGATGGATTTACCGTCTAAAGCTGGTGTTACCGAAAACTCCAGATGACAGGTGAGCAGCTTTTACCTGGCTTTCTGGAGTCCTCATCTTCATGTTTGGGAACTTGGGAGTAGATTCCAGGGTAAGGCCACAGTCCAAGAACACTCTAAATCAAAGTATTGTTTTACTTATCCAAAATAAGGCCTGGAAAAGGCAGGCTTATCTCATTATTAATGGCTATTAATGAATTTCAGATCCCAGTGACGAAAGATTCTAAGGATGAATTCCAAATTTCCTCTTAGAGCAACCTTGTCTGTTTGTCCATCTGTCCATCTTTACGTTCATCCAGTCAGCAAAGCAATTTTAAGTGGTTGTTGCTTGCATAGTATATCCTATAGAAGGCAACAAGTGTAGTATGCAAGCACTCATACTAGACTATACTAGGGTTATACTCTCTGGGCTCAAAGCTTGATTATCTGTGTGTCCAAAGGCAAGTCGTTAAGCATCTGTCAACTCATCAGTAAAACAGAGCTTAGAATCTGCCTTACTGCCAAGGGGGGAGGGGCACATAACATTAATAAGGGTACCTGGTCTCAAACCAGGCAAAGTGGGGACCAAAGGGAAGCTCACACTTTACCTGTACAATGACCGCTTGTATACCTAATCCTGAATTGTACCCCACATCTTCAAAATAATTTTAAAAAAAGAATCTGCCTTACATGGTTTTTGTGAGGAGAAAATAAGGCAATCTATGTTCAGTGCTTAGCATCATATTTGGCATGTCCTAAATACTCCATACATGGCAGCTATTATCATTGTTTCAACAGAAGACTTAGAGAAGTTAAAATCCCAATCCCTGACCTTGAGGTGCTTGTATGCACATGCATATTTGGCAAGTTGGCAAAGACCCCATGTCAGATTATCTGGGGTAAATGAGGTTGCCTCGTAACCTGGGTTCTAAACTCCCAGAACAAAAGGCTATTATGGTGGCAACTTGGCCACAAGCTGGGTCTGGTGGTGTACCCCTCCATTCTACTGGGTACTCACTTTCAATATGTTCTGTAATGTTTGTTTTCTGCCACGTCCTGGCAGAACTTTTTCTTTTTTTTTCTTTTTTGTTTGTTTGTTTTTGAGTAGGAGTCTCATTCTGTCGTCCAAGCCGGATTACAGTGGTGTGCTCGGCCACCACAGCCTCGACCTGCTGGGCCCAGGTGATCCTTCTGCTTCAGCCTTCCAAGTAGCTGGAACTAAAGGTGCGTGTCACCATGTCAGGCTAATTTTTTTTTTTTTTGAGTTGGAGTCTCACTCTGTCACCCAGACTGGAGTGCAGTGGCCACTCCCGGCCACCGCAGCCTCGACCTGCTGGGCTCTGGCGATCCTTCCGCCTCAGCCTTCCAAGTAGCCAGAATTACAGGCATGCACTACCATGCCTGGCTGATTTTTTGATTTATTGTAGAGATGAGGTCTCGCTGCCCAGGCGGGTCTCGAACCCACGGGCTCAGGCAATCCACTCACCTCAGCCTCCCAAAGGCACAGGATTACAGGCTGAGCCACCAAGCCCGGCTCTAATTTTTTTTTTATTGTAGAGATGAGGTCTTGCCAAGTTGCCCAGGCTAGTCTCAACCCCCCGGGCTCAGGCAAGCCTCTCGCCTCTACCTCCCAAAGTGCTGGGATTACTGGTGTCAGCCACCATACCTGGCTGCAGAATTTATTCTAAAATTTCTTCCTTCTCTTCAGCCTGAGACAAAATAAAAATGCACCACCTGAAGCTGAGATTGAAAAATAGCCCAATCATTGTTGTTCAAAAACAAATTCCCTTGTTGATGGCACTTCTTGGTGAATGATTCCCCTTCACTATGAGGCCTTCTTAGAGATAAATGAACCAATTTGGCTCTCTGGGGCTCATCTTATGTGTGGGCCAAATTACTGTAGGAAATCCTGAATTAGAATTTGTTTATGTGATCATTAATTCATTTAATCACAAATTCCTTACAAGCCATGGCATTAAAGAGAAATTATGAACCAACTCATTATGTTTAATGTGTAGCTCTTTTAAAAAGATGGCTAATAATTCATCTGAGGTGCCAGGCAAAGTACTGATAATAATAATAATAGTTGACTTGTACTGAGTACTTGTCTCTATGTCATGACTGTTCTAAACATTATACATATATGAACTCCTTTCATCTTCACATCAACCATATAAAGTAGGTGTTGTTATTACCCCATTTTATAAGATAAATAAATCAAAGCACAGAGAGGTTAAGAAATTTGAACAAGGTCACACAGACTGTACATGGTAGGACCAGGGTTCAGATTTAAGCAGCTCAGTTCTAGAGTTGATGCTCTTAGCTTCCTAGTTACTCATTGATCAGGTGTTTACTGAAAACACTCCAGGTGCCAGGCACTATGCTGGGTACAGGGCATTCAAAGAACAGGATGTAGATTTTTCTTTTGAAGGGGCTCAGAGTCTGGCTCAGGAGTCAGACACATAAACAAATAGAACTTAGATTTGAAACCAGGCATTATAACTCCAGAGAGGATACTGAATGATGAATGGGGATTTGCTCATGAGAAGAAGGAAACAAAAGTGAAAATCATCCAGGAAAACTTTGAGAAAAACCAAATTTGACAGGGCTGCCTGCCGATTGTTGAGCATGGGTAGCCCTGATCTGCTTCCACCAAATCCTAGCATGATCTCCCCGTTCCTGCACACTCTACATCCACATTGTGATCCATGCTGTGGGAAGACAAAAAAAACCACCTTTGAGAGAAAGATCAACCCAACGTTTTGAGGGGGCCCTGGCCTGAGAGGTGAAGCGTCTTTGAGTCTTGAGCTCTGTTTGATCCCTTTGCTTGCCGTTCCCTCTAGACAGATTTGGGCTTTAGTCTTTTGATTTCTTCTTTCTCCATAAGATTAAAACTCTCTCTCTCTCTCTCTTGCTCTCTCTCTCTCTCTCTCTCTCTCTCTCTCTCGTTCTTAAAAATCTCAGATTACTCAGAAATGTGATCAGCAACTCACTAGATTTCAGCCGGAGGAGGGGAGGATGTGGGCCCTTGCCCTGGTGGCCACTGGCATTTGTACAGCAACTTTCTCTTACCTCAGAGAAATGTCATGCGGTAAAGTCACCCTCACGGGTGTCCATGCTAATTTGAGACTTCACAGGAAGCTTTTCCAACCTCCTTCAATCACCTGGCCAGGTAGATGGATTGCTCCAAGGAGAATCCCTTTCTTAATCCTGAGAGGAATGAATGGAATAGCTCACTCTGCCCAGCATAGGGATGCCAGGCCTAAATACTGGTGTGGCTCAAATCTTGAGGTAAATGGCAAGGGGGAAAAGATTGGAGGGTGAAAACATGATAACTAGAGATCTTTTGGAGCTTGAAATTATCAACGTGGTAACCACAGAACATGAGGCTGATTTCTATTTCTTTTGCTGAGTACTGAATCAAGTTAATTTTTATCCCCATTATCTTTTCACTAAGAAGCTCATAACATTAGCTGCCCTTTCTAAAACTAGCAAATCTTTTGCTTTAGCACAGTTTTCTTGCTCTAGGCCTACCAAGTGTGTGAACATCTACGAAGATATCTCACTACCCATCTAAACCTACCACTTCCTCACAGCAGACATATCTCCCCCACATCACCCCTGGCAAGCACTACCTCACCACATGCCTGTATTTCTAAAAAGTCTTCCTAAGGGTCCCTCTGCTCTGCCCTCACCACCTCTATGACTGCCCAACAAGCACCTCTACGACCACCCAACACACACCTCTACGTCTACCCAACACGGCACCACTGGGTTTTTCTTCCTGAAATACTACCGTTATCATGTGACTCCTCTGATCGCATGACTCCCCTCTTCAAAAACACTTGATAGCTCCTTCAGTCTTAGAAACCTACCCAAAGTTCTCTGAATGGTTTTCAAGGCTGTGGTCTATTTTCAGCTGCATCCACCCCTGTCTGTTCTGGGTTTGAGGACAGTAAATTCATCCATCTTCTTCCTGTCATTCATTCCCTACAGAGTCCCTTTTAGCTGAGATGAACAGGACTGATTGCTTTGGGGAAATTGAGTGGACAGGAAGAAAACTCAGATGAGACATCAGGAAGGACACAAAGGCAACATATGTCCTTCAGGGCCTCCCTCCTCACCTTGTCTGTTCAGATTACTCCCAGGTGTGTGTTTTAAATGGAGCTGAAATCCTATCCTGTTTATCCTTGTTCACATTAGCAAAATATTTGGTGAGCTCTTCATCAAGGGCTGACAGGTTGATGCCAACCAAAGAAGCTGAGCGCATTCGTCACTGCAGCTGGGACGTGCCCCAGCCTGCAAAGGCTGTGCCAACCTCTTGTCATCTCCTGGCAGTTTCCCCCAACCTCATACCCAACCTGCTTGTAATTGAAAAACTCCAACTTCTGTGACCTTCAGGAGTTGTGTGAAAGAATGAATGACGGGCCGAGTCCAGTTATACGTGGCAGTTGAGTTCCAAGGCTTCAGGCTGTGACAGCTGAAGTCTAGGGAGGAAGTCAGATCACAGAAAGTCTTGGGGGGTCACCACGCTCCTTACTTGATAGGTCAGTAGAGGGAGGCTGGAGATGTAGGGATGGCACCAGCTCAAGAATTCCTATGGAGGAATTTAAGGGTGACACTTGGGGAGGAGGAGCTAGCACCATTTTTTAAACAATGAACTTGAGCAGAAAGCATTCTAAAAGTTAGATTGTTTCTTGGATGGCTTATAGGGGGTGGTGGAGTTAATGGGGTAGTGGTTCAGCAACTCCCTGTAAAAGTCATTGGTATTATCCTTCAGTGCTCTTCCCCTGCTTTGCACAGGGATCAATCCCTGAAAATGACATTTCCCAGGCTCCTCTATCTTTTGGCTTCTGGGTGAATGAGAGGCACGGCAGAAGGTTGAAGACCAAGAGAATTGGGGAAACCAGAAAGCAGCCTCTCAAGAGTCCTTCTGTGGCCCCAGCCTGCACTGGGCAGCCCATGTCTTCGTCCCAGCTCCCACCGGATGGCCTTGCCCAGAGCTAAGGAAACACTATCCTTCCCTCTCTAGTTCTGGGCTTGGGAGCAGCTTCGTGGAGTTGCTCATCTTGGGGTTCACCCTCCCTTTTCCTCTTTCCACTCTTCTACAACCTGTGACTCCTGCCTTTAAGTAGCCTCAGTTGAATCTTTGTGGCATGGAAACCATTTTACCTGATAGAACCCTCTTTCTTAAATGGTGCCTTGGCAAAATAACCAAGCAGGATCAGCCTCAAAGTCAGCCATCCAATGAAAGCGGAAGTTAGTGCTATTGCCCTAGCTAGTAGCCCTAACTGTCCACCACACTCCATTGCCTTCTGAAAGAGATACATGTAGGTAATGAATAGGAGGGTTCATTACTACTCTGGAGATCTTGCTCACTATGTATCACGCTGTTAAGTGCAGGCGCTTCTTTCCAAACAATACACAGCCTATCAGAGTGATTCCTGAGTGTCAGTAGGGACTGGGTGGAGGGTATAGTGTGTGTGGAAAGTGTGACATAGGGCGTGTGTGCATGTGGTGGGGGCGTAGTGTATGTGTGAAGGGTGTAGTATGTGCGGGGATGGGACAGAGCGTGCGTGGGTGTGTGTGTTCTGACTGAATACTGAGCACTGATTTCTGAGTCCTCCTGCCCTGTCTGGGAGGTGAGAGGAAGGTTGACCCAGCTGATGGGTCCCGTGAGGCAGAGGTTGAAGACACTGAAGGTAATGCTCAAATCACAATTCAAGAGCAAGGCAGGGAGCCAGCATCCTGCAGAGGGATATTAGAATGAACCCCGAGGGGCCCCAAGTACTGAACGTTGAAGGTAAAAAGCCAGAGACTGAGGGCCAGCAACAAGCTCAAGGAAGAGGGAAGGGCCCAGGAGCGAGGGGAGGGCAGACTGGAACAGGCGGACCCAGGTACTTGTTCCTTGCTGCCCCGTTTGCCTAGAGCACTGCCATATCCCACAAACACAGAATTCTAGAGGAACCACAAGGTGTGGGAGCTCCAGGTGTGCAAAGCAGTACAAGATTGAATGTGTTTCATCTGTGATGGAGTGATCAGGGGTGCTGGCAGCCTGAGAGGCCCTGCTTTCCGTTCAAAATAGAACTTGCTTCGTGCGGAAAGAAAGCAACGGCATTCTAAGAAACACGAATGAACAAGGTGCCCTGTCACATCCCGTCTTGCTTGCTGCTTCCTGTACTGACTAATCGCTCCTGAACAGGATGGCTTAGAAGGAAAGGGAAAGACAAGACAACCCAGAGTTCTTCTTTCAGCCCTTTCTTACCCATCAGTAAGCTGAAGGCACAGAGGACTGATGGAACATGCACATTATCGAGAAGCAAAATGAAAACAGTTGAGTTAGTTCTGTGCAGTGTTCCTACCATTCTGTTAAGAATGAAACACGTATGTACGTAAGAGCTGAGAAATAGAAATTGTGTAATTTCAATGACTTCTATGAATAAAATGTGATTAAATTTTCATTTATGACAGACACTATACAATGTAAAGGAGAATGGTAAAATTCATACTAGTAATTAGAATTTAAAATTTTCTTTACCTAATATGACATCAAACATCAAATAAAAAACACCAGGACTAGCAGGGTGTCACAACTCATGCCTATAATCCCAACACTTTGGGAGGCTGAGACAGGAGGATTGCTTGAGTCAGGAATTTGAGACCAGCCTGGGCAACATAGCAAGACCTCTTCTCTACAAAACTAAACCAAAACAAAACAAAAAAAAAACTAGCTGGGCGTGGTGGTATGCACCTATGGTCCCAGCTACTCTGGAGGCTGATGTAGAAGGATTGCCTGAACCCAGGAGGTCAAGGCTTTGGTGAGCCATGATCGTGCCAACTGCACCCTAGCCTGGTTAGCAGAGTGAGACCCCAACTCAAAAACAAAACAAAACAAAACATCATTACAGCCAAAAGAGAAACTGTGGAAGAAAAAAAATGTTTTCTATTTTGGTAGCCTTTAATGGCACTTTTCCCTCTTGGTTTCTGAATAAGAGCTTCCACATTTTCATTTTGCCTTGGGCCCTGCAAATTATGCAGTTGGCCCTGGGTGAGACAGTTGTTTATGTTTATATAACCAAGGTCAAAAGACAGCCCTGGAACCACAGGATCAGGGAGGAGTCACCAATAAATTGACAAACAGGAGTCTTGGTCACCACCAACACACACTCAACAGCCTCCCAAATTGGTGACAACAGCCATGGGCAGAAGTTAAGAAAACGAGAACTCCCAGAAAACTATGGTCTTTCCTCTGATAGCTCTTAAACATCCCATCACATCTCATATCATCTCTGCTTTTGTTAATAAACATGGACTGCTCTGTGCTGTAATATGCTTTCCTCACAGTCTTCCTTCTGACTAGAATGTTCTTCCTGTCAGATCCCAGGTTCCAAGTACTGGCCTGTAGGAGCAGTGAGAGCCAGCGAGTAGGAATGTAGATCTTGTGAAAGGCCCTCACCACTGCTGAGGCCCTCAACTTGTGGACTGGACCTGTGCTGCCTCCTGCTTATCTGGCCTTGTCCTTCATTGGTGGCAGGGCTCTTGGAGGATCTGCCTCCGGGTCCTGTTTTCAGCCCCCTTCTCAGCCTGGTGTCTCTTGGTTTCCAGTTCTCGTGTGACCATTGCTCTGATCCCTATGACAGGCTCAGGAGACCTGTCCCCCCCACCTGACTTCTGGACAGCATTCCAGCTATGGCTGCTTTTGGCTTCACTCCTACGCTGTCAGCATTATATTCCCAAAGGACCTTGTTTCTCCCTGAGGCTTGTGCTATGGCCCTTCTCCCATATTTACAACCCCTTTTAGAAGGCTAACCCACATGGAGCTTCCAGAAAGTCTCCCCTGGACCACTAATAGAAGACTTATTGTGCTCACACCTCCCTCAAGAGATACTTTACCAAAGCCTGTTTTGTGTGGTGCAAAGAGGATGAAATCAGATATATCTGGTAAGGAGAAAAGAGGTGAGAAATAGCATGTTAAGAAAGGGGTGTGGACTTTAGAATAGAAAAATTAAGCAAGTCTGTGGTCTGTAACTGTACAAATAACCAAAGATACCTGTTTAGATTCTGCAGATTGGAATCTTGCAGGAAATAATCAATAAACTCTCTGAGAGCAGTGATTGTACCCTTGTCTTTAATACCAAATATTGATTTATTAACTGTGATTTTGGGCTTGTTAGTACACCTCTCTGTGCCTCAATTTCTCCATTCACAAAAACAGGATAGTGATACCTACCTCACTGGATTACTGCGAAAATTATAAGAAATAACTTAGACAAAGCCCCTAGCATGCTGTCTGGTGTGTCCCTGTACTCCCCACAACACTTTTCTTTCCCTGCTGGGGTTGGGTACCATGCCTTATTCAGGTTTTTGCTCCCTGCAGAGCCTAGAGTAACATCTTGCGGCTGGCAGGTGATCAGTGCCTGTGGGTTGAACTAAATTAAAATTTCCATTGTGCCTCACTGTTCTTCCCATTCCTCTAACTGTAATATCCTCTTTAAAGTATCATCACTCATCTTATGTTTATCAGTTTTACTTCATGTTGCTGCTGATTGCAAGAAATAGCTTAGACATAGCTGAACCATGGAATGTGCTCTTCCCTCTTCCAGGAATGTGTTTTTCCTCTACTCTTTATTTCCATGCCCTGACAAACTACTACCTGTCCTTCAAGACTCAGTATGGGGAGCTTAGATTATAACCCCTAAATGAAGTCACTCTTGCTGTTTCTTCTTATTAAAAATAATACATATGCTCAATATAAAAATATAAAGACAAGCAAAAAGTATTAACAAGTTCAATAATCCTACCCCCCTAGACATAGCTAGTATTAACACCTCTCCATTAGATTTTCAATTCAATGCAGCTATTAAATATTTTGGGGGGAAGAAATAGCATATTAAGAGAGAGGTTTCAGTTTTAGAATAGAGGAATTAAGCAAGCCTATGTTCTATAACGGTGAAAATAACTGTAGATGTCTGCTTAGATTCAGCAGAGTGGAATCTTGCTGGAAATGCTTTTTAACTTTCTGGTACCATAAACTTTCTTTCATTCAAATGGGAAAAATTGTGTCTTTGCTTATTTATTATGTGGTGACAATTATAATCCCTCAGCACACCGTATGCTTTTCATTTGAATGCTTATTAAACACCTATTTCATGCCAGGGCACCAGATCTGGCACTAAAGACAAGGGTAAAATCACTGCCCTCGGTGAGTTTTCAGTCTGGTGGGGGACACACAGTCAACAGGTGGCCACAATGCCATGTGACACATGTGATCAGGAGGGACCCACAGGATGCTGAGGAACATTCAAGGGAAACCAAACCCAGCTATGATGAACTCCCAGAAAAGACGATTCTCATGCTGAGTCTTGAAGGACAGGTAGTAGTTTGTCAGGCCATGGAAATAAAGGGTAGAGGGAAAAATATTCCTGGAAGAGTTGGGATCACATTCAGAGCATGGCTTAGGCAAGAGTGTACCTTGCATGCGTGCCGAGTCTGTGGGGGGAACTGCAAGGTGAAATGCAGAGAGGTGAGAATGGGAAAGACCTTGGATACCATGCTCATGAACTTGAACTTCATCCTGATGGTCAAGGAGAACCTTGAGAAGGGAGAATGTCATGATCAGGTTTGCATCTTAGAAAGATAGTTCTGGAAGCAGTATGGAGAAAGGATTGGACTGTGAGGTTGTAAGGCTGAGGAGTGGGGCCATTTGGGAGGCTGTTACAGCCATTCAGACAAAGACACAGGAATGAGGCCTGCAGGAAGGGAGAGTTCATGTGGGGGCAAGAAGGTGAGGCACTACAGGAAGAACTGGCTGGACTTGGATATGGGTTGACCAGAAGGCTAGGGAAAGAGAGGGACATGAAAAATTCCTCTCAGGCCTCTAGCATGAGAACAGTGTTCAGAGTAGTGCCATTCTTTCCAGTAGGAACAGGGAGGAAAGCATGGACGTGAGAGAAGATGATGCTGACTTTTAGGGACCTGTGGGGCACCCAGAAAGCAACTGGGTAGGTGGGCCTAAACTCGTGGAGACAGATGCCAACTGGAGGTATAGACTTGGGAGTTATTTATATACAGATGGAAGATGAAGTTTCGGAAAAAATCAATCCCAAAGGAAATAGATAATGAGAAGAGGATCTGGAAACACTAACACTTACTGAGAAACAGAAGAAGTTGCCTAAAAAGGATTAGCCAGAGACTTAGGAGGAAAACCTAGAGATAGTGCTGTTTTGATAACAATGAAAATTGTTTAAGTGCAGGAGGAAAGATTCGCCAGCTTTAAAAAAGGCAAGTTAGTTAGTAACTAAAATGGTATTAATTGGACTCAGCAACAGGGTCATTGATGGTCATGGCAAGAAGAATTTCAGGGTAGTGACGGGTTGTAAGCCAGACTGTAGCAGGCTGAGGAGTGGGAGTGAAGGGTGAGGAAATGAAGGTGACACCCGTGGACCACATTTCATAAGGTTTGACTTCAAAGAGGGAAAATAAACAGCATGGTAGCTAAAGTGGGGACCATGATTGGAGGAGGGCTTTCTTGTTTGAAGATTTTAAAAAGTTGTGAAGCAGATTTAAAGGTTTAAATACTGACAGGAAAGAAGACAGAGAGAGTGAGAGAAGAAGGGAGGGAGAGAGAAAAAGGGAGGGAAAGAGAAAGGGGGGAGAGAGAGAGAGAGAGAGAGAGAGAGAGAGAGAGAGAGAGAGAGGAAAAGGGAGAAGAAAGAAAGAGACAGAGAGAAGACAGAGATGACAATTCTTCCAAATGTTTTCATATTATTCATTTAGTTAGTCTTGCAGTCTGCTTAGGAGCCTATTAATCTTTTTTTTTTTTTCTGTTTTCTGGTAGGAAAACCAAAAGAAAACCAGAAGTGTAAAGTGAATTCTCTAAGACTATATGCCAGGAAAATAAGAGAGACAAGCCTTGACTCTGAGGTTCCATCAGGCAGTAAAGATTCAGGAAAAAAAATACATTTCCATCTGCACAGTCCCTTGAGCTCAGAGTAGACACAAGATGCCCCCAACTCCCCCGTTCTTGATTGGGAGGGGAGTGGCTCTTATCAGCCTCTATTGAGCTGAAGCTTTAATGAGCAGCAGCAATCTGTTATTTTCCTCCTGTTTGCCTTGCAAGTTGCTCTTTTAATACGCATCAAGGGAGGGAAAAGGAGATGAATATTAAAAGCACACATCAAGGGACTGAGCGAGGCAGGGAGACAGGGAGCTCTTCAGTATGCAGGAACAGAAGCGGGAGTTTGACATCAGGCAGGATCTGTTATCCTGGAGTCTACTCTGGTCTCTGACAAGCCTGTCCTTGGGGAGTGTTGCTCATCGGACTGTTCTGCTATTGAGGAGGGGGTGTTTCTGGAACTGTCTGCACTGTGGTATGGCTCACTCTAGGAAAGAAAGAAGGTGTATTTCTGAGATGGCGAGGGGGCAGAAACCAAGGTGAAGGGGAAATTTTTGCAGTAGGACAACTCATTAAAGAGAACTTTACGTCTCATTGCCTGAGATAGTTTGGGTATAGGGAAGATGGATTAAAAAGTTCTCAATATCAAGAGTAGCAGTATTTTCTTTAGTGTCTATTCAGTAGTGAGGCTTAGATTCTCCAAGCTAATTTCCTAAACTGGTAAAAATCCGGGACAGAGGCCAGCAAACATTTGAGAATTGTTTGTCACAGCTGGTCCAGATGACCCAGTGCAGGACTTTTCTACTCTGTGAATCTGAGAATTGGGAAGAATAAGAGCTTAGTGAGGGTACATAAGAGGACAATGTCATCCCCAAGTGCTACAAAAAATTTTCACTATCAGAGTCACACAGAGGCTTGTGTTTGCTAATTCAGCCAAAGTCGATCCTTGGGAAGACCTTGGGGCTGTTGGTTGATTGTAATGGAGTAGTGGGTGAAGGCCAGAATTGGTTGTTAAGGATAATTCTGTACCAAGTTCAAAATTCCACAAGGCTGACATCTTCAAAGTCTAGCATCATGTATGGAATTTGGTAAATGCCTAATCTTTGTTAAATTAATAATCTTTGATCTTTATTCAAATGACCTGTGCCAATTTACTTCAAGAAATATTTATTGAGCACCTACTATGTAAGAGGAACCTAATAGTCCTATGAAGAAATGTGTCATGCTAGTCACAGCAGACATTGTCTGTGACTGTGTGGTATCCCCTTGACACTAGCAATTCCTGAATAAGCCACTGGCTCCTTATTAGAAGCATCTGCAACTCTCTCTGACTTCTGGGCATCCTTGGGTAAGAGCAGGCTCAGTCTGGGCACAGGGCAGGTTTAAGTGTGGGGAGTCGATGCCTCTGTGCAAAGTCTTGGACTACTAGACAGATGGGAGTAAGGGAATAAATGCCTCAATTTCCTCACTCCTTTGCTGGGTCAACTCTGAGGCTGTTTTGCACAGTCTCCCAGAGGGAACCAGTGGTACTGAGCCCCAGTTTCCTATGGTAAACCTATGTTGACTTCCTGTCTTTCCCTGTTTCTCACTCCCATATTGGTGCTTCCCGGGTTCTCCTTCCAAATAAACGGCATGTTGTCAAATCTTTGTTTCAAGGTTTGCTTTTGGGAGAATACAACTTAAAAGACACAATCTATAGTGAGTATACTTGAATGGGATTTGCAAAGATGGGGAGAAAGCTTCTTTTTTTTCTTGACTGGAGTCAGGGTCTCACTCTGCAACTCAGGTAGAAGTGCAGTGACATGCAGTGATGGTGACTCACCAACCTCCTGGGCTCAGGCAATCCTTCTGCTTTAGCTTTCCAACTAGCTGGGACCATAAGGGTGTGCCATCATACCTGGCTAATTTTTTAATTCTCAAGCTCCTGGGCTCAAGCAATCCTCTCCCCTGGGCCCCCCAAAGTGTTGGGATTACAGGCATGAGCCACAGTTCCTGGCCTGGAAGTTTCTACCATTGAGCAGTTGGAGGCAGAGATAGAAGAAGGAAAGTGAAGGCTGAACTATTATGATCACAGCAGAATGCCTGTGTAAGAGAGGCTACTCAGAAGACAAGAACTCTGGGAGTAATATTATAATGAGTTGAATGGTGTCCCCCAAAATACATGATTACTCCAAACCTCAGAATGTGACCTTATTTGGAAATAGGATATTTGCACATGTAATTAGTTAAGATAAAGTCATATTGGAATAGGGTGAGCCGATGGTTGGTGACCTTATAAGAAGAGGTAAGATCACACAGAGATACACACAGGGAAGACAGCCATGTGATAGAGTCAGAGATTGGAGTGATGCAGCAGCAAGCCGATAATGCCAAAGATTGCTGGAAGCCACCAGAAGCTAGGAGGAAGAAGGAAGGAGTCTTCCTTGGAGTCTTTAGAGGGAGCATGGCCCTGCTGACACCTTGCTCTTGGACATCTAACCCCAGAATTGTAAGAGTATACATTTCTGTTATTTTAAGCAACCCAGTTTATAGAACAAATACAGATATGAAAACAATATAGAAAAGAATTGTGGAAAACATAAAGTGTTATGCAAATACAAGGTGATTTTTTGTTTGTTTGTTTTTCTATCATTAGTTTTCTTTCAGTTACCTACATCTCTTCTCTAGGCTGCTCATAGTGTTCATTAATTAAGTGGCTTAGTCTGTAATCCTGCGCTTTGGGAGGCCGAGGCGAGTGAATTGCCTGAGCCCGCGGGTTCGAGACCCACCTGGGCAACTTGGCGAGACCTCATCTCTACAATAAATCAAAAAATTCAGCCAGGTGTGGTAGCACGCGCCTGTAGTTCCAGCTACTTGGAAGACTGAGGTGGAAGGATCGCCAGAGACCAGCAGGTTGAGGCTGCGGTGGCTGGGAGCGGCCACTGCACTCCAGTCTGGGTGACTGAGACTCCAACTCAAAAAAAAAAATTTAGGTGGGAAACACAAAAGAAATCTAACAGGCTCTATTTTTCTCTCTCCCTCCCTCCCTCCCTTCCTTCCTCCCTCCCTCCCTCCCTTCTTCCTTCCTTCCTTCCTTCCTTCCTTCCTTCCTCTCTCTCTCTCTCTCTCTCTCTCTCTCTCTGCTTTACACAGGGCTCCCTTGAAGACCTGAGTCTGCAGAAACCAGATCTGTGTTTGCTGTAGGCGGATGCCTGTTCTTTGAGCTTAGGGGTGAAGAGGGTGGAAGTGGGCACTGCAGAGAGTACTGAAGCTCTGAGAAATGTCAGCCTGATGCTCACTCAGTGGGCAAGGAGTATGTTCTGCTCCCTAATGAGCTTTGAAAAATACAGTCGGCCCTTCATAGTCATGCATTTTGCATCCATGGATTCAACCAGCCATGGATCAATTTTTAATTTTTAAATTGTGTCTGTACTGAATATGCACAGACTTTTTTCTTGTTATTTTTTTCTAAACAATACGGTGTAAGGACTATTTACATAGCATTTATAATGTAGTAGGTAATATAAATAATCTAGCGATGATTTAAAGTAATGGTAGGATGTGTGTAGGTTATATGCAAATACTACACAATTTTATATCAGGGACTTGAACATCTGGATTTTGGTATCCAAAGAGAGTCCTGGGTCCCCAAAGATACCCAAGGATGACTGTATCTACAGGGAAACTTCAAAACCAATGCTTAGAAAATTGAATAAGAAGCATAATGAAAGGGAGAATATACTAGAATATACTATTTCCGCTGTTTATAGCCTTTAATGAGCCCATGGATGTGCCTTCTCTGAGTTTAGGCTTCTGGGTCTATTTTCCTTTGGTCTCAGGTCATACATACCCTACTACTAATAGAATATAATTCAGTGTTCCAATGAGGAAATACCACTCCCTCCTTCAGTACCTTAATCACATCAAACTTGACTGATTTGCACAAAAACAAAACAAAACACCTGGGAGTTCACACACTAGTGGCCTGAGGGTAATAACACTTTAGCTTACATTTTACGTTAAGTGTCAACAATTGTCATCAAAGCAAGTTTTGAGGGAGAGAAGGAAAGAGAAAGGGAAAATCACCCACCACTCTGACTCTTCCCATAACAGACCTGAGCCCGCTGTCTTCTCTGGGGGCTAAGCACTCCAGACACCCTCATCCTGTCTTTCTGCCATCAAATGCCTCTCCCCTGGGAACTCTTCCTTCATACAATTCTCTTCCATACTCCTTGCAAAGGAAGTTTTCTTACTTTTCATATCCAACACAATGCATAGATAGCATCTTCTCCATTTAGCTGTAGACAGGAGCCATCTTTAGAAGATCCTTTTAACTGAAAGATTTATATGGCCTGGAGTTAGGGTTATGACTCCAAGCCATAGCCCAAAGAGAAAACTCATTGTTTCCTTAAGGCTCCTATAGTGACAGCAGAACTGGTAGCTGAGAAACCAGGGAATCTTGGCAAACTGCCCCACGGGACTTGTCACCTGGTCCGGCTTCCCAGCAAACCTATTGACTCCCTCTTACCCAGAGCCTTCTTCCTAAGTTCTGCTTATATATCTTTTATGGTATTAGGTTTAGAGCAGGCTTAATGTCTCAGATAATAATAACACAAGTATTTTTTGCTGACATGTGCTAGATAGTTGAAGCAGCAGTCCCCAATTTTTTTGGCATCAGGGACTGGTTTCATGGAAGACAATTTTTCCATGGACCAGAGGGGGTGGGGAGGATGGTTTGGGGATGATTCAAGCACATTACATTTATTGTGCACTTTCTTTCTATTATTATTACATTGTAGTATATAATGAAATAATTATACAACTCTCCATAATGCAGAAGCAGTGGATACCTGAGCTTGTTTTTCTGTAAGTAGACAATCCCATCTGGGGGTGATGGGAGACAGTGATACCCCAAGTGTGTTGCTTATGTCCAGTCTGCTCCATAATCTCATTTTGGTTGCTGTCACTGCAGAAAACCCTACTTCACAAAGATAGGATGTTAGAAATGAAAGCAGGCTTTTCAGGGCTTTTGTGACAATCTCAACATATTCCACTTTAATCCAGAACATATGGAGATTTGAAGTTGTCTCAAATATACTTTTAAGGTCACCGTCATTTGCGTTCTCAAGCAGTTGATCATCTTCTAGCATGGACAAAGTCAATTCACCCGGCCTATTCACAAATGGGTCATGAATCCATTCCTTTTGAGTTTAGGGTCTTTTGTGGTTGGAAAGTAATGCTCACACTCTTGTAAAAACTGAGATCAGTGATCATGCACTAGCTGGAAGCAAACAAGCCCTGGTTCAGTCTCTTTAAAAATCTCCGTTAATGTTTGAAACATGTCAAAAATCCCAATGTTCACTCGTCAGCCCCATAATTCCAGTTGTGCTTTGAATGGAGCCACTTTATCTGCCAACTTGAACACAGTTATCATTCTCCCCTGAGGTGACAGATTGAGTTTGTTGAGCAGGTTGAATATGTCACACAAGTAAGTAAGTTTGGCAACCCATTCTGTGTCACTGAAATGTGCTGCCAGTGATGATTGTTCTTCTAAAAGAAATCTCTGGAGAGGATCTCATAACTCAAAAACTCCGACAGTGATCAACCTTTTGAAAGCCATCTCACTTATGTGTATAAGAGGAGGCATGTATGCTCTGTGTCCACTTCCTCACAGAACTGAGCAGAGAGACATGAGTTATAGGCAATCACGTTAATGTGGTTGATAACTTCAATCATATCTTGCAAAACGTTGTTAAGTTCGGGTGACATTTTATGGGTAGCCAACATTTCTCTACGGATTGCGCAGTGCATCGACTCCCATGAGGTTCCATCGACTTCCAAAGAGGTTGCCTCTTTGACTTGAGTAGTGAAACCAGAAAGCCGTCCAGTCATGGGAGCTGCTTGGTCCGTGCATATACCAACACAAAATGACCAATTCAATTTCCCTGATATGTAATTATTCAAAGACTTGAATAGTTCTACAGCTGTGGTATTAATTGGTAATAAAAGTGCACATAACATATCCTCATGCACATCTTCCTGAAAAAATATATCACACAAAAACAAGCATGGTTGCCTTGTTGCCAACATCAGTAGACTTGTCTACCTGGAGTGTTTACCACAGTGACTCATTAATCCTCTCTAGCGGTTGTACCTCAATATCCTCTGCTAATTCATCACTTCATCTAGTTATGGTGTTAGCTGAAAGAGGAGCACTTGCCACCTTTTGAACTGCTGCCTCCCCTAAAAGTTCATGACAAATGTCCTTGTCAGCAGTCAGAATCAACTCTTCACCAATAGTAAAGGGCTTCTTAGCTTTAGCTATGCAGTTAGCCACTAAGAATGATGCTCTCAGTGCAGACACATTTATGAAGTGATGGCCTTCAATAATTGCTTTGCTCTTCATGTTCACATTTTTTTGTTTGAGAGACTCCAAAGGCTTGTCTTTTAATGCAGGGTGCTTGGTCTCCATGTGGTGAAGCAGTTTTGAAGGTTTCATGGCTTTGTTGGATAGCCGATCACCACATATTATACAAAGTGGGATAGAAGTATGTGAGTTACCTGTTGCAATGCACCTGTGATTTAAGTAGGACTCTTGGCATTTTCTTTTAAATGCAGTTTTCTTTTTGTTGGCAGTGTTAGAATCTTCTGCTGTCTCATTATTGAGTCTTTCCCCCTTTTCAAAGAAGTTTGTGTTTTACTCATTTTGGTTAGGGTTATCTTGTGGGCTTACCAAAACTGTGACTGAGACAAGTACACAGTGCGGGAAAGAGGTGCAGATAGAAGTGGGAAATAAAAGAATGGGCAGGCCACACGAAGAATGAAATAAGTGTCGGGTTCTGACTTAAAGCCTGCCGCCAGAGGCAGCCGTGCAATTGATGTACATCAACTCGCTTGCTACTCATTGATAGAGTTTTGATATGAATCTGCAAGCACTTGATTTATGATGGCCTCTTTGCAGCCACACCTCACTGCTAATGTTAATCTGTATTTGCAGCTGCTCCTCAGCACTAGCACTGCCTCAGTTCCACCTCAGATCGTCAGGCATTAGATTCTCATAAGGAACATGGAACTTGGATCCCTCACACGCACAGTTCACAATAGTGTTCCTGCTTCTATGAGAATCGAATGCTGCTGCTAATCTGACAGGAGATGGAGCTTAGGCAGTAATGTGAGCAATGGACAGTGGCTGTAAATACAGATGAAGTTTAGTTCTCTCTCCTGTCACTCACCTTCTGCTGTGTGACCCAGTTCCTAACAGGTCATGGACCAGCCTAGGGATTGGGAACCCCTGGCTTAAGTATATTATCTCAGCTAACCTTCAAGGCATTCTACAAAGTAGACAATCCATTCTACAGATGAGGAAATAGAAGCTTACAGAGGTTAAATAATGCTCCCAATGTCCCATAATTCACAGGTGGTACAACTGGGATTTGACTCCATACCTCTTTAACCTCAAGGCTTGGATCCTTAACAAGACTGTGCTTCATGAAGTTCTTCCAATTCTTCCTCCAGTCATTCTCTAGACACCTCCTTCCCTGACGGATAAATGTAGAGCAAGAGCTAGTTGTTGCTTCACCTTCTCAGGATGTTGGGATACTTTGCACAAGTCGAGGAGAGGGGTTGAATAAGGAACGATGGTTAATTTTGCTTCAGTCTCTTTTCTAACCCCAAATAGTTTTTTTCCAAGTATTTTATTCAACTGCTGTGTTGCCTCCTAGAGTGAGACCCTTCATGGCATCTCTCCACCCTCTCTGGCTGCTTCAACTTCTGTGCCCTGAACAGAACCTCTTTGAAAGATAATGGAGATGAGGCCTCAAAATATTCTTCTGTAGCTCTTTATATAAACATGTTTGAGGGCTTTTAAGTTATGACTTCCAGCAAGAGTTTGACCTCCTTTCCTTCCTTTACATCCCAAATATCAGACAAGTAGTTACTCGGTTTTGGCTCATGAACCCCACTGGGGCCAGACAGGCTGTTTGTAAATGTGACCCTTATCCCCTTATCTTGATT
This sequence comes from Cephalopachus bancanus, assembly GCA_027257055.1. Lineage (NCBI taxonomy): Eukaryota > Metazoa > Chordata > Mammalia > Primates > Tarsiidae > Cephalopachus > Cephalopachus bancanus. The sequence continues at coordinate 1,037,532 of JAPVLO010000292.1, read as the reverse complement.
CTTTCCCTCCTTTTTTACTTGGTTATCCCCTTTTTGGAACATTGCTGCTGGGCATAGATGGGGAGGTGGGGAAGAGGAGGACTGGGTTCCTGGCCCCTGATTCTCCAGGACTTGGCTGGCCATGCTGAGAATCACTGGAGAAATCAGGGACATTGAGAAAAACAAGTGGTCAGGCTAAAGAGCTGATAGGACTGAGCTTATGACTGGTACAGCAGTAGCCCTGAGGGGTGTCCCTATGAGAAACCACCATCCTATAGAAAAAAGGTCAGTCAGCTCTGAAATGAAAGCTAGATTTATAGGCTGGGGCCGTGGGAGCCAAGTCCTTCATTCCTGTGAGGCTGCCGGGAGTTCCATGATGTAAATCGGAGCAGGAATGCCCTGCCACGGCCTTGTCAGGACAGGATGGGCTCAGAGCCAAAGTCCCCCCCTCCCTTATCCATATCCATCACTAATGAAAGGTGAAAAGGGTCGAAATACCCACTCCCTTGATCATCCTCCATTTTGCCACTTTGGGTTATGACCAAAAAGAGCAGAGGAGGACATTGAGTGGGCAGTGCCAGGCAATTGACTTTAGGCTGCTGAGAACATTGGCCCTGGGGGAGAAATGCTCCAGTCCTCTGCCCAGCCAAAGCCAGCCCCTGAGCCACCTTGCACCCCACTTTCCCCTGACAATGCTGTGATGCTCTTCCTAGGTTCCATAGTTTTGTTCCATTGTTTTGTGCAGTGACCCAGGGTTCCCTGGTGAGAACCCTGCAGCCCTCCTTCCAACTGTCTTTAGTTCCCTATTCTCCTTAGTCAAGTTCTGCTCCCAGATGAATTTTTGTTTGCTGATGAGGGCTGCAGAGATGGCAAGACAAGCCCCTGTCGGGTGAGAGGGAAAAGGAGGGCTGTTATTGGCCAGGCAAAGGGATGGCCTGGCTTCTGGTTCAACAAGGGCTGGGGTGTGGTGGTAGATCAGGAACCATTTTCAGAGGGTGTGTGGGCATGCGTTCCGGAGTTCCTTGAGTAGCAGAGTAGGGTTGGAGCCAGGACACTGCAGAACCGCTGGCATTTAAAGTACAAAGTAATTGTGGTGCTGTCTCCAGGAGAAGGAGCTGGAGTCTTCTGGAGATATTCTGGAGGACTTCTTGGGGGTCAGACTACTGATAGTGATTATAACAAAATCTTCCTTTTTTTTTTTTTGAGTTGGAGTCTCACTCTTGTCACCCAGACTGGAGTGCAGTGGCCGCTCCCGGCCACCACAGCCTCGACCTTCTGGGCTCCGGCGATCCTTCTGCCTCAGCCTTCCGAGTAGGTGGAATTACAGGCACGCGCTACCACGCCCGGCTGATTTTTTGATTAATTGTAGAGATGAGGTCTCGCCAAGTTGCCCAGGCGGGTTTCGAACCCGCACAAAATCTTCCTTTTAAGGGCCAACTGTATGTGTAACTATGGTGTACTTTAAATTTTTTTTCTCATTTGACTACTAGTGACTAGAAATCAGGGCGTGGTCTCCACTCCTGAGTCCTCAGTGCTTGGCCCTAAGTAGGTGGTCAGTAAATTCCATTTTCACACTCACTGAGCTTCTGCTGTGTGACTGGAACAGTGCTGGGTGCTGAGAGTTTAATAAATGGGCCCTAAACATGCTCAGAGTGCCAAGGAGGTGCCAGACACAAGAACAAGCACAAACAGGGCAACTGAGTAGTTGCAACACAAACAGAGTGCAACAGGGAGCCCAGATAAGGCCTAACTCTACCTTGGGTTGTGGAGGGCTTTGGGGAGGAGACCACCATGGAGCTGGACCTCAAATGATGTTTGCTGGCTTGAATTCAGGATGACACATGGGGAGCAGTGGTCCAGGCTGTGTGTGGAAAACTGACTCTTCCTGGCTTCTCTTCTCTTCTCTGGCTTTAGGCAGGAGAACTCATCATAGGTGGCCAGAGCAAAGTTCTGAAGTAGGAGCGTGAGAAGAAAAACAAGACAGGAGACACTCTTGCTGAATCCATTACTTACCAGAGAGCAGAGAAAACCAAGAAGTCTTCAAATCTGAATCCTCCATTTCACAGTCCTGATGAGTCAGCTTGGATCTGCCCTCTCCTCCACAATAGTTTGGCCCTGTTTCTTCCACCTGCTTCTGAAAGAGAATAAAGAGGACTCACCCATCTCTTTCTGCCCACATACTCAGTCCCCAGTTGCATCAGGGCACTGAGAGCCCTGAGCTGCTGCATCCACAGCAGCCCTGGGCAGTCCTGCTGCAGCCGTTGCACGTGAACCCACATGGAAGGGCATGCGTGTGCACACCAGCCTTCCTGCTTCACTGTGTCCTAATGGCTTCTGAGTCCTCATTCCCTGACTCTCCCTCCTGCACTCTTCCATTTTACCCACATTCCTTTTTCTCCCCATGCTCTTCCATCTCCTTCCAAGTCCTTTTCTAACATGTCCCCCCATTTCCCTTCGATGCATCAGTATATAATTTTAAAAGACATGGGCTTTGAAGTCAGATTGTGTAATCTGGGGCAAGTCACTCACTTAACAGAACTTCAGCATCCTCAACATTTTAACTGCTGGGGTTGCTTTGAGGATGAATGATAGCCCTCAACAAACAATTGCTCTTAAATATTATTCGCCTTCCAACCACTTGCTGCTCCTCGAACCTTCCTTGCTTTCCACACCTTGACTGACCCAGGGGTCAAACTGTGAAGAGAAGATGAAGCTCTTGGCCCAAATAGATCCAACTGTCCTATTCTTTGGGAGATACTAAATGCTGGAGAAAGCACTGAGCAAAGTAGAGAATCCCTAGGACAAAGGGAGCCTGACCCTCATTCTTATTCTCACTCTCATCCTGACATGCTTCTTCACTCAACTCTCACCGCAGTCCTGCAAGGTGCATGTTGCTGTTCTCATTTTTCAGGTAAAATCCTTGGGGAGGTAATTAATGTTCCTGAAATAAGACAAAGAACAAGTGCAAAGCCAGCACTGTAACTCAGGTGTTTCTTGTTGTTTATACATCAAGGGCAAGAGATGCTTGCAGCTGAGAGGTACCAGCCTATTCTCTCCTTGCTCCACCCCCTGCAGTCCTCACCGTGCTTGGCTTTCATCTGCTGTCCCCATTAGCATCTCAGCATCCGGTCAGAACATGGGTGTCTTCACAGCCAGACCCCTAGGCCCCACCCAAGGGTCTTAACAGGGAGGTGTAGAGGGTGGAGGGGGAAAGGAGGACTTGTGAAAATAGTGAGTGCAAGAATATGGAACTCAAGTTGGCAGAAGGCCAAAGACATGGCTGAACAGCTGGCCAAAATGCTTGTGCAAGAGCATTTGCTGCAGGTGATTAGCGGGATGCACACAGCTGAGTACACATAAAAGCTGACCTGGAGTGCAATTTTCTAGAGTTAGGATAATTGGTCAGAGACCAGAGAAGAGTATAAATTGTCAAATTAAAGGAAATGCCCTACTCCCAACCCACAAAATGACCAGTAGGTGCTAGAAAATCTGGAGTTATAAGGAAGCCCTGGCAAAGAGCCATTCATTTTTCTAATATCTGAAAGATCAGGACAATTCTGCTATTTCCATGGTAAACCCTCCCTGGAATTCTACATGTGTCTCTTAGATGCTTTTAAAGGGTAGCCGGGGAAGGGAGTCATGCTGTTTCCTACGTTTCCCCTGGCTGGGCCAGCACTGGGAAATTCCACAGGGAAGACAAAAAGAAGATTAGAGCAAGACGGTCTCGTTTTGAAGAGTGACTTTGGAATTGGGAACAGAGGTAGAGGTCATGCCTTGCTGACAACAACCTGAAATTAGCCTGCAACCAGGCCTCTCTGTTCTTTTAGGGGTAGTGGTAATGCTGTGGAAGCTGGTGCCAGATGAGGGAAGACATTGTCTCCAGGACCTGCTGAACCAGCAAGGGAATTACCCTACTTCCAGTGAGGATGTGTTGCCAGGGCAAGAGGCAGTATCAGGGTCAGAGATATTCATGCTCAGGCAGGAAGTGGGTCATTTCTGAACTGAAGGGCAAAGCCAGACCTGAATGGGGCATCTAGGGTGCGGAGAGGCAAGCTGAGGGGGAGAGATGATGTGCTTATGGGGTCGGTTAGCCAGGACTCTGTCCAGAACAAAAATCTAGCCCAGAGACAGAATCTGGACCTCTTAAGAATCACCCCCTATCTCCCTCAAAAACCTGATCACACAATCCTTTTTTTTTCCCAATCTGAATATGATGGTTTCTGGGAAGAAAGCCTGCCTTAGAAAAAGTCTTGGTTTTACTCTTGAGAGGCCCCTAAGTGCTCCCTGGGCAGAGCAAGGAAAGTTCAACCCTGAGGGGCCACTGGCAGCCTGGCTGCTGAAGTGAGCACTGCTTAAAGAAGCTTGGCCAGAGGACCCTCAGACACACCTCCCAGCAGGGCCTCCTTCCCATGTTCTGCAGGTAAGGTCTTGTCTTTGCCTCAGCACTTTGGTCTAATCCAGGATCAGGTGTCAGTGGGCTGAAAGCAGTCAAGTGAAGGGAGAAGGCAGTGGGCTTCTTTGACCCCAAACATGCCTCTGCTGCTTGATGTTGAGTTACTGCATGGAAGTGACTCTGACTCCAACTCTCTTACCTCTAAGGATGCTACTGGAGGCCTGTTTGTATCCCTCAATGTTGGGCTTTCCTTGTTCTGCCCACAGAGCAGTCTCTGAAGGGTGACATAAAGCCTTTTTCTTTTTCTTTTTTAGCAATGAAGTCTCACTATGTTGCCAGACTGTTCTGAACTCCTGAGCTCAAGCAGTTCTCTTGTCTTGGCCTCCCAAAGTGCTGGAATTACAGGTGTGATCCATTGTGCCTGGCCTTTCTTTCTTTTTTCCATAAAGCCTCTTCAAGGCAGGTTGTCTTCTGAGAGAATTGTATTCATATTGAAAAAGCAGGAATTCTGAGATCAGTTAAGAAAGAGCTTCTTTACTGTTTAAGCCATTGGTTTTTGAGGATCTTAATCATTCTTAAGATTCAGCCCAACTCTGCAGCCTTTGGAGCATTTGGTTAATTCCTATCCCTCAATTTTTACTGATAAATATATTCCCCTCTCTTCTGGCTCCAGGCTGCCACTGGGCCCCTAACCTTTCAGAGCCTCTTCTTCAGGCTTTGGGCCACCTCAGGATGACATGGAGTCAGAGCAATGACCTAATGACCTCAGAGCTGGTGATTACTTTTCAAGCTTCAATGTGCTCAGGAATCCCATAGGGATCCAAGTGAGGCCTGAGGTTTTGCATTTATAATGAGTTCCTAGGCCAGAAATTGGCATTTTTTTTCTGTAAAAGGCCAAATAGCAAATATTTTCAGCTTTGCAGGCCATCTGGTCTCTGTTGCAACAGCTTAGCTCTGCTGCAATGGTGCAAAAGCAGCCCTGGACAATATGTAGAGCTGTGGCTGTGACTGTGCTCCAATAAAACTTTATTGACAAAAATGGGCAGTGGCCATGGCAAGCTGGATTTAACTCTGACCCTGTCCTAGAAGATGTGGACATTGCTGGCCTCTGGTCTGAGGTATGGTAAAGTTCTGCCAGCCTGAGGACTTTTGTGAAGAGGACTCTGGAGGAGCCATTTTCCTGCAGAGGGTACTGCAGGCATCTACAGGGGAGTGGGCTCCTCTGGGTAAAAGGGAACTAGTTGTAATTATTTTTATCACCAAGGGCCTAGGGGAGACTCAATGAAGATGGAAATTTTGACCTATAAATTTTTCAGTAGCATTTATATTTTTTTCTTCAGTCAGAGAAAGTTCTTCCTTGAGGGTGATTTATGTTAAATGACCCAAAGGAACCTGACCTGCTTTCAGGTCTCCCAGTATTGGGAGGAGAGGAAAGAATGTGAATATTACAGTTCTATAGTCTTGATTATGATTGTCTTCTGAACCCAGACACCAGCACACATTTCTAGAAGACTTCCATGTGACCCTGTCCCTAAGCCTGCTTGTCCTAAATTGGTCACAGTGAAGAGGAATTAATCCATGGCTTCCTGTTCTTTCCAGGAGGAAGTTGACCCAACTCAGAAAAATGGGGCATTAATGCTGCTATTTAATAGTATTTATTTATTTATTTATTTATTTATTTATTTATTGAGTCAGAGTCTTACTTTGTTACCCAGGCTGGAGGGCAGTGACATGCTCTCGGCCACCACAGTCTCAACCTACTGGGGTCTGGCAATCCCTCCTCCTCAGCCTTCCAAGTAGCTGGAACTGCAGGCATGCACCATCGCATCAGGCTAATTTTTTTTTTTTTAATTTATTGTCGAGCTGAGGTCTCACCAAGTTGCCCAGGCTCAGGCAATCCTCTCACCTCAGCCTCCGAAAGTGCTGGGATTTTAGGTGTGAGCCATCACATCTGACCTAATGGCATTTATTAATTCAGCCTTATGGATTGAGAGTTTTGATTTTAGAGAAGTCAAACCTAAGTTTCCCCAAATTTCACTGTGCCACTTACTAGCTGTGTGGGCAATCTATTTAAACTATTTTTTCTCTTACTGAGAGTAAACCAGTAGTTGCCACAGCCTGGGGAGGTGAGAGGAGAGGGGAGGATGAGAGAGACTGGTTAATTAACACAAAACTGCAATTAGGTAGGAGGAATAAGTCCTGGTGTTACATTGCACAAGAAGGTGACAATGGTTTAAAGTAAGCGATGATATATTATAAAATAGCTAGAAGAAAGGCTTTCATGCTCTTACCACAAATAAATGATCGACACATAAAGTGATGGTCATGCTAAATAGCCTGGTTGATCACTATACAATATATGTATGTATTAAAACATAAGATTGTACCCTATAAATATGTATAGTTGCGATGTGTCACTTAAATAATTTTTTTTGAGGTGGAGTGTCACTCTGTCACCCAGGCTGGAGTGCGGTGACAGGTTCATGGTCACCACAGTATCAACCTGATGGGCTCAGGCGATCCTTCTGCCTCAGTCTTCCAAGTAGCCAGAACTACAGGGTCACACTACTGCACCCACTAATTTTTGATTTTATTGTAGAGATAAAGTCCTGCCGAGTTGCCCAAACTGGTCTTGAACCCGTGGGCTCAGGCAATTCGCTTGCCTGGACCTCCCAAAGTGCTGGGATTATAGGCTGAGTCACCTAGCCCAGCCAATAAATTTTTTAAAAATTTAAAAACACTTTTTCTCTGACTACAAAAGTAACATTCATTAAGATGAAAATACAAAAAAAAATTTATGAAAATATTTAACATGAAAAATAAGAAGTTCCCTCTAAAACTTTTATTCTCATCCCATGGTAGCTACTGTTGGGGGCTTGATATATATTCTTTCAGTATTTTTTTTGATGACTATTGTAAAATTTAAAAATATGTTTTTCTCAAGTGGTCATACACTATCTATCTATTAGTACTAATAGTATTAAATTTGCTTTTCCTTTTTCTATATCCTGTATATCTTCCTATGTCAGTACATAAAGATATTTCTTTCTTTTTTAACTGGTTCATAGTACACTGATATATAATTTAATCAATTCTGGCCATTTGTTTAACCCCATTAAGTCTCAATTTTCTCCTAGTTTCAATAAGGATAATGATAGTATCTACTTCATAAAGGTTGTTGGGGGAATTCAAGGAGTTTGTATCTGAAAAAGATAAGAGTTCCCACTGTATTTAAACCACTCAATTAATGATAATACTGTATCATTTATGTCTCGTATCTACATCTCAAGGGCATAAAAGTCTCACAAGGTATAAACTCATGGAGTCAAAGGTACAAATGGAATATAAGCACAGAAAAAGTAGATGAACTAGAAATGCTCGTATTACTGCAAAGTGGCCTAACAGCTTAAGTTCCCAGAAGTTAACACTATTCATTAAATCTCGCCAATGGGTAAGATTTATTTGAAAGATTAGAAATCACTTGGGAACTGAAATTGACTTCATTTCTCAATTCTACATCATATACATAGTCAAAGATGTCATATGCTTGGATGCTTGCTTTATACTGGGTCCAACTCATTGCCACAGCAAACTGGGGTGTATAAACAGTAATTCTGTTGTAGTGACACAATGTAATGAAAAGTACACCTGGTGTGGCATCACGTGAACCTGGGCTCTGCCACTAACAGGCCTGTGACCGAAGTCTCTCTACATTTTGGTTTTTCCTTCAGTAAAGTAGGGAAAAGGATGATGGTACCTTCTAGACCTTTTGTAAGTATTAAGTAAGATGATGAAAGCACCAAGAAAAAAAAATTCTTATTGGCATCAGTAAGTATAGCACATGAATTGATCATGACACACAATTGATCACATGTACTCTTTTTTTGAGTTGGAGTCTCACTCGGTCGCCCAGACTGGAGTGCATGGCCGCTCCTGGCCACCGCAGCCTCGCCTACTGGGCTCCAGCGATCCTTCCGCCTCAGCCTTCCGAGTAGCCGGAATTACAGGCATGTGCTACCATGCCCGGCTGATTTTTTGATTTATTGTAGAGATGAGGTCTCGCTGCCCAGGCGGGTCTCGAACCCGCGGGTTCAGGCAATCCACTCACCTCAGCCTCCCAAAGGCGCGGGATTTCAGGCTGAGCCACCGAGCCCGGCTCACATGTACTCTTTAAAAATTTTTTTATTTTAAACATGTAGGGTACAATTCAGGGGATAGTATGTACTATTTTTTTTTTCACTTTAAAATTTTTTATTTTAAAATTGTGGGGTACATTCAGGGTTAGGTATACAAACACTCATTGTGCAGGTACCCTTCTTGATGAGGTGTGCCCCCTCTTCCCCAGGCAGATTCCCACTACTGCCAATCCCACCTTACCATCCCCCCCCCCAGTTTCCTGCTACTGTCAATCCTTTTCTTAGAGTATTACGATAGTAGTTCAAGGTCCACTTATGAGTGAGAACATGTGATACTCAGTTTTTTGTTTCTGTGAAAGAGCACTCAGTATTATAAACTCTAAGTCCATCCAGGTTGCTGCGAAGTTCATGATTTTGTTCTTCTTTATGGCTGCATAATATTCCATCGTGTATATGTACCACATTTTTAATCCAGTCCTCTTTTGATGGGCAGCACAGTTGGTTCCATGTTCTTGCTATTGCGAACAATGCTGTGATAAACATATGTGTGCAGGTATCTTTTTAATAGAGTGATTTGAGTTCTTCTGGGTATATTCCCAGTAGGGGGATTGTGGGGTCATTTGGAAGGTTGATTTTTTAGAACTTTTAGGAATTGCCACACTGTTTTCCACAGTGTGGAAAACTACTTTACACTCCAACCAACAGTGTAGAAGTGTTCCCTTTTCGCAACATCCTCTGTAGCACCTGTTATTTTCTGAGCTATTGATGATGGCCATTCTGACTGGAGTTAGGTGGTATCTCCATGTAGTTTTAATGTGCATTTCTTTGATGACTAGTGAGGCTGAATGTATCTGTTGACTGCTCCTATGTCTTCTTTTAAGAAGTGTCTAGTCATATCTTTTACCCACTTTGCTATGGAGTTGTTTGTTTTTTTTTCCTTTCAGCACGTTTGAGTTCCTTGTAGATCCTAGATATTAGGCCTTTGTCAGACAGAGTTGGCAAACATTTTTTCCCAGTCTGTGGGCTGTCTCCCTGCTCTCTTGATGGTTTCTTTGACTTTGCAGAAGCTTGTCAGTTTGATGAGGTTCCACTTGTCTATCTTATCTCTTCTGGCATTGGCACTTGAGGTTTTGATCAGGGATTGGTTGTCAGTTCCAATTCCCATAAGAGTGTCTCCTGCATTTTCTAAGGTTCTTATAGCTGGCAGTTTTATGTTTAGGTCTCTGATCCATTTAGAGTTTATTTTTGTGTATGGGGATAGGTGTAGGGGGATTGTTTCAATCTTCTGCATGTGGTCAGCCAGTTTTCCAAGCACCATTTACTGAATAGGTTCTCCTTTCCCCAGTCATTGGTGGTGGGGGCTTTGTCGAAGATGAGTTGGTTGAGAAATTGAGGTTTTGCTTCTGGAATCTCGATTCTATTCTATTGGTCTATATGCCTGTTCTTGTACCAATACCAGACTGTTTTGATTATTGTAACTTTATAATAAAGTTTAAAGTCTGATGCCTCTTGTTTTTTTTTTTTTTTTTTTGCTGAGGATTGTTTTGGCTATTCGTTTCCATATGAATTCCTGTATTGTTGTTTCTAGGTCTGAGAAGAATGTTGCTTGTAATTTGATGAGTATTGCATTAAATCTGTAGATTGCCTTAGGTAGAATGGACATCTTAACAATGTTGATTCTTTCAATCCATGAGCATGGAATATTTTTCCACTTGTTTGTACCATCTTTGATTTCTTTGAGCAGTGTTTTGTCGTTTTCATTGTAAAGGTCTTTCATGTCTCTGGTTAAGAAGATGCCAAGGTATTTCATTTTTTTATGTGGCTATTGTGAATGGAATTGTGCTTTTTATTTGGGTTTCTGTTTGCTTATTATCGGTGTGTAGAAATACAATTGTCTTTTGCACACTTATTTTATACTCTGAAACTTTGCCAAAGTCCTTTATCAGTGCAAGGAGGTTTTTGACAGATTTTCTTGGGTTTTCGAGGTATAGAATCATGTCATCTGCAAAGAGGAATAACTTGACTTCCTCTTTTCCTATCTGGATACCTCTGATCACCTTCTCTTTTCTGATTGTTCTACTTAGAACTTCCAAAACTATGTTGAACAGGAGGGGCAAGAGTGGGCATCCTTGTCTTGTTCCAGTTTTCAGGGGAAATAGTTCCAATTTCTGTCTGTTTAGCAGTATGCTGGCTATGGTTTTCTCATAGATGGCTCTTGCTATTTTGAGGTATGTTCCATCTATGCCTAGATGGTCAAGGGTTTTTATCAAGAAGGGGTGCCGGATTTTATCAAAAGCCTTTTCTTCATCTAATGATATAATCATGTGGTTTTTGTTTTTACATCTTTTGATGTATTTAATTACATTTATGGTCTTACAAATGTTGCACCAACCTTGCATCCCAGGGATGAAGCCTACTTGGTTGTGATGGATAATTTTTGATATGTGTTGTTGAGTCCAGTTTGCTAGGATCTTGTTGAGAATTTTAGCACCTATGTTCATCAAGGATATTGGCCTGTAGTTCTCTTTCTCTGTTGGATCTTTACCTGGCTTGGGTATCAATGTGATAAAATGATTAAAATAAAATGCTTCATAAAATGATCTGGGGACATGTACTCTTAAATTGGAATGCATAACCATACATAAAAGTTGGATTAGACAAGTGAAGGCTAGTATAATCTCAGTCCACATTCACAGAAACTCATAGACAGGCTGTAACTGTTCCTCTACATTCTGCACAGGTCATACCTGAGGTCTTATGTGCTGGTCTGAACAGAGTGTATTAATGTGCAATTTAATTAATTAAACTGGAGCTGCTTGGTCTAGAACGAGAACACACAGGACACATCACACCCTTGAAATAGCTAAAGGCCTTCTGTGTAACCTAAGAATAATTCTACCTGACTCTTTGGGGACAGAATTTGGGAGATCTGTGTTCAGTATTAGGAGAACTATTTCACAGGCAGAGCAGATTACAGAAGAAATAAACCCCAGCAAGTTCCCTAGCATGGGGGTATGTGAGCAGATCCTGGGTGGCCACATGTCTTGGATGACATGGAGGAGATTTAAGCCAGAGATAAGTAATTAGGACAGATGGTCTTTGAGGCTCCCTGGGGTTTTGATATTCAGCAACACCATGCATGATACTAAGAAGCAGAAGCAACAGTATGTTTACTGATAATGACAAAAATAGAAGAAAAGAATTTTGGATTAATTATTCAGTCAATTACTTAAGGTATTTGGGTCATTTCTATAGTAATACAAAAGAAGAAGGGAATTGATATTTGTTATGGGTTAAGTTGTGCTCCCTCACAAAAAATATACAAGTACTTCAGAAGGTGATCTTGTTTGCTAAGTGGGTCTTCACGAGGTAATCAGGTTTTAAAAATACTTGTTAGTATTGTTCTTTATAGATACAAGGTCTCGCTATGTCTCCCAGGCTGGTCTTCGACTCCTGGCCTCAAGCAATCCTCCTGCCTCAGTCTTCCAAAGTGATAGGATTACAGGAGTGAGCCAACACACCCAGCGGGTAATCAGGTTAAAATGAGAACATGTTGGTAGGTTCTAATCCACTATGAGTGGGACACAGGAAGAGATATGCATAGAGAGAAGATGATGTGAAGACACAGGGGTAGTGCCATGTGCAGACAGAAGAGGATTGGTTTGGTGTATCTACAGGCCAAGGAACATCTGAAGCTAACAGAAACTGGGAGAAAGAGGCCTGAAACAGATCCTTTCCTAGCACCTTCAGAGTGAGCATTGCTCTGTCAATACTATTCCATGTCAGACTTCTGATCTCCAGAACAATACATTTCTATTGTTCTGAGGTACCCAACTTGTGGTACTTTGTTATGGTAGCCCTAAGAAAAGAATACATCATAGTAACACATAAGCATTCTTGTGCTGGGTTTTGTGGCAGAGAGAAAAACTCATATATGGCATACATGTAGGGGAAAAAAAAAGAATAACACAAATTCTGCCACTGCAGAATTTGGTAAGCATTCTGAGGGCAATAAGACAATTTGCAATGACCATGATAAAGTGACAAAATACATAGTTTATGCATAATGAAAAGATAAAACCAAAACAAGAGCAAACACATTAATTGTTTTCCCTCCCTGAGGACATTTGAGGTTTCTTTAGCCTTAAATTGGCTTATTACTACAATTCTGCACTTCCCTTTGGAGGTTAGATCTGGCTTTAAGGTAAGAGAAAAGAGGTCATAACTGTTGATGTCAAAACTCTCTGATAGGTGATGTAATGGGTAAGAGGAGGATTCTGACTGCGTCTGTCCAGGTTTTAGGGCAGAAGCAGAATGTGGGTGGGTTTTACCTACTTTATTTTCAAATTCATGAGCCTTTGGGGCAACACCAAAATAGCTTTGCTGAAGTTCAAGCTCCTTTCACATTTCCCACCGTCAGGAAAGGCGCTGGGTGCTGGGCTGTGTGTGGCACATGGTGTGGGACTAAGGCAAGGAAGAGAAGTTCCCCTCCTCTCAGTAAATCAAAAGTTTTATTTTTCTCTTATGTGATTATAATTCTTGAATCCTAGAGTCGAATGATGCCCTGGCAATCTATGTGAATGCCCTTGTTTTGCAAAGAGAAGACTGAGGCCTGTTGAAAGGGAGGATGGGATATCGTTGGCATGGTGGGAAAGGATCTCAGGAATAAGTGAGTTTTCCCCAACACCTTTCTTCCTAATAGCATGGAGGGAAAAACACCCAAGGAATAGTAGCCATATAGGAAGCAAAGTGTCACAAGATGGTTAGGATCAGTGTGGCTCTTTCCTTGTAAATCTAAAGTAAAGAATGTGCCCTTTGCCTCAAATGAGCCTCCAGCATCCTCTTAAAGTGTGAATCTAAACCTTAGGATATTCCTACCATCTGGCCAGTCTTTAAAAACATGAATCACAAAAGAAGGAGGGGGGGAGAGAGAGAGAGAGAGACAGAGAGAGAGAGAGAGAGAGAGAGAGAGAGATAAAGACAGAAAGAAAGAGAGAGAGAGACAAAGGCAGAAACAGAAAGGATATCTGACCTGCCTAAAGGCAACAGTTCTGGCTGCAGTGTATTCTCCCAGATGCTTGAAGGGGAAGCCAACAAAACAGGACATGAGGTTATGCCTTTAAATATACAGTGATTCTGCTTATGAAGAAAATGTACCTTACTCAACAGATTAGACTCTCATCACCCATCACAATACCTTTTCTTCCTTTTGGAGACAATCAAAGAATGTAGGTGAACAGAAAGGAAAGCAGAGAGATGGGCATGGGGAGTGAAAGCCAAGAGTTTTCCTCCTTTCCATGGGGACAAAAGAGGGAAAGTGAGTTGCCTCTGTCTGACTGATTAGCTGCAGCTCTGGGCCCAGTGCCCAAATGGTTTTTATTCCAATGGTAGATCAATTCAATCCAGTATAATTTGATTCACAAATTACTTATTGGGCACCTACTCTGGGTAAGGCACTATTCTAGAATCAGAAAATGAGTGAACAGTCTCTATGATCAAGGAGCTTATGATTTAGTGTCTTAGGAGAAATGCAACTAAGTCCTCCATCCTGACTGCCCACTAGAATCACCTGGGAAGTTATTCAGTGAAGCTTCAGTAAAAACTGATCCCACAGTCCGAGGTACAGATTTAACTGGCCTGAGATGAGGTCCAAACATTGATGTTTTGATAATCTTCTTGGGTAATTCTAGTGAGCAGTCAGGACTGAGAATCACTGTGATAGGGGAGCAGAGAGGAGCAGAGAATAGGGGGAATTGGCGGGGGAGGGGAGCAAGGAAGTTTGAGCGCTTTTTCAGGGAGCTTTGAAGAAGGTTTGGATTCCCACATAAGGAGCTTGGGATGGGGGAGCCTTCACAAGTGGGTCATGAGCAGGACATGGAGGTGAGATGCATGGGGCATAGAGAAGAGCTGGCCTGGTTTGTGTGGATCCCAGAGCACCTTGGGAATCATGGGAAATAGGCAGGACAAGTGGAGTGGACACTACATTGTTCAAGGGCACACAGCAAGCACTGGCAGAGCCAGAAGCTGAATGCAAGCCTCCTGACTCCTGGGCCACACCAGGAAGCAGGATCAAGGATCAGAACACCAGTTCTGGGGCAGGAAGAGGAAGCCAGGAGACTTGTCTCTGTCTGCTCAAATCCCAGTGACCAGAGACAGAAATAAGCTGAGAGCCAGAGAAAACTTGCCAGTTGCATTGGTTTTCAGGGGATTTAGTTCTTTGATTCATGGGACCCATTGCTTTATATGCAAAAATAATAAATAAGAAGAATTTTGTCCATTAGGATAGGGGTAAGCCACCAACTAAAATATAATGAAGTAGAAACTAGATGTTAATTAATTTTTCCCTGGTCACATAGGTAGGAATCTTGCCTGGCTTCAAAGTCAGTGCTTTCCCCAGTTACTTGCATTCTCCTTTGCCTCGAACGCTTTATTCATGGCGTACTACTCCTCCATATGGCCTGCGAATAACTCTGTATATTACAATGATCTTATTTTATGCTTACATACTTGTGATTCTGTTTACCTTATTAGGCTGTATGTTTCTTGAAGGTAGGGCCACATCTGATTCAAATGCAATCAAAATCATATGGGGCTCTGAAATGCATGTGATAACTATTCATTTACATAACAGGCACTTAAAAGATAACTCCCATGTGCCAGACACTTGAAGCAGAGTGGTAAAATGATTTAGCCCCTGTCCTTAAGGCGTACACAGTCTACTGCAAAACCTTTCACAGAAGAGTGCTCACTGAACTTTGTTCTCTCTCATCTTGCTCTGTTGACTTGATTAATCTTTGCCTAGTGAGTCCAGTTCAAGCCATAATCCAGGTATCTAATCCCTCCCCTAGCCTCAGGGATGAATTGAGCTCTACAGTGTTGATAAGATTCATCTGGATTAACCCCAGAAAATGTGATTTGTAACTAGAACAGAAAATAATAAACCATGGCACAGAGAAGCAATTTTTATGCAGGCAGAAGGGTTTTAAATAGTAGGCATGAGGCCAAGTATCTGGACTGCAGGTGAACAAGAATGTCAGTCCTAACATTGGTGATGGACATTAAGCACATTGTTCCTACATCTCGGGATCTAGGTCAGTAAGGCCACACAACGTCAGAGTGAGACCCGTTGCTTAAAGTACATGACTAATCAGCTTAGTGAGGAATAAACACCAGTACAATAAACTTTAGGTTAAATTGACTGATGCCATCTTAAATTCAATCCCAAACCATGATCAGCTTCTAAAACTGGAGAAGATTTTGCTGTGTGTCTCTGTCCTTGGTGCTGAAACAAAACTCATCCCGTTGGGGCCCTTGCTATTGAAGTGTTTGTTGTCCCTGAGACACTGTGGAGGATGAGCGGAGTGATAAGACATAGTTCTCCACCCCACCTTCATGGGGAAGGGGATGGTGGTGATCAATGCTAAAATGCTCCAGATGTGTGCCTGGTTGACAAGGATGTCTGAGATCATCTTGGGAAGTCAGGTACAGCAATCTTTATGCCCCTGACACAGCATGTACCTATCAAGACTGGTTCTTATCACATAGCAATGAAACTATAATTAAGATCTGACCTCAAAGTTATGATCTGGTCTCTCTTCTTTGTACCTTGCAGTTGATTTGCTGTTCTGACTGTGATTTACATTTGAAGGAATCAAGTTGACACATTTATGAATTTTTTCTAACTCATAATATGAATTTTTCCTAACTCATAAAACTGTCCTAGTACAGTTTATTCATCTTATTTCAATACTTAATACAATATTGGCATATAAATACTCAACACATTCTTTGGAGCTACAAATAAACAGTTAACACTTGATTATTTGTGGAAAAGGTCTGGAGAAAAAAAATGGAAGGAGGCAGATTCCATTCTCTTCCACACAGTCACCCTTCAGTAAAAATGGCATGGCTTTACATACCATTTCTTAAATAACATCAAAACTTTACCAAATGCTTAACCCATCACTGCCCTATCACCAGATCAAGGGTGGTGGGTGGGGTGAAAAGCCAATACCCAAGGTAGTTAGCCAGTGATCCTGAGAAAATAATGCTAATATTTCACATCTGTGTTTTTCTTTAAACTCTTCTGAAGTGTCATTATACCCAATTTCATTTGATCACCACAACATGCATGCAAGGTGGGCAGACCAAGCAGTAGAATCTCAAATATATGATGAAACTGAGATTCAGAGACCTTATATGTCTTGGCCAACAAAACTATGTAAGTGATAGCTGGTCTTGACAAGAAATCAAGGTCTTTCTCTCTCCAACCCAGAATTTTTTTCATGGCCCAATAGAGGCCAAAGCAAAATTGAGACGAAGGTCTCAGAATCTTAGTTGTTCTGGTCAGCAATGCCCACAGGATCTGTAGGTTCTGGAGATCTTTGGGGAAGGGGAAGTTTCCTGGTAGAAACCATTTACTCCAGGTTATATAAATGCTCTTCCTTTTATGGGTTCTAACAGAGATAGAATTATCTGTATGTGCCTTTATTGTATTTGGCAGTCTCCACTGATTCCAGATAAGTCTTGCCCACTGCCTTAAAGCCAGGCCATTTAATATATATTTTTTAAAACTTTAGTTATTTTCCTTTGTCATGCTTAAATTCAGGCCAACTGCTGTGAACTCTTTCAACACTGGCCAAAAAATAAACAGATCTAATCTGTACTGAACACTCATTTATATATTCAATATTTAATGACTTTTTCCCCTTTCTAGCTGTGTTTGCTTTCTTGTGGGGAAGATACAAGGAGTACCCACAATTATTCTTTTTTTTTTTTTTTTTTGAGTTGGAGTCTCACTCAGTCGCCCAGACTGGAGTGCAGTGGCCGCTCCCGGCCACCGCAGCCTCGCCTGCTGGTCTCCGGCGATCCTTCCGCCTCAGCCTTCCGAGTAGCCAGAATTACAGGCATGTGCTACCACGCCCGGCTGATTTTTTTGATTTATTGCAGAGATGAGGTCTCGCTGCCCAGGCGGGTCTCGAACCCGCGGGCTCAGGCAATCCACTCACCTCAGCCTCCCAAAGGCGCGGGATTACAGGCTGAGCCACCGAGCCCGGCTACCCACAATTATTCTAAAGATACTTCTAGTATTGCTGGGAGACATACTATAAAGCTGTGAAACGTTGAGTCATAAGATAAGAGTACAGAAGTTTTCACAAGGCAGCACCTGATTGATTGCCAAATAAGTGGTGCAGACAGGGATGCCATGGCTTTGAGATATTACATATCGATTTCAGGAGAATGAATTGGACTGCGTATAGCTCAAGAGGTAAGTTGGTATGAGCAAGGTGCTAACAAAAATTTCCACCAAAATACAATGAGGACAATCCCCTTGTCAAGGAGGCTTTGGGGGGAAAGAGGAAGAAAGAAGGAAAAATGCTAGTTTATCCTGAATCCCAGGAAGTAAGAGAAAAAAATTATGGTTATAAGACCGAAGTGAACTATAGTTGTAATCTCTTGAACAAAAGTACAGAAATTAAGTACGGAAATACAGATACTTGTTAATTTATTTAAAAAAATCTTTATTGGGCCAATGTTGTTCTCTTCTTCAGGGCCAGGAATATAATAGCAGCCCTCATTGCCATGACTATGCTCTCTTGGCTCTTATAGACTGGACTGGCAGGGTGGATGCATAAGGTGTGAGGAGAGCACAGAGGAGACTCCTAGCTCAACTGCCTTCAGGGTTTATAAAGTCTTCCTAGAGGTGGTGATGTTTTAGCTGAGGCCTAAAGTTTAGGCAGGAAATATCTAACTTAGGAAGCTTGGGGGTGTTGAAAAGATTGTTCCAAGCAGAGAAGGCAGCATGCAACATGGGCCAAAGGTGAAAGAGCACCTAGTCTATTTTGCAAAAGATGAGTTTAAGTTTGCTAAAGCCTAGTGCTTGCAGCAAGAAGTTATAAGCGTTGAAGGTGAAGAAATCAGCAGAGGCCAGATCATACAGGGCCTTGGGCTTTGGACATAAAAACAGGACCTGGAGAAGATAGGAGGATACGTTCTTGAAGGATGTTAGCAGGAAAATAGCGTGAGATTTGCACTTAGGAAAGGTCTCTCTGGGTGTTATGTGGAGAGTAGATTAGAAGGGACGGGCAGCCTAATTACAAGGCTGTGACTGTCATTCAGGCAGGAGATGACGGTGCTGAATTAAAGCAGTAGCCATGGGAATGGAGAGAAGAGGGTGGGTTTGACAGATATTTAGGAGTCAGACTTTGTAAGATGGATGATGGGCTGGATGTGAGGATAAGAGAGAGGGAGGAGTGGTGGTTTCTGGCTCTTATTGTGTCGCAATTGCATCCTGCCAGTCACAGATTCTTCGAATGAATGAATCTGGTCACAGACTCCCTAGGTGGTTTATTTGGCTAAGTGATCTATAGATGAACGCACACTTTCCCACCCCCCGTTCTCATCTCTGTGTGCCATATCTCATTTCTTTCATGGCATTTTACCTAAATCCCAGGAAAATTCAGACTGGAGAGGAAAGGATGTGGGGGTGAAGAATGACTAGAAGATTGAAGATAGCCATTTCATTCAACCTGCCTTTTTGTTTCCAAAGACACCCTTTCCCCCTGTCTTTGACCTGATCCACAAGATGAATTCCCTTTTCTGGTGGTATCTGCTGCTTACAGAGATATAACAGTGCTACTTGGCGAAATAAACAGACAATCCTCTGCTTTGTGGCTGGCAAGGAGGACCTGACCTTCATTCCTCAACAGCTAAGAAAACGTGATCCTCTCCTTAAGTGCCTCCAGGCTCCTTTCCCTAGCAGACTGGAAGGAGGAGCCAAAGAAATGCCAGAACTGGCTGTGGGCAGGGGAACTCCCCCTCCTTCACCTGATTAACCAAACACCTGTCAGAGGCAAAACAAACAACATAGCAGAACCGTCATCTGTTAATCGAGATGTGTAGGTGAGAGAGGAGCCTGGGGAGGCCAGAGAGAGGTGCTTGACAGATGGCTCAGCTTCCAGTGGACAGAGACAGCACCTGGACTCTATAGCACGGTAGCCAGGAAAATGATGTGGTCAATTAAGCAGTGCCCAGCTCAGGCTCTTGGTAGGAAAGGGAAGGAAGGAAGCTTTGGGAGGCATCTTTTTAGACGGCACCTCCAACCTGCTCTCAGTAGTTAAGGAAAAGCCTGGATGGTTTCTCTAACCGTTCCCTTTCTGCATTAGATACCAGAAGGATGTAGCTTGAAGCCTGCAGTGGAAATGGCAGTGCTGCTGGAAACATCAATTGTGTGTGTCTCTGAGACTGATGAGCATCCGTTCCAAGAGAGATTTCCCCACACGCCGGGGTGAGGTGTAACCGAAGTGTGACAGAGGCCCTTGTTTCCATCAGCTTTTCAAAACATTCCCGAGAAGTTTGATCTTGCTTGGCAGGAGCTTCTTGCCAGCTGTGCTGGTGGAATAACGAGGACTCCCCATTTGTTAGCTGTTTTTCATCTTGGTGGCACTTTTCGAAGCGCTGCATCATTAACCAGACTGGAAATGGTTTTCAAAGCTGCCTTTGCTCAAGCAGGCAGTCCAGGGTCAGAGAGGCTGCTGTGGGTGGCCAGAGAACAGCACTTCAGGGCTTCGCGTCCTCTGGGAAGGCTCAGAACAGTCTTTCTCGTGGCTGCACAGTTCTCAGAATTGGCAAGAGGTGGGGCAGAGGTCCTCACTGTCTGCTGGGTTACTTAGTTGTGTGTCCTGGGAATGATGGAGCAGGCAGGGCATGACGCAGCAAGTGAGATTGGAGGAATATAACAAAGACCATTCTCTCCTCCACTTTTGCAGCATGATGTGGACTGGAGAATTTTGTGAAGTTTAATCTGTGAGCCTCCTTTCCCCACAACTTCCTTTTTTGTCTCACATCAGAAACTATCAGCCACTGAGCTCAGGTCTGTGTGAAGGAAAACCCATGAAATGGATAGAGCGAGTCCAGATGCTCTCCTGATAGAAATTTCCATGATTTTGTTCTTTTTTATGGCTGCATAATATTCCATTGTGTATATGTACCACATTTTAAAAATCCAGTCCTCTTTTGACGAGCAGCATGGTTGGTTCCATGATCTTGCTATTGTGAACAATGCTGCAATAAACATACGTGTGCAGGTATCTATTTTATAGAGTGATTTGAATTCTTCAGGGTATATTCCCAGTAGGGGGATTGCTATCGTAATACTATAAGAAAAGGATTGACAGTGTTGGGAAACTATGGGGGGGGCAGGGAGGGGAAAGGAGTTGGAATTAACGTTAGTCAATATCTGTCTAGGGATGGGGTGGGCACACATCATCAACAAGGGTACCTGCACAATGCATATTTGTATACCTAACCCTTAACTGTACCCCACAATTTTAAAATAAAAAATATGTATTAAAAAAAAAGAAATTTCCAAACCCAAATGCCAATATTTTCAAACTCTGGTCTATATCCTAATGTCTGATTTTTTTTTTTTTTAAATTAAGAAAGTGGATTTTCAGCCAGGCACAGTGGCTCATGCCTGTAATCACAATACTTTGGGAGGCCAAGGCAGGGGGAGGCAGGGGATTGCTTGAGCCCAAGAGTTAGAGACCAGCCTGGGCAACATAGTGAGACCTCATCTCTCTAAAAAAAAAAATTAGCTAGATGTGGTGGCCTACGCCTGTGGTCTTAACTACTTGGAAGGCTGAGGCAGAAGGATCACCTAAACCCAGGAGTTCAAGGCAGTGGTGAACGGTGATCGTGCTACTGCACAAGTGACAGAGTGAGACCCAACAACAACAACAAAAAGTTAATTTTCAGAGTTGGCTTCAGAGTCTCAGAATCTGATTTTCCAGGCTGGAAAATTTTTAACAAGTCCTTTGAGGGCATGAAATACACACAGAAGTTTGAGAATGGTTGTATTTGAGCTGCGGTATTTGTGCCTTTTTTCTGCATTTTTTTCTTGAGAATTATGCATTCCTCAGGCATAAGGGGGACCCAAGGACCTCCAACCGAGCGTGGGTGTGTATCACAACAGAGGTGTTTGAGAACTCCAGCGGAGAAGTGCTGGAGCTCAGGTCCAAAACAAAGGCCACCTCAGGCGAGGCAGCCAGGAGAAGCAGAGGGAGCTGTCAGGCCAACTCTGACAGCTGGGAGCGCAGGCTCTGATTCCGAAATGTCAGTGCTGCTGAGGAAGCCTCTCTGGAGAGCTGCCTGCTCCCGGAGAATGAGATAATAATTGCATTGAAAATTCCAGAGAAGCTGAAGACTTGTAGAACACGCTGGAAATTTTAATCACTTTCTCAGAATGGCTTTGATTAACATTCTCTCTATCCCTTTCTAGGTGTGTCCTAAGCCTCCCTCATTCCAGCTGACAGGTAATTAGTGCTCTAGCTAGGGAGGGAGGTGCAGGCTGCTCAGATCAAGTAAGATAAATGCATCTGAAGACACTGCAAACACTGTAAGGACCACAATGGAAGTCTGGCTCTCAACCCCCTCATGGCTTGTTCCACTGTGGCCAGGATGGCTCAGAAGCCCAAGCATGCCATGTCATCTCACACCATTGCTCCTGGTGGCCTCTTGTTGCCCAGAATGCCCTCTGTGCATTCCCAATCTATGAACTCCCACTCATTTCTCAAGGCTGAGCTCCAATGAAACTAAGCCCATTCTCCCTGGCACTCTTTGCCCACCTCCATTAAGGCCACTTGAAAAAGTCTGCATGTAAGAGCAGCTTGGTCAAGATCCTCTTCTTTGGGTTCACCATTTCTTTATTTAAAATTTTTCATTATTTTTTTTCACACCATGATCAAGTAGGTTTTATAGCTCGCCATTTCTCGTTTGCATGTCTGTCTCCTCCTCCACATAAGAAATGAGTTTATTCTTCTTGGTATTCTCAGTGACCACACAAAGGCTGACTAGTAGGTGTTTCATAAGTGCTTGTTGAATGAAAGCAGTAAGTATTGGTTAGAGAAGGTGACCTGCAAGAGGTGAGGTGAAAAGAAATGACTTGCCGTGCTATCCAGGGTCCTCCTAGAATGCTGGATTGATCTAAGATTTAATCTGTATGAAAGCAGCTGTTCTAATTTCAATGTGTAAGCCATTAAGAAAAACCCTGAATGACATACCCAGATTCTAATGTTATACAATCCTGGTTGTAAATGAGGGTTGCTTTATGTTCTACTTGCTTATAATTCAGAAGAGTACAAACCAGCATCTTCATCCCTCAGTCTTTCCATCTGTGATGTGGGACATAGCAAATGATACCTGTCATGGGTAATCATTCTCCTTCTCTGATATATCTTTGGAAGAAGGCAGATGTCACTGGGGGTGGGGGTGAGTAGATCTTAGAAAAACAGCCATTTATCACATGTAGCAAGAGGCACTAAGGGCAGGGCTTGAGAAGAGGAATATAACAAAGAGAGAAAATCAGAGTTGCTTTTTGTTCTTCCTCGCCTTACTCTGATATCACACTCCACACTGACTTATCCCAATAAGAGGAGCGAGCAGCACTTACTGCATTTCTAGCATATTCCAGGGGCCTTCTGTTTAAGGGATCTTCAGAACACAACGCTGGCACCACATAGAAACGTCTTCAAAATGCAAAATCTCAAGCCCCATCCTACATCTGCTGAATCACAATCTGACTTTTAATAAGATCTGCGGGTGATTCATACGCATAGTAACATTTGAGAGGCACAGGCATAGTCTTAAAATCCTTTGTGAAAGTAAAAAGGGAAGCGGGGAAGATTTGATGCAGAGGATGCTAAAAAGAAGTTCTGCCTATCAAGGTAGAATGAAATGCAATGAATGTTCTCACAAGAATAACTAGAAAACTGTTGTGATGAGGTGATGGGAGAAAGGAAGGAAGAGCTATAATTTAGCTGCAGACTCACTCAGGGAGTTGACAGAGAAAACATCAATGTGTGAGCTCAGGCCAAAACAGTGCAGCCACCTAGTGTCATGAGAGAGATTCGAGGCGTGTTGGCTGCTGTCCTAGCCCTGTGCCGTCAGAATGCCCATGGTGCACCTGCCCAGACCTGCCCCGACATTGACCATCATAGCAGGACACCAGACGTTGTCCCAGGGGTGGTCATGCAGGTGGTTGGGTTCTGTCTTACAATGAATTTTCTTGTTTTCACTTAATAGGACTCTTACACTGAACAACCTTCCCCTGCCACCAATAGTAGAGACTTGGTTTGGATGTCTCTCTGTGGCATACACACCACACTCCTGTTTGTGTGTGTCTCTGTGTGTGTGTCTATGTGTATGTATGTGTCTGTGCTTGTGTAAGCTTGTATATGTTTGGCTGAGATATAATTTATACATAATAAATGGACAGATCTTAAGTCTCAGTTTGATGAGTTTTTAGAATTGTATACATACATTTATATATGTGCCAAACAAAATACATATTTTCATTGCTTCTGAGGGTTTCCATGTGACCCTTTCCAGTTAATCCCCCTGTCTCCCCATGCACAGTTTCTGATTTTTATTCTCAGAGGTTAGTTGTACTTGTACTTGGATTTCATAAGTAGAGTTTTACAGTAAAGTAATCATGCACTCTATTTTGTCTTAGTTCTTTTGCTCAGCATAATGATATTGAGATCCCTCCTTGTTGTATGTCTCAGTCATATGTTCCTTTTTATTGCAAAGTCCGTTTTATGAGGATAATACAACATGTTTATCTATTCTTTTGCCAATGGACGTTAGAGTTACTTTCAGTTTCTGGTTCTTATGAATAAGGCTTCTCTGAGCATTCTTTAAAATTCATCTGTGGGCCGGGCGTGGTGGCTCAAGCCTGTAATTCCAGCATTTTGGGAGGCTGGGGCAAGAGGATTGCCTGAGCTCAGGGATTCGAGACAAGCCTGGGCAACTTGGTGAGACCTTGTCTCTACAATAAATTAAAAAAAAAGCCAGGCGTAGTAGCATGTGCCTGTAGTTCCAACTACTTGGGAGGCTGAGGCAGAAGGATCACCTGAGCCCAGCAGGTTGAGGCTGAGGTGGCCATGAGTATGCCACTGCACTTCAGCCTGAGATTCCGACTCCAAAAAAAAAAAAAAATTGTGAACTTTTGTTTTTGCTTCTTACTTCTTGGGAATGAATATCTAGGAGTGTAATTTCTGGATCATAGGATAGATATGTGCTTAAATAAGGACAACCAAACAGATGTCTAAAATGGTGGTGACATTTTAGCTTTTTTCGTCAGCAGTGAGAGTCCTAGCTGGTTTATGTCTCCACCCCAACAGTTGCTTTTAGCCATTCTAGCAGGTACACAATAGCCTCATTGTGATTTTAACTTACATTTTCCTGATGACTCATAAGGCTGAGCACTCTTTATGCGCTTATTGTCCATTTAAGTATCTCTTTTTGGGAAATGTCTGTTCAAATCTATTGCCTCTTTTAAAAACATTGTGTTCTTTTATTGTTGATTTGTAAGAGTTCTTTACATATTTTGGATGTAAATCCTTGTCAGATATAGGCATTGCATATATTTTTTTCCCCTGACTGTGGGTTCTCTATTCATCTTCTTAATAAATGTAGTGATTTTTGATGAGCAGAAAATTTTAATATTTATGAGGTACAATGATTCTTTAATATTTATGAAGTACCATATATCATTTTTTTTTTCTTATTAGCTGGCGGTTTTTGTGTCCACAGAAATCTTGCCTTCCTCAAGGTCACAGAGGTATTCTTCTATGTTATCTTTTGAGTTTTCATGGTGCCAGCTTTTGGGTGATTCATCTCAAATTAGTTTTTGTGAGGTGTGAAGTAGAAGTTGAGGTTTGTTTTATTCCATATAATAATTATATGGAATTATAATTATAGATATAATTGTTACAGTGCCATTTGTTGAAAATAATTTTCTTTCTCAGTGAATCAACTTTGGGCTTTTGTCAAAGGTCAGTTAATTTTGTGTGTGGGGAAGTATTTCTGGACTCTGCTTTCTGCTACATTGGTTTGATTTGTCTGTTCTTATTTCAGTATCCCGGAATTTGGTTACCTTATTTGTATTGTAATTCTTGAAATCAAGTTGTGTCTGTCTTCCAATTTTCAACTTTTTAAAGATTGTTTTAACTATTATAAAACCTTTATATTTTCATAAAGGTCTTAGAATCAGCTTGTTACATTTCTTTGTAAAAGCCTGTGGCATTTTGACAGGTTTTTCATCGTATCTGTAGATTAATTGAGAAGATTGGGTATCTTAACAATATTGAGTGCTGTGATTTATGAGCATGTTATGTATCTTTATTTATTTAAGTCAATTTCTCTTGGCAGTGTTTGTAATTGTCAGTACAAGCATCTTTTTCACCTTTCTAGATTGACTACCTTGTCTAGATAGTCAATCTTTTTCATACAATTGTGAATGATATTTTTAAAATGTTATTTTCACTTGTTTGTGGCTACTACCTAAAAATTCAATTGATTTTTGTATATAGAACTTAGTTTATATTTGAATGTTGAACCAACTTTGCATCCCTGTGTTAAACTCACTTAGATTGTATTATTTTTTTAATACACATCTCGATATTATTTTCTAAAACTTTGCTAATGAAATTTGTGTCTGTGTTCACAGGGACTAGTGGTTTGAAGTTTTGTTTTCTTGTAATGTTTTTGTCAGATTTTGATATCAAGATTATGCTGGACTCCAAAAATGAGTCTGGAAGTATTCCTAATTCCTATTTTTTCTGAGTTTAGGCAATATTAGTATTATTTCTTCCCTAAATATTTGATTGAATTTACTATTGAGCTACCCAGGACTGGAGTTTTCTTTGTGGGAAGATTTTAAAATATAAATTTAATTTTTTTATCACATATATTTATGGCTTTTTAGATTTTCTATGTCTTGGGTCAGTTTCGGTAATTTCTGCCTTTCAAGGATTTATCCATTTAATTTAAATTGGCAACTATATTGGTATAAAGTTGTTCATGATATTGCTTTATTTTCCTTCCAATGTGTGTAATTTCTATAGCTATGTCATCTCCTTTATTTCTGATATTGGGGATTTATATTTTTTTCTTTTGTTCTTGACAAGTGTTTGGATTACTATTGCTGCATAACAAACTATTCCTAATGTTACCAGCTTAAAACCACCAATTTAATTTACTCATGATTCTGTTGGTCTGAAATTTAAAAAGAGCTCAACTAGACAGTCCTTGCTTGGGGTCTTTTTGTGGTTGAATTCGGTTGTCAGTTGGGACTCCAGTCATGTGAGACTCAAATAGGCAGGATGCCCAAGATGGCTTCCTCACATGGCTGGCAGCTGGTGCCTGCTGTTGGCTGGGAGCTCAGCTGGGGATGTTGGTGAAGTGCTTACATGTGGCCTCTCCAGCTTAGCAGCTGTCTCTCTCCAGAGCAAGCATCCCAAGAGAACCAGGTGGAAGCTATTTTGCATTTTCTAACATAGCCTGAAAGTAAAGCATCACTATGTCCACCAAATTCTACTGGTTCCAAGCAAGCCAACCCAAATTAAGGGAAGGAGCATAGACACTACTTATTGATGGAAAGAGATAAAAAATCTCAACCACATTTTATAACCTTCATAAGCAGTCTAGGTGGGGCTTACCAATTTTGTTAATCTTTTCTAATAATCAATATTTACATTGATTTTATTTCTTATTTGTCCTTTTTATTTAATTAATTTTCTGCTGTCTTCATTATTTATTTTCTTCTACTTTGGATTTAATTTGCTCTTCTTTTTTCACCTTTTAAGACACAAGTAAGCTTAGATTGTGCCTTTCTTCTTTTTTAATTATGACACTTAAAACTACAAATTTCTGTGTAATTATCAAGAAAGGGTTCTGTGGTTTTTTTTTTTTTTTTTTTTTTTTTATAGGGCAGTCAAGCTGGGCAGGCTTCCTGCACAGCATGTTTTTATTATTACCATTTTAAATTGACAAATCCTAACTGTACACACTTATGGTGTACCATGTGATAGTCCTGTGTTCTAATGCCTGTGTTAGGGTAGCAGACTAACTGATTACCAAATACCAATGACCTACTCACACTGACCAACTTTCCTCTTAAAATCTTCCAGTACATTCCCATTAGCTCATCCTAGAGTTAAAAATTCCCGTCCTTTGTTTCAAGGGAGGCTGAGTTTAATCTCTTTACCTTATTGCGATAGTCTTGAATAAAGTCTTTGTCATTTTAAAAAAATAAAATAAAATAAAACTACACATTTCTGAAGTATTATAAATTTGTAATTTGTTGTTTGTTTGCTATATAGTCTTTACCCTAGGGCTATACAGAGAGTGAGTTTCAGGGTTCCAGCAGGCATAGGAGTTAGGACTGACTACGTGGTTCCTCTTTCTAGAGTGTTATGGTTAAGGGCATAGACCTGCAGTCACACTGCCTGAGTTTAATTCTACCATGACACTCACCAGCTGTATGATCTTGACAAATTACTTAGCATCTCTGTGCCTCCATTTCTTCTCAAAGCATAGATTAACAGATTATCAATGGGCTGAAATAAAATCTTTTAAGTGAAATCATGTGTAAAGTGATGACGGTGATGATGATATCTATCTAAAAGTTTGCTGTGAGGGTTAAATGGGTCAGGATTTATAAAGAATAAAATTTTTAAAAATATTTCTCAGTATTCTTGCCACATTAAAACAGGAAGGCAAATGGAAGTCTTAATCATTCAAATGATTATTTATTGTATGAGTCATGTAACTGCAGTGAACGATTATCTTATTATTTGAAGTCACTGTAAAGCTCTACAACATTCTGTTTTCAAAATTTCACCATATTAGCACCTAGTATGTTCCATAAAATTTACAGTTACCTCCTTTGTTCCTGAAACTATGTATTGAGTGCTTACTAAGTGTTAAGTGCTAGGCTAAGTCCATGGCAAATACAATAGTACTGAAATCTCATAACATATTTTCAAAGACACCAACTTTGGTGAGGTCACAGTCCCTGCCTCTGGGTCTCCTTGAAACAAGGACAGCTCTTTCAACTCCCATTCTAGCACCTTTCAGTCTCCCAGTTGGTGCCTCCAGAAATAGTGAACTTTCTGATCCTTCAGCTGTCTGGAACTGATGGAAAAAAGAAGATTCAAGCCAGACAAATAACAAAGCATAGGGATTAGAACCAGAGGTTTTGCAATCAGGCAGACCTGAGTTGGAGTCCTGACTCTAACTCTTTGCTCTGTGACCTTGAGAAAGTTCTTTAACATTTACTCAGCCATCCTTTTATTTTCCACACAAATCTTGTGTCCTGGTGGCTTTATGGCTTTACGACTTCTTTATAGCGTTGTGGAGAGTTTCAATGGTATAATATAAATAAAAGTGCATAGCACAGTATCCCTGGCGTATATTTAAAAAATGATAGCCAGGCATGGTAGTGTGCACCTGTAGTTCCAGCTACTTGGAAGGCTGAGGTGGAAGGATCACTGGATCCCAGCAGGTCGAGGTTGCAGTGGCCGGGAGTATGCCACTGCCCTTTAGCCTGGGTGGCAGAGTGGAACTCCAACTCAAAAAAAAAACTGTGATAATGTCAGGGAAAGTGTAAATGCTTTTCTGAATTTGATATTTTTCAGACATCTCTTGAGTGGAATAATAGTGTAGAATAGTTGCCTGCCAGAATGGCAGTGATTTCTAGAATACCTGGCCTGAGAATTGTTCTTCCTTGGTCTCTTTTCCAAAGATAGCTGCCTGACCAAGAGATAAAAACTCAGCTAAGATAATTTATCATAGCAATTTAAAAATATTTATGCTAGCCTGCAGAATAAATTGAGATAAAATTTTATTTGCATCTTAACCGCAGAGCCACCATTATTGGCCACTTAATTGTCCACTATTCATTGTTTATCTCAATTCTTCAGATACATTTTCTAGATAAGACTGAAGGTCAGTATTAGCCTTTAACTAAACCTAAATATTGTTGCTCTAAATCTGACTGTACACATAAGAGTAATAAATTAAGTAGCTAAACAAAATTAGTATGGAATGAAGAGCTCTACAATTCAAATTCAAACTATACCTATGAATTCACTCTTTGAATTCCCTCCTTTTACAGTGTATAGACATCGCCTTTGTCCTATAACAGCTCAGTGCCTTAGATCTGATATCAGGTCTTCTCTCTGTATAATGGCCATTTCTTTCATCAGTTGTTTCTTCCTACTAGACTCTGAAATTCTTGAGGGCCAGGATCATGTTTCACATCTTTATATCTTTTGTTCATATCGTGATCCCTGGGACATAGTTGGTTTTCAATGAGTGTTTATTAAATTGACTTGAAATGTCATTGATTTCCCCTCGAAGAATATATTATTAGATAATTGGCAGTCTAAAGTCAAATCCGTTCAATTCTTTTATCTCTTGGATTTATAAAGACTTCTAAAAACAGCAAAATAATGATGGAAAATTCATTTTAAAATACTTTGAATGAAATTCAGCTAAAGTCATTTAAAGGCTTAAGTTTAAATGTTTTCACAAACAACATAACATCTCAAAATAATAAATTTGTCATAGATTCCAGTGAAGAAACATTATTACTGAAATCAAAAGTAGGATTTGCCTAATAATGTATACAGTTCCAATATTAAATGGTTTAAAATACCCTCTTATTATCTACCACCTCTTTTAAAAACTTATTTATCTAAACAATTTGGCATAAATATGAGATAATCTGGTTGCACACTCTTTAGTTATAACAAACAGAAAGACAGACATTCTCTTCTATTTGAGGATACATATTTTGTAACTTTCTTAAATTTTTTTTTTAATTTTAAAGATGTGGGGAACAATTCGGGGTTAGGTATACAGATAATCGTTATGCAGGTACCCTTGTTGATGAAGTGTACCCCTACTCCCTCCCCTGGCACTTTCAATTGGGTGTGAATCTATAAAGAGACTTTAGAAGCTGCTGAAACTTCTAGTTAATTATTTTAGAAATATTAGTGGAGAGTTAGGAAAGGAAGAGTCAAAATTTAATTGAAAATGTGGGAGCAGGGGCATGGGGTAAGGAATTAGGGATAAGGGACACTCAACAAATATTTATTGAGCACCTACTACGTGCTAACCACCTTCTAGGTCCTGTAAAAACAGAGAACACTTGGCCAGTGGCCCATGCCTGTAATCCTAGCACTTTGGGAGGCTGAAGTGAGAGGATTGCTTAGTCCCAGGAGTTCGAGTCTAGCCTGGGCAACATAGTGACACCTTGTTTCCACACACACACAAAATCAGCCGGGTGTGGTGACATCTGCCTGTAGTCCCAGCTACTCAGGAGGCTGAAGTGGGAGAATCACTTGAGTCCAGGAGGTTGAGACTGCAGTGAGCTGGGATCGTGCCACTGGACTTCTGCCTGGGCAACAGTAAAACCCCGTCTCAAACAAACAAACAAACAAACAAACAAACAAAAAACCCCAGAGAAACTTACTCTTGTAAAACTGTCATTTAAGTTGGAATAACATTCATTGAAAGAGGTTCTAATAATGTTAAACCTATCTCTACAATAAATAAAAAATCAGCCGGGTGTGGTAGCACATGCCTATAATTCTGGCTACTTGGAAGGCTGAGGCGGAAGGATCGCCGGAGCCCAGCAGGTGGAGGCTGCGGCGGCCGGGAGCGGCCACTGCACTCCAGTCTGGGCGACAGAGTGAGACTCCAACTCAAAAAAAAAAAAAAAAAAAGATGGGGGGGAGATTGGTCTCCATTTCTAAGTTTCCAGGAGCTTCTTGACCCTGTTGAAATGTGAACAGTCTCTTTCTACCTATGGGTTCCACAGATTCAGAGAAATTAGGAAGAAAAAAATATGGTCTAACACAAAATAGGAGCTGCTATAACTTTCCCAGGGCATGCAACACTTACTTATCTTACATTGTGTGTGTGTGTGTGTGTGTGTGTGTGTGTGTGTGTGCGTGCGCGTGCGCGCGTGTGCATTCACTCATTTATTTTCTTTATTTCAATAGCTTTAGGGGGTGCAAATAGTTTTTGGTTACATAATGGCATTGTATAGTGGCAGAAAAAGTCTGGGCTTTAAGCGTACCCTCCACTCCCACCAGTGCACATTATACCCAACAGATGGTTTTTTTGTCTCTCCATCCCTGTCTCTCCATCCCTCTCCATCCGTCTCTTACTTGTCTTATATCTACATAAACAAGAGAAGCTACCCAAGTAACACATTTCCGAACAGAAAAATATGTTTCAAGATGACTCTCTGTGTCTATGTGAGATTTAACTGGCAATATCCATGCTAAAATAAAACATAAAAGAAAATAAATACTTTCTGTTTTCCCAGGCATCTCCATAACACATCTGAAAGGACAGACCGAGAGTGGGAAGCCATTTTTCATCTTGTTCTTAAACCCTGACGCAATGATGAGAAAGTAGAAGCTATGCTTTTGGAGAAATGCACACTTCAGGTATAATTAACTTTACCGACTTTGTCTTTTCAGAAACAGACTTCCAGGTATCAGAGGTATCTCATAGTGGCAATCAGGCTTGCCTAGAGTAAAGGGAATTTACAAGGTCTAAGACATCATGCATTGGGCAAGGACTGTGAAAGTCATGAAACTTGTAATTACAAAAGTTATCACCGCTCAGAGGGAGAGCAGGTGGGGATTCGATCTTCCAGTACATTGGGCGCTATCTACAGGGAAGCCAAGGGTTCCCCAAAGCTACCTACTGGGAATGCCTAGGAGATAAGGAGCGGTACACTCTCCACTAGCTCTAAGGAATGCCATTTGGGAAGGTGCAGGAGAATCAGAATCCTTGTCACGCCCTTCTCTAGGGGCTATGATAATGTGGGCGGACATTAATGGCTCTTTTCTGTGTCACAGGATCTCCAAGACATCCACAGATGGCCGATAAGGAAGTCACAGCAGTCACGGCAGTCATGTGCAACATCTCCAAGAGAAGGATTTAAGCCGGGACTCTGGGTAGCTAGCACACCACACTCACCTAGAGTGTAGGCCCACTCCCTGTCTGTGGGGGGTGAACTTTTGTTAAATAAATCTTTTCTTCTCTCACCTCTGTGTGTCGCGATTCTTTGCATCTACTCGGATCTCTGGGTTCCCGGCGCGCACCTCCGGCTTGCCAGCCCCGCAGTGCTGCGAGCCTCCCTGCCCTGCGCCTCTCCGGGTCTGTCTATACCCTAACAGCATCTATCTCAAAAGAATCACAATGGAAATTAAAAGATATATTGTAAAGTGCCTAGCACAATGATTGGCATGAGATTAGCATTAAACACACACACACACACACACACACACACACACACACACACACACACACACACACTCTTTCTTCTTCAACTGCTGTGAAAAGCACACTGACCCTGCCTCCAAGAGAAAGCATCAACCAGGCTCTTAGTCATCCAGCATGGACCATGGCCCCACCTCCTGCAAGCACATCTGGTATGTAAAGCACATGAATCCCTCTTTAATCAACAACTCAGAACAATGGCATTTCTGACCCTCATCAAAGAACTCAACTAGGAATTGATTGCGATGCAGTTCTTGCCAAATGCTAGCTGAGACAGTTGATATTTGAGAGGAAAGGCCGAATGAATATGTGATCTGCGTGAATTGTTTTTCTAAGTCTGTTCTTTGAACTAAGAAATCATTAGAGAACTTACCTGGGCTGTATTACCGCAATTCTGTGTACAGTCCTTTGTTGAATTAAAATGTGCTACACCTTTATCCAATTTTTAGAGAATCAGTATTGAAAATATCTGCTGAGCACAGGGCCTGGCCCATAGTAGGTTCTTAATAAATATTTGAATATTGAAGGAATAAATCTGGATAGATTTGTGGTTTTTCTCCTCCCAAAACAGCCATAAGGAAAAATAACATCCACTAGAATTATCTTTTTATTCTTTCTCTCTCTAGAGAACTGTTTAAATTTATTTACTTATTTATTTTTGGGTTGGGGTCTCTCTCACTCTGTGGCCCAGACTGGAGTGCAGTGGCATGTTCACAGCTCACTGCAGCCTCAACCTCCTGGGTTCAGGTGATTCTTCTGCCTCAGCTTTCTGAATATAGCAGCTGGGACTACAGGTGCGTGATACCATGCCTGGCTAATTTTTTGATTTTTTTTTGTATCTATGGGGTCTCACTATGTTGTCCAGGTTTGTCTTGAACTCCTGGGCTCAAGTGATCCTTCTGCCTCAGCCTCCCAAACTGCCGGGATTACAGGCAAGAGTCACCATGCCTGGCCAGGGAACTGCTCATAATCCCTTACATTTTATCCAGATAGTATCTTCTTTCTGGTCCACCCATCTGACCCCTAACCTTTACTTTCTTTCCCAGACAGACTTCTATGTTCTTCTCACCCTGCCACCACCTCTGTCACAACGCCTGTCACATGCTTTTCATAATGTCTCCTCGCTGGGCTGTGCAGCACCTCAGGACATAACTGTATCTTTTTTGTCTTTGTAATTGCACTGTACGGAACAGGGCCTCGTCCATAGTAGATTAATAAATGTTTGAATGGCAAAAGAATGAATGAAGCAACTAAGTTTCCCTTCCTTAATCACCAACTGAACATTTCTTTCTTGAATTTGGTAACAGGAAAATGTCATATTTTCAGTACACTTTTACTGAGCTCCTGCTTTATGCCAAACACTTTCCTGATATTATGAGATCTTTGTGAACCCTATCTTTTGAGAGTTCTCCATCAGGTGAATATATCTCTAAATATATTCAAAGTAATCTGGATTTTTATGTTCTAATAGCAGTAGAGGGAAGGTGCTTAGGGGATTGTGACGGGATGGGAGAGATTAATTTTAACATGCTGATAAAGGAGACTTGAGGCTGGCTTTGAATTAGTAGAATTTAAGGAGACTGCTATGGGGATGGGAAGTGATATGGGTGGGGTGCGAAATAAGACTCATGGGCTCATTGACTCAGCCCTAAAATGAATTTAAGAATCACCAGCAAAGTTTTAAAACAACTTTTATTAGAGAAAGAAGAGGGGAAAGATAGAGAGATGTGCCAGAGCCAGCATGGTCAAGAGAAAACTGTGCTTTTTGCTTTTTACAAAATGCCTGATATACTCATTTAGTGATTAATATGTTAATGAGTAGTCAGGGGTATCTGCTCCCATCTCTCTGCCTCTGATGGGTGGAGGGATGATCTTTTCCAGGGAGACTTGCCAGACTCCTCAATACACAAGTTCATGAGCTAAAAGGGGTCGTCTTATCATATCTATGTTTTTTTGATTCCCACCAGGAACCACCTTGATAGAGTTTTCCTCTGGCAAGCTGAGGGGGGTGGGTGGACTGGAAATCCACATTGAATTCACATTCCAGCCCACAGGGCCTTTCAGGCTTCCAACAGGATGTCTGGACACTTTCTAAAACCTGCCTACAAGAAATCTATCTATCTATGCCAGGCATGTACTAGCTACTCTGCTTCAGGAAGCAGAAGCCAGATGGAGAGAACTTTCTTCATTCACTTGCCTTTGAATTCATCCATCTATCCATCTACTCATTCCACAGACTTCAATAAAGGACTTCCAGGTTACTGGATTGTGTTTTCATCTTTGTGTCCATGAATGTCTAGTATGGCCCTAGCATATGGTAACTTTCTAGCAGATGCTTGTTGGAAAATAAAGTTTTTGAGTATAAGACTGAAAAAAGATGGTTGAAACCAAATTGTAAAAACACAGTTCTGGTTGTGATGAGTGACCATTAAAGTTTCTTGAGTCACGGAGGAATGCAATACAATCGACTTATATTTGTAGATGGCTTGTAGAAGGAAGAAAACTGGAGACTAGGAGAGTGGCCAGATGATACCTGAGAGGTACAGGCAAGAGTCCATAGTAAGGGTGTGGATTAATCAGTAAAAGCGAAAGGGGCAAAGAAGGGATGGGGAGCTTCTGGTCTAAGCTGACAGTTCTGCTTACTTCTCTTTAAAAATCACCTTGAAACAATAAGAGAAACTAGAATAAAACATATACTCCACGGTGCAACTAGGAGAACAACCTCAGGCCAAAATATACAAAGACAGAAACTATACAAGATGTTGGGGATTGATTTAGCACGGCAGAGAAAGCTTAAAAAGGTGAAAGTTAAGTGTCTGTGACTGGGTATATCAGTTGGAAGCAATTCTATTAATTTTGAAGAACTCTGGAGAGACCAAGAAACTAGAGATACCAGGTGCTGTGGAAGTTTGTCTTCATCAGTATGGGCTGCTATCATAAAGTACCACAGACTGAGTGGCTTATAAACAACAGAAATGCGTTTCTTATCATTCTGGAGACTGTAAATCAGAGATCAGGATGTCAGCGTGGTTGGGTTCTGGCGAGGGCCTTCTTCCAGATGGTTGACTGGTGGCTTCTCTTGTATGCACACGTGGTGGGAAGACAGCGAAAGCCCTCTTGGGTCCTCTTTACAAGGGCACTAATCCCATTCACGAGGGCTCCTCCCTCATGACCTAATTACCTCTGGAAAGCCTCACCTCCTAGTACAATCACATTGGGGTTTAGAACTTCAACACAGGAATTTGGGAACGCACACAAACAACCAGCCCATAACAAAAGCGGAGGTGTAGGATAGCTCAAAGCAGGAGAATTAGTTGAAAGTCTTTAAGAGAGCCAGCTAGACCTCCAGGTCTTCACCTTACACATCCAGGCAATGATTTCTCTCTCACTTTGGCAGGAAAGGAGGGATTTAGTCTCTGAAGTAATTGAACCAGGGGGTCTCTGAATTAAGAGACTCAAGGTATGGTAGAGAACTTGAGTAGGCAGTCAACTGAAAAGAGAGGGAATATGTGAAAGGCTGCACTCTGGATGGTGAGGCCCTCCACTCCCTTCCTTTGTCCCCTACTACAACAGCTGCGGCCCTTAAACCTCAATGGCAGGCACTGGCGCATCCTCCTCTGGGATCCTCAGTGACCAGGGAGAAATAGAAAAGGGACACACGTGAGTGCACACATGTGTATACTTCGTCAAGGAGAACAACTATAGGTTCAGTCATAATTAAGCCTAGCTCAGGCATCAAGGACTTCAATCTGTCTTTCAGCATCTCACTCTTAAAAATAAATGCAAAGCAGGGAGTCTAGATTTTTGAGAAAGACCCATCGCGTAACAAGCAGAGAGAAGAGAAAAGAACACCAAGAAAACAAGAAGCAGGAGAAAAGTTATTTTAAAGAAAACGATCATTAATATCCCTAGAGAGACAAGGATGCTTTTTTAAAAAAAAGGAAGTATAAGATAATAAGAAAAACATTTTATAAATTCACAGTATAACTAAACTTAAAATTCTAAAGAATAATTGGAAGATCTAGCTGAAGAAATTTCATTGAAAGTAGAACAGGTCACATACAAAGATGTAATTAGCAAGAAGACAGTGGAGAACTACATTCAGGATCATGAGGAAATATTATTTCCAATGTAGGAATATACAACTAGCCAAGTTATCAAGATGTGTAATGAAAGGAAAAATATATTTCCAACATACACAAATCTAGACAGATTTACCTCAAAGGATCATGTCTCAAGAAACTGTTAGACAAATATGCTCCACCAAGTAAGAAAAGAGAAAGCATGGGTTCTAGGAAGGACAGTGTCCAACACAGGGGAGAGGTGAAGGGAGTTCCCAGGCTGGTGGTGAAGGGAATTCTCAGGACAATAGCTAACTGTGTAGTTGACCTACACAGAGTAGGTAACCAGTCCACACAGCAGGGAGATTAAAGGCTCAAGAGAGAACTCTTCAGGAAAAATATAGAATGATAGGAAACTGTGTTTGACAAGTTGTTAGAGGAATGAGAAGATTGAGCCAGCCACTGGTACATAGACTACTAAAAAAATGAAAAGAAAAAAAAAGGCTGGGTACCGTGACTTATGCCTATAATCCAGCCCTCTGGAGACCAAGGCCAAAGGATGGTTTGAGATTAAGAGTTCAAGACCAGCCTAGGCAACATAGCAAGACCCTGTCTTTAAATAAATAAATAAAAAAGAAAAGAAAAGAAAAAGAAAAGGGAAGCAAGTATTAATCATGTGAAAAAGAAAGCAACCGTATACTAGTACACGACTTGATTCAGCAGTAAACAGTGTTTACATGGTCCTAACAAAGTCAATATTGAATACTGACTGAAACACACTTGTGATATGACTATATAGAAAGGATGCAAGAGTCTTTTGTTTTTTGGGGTTTTTTTTTTTGAGTTGGAGTCTCACTCTGTTGCCCAGACTGGAGTGCAGTGGCCGCTTCTGGCCACCGCAGCCTCGACCTGCTGGGCTCCGGCGATCCTTCCGCCTCAGCCTTCCAAGTAGCCGGAATTACAGGCGTGCGCTACCACGCCCGGCTGATTTTTTGATTTATTGTAGAGATGAGGTCTCGCTGCCCAGGCGGGTCTCGAACCCGCGGGCTTAGGCAATCCACTCACCTCAGCCTCCCAAAGGCGCAGGATGACAGGCTGAGCCACCGAGCCCGGCTAGGATGCAAGAGTCATAAGGAGGGACAGCAGGGAGCTTGAGAGAGCTAAGCAATTCTTTATTAGGAGATCAACACATAGTTGATATTCGGGAATCAAGAGAAAGCTGTACAAGCTTATTATTTAGAATCATGAAGATAAATACTAGATGCAATCGCTGCAAGAGCAGAAAGTGGTTACAGCTTGGCTAGGCCACTCTATACGGTGGTGGTGAGGGCTGTGCATTTCACAACCCCTAGAGGGCGCCATTCTTATCATGGAGTCTGTACCCTAAAGTTGAATTTTATACAACTTGCACATCCTTACCCAGCAGCTCAGCCTCTTGGGAGTGAGATCACCAGTGTGGCAGGTTGATGTGCGACTGGGACTGCTCTATTCAGCTGCAAACATGTTAGCACTGTTTGTTTAAATTATGTGTATATTAGACATACATTTGAGATAGACTCAAATTTGGATTTGGCAGCCTCTGAAGGATAGACAGAGGAAAAGAAGACAGTGCAATGAGTTAAGGATAATCTGTGAGAGAGAGAGAGAGAGAGAGAGAGAGAGAGAGAGAGGGAGGGAGGGAGGGAGGGAGGGAGAGAGAGAGAGAGAGAGAGAGAGAGAGAGAGAGAGAGAGAGAGAGAGAGAGAGAGAGAGAAACCAAATTAATATCATATAAGTAAAAAGGAGAGCGCTTCCAGAAGGCGGTAATGGCCAACAGCGCCACATGCTGGTGAGTTGGGAGTTATACAGGCACTGGGTCTGAGCACCGCCAGGGTCTTTTGAAAGGTCGTTTCCTCATCTAAAAAATGGTGGAAAAGATGCCAGCCTCACAACACCCTTTTGCGACTGCTTTCATGAAATATAGAGTGACAAACTTGCTGGAGTAAGGCATCATTTTCAGCACCCAGTTTTACATCTTGGCTATACTCTCCTAAAACGAATCTAAGCATTGTCTGGAGAAAAGGGTTATGCTACCAGAAATTAAGTTTATTTACAAAATTATATGAAGTATTTCCAAGATTCTGGGAATGATTAAAAAAAATTTGACTGAGGTTAGGCTTAACTTTCTTGAAACAGAGAGCTGCAGCTGGAATTTTGGAGGATCTTGGAGAATCCCATGGAAATTCCCTGGCCTTGAGGAATACTGTAGGGGACTCTTGCTGGATAGGTGAAATAACCTCTTTCCCGCCGCAGGACTCAAGTTGCAAGATGAGCTTTCCTTCCCTCCCAGAAAGCAGACACACAACAGTGACATTAAGGTGATGCTCTCTTGACCCAGCCCAGGCCTGACTTTCAGGAAGACAAGTTGGATCTTGTGCCTGGAGGCATCAGCTCAAGAAAAAATCAAGGAGTACCTGGGAGGAGGAAAAATCTGGAGTGGAGTGTTGTTCCAATCTCACTCAAATCTTTATCCTCTTCTAACTACAGTAATGAGATCTCCCTACAGCAACAAGTCCATGTAAAACCATGTGGGCTGTTGAGGAAGCCCCTAGTTGCCTCTGTTCTGGTATCTTTTGCTTCACATGATGTTTGTCTTCATGAAATTTAGCAATAACAATAGCAACAACGTTATAGAGTTTGCTACATGCCAGGTACTATCCTCTGTACTTTATTTGCATTAACTTTTGTACTGAGAAGGAAAATTAGGCACAGAAAGGTTAAGCAACTTGATAATATCAGAGGCAGGCTCCCTGAACACTGGACTCCGCCGTAACTTCAAGATCCTCAGCATCTATCTCAGAAGTCCTCAAAAACCTGCAGTGACTTTCACTGGAGACAGACTATCCAGACTTCTTACCTTGGCAATGCAAGATTGTTTATGGCAACACCCAACACCACCTCTAATGTATCTTACCACATTCCAGGTATGCTTGCTACACTGAGTTTCTCGCCTTTCCAGATGACCTTGAAATCTCACACCTTTGGGCTTTGGCTAATGCCATATCTTCATCCTGGAATGAAGAGTAATGGAAGTAGTGGAGTGATCGAAAATAAAGGAATCTGGAACTAAATTGATCCATGTCTGTCTATCCTCTTTTATTCTCTTTCCAGCTATGGAAGAGTTGCTAGTTGTCTTCTGGATATGCACTCTCTCTGTGTCTAGAAATAACAGAACCTTGATCTTTAGATGGACACATCACTGATTATCTAAAAGACTGTTTGATTATGTTACTATTTTAGTCAAATAGGTGGAAATGTTGCATAAGGCTTCTAGAAATTTTCTTATATGGAAAATAGCCCTTCTTCCTCCTTCCTGCATTGTTTGTTGGAGTGCGGGTGTGATATCTGGAGCTCTAGCAGCTATCTTGCACCACAAGGATGACAGCTACATACCAGGGATGTTGGAGCTGAGATTCTGAGAAGTTCTGTGTCTCTGGTGACTGTACATTGGTCAAGTCAGCTCTGGATTACCTACCTGCCTTCTGTCTCATTTAAGCCTCAGTTTTTCAAGTGTTTGTTATTCATAGTTAATCCTAACCTTAACTGACAAACTATTGATAACTGATAACACTGAGAATATTGCTTACCTTTCTGGGTTTAAACTTCAGCAGTAAAATGGAGAGAATTACACCTATTGAGATTGATGGTGGTAGAAGAAAATATGAGATAACGTGAAAAAGAACGGCATATGTTCTGGCAGGCTAGGGAGGTATTTTTGGGAAAGGGAGCATTTCAGGATCAAGCAAGTCATGCCACACCTGCCCCTACCTACTTGTCTGAGCCCAGCCCTCTCAGTTATATTTCACCCAGTCTTTGGAGTTCCTAATGAGTAAGGAGTCAGTGGACTAGTTGATTTTTGGGGTCTCATTAGAAATTTAAATATAGCAGAAGTCTCTCTACATTCCCTTTTTTCCATGTTTATGGATAATCCTGGATGAGCAAGGATTCCTTTCTTTATATATCCCCTGAAGACCATGACATTTTTCTCTAACAGCCTTCAGAAATCCATACACAGAGTCTGTCAGCTCTCTCTCTCTCTCTCTCTCTCTCTCGCAGTAGGACTAGAACGGTATTAGGGGACAGTAAAGAAATGAAGCAGAGTGAGGCTTTTAGGGATGGTGTGCTTCAGAACTTCTAAACAGACTGAATCTGAACCGGCCAAACTGACCTCTTTTTGTGTTCAACCATAGCGGATAACTTGCTCTTTTTGAAGACTCTAAGCACTTTCAAAATTCAGCATCTTATGTCAATTTCTTCCCTCTGCCTGAAGTAACCTTTTCCCATGGTTTTCTGGGCCAACTTCTGCTCTTTCTTTGAGGTTCAGCTTAAATGTCATCTTCTCTGAGAAGCTTTTTCTAGACCAGTTGATAGAAAACTATGCTGGAGGCAAGACTGGCATCCTGTCGTGAAAGAGAGTAGGCTTCCTAGATGTGTGTGTTAAAAGAAGGCTGCTCACATTAGCTAGAAAATGAGCCAAGGGAACCTCTGTGGGGACGGCCATGCTTCCCACACTTCTAACCAGAAGCAATTTGGGGTTCAAGTGGACTATGACTTAGGTGGTCAAAGACTCAATGCCATTGGGCATGGTCACAATACATTTAGCAGGAAAAAACTAAAGTAGGTGAAACTCTTAGCCGTAATAATTCCCAGGACATTTGCATAACATTTCACCTTGAGCAGTGAACATTCATTCTTCGAGGTAAACTGATCATAACATATATGCTTCAGGAACTGAAGAATTAACTTGCCACATATGACATATGGCTGTCAACTAGATGCACTTAACTGCTAAAGGGTACCTGTCAAAACTAGTGACTTTGGTTATAGAACAGATGATCTATATCTCTTCTTGGAACCTCTAATTAAACAGTAGAAACAATGAGCTATTAAGCCTATTTTTTTTTTATGAGTCAGAGTCTCACTCTGTCTCCCAGGTTGGAGTGCAGTGGCATGCTTATGGCCACCACAGCCTTACCTACTGGGCTCAGGCCATCCTTCCATCTCAGCCTTCCAAATATCTGGAACTACAGGCACACATCACCATGCCTAGCAAATTTTTTGATTTATTGCAGAGATGAGGTCTCACCAAGCTGCCAAGTCTGGTCTTGAAAACCTGGGCTCAGGCAGTTCTCTTGTCTCTGCCTCCCAAGGTGATGGAGTTGCATGATCCGCCATGCCCAGCTAAGGTTATTCTTAATTCAGGATGTTAATGCCATTTAAAAAAATTTAATTGTGGTAAAGTATATGTAACAAAAAGTACATGTGTACAATTTATCACCTTAACTATTTTTATGTGTAGGGTTCAGTAGTAGTAAGTACATTCACATTGTTGTGCAACCGTCACCGCCATCCATCTCTAGAACTCTTTTCATTTTGCAAAACTGAAACTCTGTACCCATTAAACAATAACTTCCAATTTGTTATCTCTTTACTTTTTTGCTTTTTGTCTCTGTGAATCTGACTACCCTAAGTATCTCACATAAGTATGATTATACAGTTTTTGTCTTTTTGTGTCTTGCTTATTTCACTTAACATACTGTTTTCAAGCTTCATTCATGTTGCAACATAAGTCCGAATTTTCTTCTAAGGCTGAATCTGAACAATATTCCATTGCATGTGTATATCACATTTTGTTTATTTATGCATCTGTAGATGGACACTTGTATTGCTTTTGGCTATTGTGAATAAATGCTATTGTGAGTATGGATGTACAAGTTTCTGTTTGAGTTTCTGATTTTTATTCTTCTGAATACATACAGAAGTGAAATTGCTGAATCATAGGTGATTTTATTTTTAATTTTTGAGGAACTGCCATGGCTATTTTCCACAGGATCTATACTGTTTTACATTTCCACCAACAGAGAATAAGGGCTCCAATTTCTTCACATGCTCATCAACAATTGTTTTCTGCTTTTTTTTCCTGATGTTGATAGCAGCCATCCTAATGGCTGTGATGTCTCATTGTCATTTTGATTTGCATTTCTCTAATGATTAGTGATGTTGAGCATCTTTTTGTTACTTAAACATAAGAAAATGTTTCCTTTGTATGTTCTTTGTTGTATTGGGAATGTATAAGTATCACACCAGTGTAATCAAGTCATTTGTTTATGGTTTTTTTAAAGGTCTAAACACATCCCTGTTTATTTCACCTTACATGGATGGTGCTACATTTCAGGGATAGTTCATCATGACCAAGTGGGCTTTCTTTCCAGGATGCAAGGTTGGTTCAACATATATAAATCTATAAATGTAATCCATCACATAAACAGGAGTAAAACCAAGAACCACATGATTATCTCATTAGATGCAGAAAAAAAGTATTTAGTAAAATCCAACATCCCTTCTTGATAAAAACCTTGAACATCTAGACATTCAAGGAACATTCCTCAAGACATTAAGAGTCATTGACAAACCTGCAGCAAACATTATACTAAATGAGCAGAAACTGGAAGCATTCTCTCTAAGAACTGGAAAAAGACAAGAATGCCTACTCTCACCCTTCCTATTCAACATAATACTTGAAGTCCTACCCAGAGCAATCAGGCAGGAGAAAGAAATCAGAGTATCCAAATGGGAAAAGAGGAAGTTACGCTATTCCTCTTTGCAGATGATATGATTCTATACCTAGAAAATCCTAGGGAGTCTGTCAAATAATTCCTTGCATAGATAAATGACTTTGATAAAGTCTTGGGATACCAAATCAATGCACAAAAAAAACATTGCGTTTCTTTTATTTTTTAATTTTTTAATTTTTGAGTTAGAGTCTCACTCTAAGCTGGAGAACAGTGGCACACTCACCGCCACCCCAGTGTCGACCTGCTGGGCCCCAGAGATCCTTCTGCCTCAGCCTTCCAAGTAGTTGGAACTACAGATGCACACTATCATGCCTGGCTCATTTTTTATTTATTGTAGAGATGAGGTCTTGCCAAATTGCCTGGGATGGTCTTGAACCCATGTACTCAGGCAATCCACTCGCCTTGGCCTCCCAAAGTGCTGGGATTACAGACTGAGCCACCAATCCTGGCCAAACCATTGCATTTCTATATACCAACAAGAAGCAAACTGAAAACCAAATAAAAAAACACAATTCCATTCACAATAACCACATCTCCCCAAAAATGTGAAATACATTTACAATGAGAACTAAAGAACGCTGCTCAAAGAAACCAAGAATGACACAAACAAATGAATAAACACTTGGATGGTGCTAATAGATCCATCAAAATTGCAATCCAACTCTTCCAACTCTTCATTACTAAAGTTTGTGTTGTGCACAAGCATCAATAATTAGAGGTCAGTTTCAAGATAATATAGCTTTTCTCATAATCAACTCCTGTCTGTAGAGGATATAATGGCTACACAGTTCTCTCCTGTGGCTTTGAGGGTTTTTTTTGTTTTGTTTTGTTTTTAGCAATGAGATGTGATAAATACACCTGAAAAATTCCTGGATTGCCTCTTCTGATTTGTGCTTTACATGTTTCTTCTCTGTTGAGCAAGGCATCAAGAGGGTAAATCCTATGTTTGCTAGAACAGTGTGTGAATAAAATCGTTTTAAGGTCATAGCAATCCATTTAAAGACAACAAGAGGACAAACTCTTCCTCTGAGATGTCGAAGGTTTGAAAGAGTCTTTGGTAGTAATAGCTCCAACAGAGCTTTAAAAAACCGGATACATTTACTGTCAGTCTTCTAGCCTTTCCAGCATAATCATAAGTCCAGATAACCTTCAGAGGAGCTTAGC
Source organism: Cephalopachus bancanus (assembly GCA_027257055.1). Taxonomy (NCBI): domain Eukaryota; kingdom Metazoa; phylum Chordata; class Mammalia; order Primates; family Tarsiidae; genus Cephalopachus; species Cephalopachus bancanus. The sequence goes on along the minus strand of JAPVLO010000292.1, from coordinate 993,038 downwards.
AAAAATAAGTCAAGAGGAAAGTACATGCTTCTTGCTTGGGAAAATGTATGCCTTCTTGATCAGATCACAGCAAAAATGATCAACCAGAATAGATCATATACAGTTTAGGTAGAAATTTGAGTCAAGTTCTCCTGAGATTCATTCCACATACTGCTGTTTAGTCCCACTGTATTCTGAGGGAAGTAAATTTGGCAAGCATTTTTTTTTCCTTTTAGATGAATAGTCGACTTCTGAAAGAATTGTCCATGGGAATCCACTCATTCTCTCAAAGTTTGAAACAAGGACTCATTGAAATCACTGCCAATCCTGGTATTTAGGTCTCCTGAGATGTTGTTTGAACCTGCAGAAGAAATACAGATTATTATCAAACTGTATGTCTGAGCAGACAGGGCAGTGAGAGGAGTATGAGAGAACATCCTCACACTGTCAGAAAAATCAGTCAAGACCGGAAGAATGAAATCCTGCTCCCCACACTTGGGGACTGTGGAGCAAGCAGAGGTTGGCTGAGATAAGAGTGGCTCTTCCACTAGAGCTTTCGAAATTTTTCTTTTGTTTTTTTCTTGACAGTCACAGAAATAGTCTAAACTCATGAAAAAAGGAAATTCTAAAATGAAAGAAGCCTATAGGCATGTTCATTTGAGGGGAACACAGGGCTGACATTTTTGTTTGAGTCGGAGTCTCACTGTTGCCCAGGCTGGAGTGCAGTGGCACACTCCCGGCCACTGCAGCCTCGACCTGCTAGGCTCAGGTGATCCTTCCGCCTCAGCCTTTCAAGTGGCTGGAATCACAGGCATGCGCCAACAATGCCTGACTAATTTTTCTTGATTTATTGTAGAGATGAGGTCTCATCAAGTTGTCCAGGCTGGTTTCGAACCTATGGGCTCAGGCAATCCTCTCACCTTGGCTTCCTAAAGTTCTGGGATTATGGGTGTGAGCCACCACACCCAGCTGGGGGCTGACCTTTCAAGCATGCTTCAGACTCTTTCTTAGATCTAATTGGAGGGTTTCATACCCTAAGAGTACCACATCTACCTTTTTAACTACGCCTTGAGTGGTTTCAGCTGCTTTACTTGACTTGAGCAACTCCAACAGCAGACTTTTATTTTTACATTTTTATTTTAAAGATAAGAGGTACAATTCAGGGTTAGGCATACAAATGGTCATTGTACAGGTAAAGTTTGGTCCTCACTTCGGTCACCACTTCACCTGGTTTGAGATCAGGTACCCTTATTGATGAAGGGTGCTCCCCTATACCCTGGCAGTTTCCCACTACTGCCAATCCCTTTCTTATAGTATTATGTTGATTGTTCAGGGTCCACTTATGAGTGAGAACTTGTGGTAGTGATAGATCTTTAAAATTATCAGAAAATCTAATAGACAAGAGTCTCTCCTTCAGAACCCAAGTTGGCCATGTTTCAAGTGAGGACACCCACTGGGCCTGGCCTCCTAGTAGAGCAGCATAGCTTGGGGTGGGGGGCAGGGGGCCGTCACAGGGCAAATGCTCTGGAATCAGAGCTGGGTTTGCATCCTACTTGCACCGATTCCTAGCTGTGAGACTTTGGGCAAGTTATTTAAGCTCTCTCTACCTTGATTCCTTCACCTGTAAGATGGCAATAAAATTAATGTATACTGACAAACGAGCTTTTGAGAATCTCATGTGTTCATTCATGTAAAGTGCTTAGAACTAGGATGGGCACTTGCTAAATGTTTGATAATTGTTATCTTGAATCATTATTACTAATTTTACCATGGAATTTATCCCTTGTTCCCAGTAAGAAATCATGGCCCAGATCTGCCTGACTCCATTCATTTGGTCTAAGAGAGATTTTGTACAACGAGTTCCTGAAAATGAGGTATCTTTAGAGTGTCCATGTGAGATCACCTGCCTTGGGGTGAGATTTACTGGGGACTAAGCCAAGGAAGAAATCCTTAGACTCTCTGAAGTGAGAGTGCAGTTTAACAGCTAGTGAGACTAAGTTCAGGGAAATTCTCCCTCCCAAGGAAGAATCTATCCTTGAGACCTTCAGGGCCCCTCACTTGAACAAGCTCCTTCCAAGGCACTGGGTGATGCTAGCCAATTTGTTATTCATAATTTTGTCTTATTTTTCTTCAAGAGGTCTCCCAAATCATATAATCTTTAGACCCCTCAAAACTTGAATCCACTCCTACATAGGACTTACAGGCAAAGAACACCTTTTTCGGGGGGGAAGGACTTCAATTGGCCATGTTTCCTCGTCTGAACACTCTGAAGATATCTCATTCCCAGGAACTAGTTGGACATACTCTATTTTAGACTAAAGAAATGGGGCCAAGACTATGAACAGATTCAGTTTAACCCTCATAAAAGTCATTTATTAAAAGTTGAAATATTGTCATTTGGGCCTAGACTGGCGGTTCTCCACCTCAGAATGGGTGCTCGGGGTATTTTAGAAAGATCAAATTTCCTTCCTTATATTGCACACACTAGGCAGGGAGGGAACTTATCAAGTTTTCTCCCCAGTTAATTTTAATACACTCTGCCAAATTGGCTGACCATCAGTGATCTGAATGACAAAACCCTACCTCCCTAGAATATAGTATGTTTTCTCTTGGGAAGCTATGGTGGATGTGATGGTGCCCCATTCAGATCCCCTACCCTACCCAGGAGTGTCACCTGGTGAGCCCATGCCAAGTCCCTCCCCAACGTTGCCCTCAAGGGAAGGAACTTCTTCACCCAAGATTAAGTCTCCTGGTACATGCAAGGTTCTAGTGACTAAAGACTCAGCCACTAGCCTCAATTCAGGGTATCTCTGAAGGTCCATACCAGCCTCAGAGCTCCCTGGGGAACTCATGACTTCATTTCAGTTGCAACCCAATAATACTTCTCCCTCTACTCCATCCTGCTTCCCTCACTTCCTTACAAGAGTCTTTCTGAGTGCCCTCCCCCATAAATCTCCTGAATGCAAATCTCTGCCTCAGAGTCTGTTTCCTATGAAACTGACCCATGACAAACCCCAGTCACAGTCTTTCCCCTTCCCCATTCAACATAACCTAGCCAACACCCCAAACACAGCATCTCAGAAGAGAAACATTTATAACTTTGAGAAATAAATTTGTAAGAGACACATTATAGATATACAAAATAAATTATGTCAATGCTCAGGGGTGGGGGGAAACTATAGTATAAAAAAAAAAAAAGCCGGACTCGGTGGCTCAGCCTGTAATCCCACGCTTGGGAGGCTGAGGTGAGTGGATTGCCTGAGCCCGCGGGTTCGAGACCCACCTGGGCAACTTGGCGAGACCTCATCTCCACAATAAATCAAAAAATTCACCAGGTGTGGTAGTGCGTGCCTGTAGTTCCAGCAACTTGGAAGACTGAGGCGGAAGGATCGCCGGAGCCCAGCAGGTCAAGGCTGCGGTGGCCAGGAGCGGTCACTGCACTCCAGTCTGGATGACAGAGTGAGACTACAACTAAAAAAAAAAAAAAAAAAAAAAAGTTTAGTTGGAGATGGTTTAAAAATGAAATATAAAGCTACAGGTTAAAGAAACACATGTAAGATTAGATTACACAGATGAGGTTTAAAATAAAAGACTAGAAGCTGAAATTTTATAAAAGTAAAAAGAAATCAAGATTTCAGATGAAAAGCTAAGATCCAGTGTGAAAAGCTGAAAACATAAACATAGATGGTAGTTGAGAATAGGAATAAAATTCAAGAACTAAAGGATTAAAAAAATTGGGAATGGTTTTAAAAATAAAAGCAGTTTCTCAAAAGGTTAAGCATAGAATCACCATATGATCCTGAAATTTCACTTCTCAAACTATATCCCAAAGAATGAAAGCAGGAACTCAAATAGACATTTCTATACTCATGTTCATGGAGGCATGATCCACAAAATGTTGTACATAGATACCATGAAATCTATTATTCAGCCTGAAAAATGAAGAATATTCTGACATATGCCATAACATGAATGAACCTTGGAGACATTATGCTAAGTGAAGTAAGTTAGTCACAGAATAACAGAAAGACAGATACCTTATGATTCCACTCATATGAGTTACCTTGAGTAGTGAAATTCACAGTTACAGAAAATAGAATGGTGGTTATCAGAAGCTAAGGGAAAGGAGGAGAGAATGGACAGTGTCTTGGTACAGAGCTTCAATTTGGAGCAATGAAAAAGTTCTGGAGATGGAGAGTGGTGATGGTTGCACAACACTGTAGATGTATTTAATGCCATGGAATTGTATGCTTAAAAATTATTACATTATTATTAAATTATAATCCCAGCACTTTGAGAAACCAAGGCGGGAAGATTGCTTGAGGCCAGGAATTTGAGACCAGCCTGGGCCACATAGTGAGACCTCGTCTCTACAAAAAAAAAAAAAAATAGCCTGGTATAGTGGCCCGTTCCCGTATTCCCAGCTACTTGGGAGGCCAAGGAGGAAGTATCGCCTGAGCCCAGAGGTCAAGGCTGCAGTGAGCCGTGATCATGCTACTGCACTCCAGCATGGGCAACAGAGTGAGAGCCTGACTTAAAAAAAAAAATCCAACCTTGGGAAGAGTCAGGACTGGTTTAGGGACTCTGCCTCTCTCAGATCCGGAGAGCTACACCATGCCTTTTGATAACCTCATAGGACACCAGCAAACCTCGCCCTGGGAGGTGCCCAGGCCACCTGAGTTTCTGCCTTGGCTGGCTTCTTCTCTGATCACTGGCAGCTCCACTGCACTCCAGCCTGAGTGACAGAATGAAACCCCAACTCACAAAAAAGTATTAAAATGGCAATTTTTGCTATGTATAATTTGTCACAATAAAAAATCCCCTCCCCCCAAAAATCTAAAACTAAAAACAAAAGTTCATATATTAGAAGAAGAAGAAGAAGAAGAGGAAGAAGGAGGAGGAAGAGGAGGAGGAGAAGAAGAAGAGAGAAACTCTGGCTGAACCTGGTCAGCTTTGGTTCTGAACAGAACTGTGTCTGCTGGAGATGCAATTCCCCTTCACAGAGGAGGGAGTAGGTAACAAAGACAATGCTCCTGCTCTCAGTCGCCCATCGTGTTTATGTTCCTGACAAAGGCAAGTTTTTCAGCTGGGTCCTCTGGCGACCATGAACATGCCTCCTGAGTTGGACACCCCTCTGGAAACTTCTCAGGTACCTGCCATAATCCACGTTTAGATGAGGAAATGAACCTGAGGGCAGGCCTCATCCTGGAGGGGAGATACTCCCCGGAACAGAGATGGAGGGGGAGTGTCAAAGTCAAGGTGGGTAGTTGTGACTCACCCACTTACTTTAACCAGCAAATTTGGGGGCGGTGACTATTTTGAGCTGTGTCTAAAGGAAGTCTTTCCTGTGTATAGGAATGCAAGTCTTGGCAGCTGTCACCATGGCGTCCTAACAATTGTTCCCTCTTTCCTGATAGTCCTCCCAGCCTGTAGCTCCAGCACTGAGAATCCTTCTCACAGAGATACTTGGGTTATGAAAATACTCCCAAGGAGGAAGTTGCTTTTCCTGGTATGGAGGAAGTAGAAAGGCAAGTGTGATCTGGATTGTACCTGGTTCTGTTCCCGTGGGAACAGCTGCCAAGAATTCCCACCCAGCTGCAACCAATGCCAGCATTTCTCTCCATCCTCCAAAACTCTAGATATTTCAGGAAGTCATTCTAAATTCATTATATTTATGATGTTTCCTGAAGATACATTCATTTGCGCATTCCAATCTTTATTCATTTGGCTAGTCTCTCATTCTTCAAATATCTATTCTACAAATATTTACTGAGTACTTAATATGTGCCACTCTGCAGAACTGTGTTAGGAAGTTCAGCGAATGAGTCTAGTATAAACACCTAATTTTAAGGTGATGATATAGGCCTTGAGTTGCTCTAACCAATGCAATAACCACTGGCCACATGTGGTTGTTTAAATTTGAATTACTTAAAATTGAAAAGTTAGTTTCTGAGTCACAATCACATTTCAAGTTATCAACAGCCTAATGATATGCAGATCCAGAACATTTCCAGAAGGTTCTGTTGGACCACAATGACTCAGAGAGTTGAATGAATTCCCTGGATTGCATAGCCATTCAAATCAAACTCTGTGAGCAGTCACAATTTTCTTGTATCTTATGTTTCTCCCAATATAGCCATGAGACTTGGCTGTAGACACCAAAATATTTTAAAGAAAACAGAACAAAAATGGAGATGTGTATACAAATATATATATTTAAAATTTTATTGATTGATTGAGTTGGAGTCTCACTCTGTTGCCCAGGCTGGAGTGCAGTGGCACACTCACGGCCACCCCAGCATCGACCTGCTGGGCTCCGACGATCCGTCCCCCTAAGCCTTCCATGTAGCTGGAACTATGGGTGCATGTTACCAGGCCTGGCTAATTTTTTTATTTATTGTAGAGACAAAGTCTTACTAAGTTGCTTGGGCTGGTCTGAAACCCATGGGCTTAGGCAATCCAAAGTGCTGGGATTACAGACTGAGCCACCGAGCCCAGCCTACAGATATTTTTAAAACGATCCAGGTAATTGACTTTGGCTAGAGTAAAATATCTGCATGTCTAACTGAATATTTTTATTTGCAAAACACATCTTTAAAAACTTTGAAAGCATGGCTTCGGTGGTTAGCCTAGACCCCTGCCACTGTTTTGACTACGGAAAGACTGCTTTGGCTAGGATAGACGTAGACCATGCAGACCCATCCCTGATGGAGCCAGGCAAATCCTTAGGCTGCTGGATCACTGAGGAGATTTTTTTGTGAAGACCAGTGGATGGGAACAGAGGCTGGGGTTCAGTCCTGCCTCCAATATTTGGGCAAGTGTCTCAATTTCTCTAAGTATCAGAATCCTCACCTCTGAAATAAGTATAATACTACCAGCATGGCATGGCCATCTGGAAGATCAAATGGCATGATTTATGTGGGAGTTTTTCAAAAACTTTAAAGCAGTAATCAAACATTCTTGATAAAATGCCATTCCTGTTACCTGAGGGCTGAGCACACCTGCTGTCCTTCTTGCTGTTTCATAATGTTTTTATTTGTGCAGGGAGCTTGAGGCAGGCCTCTGACATGCTCTTGTTATTTTTGAGTTTCAAAAGCAAAAGATAACAAATCAGCTGAAATTACTTCAAAAGGCCAGATTACTACAGGCTACCTCTCTCTCTGACTGACCATATAAGCCAGCTCAGGAAAGATGGAAATTATCTTTTCATCTATTACAGCTAACTCTTGTAGTGTGGGGACCCAGCTGAGCTGGAGTTGGACAACCATCCAGTGTTCTTGAAGAAAGATTCTCTGAGTAGGAATGGGCCATGTCATCAAACGCTAACAGGAATCTGTGAACTGCTAACCAGGTCCATGCAATGGCTTATGATACTGGAATTACAAGTGCACAACACCATAGGATGTGTCACAGAACCGAACAGTAGTGTTATTGCCACACTCTGCTTATAAGGATACCTTTTATTATTTTCCCTTTTGGACTCCACGTTGTATCAAAAATATCCACAATGACAATAATCACCACCAGCATGTATTGAGCACTTACAATGTGCCCTTCTTGCACATTATCTTATTTAATGTTGCAGAGAAACTCAACTAAGGAGTAGGATTTTTTTTTTTTGAGTCGGAGTCTCACTTTGTCACCTAGGCGAGTATAGTGGCATGATCATGGCTACTGCAGCCTTGACCTCTGGGCTCAGACAATCCTTCCACCTTGGCTTTCCAAGTAGCTAGTATTACAGGTGTGTGTGCCACCATGCCTGGCTAATTTTGATTTATTGTAGAAACACAGTCTCACCATATTGTCCAGTCTGGGCTCAGGCAGTCCTCTCTCCCTGGCCTCCCAAAGTGTCAGGATTATAGGCATGAGCCACCACCCTGGCCTTAGGTATTGTTTTTATTTAGATTTTTACACATGAAGAAATTGAGTCTTTGAAATAATTGATTTCTTTAAAAAAACGCATTGGTTAGGTGCTTGTATGTTTTCCCATTTTTCAAAATAATTGAAGACATGTTACTGTCATTATAAGATATCCAGTGTTGCTAACTGATATAATTCTTGTCAGAGCAGAAAAATCTGATGTGGCAATTTAGCTTATGCACCTTTGTGATTGGTAAATGTACACATTCAATCAAGTTTTTTGAAATATGAAAAGAGCTTGTGAGGTCAGCTGGAGATTTGTGTTCACCAGGCTGGGAGCCCCTGGAAACCCAAAGGAATGTCTTCTCTGGCCAAAAACAAGAATCAGAATCCCACTGCATCATCATGAGAGGCTGCAGGACATTTTTAAGTGACATTTTTTCCCCCAAGCTGAAGGTAAATTTGCTAAATCTTGAGATTGAATTATACCGGGATGCCCAAAAAAATATGCACACATTTTAAGAGATATTAAGAGATGTTCACCATATCATATCTGGGCACTGATAGTAACCACATTGAGCACTTCTTGTAACTGCAGAAGTCAAACGTGACTTGTCCTCATCTTATTGAGTATTATAATTTTAACACAGTTTTTTCCTTTCTTAACTGTATCCTTTTTTGGCACCCTCTGTATATTAGACAATGTTTATTTTCCCCTTTCCAGTTGTTACAGCTTATTGAAGGCAAGTGTCGGTGTCACCAAGAACAATTACAATGCTCTATCTTGGGTCCCGTTTTCTGCTGTGTCTACCCTGAATGTTTCTGTGCCATCTCCAGGCTTTACAACCCGCTTATAGGCAGATGATCCCCAAACACATATCTCTCTTCAGGTCTGCCACCTCCCAGAGAGCTAGATGATCTGGACTCCTCAGTTGGATGCCTGACAGGTATCTCAAGTCCAAACAGAGCTCTTGATGTCATCCTGCCTGCCCCTAAGCCTCATCTCTCCTTGGGGACTGCCCTGAGAATCTCATGTTTTCTATCCTTCCACTCTAGTGAACTTCATATTCATGGCTGCCTGGCTGTTGCCTTCAAATGCTAAATGATAGGAAGTAAGCAGCAAGCACAGAAGGAAGAATCTAAGTTAGATTTGGAAACAACTTCTTGTCAAATGGTGATTTCTTGGGCGTGTGTGGGGAGGGTGGGTATTGACTGGGAAGAAGCTTGAGGGAAATTTCTGGGCTGCCAGAAATGTTCTATATCTTAATCTAAGTGTTGGCTATGTGGACGCATACATATATGCATATAAGTTATGTTTCAATTTTTTGAAGTTAAAAAAAAAAGAAAAAGAAAAAAATGAAGAAAGAACTTCTTGCCAAGATTCTAAAGACAATGTGGCAGCACATGAAGCAATGTTGTGGAATCTACTTTCTTGGCTTTCATTCAGAATAGAATGGGAGTCCTAACCGTCTGGAAGTGTTCAGTGCCTAGAATTAAAGGCATATAATCAGAAATCACATTTATTCTACTTACTTCTACCCTTGGCCCTGTGTTAGATGCATCATGATGAATTTTTAATATGTTACTTAACATTTCATCACAGAAGAGTATTTAAGGACATCACGGATAACTGATATGCTGGGTGGAGAGATGTTTGAGAGTTTCCAGCCTGGGCCACCCTCACTGTGGAACCAAATTACTGTGGGATTCTTAGGGGTCAAGAGCATCCATCTGTTTGCCAGGCCTTTCCTGAATATGTTCAAATGCCACTGTGTCCTTCAGTTTCAGAAATAAGCCAACCTAAAGCAAACCAGACTGTGATAAAGGAATGTCTTTAGAAATTTATATTTATGGTAGAAGCCAGCAACATGGTCTGTGGCACCTCAAAGAAGCCAAGTTGACCTGTGGGTTTTCCCTTTTTTTCCTGTACCTACTGACCAACAGTGGGAGAACATGATCAATGGTCTCTCATGCAACTAAGTAGACAGGAACTAGGTATGTCATCACCTGTAGGCAGGAGCTTGTGCTTGCCAGATTGGATGGGGTAGGAGTGCAGGGAGCTTAGTGTGCAGTGTGACAGCACAGTAGTTAAAGTCTGTGTTCCACAGCTGCATTACCTGGGTTCAGTCCCCACTGCTGCCTCTTCCTGGGCGTGTGACCTTGGGCAAGCTTCTGAATCTCTCTGTGCCTGAAGTAATCGTAAGCGATAACACCAGCCTCGTGGATTTTAATGATTTTAGGTGTTTATACATATAATGAAACAATCCTTGGAGCATGACATTATCCTTACAGATAAAGAAACTGCTGACCGGGTACAGAGGTTCACGCTTGTAATCCCAGTACTTTGGAAGGACTAGTTGGGAAGATTGCTTGAGCCCAGGAATTTGAGATCAGCCTAGGCAACATAGCAAGACACCTGTTTTTACTGCCTATATAAATTAACCAGGGATTGTGGTACATACACTGGAAGCCCAAGCAACTTGGGAGACTGAGGTTGAAGGACTGTCTGAACCCAGAAGGTCAAGGTTGCAGTGAGCCATGATTGTGCCACTGCACTCCAACCTGAGTGACAGAGGAGACCCTGACTGAAAGAAAAGAAAAGAAAAAAGAAAAGAAAGAAGGAAGGAAGGAAGAGAAAGAAAGGGAGAGAGAGAGAAAGAGAGAGAGAGAAAGAGAGAAACAGTAAACAAGGAAGCTAAATACTTTTTTGGGAAGAACAGTTTGCAATCTCCAGTCCATCTGACCCCAAGCCTGTGTTCTTAATCACGGTTTTACACTCCTTCCATAAGGCATTGACCCCTGACAGAGGCAAGCTGGCACCAGGGACAGGGGAAAGAAAGAAGGCCTCCTGGCACTGAATCAAACCTGCATAATGTGATCCAGGGATGAGGGTGTAGAATCCAGAGACCCGAATTCATATCCTGGCCCTGTCACCACCAGACTATGTGATCTTGAGCAGATCACTCACCTCTCGGCCACAGACTACCCAACTGTGCAGTGGGGAGTTGGACAGGGGGCCTCTAAGATCCCCCAACCCTGGCATTCTGTGATTCTGCTTCTTGCACTCAGCCCTGTCCATAGCACTTGCTCCAGTCTGGGTAAGTGACTGTGATGGGGAACAGAGGCTTATGGGCCACTACTGTGCCAGTATGTGTGAAGGTACCTCAAGTGACAAATGTATCTGAGCAAATCTCTCTCCTGTCCTCGCCAACATTGATTTTTCCAAGTATGGTATTGATGCACTGCTGAGATGGAGAGGGGAAGAGTACACAGAATTCTCTCCTGAGTCCACAGAGGGCAGGTCTTTGCAGAACTGTCTGCTCTGTCTTTGTGACTTCCTGGGGCTTCTGCAAGCACAGTATAGACACTGCTGACCTCGTATAGCAGGTGGAAGAAGAGTGAGGAAGCAATGTTCTCCCTGGCTTGAAGGCCAGGAATGGAAGCCACCTGACTTCTAGTCATAACTCCATTGCTTCTTGCCCCTGGAACCCGAAATCAGTTCTTCTTGGGGCCTCAATTTGCTGATCTATCGGGGAAGAGAGATCAGGGAATCCTTACTGAGTCTTGAAGAACTGGTAGGAGTTAGCTGGAAAATATAGGCTTTAAGAAAGGGAATTCTGGGGCACACCTCATCAACGAGGGTACCTGCATAATGACCATTTGTATAACCCTGAATTGTTTCCCACATATTTAAAATAAAAAAAATTAAAAATTAAAGGAAATTCAAAGCAGAGGGTCCTGCATGTATTGAGGGCAAGAAAGAATGACTGCACCACAGAAGACAAGTAATTCAGAACAGCTGGAGTGTAGAACCACGCTTTGGGGTATGTAGAGAGGAGGAGAAAGGAGAAGGGAGAGAGTACCAAAGGAAAAAGCAGGGAAAGAGAACAGAGCTTTATTCCTACTTCTAATTTAAAAATTCTATAAACATGTGATTTACCCAAGGTCATATGGGTGGGAGAGAGGATGGCCCCAAAATGTGTTGGGGATGGCATAGGCATGGATGTGGTGAAAACACTGCCCTTGAGATTGGCTGCCAGAAATTTTCCCATGAGGCCTTGCTGAAGGTGATTATCACAATAAGAGTTGTTGCATAGCAGGTTAATAATATACTAAATGTGTGGCATTTGCAGAGCTGTCAACAATATTCCAGATGTGCTACATTTCCTGTGCCAGAAGAAACTAATTAAACCTTGGGAATGGGAAGGTATGTGTGTGTGTGTGTGTGTGTGTGTGTGTGTGTGTGTGTGTGTGTGTGTGTGTTCAGAGAGCAGAATCAGATTAATTTTTCACACTCATTATGGCCTTGGCAGATGAGTCCATTCAAACAATCTTGTTTCCTCATTCTTTCTTCATCTACCTTCCTAAGGCTTGAGCAGTTATCATTTAGAAATAGCATAGACAAATCCCAGATTTAAAAACAAACAGAAAAACTTTCTCCCTAGCAGAGGCTGCTCTTTGAGAGGAGTTGTTATTTTCAAACATGAGAAACTAAAGCTCAGACCAACTTAGCAACGTCTCCAGAACAGAGCGGCAAGTCAAAGGCAAAACAAGCTAGAACCCAGGCTCCCTGTGACCTAGCCCAAGACTTGTCACCCTGTGCCTGTCTCTGGTAAAGCTGCTGTCTGAGGTCTGCACTAAAAGTGACGGTGAAGCCAGAAAGTTACGTGTGTAGGAACCACTCTGGGCCTTCTCTGCGTTGTCATAGATAACCCCACCCATTAAATCCCTACAGAGGCACTGGCATACAAAGACTTCTGTCACCCTCCACCCCAAACCCTACTCTGATCTTTCTCCTCACGATCAACATGACTTGAAAGGTACTTTAAGTGAGGAGGACTGGGAACATCAAGATGTGATTGTAGGAGTTATACCATCTTATACAGCTCACAAAGGATTTCCCAAATGCTCTACCACGAAATCTTCCCTGAGGGGAACCTACAACTTCATGTACTTATTTGTTTGTTTATTGATTTAAGTCTTCAGACTACAGACTTTTATTTTTTGAATTTTTTCCCTATAATCCTAGAACACTGTCTCTATTTATATATTTACTTACTCACTTCTGTATTTCTATTTTTTATTTTAGATTCAGGGTGTACGCATGTGTGTACACGTCCATTCAGGATGACGTTGACTGTGGGTTTGACGTATATCGCATTTATTATTTTGAAGAATGTTTCCTTTATGCCTATTTTGCTGAGAGTTTTTATCGTAAAGGGGTGGTATCAAATGCTTTTCTGTGTCCATTGAAATGATCATAAGATTTTTGTTTTTAATTCCATTTATGTATCGACTTGTGTATATTGGACCACCCTTGCATTTCTGGGATAAAATCCACTTGGTCGTGGTGTATTCTTCTCATTTTTTTACGTGCTGTTGAATTTGGTTTGCTAATATTTTGTGGGGGATGTTTGCATCTATGTTCATAAGGGATACTGGTCTACAGTTTTCTTTTTGTGTTGTTGCGCCTTTTCCTGGCTTTGATATCAGAGTAATAGGGGGAGGGCCCAAACTTTAGCCAAGGCTTTACTCTATGAGGCTCTGGCAGCAACAAAGAGAAACAAACAAATCCCACAGCTTGCTTTGCTTTCCTTCCCCTTCCTTTGTATCAAATGGTCACACTCAACATCTAGGGAATCGATTCATGGCGTGAGGCTCCCCTGCCTGGGATGATGTCTGGCTGATAGCATTGTCCCCCACCACTGTCTCCCATTCTCTTCACTGTCCCCCTTTTCTTCCCATCAGGCAACAGAAATGTCTGAACATCAGGGACAAAAATGAACACCTGTGTGGGCACAGCCTGAGCAGGCCGAATGTCTATAATTACAAAGTGCTGTCCAAGATTTTGGGCCAAACCCCAGGAAAACCCAATTAGAAAAAGTACAACCAGGCTTTCTGGAGGATTCTTCCCAGCACAAGGGAAGATTTCTTGTGGTGATGCTCTGCCCTCTCGTGGTGTTGGTAGAAATGATCATGTCTCCTTGGCCTGGTTCCAAGAGCATCTGTGACCCGAGCCTCAAACCTGAGCTGGGTTCTCTTAAAATCCTCCAAGAAAAGGGGCCTGTTCTGCCTGGCTTTTTGCAAACAGGGAGGACAGAAGGAGTGTGCAGGGAGTTGGTAAGAGAAGATAGCTGGACTGGGCATCTGGAGGCGCAGCTTTCACTTGTGTAAACAGCTGCCAACTTTGTCTCATTTTGTTCCTGAGGTGCTGCGGAGGTGCGGGGAGAGCTGCATGTTCCTGAATACTGGTGTTTATTTGGCCACTGTTTTCTTTTTTCTTTTGAGTTGGAGTCTCACTCTGTCGCCCAGACTGGAGCGCAGTGGCCGCTCCCGGCCACCGCAGCCTCGACCTGCTGGGCTCTGGCAATGCCTCTGCCTCAGCCTTCCGAGTAGCCGGAATTACAGGCACGCGCTACCATGCCCGGCTAATTTTTTGATTTTATTGTAGAGATGAGGTCTTGCCTGCCCAGGCGGGTCTCGAACTCGTGGACTCAGCCAATCCACTCACCTCAGCCTCCCAAAGGCGCGGGATTGCAAGCCACAGGGCCCGGCTGGCCACTGTTTTCTATCTTCCCCTAGCCCCTTGACCCTCTGGACTTTTCTTCTTCTGTCTCCTAGGATCCGCACTTGTCATGACTGTGTCACAGAAGACTATCGGTGGTTTGGAAGAACATGATCGTTAGCGGCGTGTGGGGGAGTGCTACTACAAATAGACTGGATAGATTTCGTGCTGTTGACTCTCTTCAAGGTTAATCATAACTATGATTATTACTATGGGAGATGTTGGTCAACAGACACAAAATGTTCGTGAGACAGAAAGAACAAGTTCAAGAGGTCTATTGTGCTTCATGGTGACTAAAGTTGATAATGATTCATTGTGTACTTGAAAATTGCTGAGAGTAGATTTTAAGTGTTCTCACCACAGAGAAATAAATATATGAGACAATGTGTATAAGAGGGACTCAAGGAAAACCCGGAATTTATTTATAAAAAATAATGTATTTATTCTTACATGTTTTAGCTTTAGTCACCGTCCAAGTACTCTTCGTTTGATGCAATATACCTATCGAGACACTTTTTCCACTGCTCAAAACAGTTTTTGAAGTCTTTAATGTTGGTGCTTCTGCCATTTTTGGTTTCATCCCTTCCACATCACAAAACATTTCCCTTTGAAGACTTTTTTTTTTTTTTTTTTTTTAATCCGGGGAAACAAACCAACAAAAAATATTTTGGGCTGAGATTGAGTGAATAGGAAGAGTGAGGCATGGAGATCATGCCATTAGTTTTCAAAAACTGCCAAAAACTCAGCACAGTGTGGGCAGGTACACTCATAAATCATCCATCGTGAAATGGGCAAACACATTGAAAGAATCTTCCCCTCCCCCCACAAAATTCACTGAAGCTGAATGCAACCTCTCTCAACAATGCTAGCTGGTGCACTGATGCTGATGGGTTCCTAGAACACTTACTTAGCAAGGGAACCCTACACTATAAGGGGCCTGCCTTCCAAAAAATAATTCTGTTTTTCTTTGGGGGGAGTCGTCTTGCATGTTAAATGGTTTGTTTTAGCCATTCCACAATGTATACTTATACCAGGACATCATGTTATGCACCATAAACGTGTACAATTTTTCTTTTTATGAATTTATACATATATTCATAAAACAAATTCTTCTACAGTGCTTACTCTGTGCCGAGCAACATCCTAAATTATTGTCATATATTTACTCATCTAATGCTCATAGCAGTCTTTTAAGGTAAATACTATTTTACTCCATTTTGTTGATGAGGAAATAGGTTCTGAGAGGTTAAATTAAATAACTTCTCTCAAGTAGAAACAGCAAATCTGAGGTTTGAGTTTAGCATATCTCTTTTCTTTCTCTCTCTCTCTGTCTCTCTGTCTCTCTCTCTGTGTGTGTGTGTGTGTGTGTGTGTGTGTGTGTGTGTATTGGAGTCTCTCTCTGTCACTTAGGCTGGAGTGCAGTGGCACACTCACGACCACTGCAGCCTTCATCTGCTGGGTTCAAGTGGGCCTTCTGCCTCAGCCTTCCATGTAGCTGGAACTACAGGCACAAGTCACTACACCTGGCTAATTTTTTGATTTACTGTAGAGACGAGGTCTTGCCATATTGCCCAGGCTGGTCTCAAACCCCTGGACTCAGGCAATTCTCTCCCATCTGCCTCCCAAAGTGCTGGGATTGCAAGTGAGAGCCAATGTGCCCGACTAGGACATCTCTTAACTACTCTACTCTCCCATTCCTACTACTTCTGACTTAAAATAATAGGTCAGTGGAGGCAAAGAGCCTGGATTGCAGAGAGGTGATTAGAGTTAGAGGCTGGAACTGTCTGAGAGAACAATAGGATTCCTGTATCTCACAGGGGAGGTTGTCCAAGTCCCAGTAGCCTCTCGGAAACAGATTCTGCAAGGAAAGTATCACAGAGAAGAATGCCTCGGAGTGCCAGCCTCTCCAAATAAGATTGTAATAACAATCGCTTCCATGAGACTAATTGAGGGTCGGCAAATCTTTTTATCTTATTTTATTTTTTAGAGACAAGTTTGTTGCCCAAGCTTGAGTGCAGTGGTACAATCACAACTCATTACAGCCTTGAATTCTTGGGCTCAGCAGTCCTCCTGCCTCAGCCTCCCACATAGCTAGAGCTTATAGGTATGCATCTCCATGCCCAGATAGTTTTTTTATTTTATTTTTTGTAGAGACGGGGTCTCCCTATGTTGCCTAGGTTGGACTTGAACTCCTGGCCTCAAGTGATCTTCCCACTTCAGTCTCCTAGAGAGCTAGGATTACAGGCATGAGCCATTGAAGGGTTGACAAATCTTAGCTTGAGAAGCTCCTTAAGCATAGGGATTGTTTTAGTAGTGACCAGGGTCTAACAGTGCTTTGTGCTTGGTTGATGCATAATAAATGCTTGTGGGATGTAGAATGGATAACGATAAGAGCTAACAGTTCATGAGTAATTACAATATGCCAGGTACTCTAACAAGGGCTTTCCATGCATTATCTCATGTAATATTCACAATGTCCCTATGAGGTATAATTGTTTCCATTACAATTCCCACTTCACAAATAAGGAAACTGAGGCACTGAAAATAAAGTCACTTTCCTAAGTCCCTACAAGGAATGGAACAAGGATTTTACTCCAGGTAATGTGTCTTCCATGTCCAGTCTCTTAACCACCAAGCTGTGCTGTTTTTCTGGGTCAGAAGGAAGCAGGAAGATAAGAGGAATGAAAATGTCCTCAGGTTACTCATTCTGGACCAAGTAATTCTTTCTGCCAGGGGGCCATTGATAGGATTCAGGTATTCAAAGTACATTTTGAAAACAATAGTAGCAGATAACTTTCGTGTTCTTGCCCAACTGTTGAATTGAGTGCTTTTAGACTTCAGAGCTCCCTTATGAGGTAAGCACTCCCGTCACTGCCACTTTGCAGAAGAAATTGAGGCACAAAGAGTTTCAGTAACTTGCTCAAGGTCACTTGCTCAAGGTCACAAAGAGGTTAAGTGACTTACTCAAGCTCAAAGTCACTGGTAGAACTGGAATTTGAACCCAGTTGGTCTGGTTCCTAACTCTGGGCTCCTAACCACTTTTCTCTACTGCCTAGAGCCTTTGTTAGAGTAAAAATGAAGACTGCCTAACTTACAGATATTTAGACCGATTACACTAGATAATCTTAGAGAGGAGTTAGGTCTTCTCTGCTTTTCTCCTGTAAAACCTTAGAGGTTCCTATAAGCAACTAGACAAGACCTCATTATTTTATGGGGAAATCCCCATCTGGAGAGGTGTATTTCTAGCCCAGAATCAGTGTGGAGAACACATTGCCCAGGTCCTGGAGGACAAGGAAAGAACAGAGCGGTCTGAGGGAGACTGTGGAACCGTCAGGCTCAAGTACTCAGTGTTCACCTTCATCTTGCTGCCTTTTTCTCTCTGCTGCTTCTCGGTCTGGTTTGACTCTCTGGCCCTCATGCGGTGAGCATGGAGAGGTGCAGTTGCTTTTCTTTGATCATCACAGGCTAACTTTTACCTGAAAGGGAAACGCTGAGCAACACGCAGAGCTGGGATCACAGTGACTAATAGGATTTGCATCTTCTTCCTCTGGCCAGGGAAGTGCCTTCTTCCTGAACATGAGTTACCCGTCTGGACACAGGTTGAGGATGATTCTCCAAGAAGTAAACTGTGTTTTGGTATTTCCATGTATTGCTGCTTGTCTGTGAATGTGTTTAGATATACTTTTAGGTGATACAGGGAGAAGGACACTGGCTGTGTAAGAGATTCAGAGCCTGGGACAGAGAGTTTTGTTTTGTTTTACTACATTCAGACTGCAAAGCAAGTGGTAGAATCCATCCACGGTTTTGAAAGGAACAATCCTAACTAGGTCTTAACCAAAATGCTGAGTTCCTGTTTCAGAGGGATCCCAGGCTCCTGGGGAAGCACTGTTTTTGTGACGATTTATTTATTTATTTATTTTTTTGAGTTGGAGTCACTCTGTCACCCAGACTGGAGTGCAGTGGCATGCCTCCCGGCCACTGCAGCCTCGACCTGCAGGGCTCCGGCGATCCTTCCGCCTCAGCCTTCCAAGTAGCTGGAATTACAGGCATGCGCTACCACGCCTGGCTGATTTTTTGATTTATTGTAGAGATGAGGTCTCGCTGCCCAGGCGGGTCTCGAACCCGTGGGCTCAGGCAGTCCACTCACCTCAGCCTCCCAAAGGCGTGGGATTACAGGCTGAGCCACCGAGCCTGGCTTTGTGGCTATTTAATAGAGATTGTTAATTAACCTAAAACTGTGGGTTTGGTTTCTAGGTGCGTCAGTTGTAGAAGTCAGGAACCGATCCTCAAATAAGTATCATATCAGTGTTAGTCTACTCAAAGTTGGGAAGTCCTATACATCTGTGTAGTCATTCTACAATGTTATGTATATTACAATTTTATTTTATGTATATTATCTAACTTTTATCATCACAGCAATCCTAAGGGAATAAATACAACTATCCTCACAACACAGAATAGAAATTCAAGGATATTTTCATTTGTCAATCATTATTCTCCAGGCTGGGCGTGGAGAATATAAGGTGGCTCATGCTTATACTCCCAGCATTTTGGGAGGCCAAGGTGGGCTGATTGCTTGAGGTCAGGAGTTTAAGACCAGCCTGAGCAACATAATGAAACCTGGTCTTTGTGTGCGCGCGCACGCGCGCGCACACACACACACACACACACACACACACACACACACACACACACACACACCCCCCAATCATTACTCCCCAGACATGGGGCAAAAACTCAGGCTTTCTTCTTTCAAGACAAATGTTCTTTGCACCACAGAGAGTAGCCCCTCTGTATCAGTTGGGATGTTTTGGGTTAAAAGGAAGAGGAAAGCCTAATGTAAAATGATTAGAAAAGGAGATTCACTAGTTCACATTCACCAAATCCCAGAAAGGTAGCTCCAGTGTTGATTGATTCAGCAGCTTGTTGGTGCCACCTAGAAGACTCCAAGTATGTTTCATTCACTTTATAGTCACAAGAGGGTGGTGGCATGCACTACCCTCCAAAGACAGACTAAGGAACTCTTTTTCTGGAATGTATCTTTATAGCAGCAAGACAATCCTTTCCCAGAAGACTTTCCCATTAAGCTTTCATCAAGTTCTAGCGTTCTCATATTTCCTCTTCTTCATGAACACCTCACTTGGGTGCATTTCTCCATTCATTCACTCTTTCTTTTTTTATCAATATTTTTTATTATGGTTTTGTGGGGTACAGTTAAGAGTTAGGTGTACAATTACGTTTCATTCAGGCACCCTGTTGATAAGAGGTGTTTCCCCATCCCCAGACAGATATTTGCTACTGTTAATCCCATCCCCCCCATAGTTTCCCAGACCGTCAGTCATTTTCTTATAGTATTACATTGGATGTTCAAGGTCCATTATATGAGTGAGAACATGTGATACTCGGATCTTTGTTTCTGTGAGAGGTCACTCAGTATTATAGACTCTAGTTCCATCCAGGTTGCCGCAAAATTCATGATTTTGTTCTTTTTTATGGCTGCGTAGTATTCCATCATGTATATGTACCACATTTTTAAAATCCAGTCCTCTTTTGATGGGCAGCATGGTTGTTTCCAGGTTCTTGCTATTGTGAACAATGCTGCGATAAACATATGTGTGCAGGTATCTTTTTTAAAGTGTGATTTGAGTTCTTCAGGGTATATTCCCAGTAGGGGGATTGCGGGGTCATATGGGAGGTTGATATTTAGAGTTTTAGGAATCGCCGCACTGCTTTCCACAGAGGTTGCACTAGTTTACACTCCCACCAACAGTGTAGAAGTGTTCCCTTTTTGCCACACCCTCTCCAGCAGCTGTTATTTTTTGAGTTGTTGATAATGGCCATTCTGACTGGAGTTAGGTGGTATCTCAGTGTGGTTTTGATTTGCATCTGCCTGATGATTAGTGAGGCTGAACATTTCTTCATGTGTTTGTTGGCTGCTCGGATGTCTTCTTTTGTGAAGTGTCTGTTCATATCTTTTGCCCATTTGATAATTGGGTTGTTTGTTTTTTTCTTTTCAGCATGTTTTAGTTCCTTGTAGATCCAGGATGTTAAGCTTTTGTCAGACCTGGTGTTGGCAAATATTTTTTCCAGTCTATAGACTGTCTCCCTGCTCTCTTGATGGTTTCTTTGGCCTTGCAGAAGCTTGTCAGTTTAATAAGGTTCCACTTGTCTATCTTCTCTCTTATGACCTGTGGGTTTCGGGTTTTGTTCAGGAATTGGATGCCAGTTCCGATTTCCATGAGGGTATTTCCTTCATTTTCTAAGGTTCTTATGGTTTGAGGTTTTACATTTAGGTCTCTGATCCATTTGGAGTTAACCTTTGTGCATGGGGATAGATCGGGGTCCTGTTTCAATCTTCTGCATGTGGTCAGCCAGTTTTCCCAGCACCATTTACTGAATAGGTTCTCCTCTCCCCAGTGGTAGGTGGTGGAGGCCTTGTCGAAGATGAGTTGGTTGAGAAATCGAGGTTTTGCTTCTGGAATCTCAATTCTATTCCATTGATCTATATGCCTGTTCCTACACCAATACCAAGCTGTTTTGATGATTGTAGCTTTATAGTAAAGTTTGAAGTCTGGTAATGTGATACCACCTGCTTTGGTTTTTTTTGCTGAGGATTGTTCTGGTTATTCTTGGACGTTTGTGTTTTCATATGAATTCCTGTGTTGTCTTTTATAGGTCTGAGAAGAATGTTGCTGGTAATTTGATGGGTATTGCATTGAATTTGTAGATTGCCTTAGGTAAGATGGACATCTTCACAATGTTGATTCTTCCAATCCATGAGCATGGGATATTTTTCCACTTGTTTGTGTCATCTTTGATTTCTTTGAGCAGTGTTTTGTAATTTTCATTGTAAAGGTCTTTCACGTCTCTGGTTAGGAAGTTGCCAAGGTATTTCATTTTTTTTGGTGGCTATTGTGATTGGAATTGTGTTTTTTATTTGGGTTTCTGTTTGTTTATTATTGGTGTAGAGAAATGTGATTGTCTTTTGTACATTTATTTTGTATTCTGAGACTTTGCCAAAGGCTTTATCAGTGTAAGGAGGTTTTTGACAGATTCTCTTGGGTTTTCAAGGTACACAATCATATCATCTGCAAAGAAAGATAACTTGACTTCCTCTTTTCCTATCTGTATACCCCTGATTGCCTCCTCTTCTCTGATTGTTCTAGTCAGGACTTCCAATACTATGTTGAACAGGAGGGGTGAGAGTGGGCATCCTTATCCTGCTCCAGTTTTCAGGTTCCAATTTTTGTCCATTTAGGAGTATGCTGGTTGTGTGTTTCTCATAGATGGCTTTTACTATTTTGAGGTATGTTCCCCGAATGCCTAGATGTTCAAGGGTTTTTATCAAGAAGAGGTGCTGGATTTTATCAAAAGCTTTTTCTGCATCTAATGATATAATCATGTGGTTTTTGTTTTGACATCTGTTGATGTATTTAATTACATTTATGGTTTTACGAATGTTGAACCAGCCTTGCATCCCAGGAATGAAGCCTACTTGGTCATGATGGATGATTTTTGAGATATATTGCTGAATTTGGATTGCTAGGATCTTGTTGAGAATTTTAGCATCTATGTTCATCAAAGATATTGGTCTGTAGTTCTCTTTCTTTGTTGGGTCTTTACCTGGCTTGGGTATCAATGTGATGTTGGCTTCGTAAAATGATTTGGGGAGAGTTCCATCTTTTTCCATCACCTGGAATACCTTCAGTAGGATTGGTATCAGCTCCTCATTAAATGTCTTGTGGAATTCTACTGGAAAGCCATATGGTCCAGGGCTTTTTTTTGTAGGAAGTTTTCTTATCATGTAGTCGATTTCCTTGTTTGTTATTGGTCTATTTAAGGTCACAATTTCTTCTTGTTCCAATCTAGGTAGGTTGTGTGATGTCAGAAAGTCCTCCATTTCCTTAAGGTTTTCAAGTTTGTTTCCATACAAGTGTACGTAGTAGTCTCTAATGATCTTTCGTATTTCTTCAGGGTCAGATGTGACTTCATCTTTTGTGTTTCTGATTGTGATTATTTGATTTTTTTCTCGTTTTCTCTTGGTCAGTCTAGCTAGGGGACCATTGATCTTGTTTATCCTTTCAAAGAACCAGCTTTTTGTTTCATTTTTTTTTGTATTATCTTTTTGTCTTCTATGTCCTGGATTTGGGCTTTTATTTTGGTGATCTGGATTCTTCTGCTGAAATTAGGCTTTTTGTGGTCTTGCTTTTCCAGCTTTTTTAGGTGGCTTGTTAGGTGGTTAATTTGTGTTCCTTCCATTTTCTTCATGTGTGTTTGTAGGGATATAAATTCCCCTCTTACTACAGCTTTCAAGGCATCCCAGAGATTTTGGTAAAATGTTTCTTCATTTTCATTTGTTTCCAGGTATCTTTTGATCTCTGTTTTGATTTCATCATTGACCCAGGAGTTGTTTAGAATCATGCTGTTTAGTGTCCATGTCTTTGTGGGTTTTGAGGGTACTTTGTTGGTGTCAATGTTTAGTTTTATTCCACTGCGGTCCAGAAGGTGCATGGTAGAATTTCAGTCTTTTTAAATTTGCTTATGCTTGATTTATGGCCAATTACGTGGTTGATCTTAGAATACGTTCCATGTGGTGATGAGTAGAATGTATATTCTTTGGTCTTTGGATGGAGTGTTCTGTAGGTATCAATTAAGTCCATTTGGTCCAAAGTCACATTGAGTTTCCGGATCTCATTGCTGATTTTTTGTCCTGATGATCTGTCTAGGGCTGTGAGTGGGGTATTAAAGTCCCAGGTATATGGTGTTAGAGTCAATATCTTTCTTTAGTTTTCCTAGAAGTTGCTTTATGAAAGTTGGTGCACCTATGTTGGGTGCATATATGTTTAGGATAGATATTTCTTGTTGATGGATTGAACCTTTTATCCTTATGTAGTGACCTTCTGCATCTTTTTTGATTTTTAATAGCTTGAAGGGTATTTTGTCTGAAATTAAGATCACTACTCCTCCTTTCTTTTGTATTCCGTTCGCCTGAAAGTTTGTTTCCCATCCTCTTACTTTGAGTCTGTGCATGTCTTTCTAGTGAGGTGAGTCTCTTGAAGGCAATAGATTGTTGCCTGATGATATTTTACCCATTTTGCCATTCTATATCTTTTCAGTGGTGCTTTTAGTCCATTCACATTTAGGCTAATAATTGAAATGCAAGAGTTTATCCCTGTCATTAGGTTCTTACAGAGTTCCTGTTTGTTTATTGTCCTTCTTTGGGTTCTGGAGTTGGCTCATGTGTGTTTTTAATCTTTTGCCTGTTCTCTTGTGAAGAATGTTGTTGTTCTTTTTTCTTTTTCTTCTGTGTTCCGTACTTTCTTAAGTGTTTCTTGTAGAGGTGGTCTGGTGGCAGCATAGGTTCTTAGGGATTGGATATCTGGAAAAGATTTCAATTCTCCTTCACTAATGAAGCTTAGTTTGGCTGGGTAGGTTATTCTTGGTTGAAATTGCTTATCTTTTAGAACTTTGAAGATAGGGCTCCAGGCTCCCCTAGCCGGAAGGATTTCTGTGGATAAATCTGCTGCTATTCTAAATGGTCTTCCCTGATAGGTAGTCTGGCCTTTTTCTCTTGCTGCCTTTAGGATTTTTTCTTTTATAGCTACTTTGTTTGGAGAATTATTATGTGTCTGGGAGTTGGTCTTTTCATTTGTTGTCTTGCAGGGGTTCTCTGAGTCTCTTGTGTTTGAATTTTTTCATCCTTGATGAGATGAGGGAAGTTTTCTTGAATGATTTCATGAAATGTTTGTTCCAGTGTGGCTTCTGTTTCTCTCTCTGCCTCAGGAAACCCAATTACTCTTAGGTTTGGTCTCTTGAAGTGATCATTCATCTCTTGCAGGTTTTGTTCTGTCTTTTTGAGCTTCTTTTCTATGTTTTTGACAGTTTGGGTTAGTTCTGTGCTTTGGGCTTCGAGCTCTGAGATTCTTTCTTCTGCTTGGCTAATTCTGCTTTCCATGCTTATTAGTCTGTTATTCATTCCCATCACAGTATTCTTTACTGCTGTTATTTATGACATCAGCTCCTTCCTATTTTCCTCTTGTCTCTCCTCAATTTTTTAAATTCTCTCCATTAATGTCTTGATGTCTGTGTTTGTTGCATGTGACCAGTCATTCTGGGGGTTCTTCATTGTTTGTGTTCCAGAATCTGTTTTCTCAGTGTCTGATCTCCCAGGGATCTGGATTGGTTTTTCTTCATTTGTACGTTTTTTTCCCCCTCCGTACTTTTTCCTTCCCTCCACGTCACTATCTTCTTTAATTCTGTTATTCAATGGTAAACGGATTGGTTTTACTTCTGTTTGTTCAATCTCCTATTCTTTATGTATGCCCTCTTACTTTGTTCAATTCTGGAGTTCCACTGTAGGTTGGGAGAGGTCCTTTTTGCAGTCTGGAGATTTACTTAAGGGGGGAGCTGTGATTCAAAATCTATCTGCAGGTCCTGGTATTCGCTGACAGGTGTGTGGATAATCTGGAACCCACTTCCCACTGCCTTGGAATCTGTCTGTGCAGTGGGCCTGTAGGTTTACGCCCTCAAATAAGATGTGGTTAGCAGAGGGAAGAGAATGGAGCAGACAGTGGGTTGAAGAGGCGGGTGGAGAGATAGAGGAGTAAGGGGGGAAACAAACGTGTGCCAACAAATGGAGAGAGAGACCTATACTGAAACAGATAAAAACAATAGACCACAGCTACTGATGAACAAACTCCCATACAAAAAAAAAAAAAAAACATATAGTGATGCTAACATACAAGCCAACCAACCACCTTATTGGTGTGCTGTTCCTCTATACAAAGATATGGTTTACAGAGAGAAGAAAAGGAAGAGGAAAAAAACAAAAAAAAGGAACAATGCAGTAGGAATAGAATTAAGTTATTAAACTAACAGAATCAATAAAGCACGCTCTGAGACTTTTCGTTTAAGTCCAATGTCCTTTCAGTTCTGATTTCTAGCTTTCTTTTCAAGCAGGTAAATTAGTTTGCAGTTAGGGTCAGTTGCCCCCGGTCTGCTGTGAAGGACAGTTCAGATCACTCTCCGTTCACCACTCTGGCCTATGTCTTTTTCAAGCTTGTTTCTCCCGTTTCAGTGTTGTTACCTTGAATCGCCAGCAGGTGGTGCTATCTCAGCTGCTCGCCCCAGAGAGGGAGGGGCTGGACAGGAACCGGCAGAGACTGGAGATGGTTCCTGCCTCAGGGCACAGGCAGGAGACTCACGGCGGGCAGGACGTCTCAGTGGCTGGAGAGGTGGCAGCGATCTCAGCACATCTTCCCTGAAGGGGGTTCAAGGACTGAAGTTGAATTCACTCTTTCAATAAATATCTTCTATTATGTTTTGCTTAGGGCACAACAATGAACAGGTTACCATTTCTGACTTTGAAGGACTCATGTTCTGCTAGGGGAAAAGTCATATATGAACCAGTAGTTTCAGTGTGATAGGTGGCTCTGTAACAGTGTTGCTTATTACATCCTATCCATACCCAGAAAAATAAGAATCAAATCAACTTTTCCTGGGAGATTTAGGAAGTTTTTCATGCATGAGAGACTATTTGAGCTGGCTTCTCAAATAACAAAGAAAGCAGAAAAGATACCATAGAGAGCGAATGGTTGAGAAAAAATGCAGACGTATTAAAAAAACCTTGAGCAACAATGGGTGGACTGGCAGGGGACACAGTGGCTGCAAAGGTGAGTTGGGGCGAGAGTGTGCATGAATTTGGGAGTCAGGCTGAAGGAATGAATGAAAAATTGGAAGCTATGCTATTGGGGAGTAATCATTGTACTTTTATAAATGGGCATTCATACAGGTTACTGTGGACTAAAGAATAAACTTCTAAGCTAAATGTTGGTATCAGTTTTTGATGAGGGGGCAGGTTGATAAGAAGTCTTTCTGCATTTCTCAAACTTCACTATTTACACGGGAATCCATTTTATCTCGACTTCCTACCTTAATTATAATGGAGCCAGTGAGAGATGGAAAGACATTCTGTTTGATGAAGGAAAGGGAGAGAAGATAATAGCCTGAATTTTCTGATATGTTATTTAATTTATATGTGCCACTGGGAAGTTATTTAGCTCCTCTGTGCTTACATTTTACCCCCAGAAAAGTAGGGATTAAACCTCATTTATAGAATGAAGAGAATTAAATGGGATATTCCATTTTTCACCAAATATTTATTGAGCGTCTACTATTTCAGACACTCTGCTAGGTTTGAGAGATCACGTCACCATAAAACGTACAAAACAGATGGAAAAAGTACAAATAAACAAATTACAGTATATGTGTATGAGAGCAGAGCTGGCAGTGTAAACTTGTTGAAGAGTCAGGGAAGACCTTTTGGAAGAGGTGCTACTTAGGTTGAAACCTGAAGAGAAAGTGAGAATTAGCCAAGTAAATGGGGTGGAATGATGGAATGAACATTCTTGGAAATGAAGGAGACAACATGTTGGAAACTGAGGCCATGTTATCTCTAAGTATCCAAGAAACTTGAAGTATGGCTGGAGTGTAGAATGAGAAGGGTCATAGAGAGAAATGACATTACCAAGGCTGAGAAAATTCTTCCAAACCACGATAACAATATTAGTATGATAATCACCATTTACTGAGTGCCTATAATATTGTGAGCACCTTGCTGTGTGTTTTATGTGTGTTGTATTTAATTACAAGTCTGATCTCACGCCAGCCTTAACCTCAAAACACAACAAAGCCACAGCCTTATATTCTTCTTGTTCTTTCAAGCCATTTTGGACCTGCTTGAAGCCTGGCATGGTCTTGCTCTCCCAGAAAGCCTCATTTTGTGAGTAATGAACCTTTTTGTACCCTTTGATGCATGTCTGGCATCGTCAATGCCAATATCTGAGCCAAATTTCAAGTAGAGGTTAAGCCTGTATCTGCAGAGTGATCACAACCCTGTCTCATTTAAAGTTCATGGCAATTCTATGAAGTAGGTGCTGGAATTATCTGGGTTTTACCAATGAGTATACTGTGGCTAAACCATTAACTTTTCCAAAGTCACATATTAAGAAATCACACATGGATACAAGCCCTTGAAGCCATGCTCTAAGCTGTTCTGCTCTACTATTTTCCTGGTAAGGGACATTGTATTTTACCTTACGATCAGTAAAACGACAATGAAGAACTTTAAGTAGAAGGATAATATGATACGTTTTGCATTTAACAAAGATGTTTCTGAAACTTGTTGACAATATAATGATTTGGATTAGTGTGTGTAATTCCCTTCCCACAAAAACAGATAATTAAGGATGAAATTTTACCTAAAATATGAGCCCTGTGGAACTCAAAAAAGCAGGCTTCCCAGGTGCCCGAAGAAAAGTGTTCATAAAACCTCAGAGAGGGACAGGGAGGCAAAGTTAAGTCCCTTCAGGTTATCATAAACTGACCAATGCCAGGGTGATGGTAATTTAACGGCAGCAGAGGGATGATTGATAAGATCTAAGTCTTTTTTATACCAGTGTCCTAGAAATGAACCAGCCAGAATAGGAAAATATAACTAATCAAATTCTAGAAATGGAAAATATAACTAATCAAATTAAAAATTCAGTAGGTGGGTTAGTAGACTAATACAGTTCAAGAGAGAATTGAGAGAGAATGATGCTAGCAAGATGACTTACTAGAAGCCCCTAGCCTCATCCCTCCAACAAAGATTGCCAATCAACTAAAGGAGAATGCCTGAGTACATCAAAGGATTATCAGAATCCCTGGTGAGCACAGTGACTCAGGAGGATCTCACAGAGAGCAGAAGGAAGTACTGAAAGAAAAAAAAAATGCCAGCCAAGAATACTACACCCAGCAAACCTATCCTTTTCAGAAATTAGGGAGAATCTGGGCATGGTGGCACACACTAGTAGTTTTATCTACTTGGGAGGCTGAGGTAGCAGGATCACATGAGCCCAGGAGTTCAAGATCAGCCTGGACAACACAGTGAAAACTTGTCTCAAAAAATGGTAAAGAGAAATTAAGTATTTCCCAGAAAAGAAACAGAAAATTCATCATCACTAAACTAGACTTACAAGAAATGGTCAAGGGAGTCTTGTATCTGGAGGTTAAAAAATGATAATCTCCATCATAAAAACATGCAAAAGTATAAAATTCACTGGCAAAACTGGTATACAAAGGACAAAAGGAGAAGAAATATACTATATCACTACAGAAAACCATCAAACTGCAATGATAAACAATAAAAGGGGAAGAAAGGAACAAAAAGGCTATACAACAACCAAAAAAAATTAACAAAATGACTTCACCTATCAATAATAACCTTGAATGTAAATGTATTAAATTCTTCACTTAAAAGATATACACTGCTTGAATGAATTAAAATAAACACGACTCAGCTGCATACTGCCTACAAGAAACTCACTTCACCTGGTAAGAAACTTATAGATGGAGTGATAGGATTGATTTGATTTTCATGCAAACAGAAATCAAAAGTGAGCAGGAATAGCTATATGTATATCTGATTACACAGATTTAAGACTAAAATTAAGCCGGGCTTGGTGGCTCAGCCTGTAATCCCGCACCTTGGGAGGCTGAGGTGAGTGGATTGCCTGAGCCCGTGGGTTTGAGACACACTTGGGCAACTTGGTGAGACCTCATC
The DNA here is from genome assembly GCA_027257055.1 of Cephalopachus bancanus. NCBI lineage: Eukaryota > Metazoa > Chordata > Mammalia > Primates > Tarsiidae > Cephalopachus > Cephalopachus bancanus. The sequence goes on along the minus strand of JAPVLO010000292.1, from coordinate 964,032 downwards.
TCTACAATAAATCAAAAATTAGCCAGGTGTGGTAGCGCGCATCTGTAGTTCCAGCTACTTGGAAGGCTGAGGCAGAAGGATCGCTGGAGCCTAGCAGGTTGAGGCTGCAGTGGCCGGGAGCGGTCACTGCACTTCTGTCTGGCTTACAGAGTGAGACTCCAACTCAAAAAAAAGACTAAAATTATAAAAAGAAACAAAGAATGCCATTATATAATGATAAAGGGATCAATTCAACAAGAAGCTAAAACTATTGTAAATATTTATGCATGTGACTAGAACATCCAGATATATAAAATAAGTATTAGATTTAAGTGGAAAGATAGACTCCAGTTCATTAATAACTGAGGACTTTACTCTCAACGTTGTGTAGATCATTTATACAGAAAACCAACAAAGAAATACTGGCTTTCAGCTGCAATTTAGAGCAAATGAACCTAATGAACATTTATAGAACATCTCATACAACAGCTACAGAATACACATTCTGTTCTTTAACTCATGCAGCATTCTTTTGTTTTAAATTTTATGTATTTATTTTTCAATTATGGGGTACAGTTAAGGGTTAGGTATACAAATATGCTCCGTTCAGGCACCCTTGTTGATAAGAGGTGTCTCCCCATCCCCAGTCAGATATTTACCACCATTAATCCCATCTCCCTTCCCCTCCCACCCCCATAGTTTCCCACCACTGTCAGTCATTTTCTTATAGTATTACTTTGGGTGATCAAGGTCCACTATATGAGTGAGAACGTGTGATACTCAGATCTTTGTTTCTGTGAGAGGTCACTCAGTATTATAGACTCTAGTTCCATCCAGGTTGCTGCAAAATAGATGATTTTGTTCTTTTTTATGACTGCGTAGTAGTCCATCGTGTATATGTACCACATTTTTTTAATCCAGTCCTCTTTTGATGGACAGCATGGTTGCTTCCAGGTTCTTGCTATTGTGAACAATGCTGCGATAAACATTCATGTGCAGGTATACTTTTTATAGAGTGATTTGAGTTCTTCAGGGCATATTCCCAGTATGGGGATCGCAGGGTCATATGGCACGTTGATTATGTAGAGCTTTTAGGAATCACCACACTGCTTTCCACAGAGGTTGTACCAGTTTGCACTCCCACCAACAGTGTAGCAGTGTTCCCTTTTCGCCACACCCTCTCCAGCAACTGTTATTTTTTGAGTTATTGATAATTGTCATTCTGACTGGAGTTAGGTGGTATCTCAGTGTGGTTTTGATTTGCATCTCCCTGATGATTAGTGAGGTTGAACATTTTTTCATGTGTCTGTTGGCTGCTTGGACATCTTCCTTTAAGAAATGTCTGTTCATATCTTTTGCCCACTTTATAATGGGGTTGATTGTTTTTTTCTTTTCAGCACGTTTGAGTTCCTTGTAGATCCAAGATGTTAAGCCTTTGTCAGACCTGGAGTTGGCAAATATTTTTTCCCAGCCTGTAGGCTGTCTCCCTGCTCTCTTGATGGTTTCTTTGGCTTTGCAGAAGCTTGTCGGTTTAATGAGGTCCCACTTGTCTATCTTCTCTCTTATGGCCTGTGCATTTCAGGTTTTGTTTAGGAATTGGGCCAGTTCCAATTTCCATGAGGGTATGTCCTTCCTTTTCTAAGGTTCTTATGGTTTAAGGTTTTACATTTAGGTCTCTGATCCATTTAGAGTTAGTTTTTGTGTATGGGGATAGGTAGGGTTCCGGTTTCAATCTTCTGCATGTGGTTAGCCAGTTTTCCCAGCACCATTTACTGAATAGTTTCTTCTCTCCCCAGTGGTAGGTGGTGGAGGCCTTGTTGAAGAAGAGTTTGTTGAGGAATTGAGATTTCACGTCTGGAATCTCAATTCTATTCCATTGATCTATATGACTGCTCCTATACCAATACCAAGCTGTTTTGATGATTGTAGCTTTATAGTAAAGATTGCAGTCTCGTAATGTGATACCACCTGCTTTGTGCGTGTGTGTGTTTTTTTCTGAGGATTGTTCTGGCTATTTTTGGTCATTTGTGTTTCCATATGAATTCCTGTGTTGTTTTTTCTAGGTCTGAGAAGAATGTTGCTGGTAATTTCATGGGTATTGCATTGAATCTGTAGATTGCCTTAGGTTGGATGGACATCTGCACAATGTTGATTCTTTCAACCCTTGAGCATGGGATATTTTTCCACTTGTTTGTGTCATCTTTGATTTCTTCGAGCAGAGTTTTATAGTTTTCATTGTAAAGTTCTTTCACATCTCTGGTTAGGAAGATGCCAAGGTATTTCCTTTTTTTGTGGCTATTGTGAATGGAATTGTGCTTTTTATTTGAGTTTCTGTTTGTTTATTATTGGTGTAAAGAAATGCGATTGTCTTTTACACATTTATTTTATATCCTGAGACTTTGCCAAAGTCCTTTATAAGTGTAAGGAGGTTTTTGACAGACTCTTTTGGGTTGTCTAGGTACACGATCATGTCATCTGCAAAGAGAGATAGCTTGGCTTCCTCTTTTCCTATTTGAATATCCCTGATTGTCTTCTCTTCTCTGATTGCTCTAGCCAGGACTTCCAATACTATATTGAACAGGAGGGGTGAGAGTGGCACTCTTGTCTTGTTCCCATTTTCAGGGGAAATGGTTCCAGTTTTTGTCCATTTAGGAGTATGCTGGCTGTGGGTTTCTCGTAGATGGCTTTTACTATTTTGAGGTATGTTCCCGTATGCCTAGATGTTCGAGAGTTTTTATCAAGAAGTGGTGCTCGATTTTATCAAAAGCTTTTTCTGCATCTAATGATATAATCATGTGGTTTTTGTTTTGACATCTGTTGATGTATTTAATTACATTTATGGTTTTTTGAATGTTGAACCAGCTTTGCATCCCAGGGATGAAGCCTACTTGGTCATGATGGATTATTTTTGAGATGTGTTGTTGAATCCGGTTTGCTAGGATCTTGTTGAGAATTTTAGCATCTATGTTCATCAAAGATATTGGCCTGTAGTTCTCTTTCTTTCTGGGGCTTTACCTGGCTTGGCTATCAATGTGATGCTAGCTTCGTAAAATGATTTGGGGAGAGTTCCATCTTTTTCAATCACCTGAAATACCTTCGGTAGGATTGGGATCAGCTCCTCCTTAAATGTCTTGTAGAATTCTGCTGGAAAGCCATCTGTTCCTGGGCTTTTTTTTGGTAGGTAGTTTTCTTATTATGTAGTCAATTTCCTTGATTGTTATTGGTCTATTTAGGGTCTCAATTTCTTCTTGTTTCAACCTAGGTAGGTTGTGTGATGAAAGAAAGTCCTCCATTTCCTTGAGGCTTTCAAGTTTGTTTCCATACGGGTCTATATATTAGTCTCTAATGATCCTTTGTATTTCTTCAGGGTCAGATGTGACTTTATCTTTTGTGTTTCTGATTGTGCTTATTTGGGTTTTTTCTCTATTTTTCTTGGTCAGTCTAGCTGGGGGACCATCGATCTTGTGTTTTCTTTCGAAGAACCAGCTTTTTGTTTCATTGATGTTTTTGGTATTATCTTTTTGTCTTCTATGTCCTCGATTTGGGCTTTTATTTTGGTGACTCTGGATTCTTCTGCTGAAATTAGGGTTTTTGTGGTCTTGCTTTTCCAGTTTCCTTAGGTGACTTGTTAGGCTGTTAATTTGTGTTCCTTCCATTTTCTTCATGTGTGTTTGTAGGATATAAATTCCCCTCTTACTACAGCTTTCAAGGCATCCCAGAGATTTTGGTAAGATGTTTCTTCATTTTCATTTGTTTCCAGGTTTCTTTTGATCTCTGTTTTGATTTCATCATTGACCCAGGAGTTGTTTAGCATCATTCTGTTCAGTGTCCATGTCTTTGTGGGTTTTGGGGGGACCTTGTTGGTGTTAATGTTTATTTTTATTCCACTGTGATCCGAGAAGGTGCATGGTAAAATTTTGGTCCTTTTAAATTTGCTTATGCTTGATTTATGGCCAATTATGTGGTCGATCTTGGAATACATTCCATGCGGTGATGAGTAGAATGTGTATTCTCTGGTCTTTGGATGAAGTGTTCTGTAGGTATCAATTAAGTCCATTTGGTCCAGAGTCACATTGAGGTTCTGGATCTCGTTGCTAATTTTTTGTCCTGATGATCTGTCTAGGGCTGTGAGTGGGGTATTAAAGTCCCCAGTTATGATGCTGTTAGAGTCAATATCTTTCTTTAGTTTTCCTAGAAGTTGCTTTATGAAAGTTGGTGCACCTATGTTGGATGCATAAATGTTTAGGACAGATATTTCTTGTTGATGGAGTGAACCTTTTATCATTATGTAGTGGCCCTCTGTATCTTTTTTAATTTTTGATAGCTTAAATGATATTTTGTCTGAAATTAGGATCACGACTCCTCCTTTCTTTTGTGTTCCATTTGCCTGAAAATTTGTTTCCCATCCTCTTACTTTGAGTCTGTGCATGTTCTTTCTAGTGAGATGGGTCTCTTGAAGGCAGAATACTGTTGCCTGGGGATATTTTATCCATTTTGCCATTCTATGTCTTTTCAATGGTGCATGTATTCCATTCACATTCAGGCTAATTATTGAAATGTGAGAGTTCATCCCTATCATATAGTTCTTATAGAGTTGTTGTTCTTCCACTTGGTTTTTTTGTCCTTCTTTTGGTTTTGGGATTGGTTCACATGTATTTTATTCTTTTTCCTGTACTCTTGTGACGAATGTTCTTTTTTCCTTTTCTTCTGTGTTTAGTACTTTCTTAAGTGTTTCATGTAGAGGTGGTTTGGTGGCAGTATAAGTTCTTAGGGATTGGATATCTGGGAAAGATTTTAATTCTCCCTCACTGATGAAGCTTAACTTGGCCAGATAGGTTATTCTTGTGTGAAATTATTTATCTTTTAGGACTTTGAATATAGGGCTCCCAGCTCTCCTAGCCTGCAGGGTATGTAGATAAATCTGCTGCTATTCTAATTGTCTTCCATGGTAGGTGATCTGGCCCTTTTCTCTTGTTGCCTTTACAATTTTTTCTTTTATGCTTACTTTGTTTAGGTGAATTATTATGTGTCTAGGAGTTGGTCTTCTCATTTGTTGTCTTGCAGGGGTTCTATGAATCTCTTGTGTTTGAATTTTTGCATCACTGATTAGATAAGGGAAGTTTTCTTGAGTGATCTCATGGAAAGTTTGTTCCAGTGTGGTCTCTGTCTCCCTTTCTGCCTCAGGAAGGCCAATTACTCTTAGGTTTGGTCTCTAGAAGTAGTCACTCATCTCTTGAAGGTTTTGTTCTGTCTTTTTGAGCTTGTTTTCTGTGTTTTTAAGAGTTTGGGTTAGTTCTATATTTTGGTCCTCAAGTTCTGAGATTCTTTCTTCTGCTTAGGTAATTCTGCTTTACATGCTTATCAGTTTGTTATTTATTTCATTCACAGTATTCTTTTTTACTGTTATCTCAGATATCAACTCCTTCCTAGTTTCTTCTTGTCTCTCCTCAATTCTTTCTAATCTCTCCATTAATGTCTTGATATCTAAGTTTGTAGTTTGAGACCAGTCATTCTGGGGGGTCTTCATTGTTTGCATTCTGAAGTCAGTTTTCTCAGTGTCTGCCCTCCCAGGGGTCTGGGAGGGACCCATATTCTTCTTTTGGCTTTTCTTCATTTATGTCGTTTTTTCTCTCTCTCCCTTTGTCCCTCCCCTTCTTTAATTCTGTTTTTCAGGGAAGGTGGGGTTGCTTTTCTTCACTTCTGCAATCTCCTGTTCTTCCTTAGGAAAGTCCTCTGACTTTGTTCACTTTTGTGGTTGGAGTGTGGGCTGTGGGCTGTGGGCTGTACTTTTTACAAATTTTGAGGTTTAATTGAGGGGGAAGCTGTGATTCAGAATCTATATGCTGATTCCAGCATCCACCAACAGTTGTATGAGCACACTGGAACTTATTTCCCATTGACTTATAATCTGTCTGTACAGCGGTATGTAAGTTTGGTCCCTGGAGCAAAGGGTGGTACAGAAGAGGAAAATCATGGAGGAAGTGGGGGTCAATAGGAAGTTAGAAAGAGGTGAGAGTTAGAGGGAAAACAGACATACATGCCAACTAACAGGTGAAAAGGAGACAGAAGGCCGGAGAGAAGTGAAAAAAAACATGTGAGCAATATTCCCTAAAGAGTACTGGTAGCTACACATTGACAGACCAATAAAATCATGAAACAGATAGTGCAAATCAGGAAGCGAACAAAAGTGAGCAAAACTAATACTCAAAATGATAAAATCAAAGTCAAAATAGGAGATCTGATCACCAGCCTCTCCCCTTTGTTTTCATTGCAGGCAGCTAGATTTACTCACAGTTTGCGAGTCTGTGACATTGCCTTTGTCTGATTCAGCAGGGGAGGGGCTTTGTCTCCTGTTTAGCGACGTTGCCTTAGGAACCAAGGTGGATGCAGCTGATAGGTGGGTGGGGCAACGCAAATCTCTGCCTGGAGAATGGCCAAAGTGGCAGTTTCATTTTTTGCAGATGTTTTCTCTCCACTCATCTGGGTCCTGTCTGGGTCCCTGTGTGATCCACTGTGATGGACTATGTTGGAGTGGGAGGCACCTGGGATCAGCTGCACAGCTGGGCACTGGATCCAGGGTGCCACCAGCAGGCTGGGGTGGAGGAGGGGTCGGGAGTTCCCTCCTCTGGAGCTGAGAGCCTCCGATCAGTGCCTCCTTAGATAGGCTGTTCCCTTACACCAGCATGGGGTCGCTGCGCTGAGTGCCTCTGCCAGGGTGGGCCCAGAGCTCCTGAGCTCCAAAACTCCAATGGGCATGCAGTGGGCAGTGAGAATGGCCCTGGGTCCCTCACAGGGTACTTCAGCCAGAAATAGGACCAGTATCTCTGAGGGACGGGCACCCAGAGCCTCCCTGGGTGACTGGCAGCTTGGTGCTGGGTGCTGGGTGAGATGATGTAGCCAGGGAGGGAGCTGAGACCCAGCACTCCCGTGCAGCAGAAGTCACATATAGTAGAGCAGCAGCAGCTGGGGCAGCAGTATCCGGCCCTGCATGGGATGAAAAGTCCCCAAACCTTGGACCAGTGCTGCTGGCAGTGGGTGGAGGATTGGGGGAAGAAAAGTAAGAGTCTTTTTGGGAACTCACGTTTGGAGAATCTCACAAATCCACCTATGCCGTCGTCATCTTACCGGAACTCCTCTGACAATAGTTTTTTTAAAAAGAAAAAAAGTCAGGCTCAGTGGCTCAGCCTGTAATCCCATGCCTTTGGGAGGCTGAGGTGAGTGGATTGCCTGAGCCCGTGGATTCGAGACCTGCCTGAGCAGCAAGACCTCATCTCTACAATAAATCAAAAATCAGCTGGGCATGGTAGCGCATGTCTGTAATTCCGGCTACTTGGAAGGCTGAGGCGGAAGGATCACCAGAGCCCAGCTGGTCAAGGTTGCGGTGGCCGGGAGTGGCCACTGCACTCGTCTGGGCGACAGAGTGAGACTCCAACTCAAAAATAAATAAATAAATAAATAAAAAATAAAAAGAAATATAGAAAGAAAAAAAACCCAGAACAATGAAAGCAGAAACAAAACAAAAAACAATTAAACCAATGCACACATCCCAAAACAAACTGGAATAACAACAAAGTGAAACAAAACAAACAGCAAAAAACCCTGGGAAAACTAAACACACACACCTAGCACAAAATGAATGGAGAATAAAAAGAGAAAGACTGGGAAAAAAATAAAACAACAGCAACAAAAGGAATTAACATTGAGCCTTCACACATATATTGACACACACCTTTAAAAAAAAAAAGAAGAACAAAAGAGCAAAAACAAACCAACAACACCAAAAAAATTGAAAGATGAACACTCAATCATTCACATACACACATAAACAGAAAACAAAAAAGCATAAGAAGAAAGAAAAAAAAATAAAAAAGAGGAAATGCAGATCAACTCTTCACATATTCATTCATGCACAAAGGAAAAATATTTAAAAATAGATGAGCTAACAAACAGGCAAAAAATTTCTTAAAATTTAAAGAAAGATAAAAAACCCTGCCCTCTTGTGGCAGGTCCTGTAATTGTTCCTCTCGTCTGCTCTAATATCTTCTACAGTCCTTCCACCTCTTTCACTCTCTCCCCTGTGTCCAGGGCAGGGAAAGAAGAGGGGCAGTGGTTGGGGCTGCAGTTCTCCCCTCCCACTCTCGTATAGTCAGGGAGATCCTCTCAGTGGGGAGGGGGGATTGTCTCCTCCCCAGGTATGTACTCTCAGGGCATGCCTCAGCCAGGCCTATCCTAGAATGGAGTCCTCCTATTATGACTGATGTCTAGGCTCTGCCTGGGTTTGTCTCTCTCTGTCGTGCCCCAGCTGTGTGGGTCTGATGTTCAGAGGATTGCTGGGGAGGAGAGGGGTTGGGTCAGCTTCCAACTACCACTGGTATCTTTGGAGTTCTTCTTCTTCCTTTTCCGGCCACACCTCTTATCCCGTGACTGGATCAGGGTGGGGGTGGGACGCCTCGGATTCAGCACTCATCATGTCCCTCTGAAATTTGTGCTTCCACGATATTCCTTCTGGGTTACAATCAATCCCTGAGTAGTTGATCTGCCAGTCACAGAGCTGGGGTTTGTTGCTCCGTGGTGAGCAAGTCTGAGTACCTTCCCGTCCCACCTACATGATGGTGGTGGGGTGCTCCTCTCATCCTCTCCAGAGGAACTCTGCATCAGTTTTCCCAGCATCACTTACTGAATAGGTTCTCCTTTCCCCAGCGGTTGGTGGTGGAGGTTTTGAAGAAGATGAGTCTGTTGAGAAACTAAGGTTTTCCTTCTGGAATCTCTGTTCTGTTCCACTGGTCTATATGCCTGTTCTTGTATCAATTTTGTGCTGTTTTGATTATTGAAGCTTGATAAGAAAGTTTAAAGTCTGGGAGTGTGATACTTCCAGCTTTTTTTTTTTTTTTTTTTTTTTTTTTTGCTGAGGATGATTTTGGCTATTTGTGGCATTTATGTTTCCATATGAATTCCTGTATTGTCATTTCTGGGTCTGAGAAGAATACTGCTGGTAATTTAATGGGTATGGCATTAAATCTGTAGATTGCCTTGGGTAGGATGGACATGTTAGCAATGTTGATTCTTCCACTTGTTTGTACCATCTTTGATTTCTTTGAGCAGTATTTGTAGTTTTTATTGTAAAAGTCTTCCACTTCTCTGGTTAGGAAGATGCCTAGGTATTTCGTGTGTGTGTGTGTGTGTGTGTGTGTGTGTGTGTGTGTGTGTGTGTGTGTGTGTTTATTGTGAATGGGATTGTGCTTTTTATATGGGTTTCTGTTTGTTCATTGTTGGTATATATGAATGTGACTAACTTTTGCACATTTATTTTATATCCTGAGACTTTGCCAAAGTCCTTTATCAGTGCAAGGAGGTTTTTGACAGATTCTCTTGGGTTTTTGAGGATAGTATCATTTCATCTGCAAAGAGGGATAACTTAACTGCTTTTTTTCCTGTTTGTATACATCTGATTTCCTTCTCTTGTCTGATTGCTCTTGCTAAGATTTCCAATACTATGTTAAACAGGAAGGATGAGAGTGGGCATCCTTGTCTTGTTCTGGTTTTCAGGAAAAATGGTCACAATTTCTGTCTGTTTAACAGTATGTTGGCTGTGGGTTTCTTGTAGATGGCTCTTACTATTTTGAGGTATGTTCCATCTATGCCTAGATGTTCGAGGGTTTTTATCAAGAAGGTGTGCTGGATTTTATCAAAAGTTTTTTCTGTGTCTAATGATATAATCATGTGGTTTTTGTGTTTACATCTGTTGATGTATTTAATTATGTTTATGGTCTTGTGGATGTTGAACCAGTCCTGCATCCTGGGGTTGAAGCCTGTTTGGTCGTGGTGGATGATTTTTGAGATGTGGTGTTGAATCTGGTTTGCTGGAATCTTGTTGAGAATTTTAGCATCTATGCTCATCAAGGATATTAGCCTGTAGTATTCTTTCTTCATTGGATCTTTTCCTGGTTTGGGTATCAATGTGATATTAGCTTCATAAAATGATTTGAGGAGAATTGCATCTTTCTCAATTGCCTGAAATACTTTCAGTAGGATTGGTATCAGTTCCTCCTGGTATGTTTTATAGAATTCTGCTGGAAAGCGATCTGGTTCAGGACTTTTTTTGTAGTAGTTTTCTTATGACATAGTTGATTTCCTGGGTTGTTATTGGTCTATTTAGGGTCTCGATTTCTTCTTGTTTCAACCTGGGGAGTTTGTGTGATGTAAGAAAGTCCTCCATTTCATTTAGATTTTCAAATTTGCTTCCATACAGGTGTATATGGTAATCTCTGATAAGCTTTTGTATTTCTTTGTGGTCAGTTGTGACTTCATCTTTTACATTTCTGATTTGTTTATTTGGGCTTTTTCTCTCTTTTTCTCGGTCAGTCTAACTAGGGTGTCCATCAATCTTTGTTTATCCTTTCAAAAAATCAGCTTTTGGCTTCATTGATTTTTTTTGGTATTATATTTTTGTCTTCTGTGTCCTGAGTTTGTGCTTTTATTTTCGTGATCTGGACTCTTCTGCTGAAGTTAGGGTTTTGGTGGCCTTGCTTTTCCAGTTTCTTTAGGTGGTTTGTTAGGCTGTTAACTTGGGACCTTTCCATTTTCTTCATGTTTGTTTGTAGAGATATGAATTCCCCTCTTAGGACTGTTTTCATGGCATCCCAGAGATTTTGATAAGATGTTTCTTCATTTTCATTTGTTTCCAGGTATATTTTAATCTCTGTTTTGATTTCTGTATTGTCCCAGGAGTTGTTAAACATCATGCTGTTTAGTGTCCATGTCTTTATGGGTTCTGGGGGAACTTTATTTCTATTCCACTGTGGTCTAGAAGGTACATGGCAAGAAGACAATCTTATCAATTTGTTTATGCTTGATTTATGCCTGAGGATGCAGTTGATCTTAGACTATGTTTCATGAGGTGATAGGTAGAATGTATATTCCATGGTTGTTGGGTGGAATGTTCTGTAGGTATCATTTAAGTCCATTTGGTCAAGTGTCACATTGAGGTTGTGGATCTCCTTGTTGATTTTTGTCTTGTTGATCTGTCTAAGGTTGTTAGTGGGCTGTTCAAGTCCCAAGCTATGATAGTGTTAGAGTCAATATCTTTTTTTAGTTTATGTAGAAGCTGCTTTATGAAAGTTGATGCTCCTATGTTGAGTGCTTATATGTTTAGGATGGATATTTCTTGTTGATGGATTGAACATTTAGCATTATGTAGTGGCCTTCCATATTTTTAAAAAATTTTGATAGCTTAAAGTATATTTTATTTGATATTAAGATCTCAACTCCTGCTTTCTTTTGTGTTCCATTCACCTGAAATTTTTTTCCCCATCCTCTTACTTTGAGTCTATGCGTGTCTTTTCTGGTGAGATGAGTCTCTTTGAAGCAATATATTGCAGTTTCATGATATTTTATCTAATTTGTACTTCTATGTCTTTTCAGTGTTGTATTTAGTCCATTCACATTCAGGCTAATTATTGAGACAGAAAGTTTCTCTCTGTCATGAGGTTCTTATAGAGTTTGTTGTTGTTGATGCTGTTTTTTTTTTTTTTTTGTCTTTCTTTTGATTCTGGGGCTGATTCATGTGTGTTTTCAATCTTTTTCCTGCATTCTTGAGAAGGGCATTGTCATTCTTTTTTTCCTTTCTTCTATGTTCAATACTTTCTTAAGTGTTTCTTGTAGAGCTGGTCCAGAGGTGGCATAAACTCTTAGGGTTTGAATCTGGGAAGGATTTTAATTCTTCATCACTGATGAAACTTAGCTTGACTGAGTAGGTAATTATTGGTTGAAATTGTTTATCTTTAAGAACTTTGAAGATTGGGCTCCAAGCTCTCCTAGTCTGAAGTGTTTCTATAGATAAGTCTGCTGCTGTCCTAACTGGTCTTTCCTGGTAGGTAGTTTGATCTTTCTCTCTTGCTGCCTTTATAATTTTTTTTAATACCTACTTTTTAAAGGCAAATTACTATGTGTCTAGGAGTTGGTCTTCTCATTTGTTGTCTTTCAGGGGTTCTCTGAATCTCTTGTGTTTGAATAGTGGCTTCACTGATGAGACGAGGGAAGTTTTCTTGGATAGTTTCATGGAATGTTTGTTCTAGGGTGGTCTCTGTCTCTCTATCTGCCTCAGGAATTCCAATTAATCTTAGGTTTGATCTCTTGACATAATTGCTCATCTCTTGGAGATTTTGTTCTTTCTTTTTAAGCTTCTTTTCTATTTTTTTATATTGAGTTGGAGTCTCACTCTGTGTCCCAGGTTAGAGTGCAGTGGCACACTACAGCCACCCCAGCATTGATCTGCTGGACTCTGGAAATCCCTCTGCTTTAGCATTCCAAGTAGCCAAAACTATAGGTGAGTGCTACCATGCCTGGATCATTTTTTATTTTTATTTTTATTTTATTTTTTTGAGTTGGAGTCTCACTCTGTCACCCAGACTGGAGTGCAGTGGCCACTCCTAGCCACTGAAGCCTCGACCTGCTGGGCTCCAGCAATACTTCTGCCTCAGCTTTCCAAGTAACTGGAACTACAGGTGTGTGCTACCACACCCAGCTAATTTTTGATTTGTTGTAGAGATGAGGTCTTGCCAAGTTGCCCAGGTGGGTCTTGATCCCGTGGGCTCAGGCAATCCACTCACCTTGGCCTCCCAAAGTGTGGGATTACAGGCTGAGCCACCGAGCTTGGCTCATTTTTTATTTATTGTAAAGACAAGGTCTTGCCAAGTTGCCTGGACTGGTCTTGAACCCATGGATTCAGGCAATCCACTTGCCTCAGCCTCCAAAAGTACTGGGATTACAGGTTGAGCCACGCTTTCCTATGTTTTTAACAGTTTGAGTTAGTTCCATATTTTGGTCCTCAAGCTCTGAGATTCTTTCTTCTGCTTGGTTAATTCTGCTTTCCATGCTTATCAGTTTGTTATTTATTTCATTTACTGTATTCTTTACTGCTGTTATCTCAGTTATCAACCCCTTCATTCTCTCCTCTTGCCTCTCCTCATTTCTATTTATTCTCTCTATTAATATCTTAATATATGGGCTTGTGACTTGAGAGCAGTCATTCTGGGACTCTTCATTGTTTTAGTTCCAAAGTCTGTATTCTCAGCGGCTGAACTCTCAGGACTCTGCGTGAGACTCATATTCTTTCTTTGGTTGTTCTTCCTTTGTGTAGGTTTTCCTTCCTCTTTTTTTTAACCTCTTCTTTAATTCTGTTGTTTGGTGATAAGGGGAATAGCTTTTACTTGTGTTTGCTCAATCTCCTATTCTTTATTATGTAAATCCCCTGACTTTGTTCAGTTGTGAAGCTGGACTGGTGTTGGGAGCCTGTACTTTTTGCAGTTTTGAGATTTAATTAAGGAGGGAACTTTGATTCAGAAGGTATTTGCAGACCCCAGTATCCACTGACAGGTATATGGGATTCCTGGAACCCACTTTCCACTGCCTTACAATCTGTCCATGCAGTGGTGGTGTCTGTTTGCCCCCTGAAAGCAAAATGAAATAAGAAAAAAGGAAAAGAATGGAAAAAAGAAGAAGGAAGACAAAAGGAAGGTGGAGAGAGAGAAGAAGAAGGAAAACACAGCCATGCCAACTAACAAATAAACAGAGAAGAAAAGACAGAACCCCCCCAAACATATAGACAATCACATAAACAAACAAAAGTCCCCCTGTTGATGTACTCTTCCTCAAGAATAACCATACATAAGCAGAAAGGCTAAAAAGAACAACACTAAAATTAAACAGAAACAAGTAAAAAGCATAAACAAAAACAGAAAGAGAGAGAGAAAAAAACATGAATTAAAACAAAAACAAACAAGGGAAAGAAACTCTCTCTGTGGCCTTTTCTGTAACTCCAGATTCCTCTTGGCTGCCACTGCCCTAAAGAGTAGCTCTGATCTCCAACCCCTCCTGTCCACTCTCAGTGTGGACTCATAGGGTTGCTCTCAACATGGGCCAGATGCCCCATGGACTACTGTGGGAGGAGAATGGATCAGATTCACACTCACCCAACTCGTCTGCTGTTGCCACTGCTGTCAAGTCTCCCACTTAGATCTGATGTACCTGTGCCTGTTTCAGCATGAGAGAGGGGCATCTGTCTCTCTGAGTCCGATGAGAGAATAGCCTCTAGGTCCCAAGATGGAGGTTGGGCAGAGCTGGGTGGGGTAATGCAAGTCTCTGCCCGATCCTGGAACTGAGAAGATGGCGCCCATTGGCATCTCATCACCAGCATTGGGTTTTTCCCCCAGATTTCCATGACCTGTCTTCTCTATGGTTCCTTCTGTTCATGCCTGGTCTGCTGCTGCAGGTGATGGCATGGACTGGTGCCTGGTGGTGAAGAGTGGCTATTCTTTGCTCTCTCCTCTTAAGAGAGCCCTGAGAATGGCAAATAATCCTGTACACCCAGGTCTCCAATCTCAGGGCAGTAGTGGCTTGCTGTTACCTCTGGAGGAGAGCCCCAGGTATATGAATCCAAGTCTCCCCTCAGTCGGAATTTCATTCACCCACCAGCACACACTAACTCACAGAGAGTCTTTATGTAAACTCGCTTTTATGGAGACTCTCACATTCTGACCTGTTCCATTGCTATCTTGCCTAGAAGCCACAACAGTCTTTAGGATAGACCCCATGTTAGGCTACAAAACAAGCTTCAAAAAGTTTAAAAGAACTGAGATTATATCAAGTAACTTTTCTGATCACAATGGAATAAAACTAGGACTCAATAACAAGAGAAACTTTCAAAACTGTGTAAATACCTGGAAGTTAAGCAATATGCTCCTGAACTACCAATGGGTCAATAAAGAAGTTGAAAAGAAAGTTTTAAAATTTATTGAAACAATAAAATTAAACCATACTGCAAAGGCACACAAAGAGAAAATTCTAAAAGCAGCAAATGAAAGGCATCAAGTCACATATAAAGGAATCCTCATTAGATTAACAGCAGATTTCTCTGCATAAATCCTACAGGTCAGAGAAAATAAAGATGATACTTTCAAAGTACTGAAAGAAAACTAAATTGCCAGTCAAGAATACATTGTTTTAAATTTCTTAAAAACAATAACATCTCTTGAAACAATGAAAATGGAAAAACAACATACCAAAACTTATGGGTTACAGCAAAAGTAGTATTAAGAGGGAAGTTTATAACAATAAATGCCTACATTAAAAAATTTAAAAGATTTCAAATAAACAACCTAACCATGCATCTCAAGGGTCTAGAAAAACAAGAACAAATCAAACCCCAAAATTAATAGATGAAATGAAGAGATAGTGGAAATTATCATCAAAGAAATGATACAATATAGCAAGCAGAAATAAAGATGTGGAAAAGAAAAGGAAGAGACAAAGAGGATAGAATACAAAGTATCATCATGCATTTGATGAAAAGCACAGGATGTATTTTTTGTAATCTCAGAGTGTAGGACGATTTTCAAATTGTAACTCAAAACCAGAGGTCATAAAAGAAATTCACCAAAATAAAGTCAAATAAATTACAAGTTTGGAAAAGATATTTGCAATTCATAGTGTATGCAAGGGCTCATTTCTAAAATATATTACAACGCCAACAGTCCAAGAAGAAAATGGTGTTAAAGAAGTTAATAGAAAAGGAAATTAGATGGCCCTTAGACAAATTGGAAAGATGCAGAATTTCACTCATAATATATAGTGTTTTTTAAGTACTTTCCATGTGCCAGAAACTATGCTTTTTATTCTCACAGCAACATTTTATTGACATAGACCTTCTGATTTTCTCCATTTTATAGATGAGAAAACTGAAGCATAAAGAGGTTAAGGTTTCCCAAATACACTTAACTAGTACACTGGTATTATAAGGGTTCAAACTCAAACAGCCTGACTATAGATACAACCAATACTCTATACTTAGTATTTTCACAGGAGAAGAAATATACATTAAAAATATAGTAAATATATTTTACTTGGCTCTCAGATTAGCACAAATAAAAAGCTTGACATATATTTGTGGAGATCCAGAAAAACCAGGCATTTTTTTATTGCTAATACGAATGTAAATCATTTGGCCTCCATAAAAAACAACTTGCTAACAATCAATCACAAATGGATGGGTGTTCTTGTGATGTTTATTTTCCTTAAACATATAAATGCGCCTAAATAAGTGTAGATTTTGGAGATGGTGGTAGTGGTAATGGATTCTATCCTTTGCAGCAAGACTGAGACCGTTGAGTTAAGGGAAGTGTGGTAAGAGTTGTGCAATGACCGGTGGTTGACTCACAGTCCACAGTTCTTGATGACCTAAACCATATCATTCTACAAACTTCTACAATACATCCTCCAGGCTTCAACTCCCTGACCTTCCTTCACTTCCTCATCAAATAGGGTTTGACATTCTCTAGATGCCACCAAGGCAGTAGACATTACAATAGACAAGTGCTATAGAGGAAGAAGTAGCAGAACATGGCTGCCTGGGATTTGCCTGGTCAGCTTGGGGTACTTTCCATGGAATTCTAAGGACATGTCTTCCTGGGCTTCCCATGTTTGTTATGCTCATGAAGCAAGATTGTTGGGTATTTGCTTCCAGACTTAATATGCTTTCAGCTACCCATTTATCCAGTAAGTTTCTTACCCACGTAAGAGGTATTCAATAAATATTTGTTCCATAAATAAATGGGTAGTTCTTAGACTATACTGTATCTTTACTCCTGGATGCAGTAATTCTTGGCCTTCTGCCCTTAAGGTATACATTCTGGAGAGAAGCATTCATGTTCCATTTTCTTATCTAAAATTTGTTTTATGTCTTAAAATCACATTTCTGTACTCAGATTTACTCTTCAACCATCTACTGGGCCTGGATCTTCAAGACCACTCAACTAGAATAATCATAAAATTACAAAAGCACAGTCGGCCCAATATGATACTACAAATCTGTTGAGATGCTGTGGAAGGTTCTACATGCAGCCTTCTTAGAAAATGCATATAGAAAATATAATCTACACCCTGAAAAGACCTAGAAAGGGCTATTGCTTCCCTGCTGACTGGGTCAGTGAGTCATGTGGGGAACTTTCCTATTTTCCATATGTAAGAGAACTCAAATATGGTAGAGATTTCTTACATTGGGTTTTCAGAATTCATCAATGGACAATCTTGAAGAGTTGTTTGTGAGATTTCATCCCTAAATGAGTTATATCTGCTTCTAAAATTTTTATGTGCTACCACCAGATGGAGATAGAGAGCCAAATCTATATTATGTGTATGCAACATTTTTGTGTCTATTATGTTATTCATTGCACAGAGGATTAACTTTTCAATGTTTTACCTATGTTGACTCACAAATTGTTTAAAGTTGTCACATCAATTATATTACCAACTCTATACAGGAGATAATATCACCATATTACAGATAAGAAAACATGCTCAGAAATCTTAGGTATGAGGGAGTGTTGGGAAGATGGTGACTGAGCCAGTCAGACTATGTGAGTCCCAGTATGAGTGAGTGAGTGTATGGAAAATTTTGTGTGTGTGCTGGTGAGTAAGTGGTCATGTGAGTGGCTGACTGAGTGAGGGCTACAGAGCTAATGATCAGGGCTCTCCTGGTGTAGTGACTAGTGTCACACCTGCTTGACTTGGACACTAGAGATTACCAGGAAGCAGAAGCCAAGTGCCATTTTTAAGAGATATCAACAAAACCCTTCCTGCAAACAAGATGATGGGGGAGACTAAGTGGGGGCTTGTGAGCAAGTGGCCAGGGCCCTCCTGGTGCTGCAGCTGCTCTGCTTGGTCCCTAGTGCTTCTCAGGTCACAGAAACTGAGCACCCTCTTTTTATAAATGGACAAAAGTTTTCCTGCAAAGAAGTGGTGGGGAGAGACTACTGGCTCCATGGTTTGCCTCACCACTGTAGCAATAGAGACTGCCGGCTCCAGGCTTTGCCTCACCACTTCAGCACCTGGCCAGACACTGACAACAAGGGCTGTGGAGGGAGCCCAGAAGCAGAGTCACACTGGAGAAGATGAAAGAGGCACCCTGCCACCACCTTGAAAACGGGGCAGGAAAGTGCTTGGTCTTGCTCACCACTGAGCAATAGACCCAATCTCTGTGACTGGTGGATCAACTACTCAGGAGTTGATGGTGACCCAGAAGGAATATCCTGAAAGCACAAACTGAGACTCAGGGACCTGATGAGTGCTGAGTCTCAGGAGCCCTACCTTCTACCCTGATCCAGCCACGGGACAAGGGGTATGGCCAGAAAAAGATGAGGAAGAACTCCAAAAAGATCAGTGGTGAGTGCAGGGCTGACCCAACACCCCTCCTCCTCAGCAATCCTCTGAACATCAGACTGACATAGCTGGGACATGACTGAGAGGGATAAACCTAGGCAGAGCCTGGACATCCACTGCAATAGGAGAACTCCATTCCAGGGTCGGCCCAGCTGGGTCACCCTCCCCAGCAAGTGCACACCTGGGGAAGAGACAACCTCCACCTCCCCACCAGAAGGGATCTCTCTGACCATACAGGAGTGGGAGGGGTGGATTGCAGTCCCACTCACCCCCACTGCCTCTCCACCTTCCCTGCTCTGGACACTGGGGAGAGAGTAAAAGAGACAAAAGGCAGAAGATCTGCAAGAGATAGCAGAGCAGATGAGAGGAACAATCACAGAACTTGTCACAAGAGGGCAGGGTGTTTAAAATTTTTAATTTTTAAATTTAAATTTTAAAAATTGCCTGTCTGTTTGCTAGTTCATCTATTCTAAAAATATTTTTCCTTTGTGCATGAATGTGTATGTAAGGGTTTGATCTGCATTCCCCCTTTTTTCTTTTCTTTTTTTCTTTCTTCTTTTGTTTTTTGTTTTCTGCTTATGTGTATATGGAATGATTGAGTGTTCATCATTCAGCTTTTGTTGTTGTTGTTGGTTTGTGTTTGATCTTTTTGTCTCCTTTTTTTATTTTTTATTTTTACTTTAAGGTGTGTGTGAATATATGTCTCAGGGTTCAGTCTGAATTCCTTTGTCTTTCTGTTGTTGTTGTTTGTTTTTTTCTGGTCTGTCTCTTTTTTACTTTTCCATTCATTTTATGCCAGGTGTGTATGTGTGTGTTTAGTTTTCCTGTTTTTTTGTTATTGTTGCTTTTTGTTTTGTTTCACTTTGTTGTTATCCCAGTTTGTTTTGGGGTGTGCATGTCTGTGTGTGTGTGTGTGTGTTCGGTTGTTTTTTGCTTTGTTTTATGCTTTAATAGTTCTGCTTTTTTTCACTTTTAAAAAAATTATTGTCCACCTTATTTCATTCTATTTTTCTTTATTCTTCTCATTGCTGTCACTGCATCTTGGACTCAGGGTGTACACACACATACCCATTGCTCATATAGAATGGTAGTGGGGGTGGATCTCAGGATACACATACCACAATAAGTGAACATTGCAATTTGCAAGTAGTTTCTGAATTCTAGCTTTCCATCCCCTACCTTATTTGACTTTAAAAACTACAAGTGACAACAAAGCTTCCCACCAACAGTCCTGTTTCAAAATAGAACAAATCTAGAGTCTGGATTAGGGAAGAATAGAGGGCTAAGCAAACATCAGAAGAGAAAACCTCTCCCACAGACACTGAATAATAGAACTAAGGAGAAAAGCAAGAGATCTGTTAAAAATGAGAAAAACTAACAGAAGGCAACAGGCAGTTTCGAATGTAACAAAGAGAAAAATCCTGAAAACACAGACCTTGGAGCCCAAACAAAGGAAATCACCAATGACTGTCCCCAGAATACAACAAGGATTAGGGAATGAATGGAAAGAGTGCACAAGACACAAAAAGACAAGATGCAACACTGAAAGAACTTGTAACAGAGATTTTGGCAATAAAAATTTTATCCAGGATATATACCAAGATGAAAAACATAGAAAGCAGAATTAATCTAGCTGAAGAAAGAATCTCAGAACATCTCAGATCAAAACATGGAATTAACCTGATCTGTGAAAAACATAGAAAGAATACTCAGAAAGAAAGAACAAAGCTTATAAGAGATGTGCAATTATATTAAGAGGCTGAACCTATGTCTGATTGGTATCTCAGAAGAAGAAAGGGAAATGGAGAACACTTTGGAGCAAGTATTCCAGGAGGTAATCCAGGAAAACTTTCCCCATTTCACTAGAGATGTGACCAAACAAACACAAGAGATACAGAGAACCCCCACAAGACATGAAATGAGAAGACCAACCCCTAATCAAATAGTAATTTGCATATACAAAGTAGGCACAAAAGAAAAAATTCTAAAGGCAGCAAGAGAGAAAGGTCAGACTACCTACCAAAGAAAGCCAATCAGATTAACAGCAGACCTATCATCAGTAACACTACAAGCAAGAAGGGACTGGAGTCCAATATTCAAAGTCCTCAAAGATAAACAATTTCAACTGCGAATTTTCTACCCAGTCAAGCTCAGCTTCATCAGTGATGGAGAATTAAAATCCTTCCCAGAAATTCAATCCCTAAGATAGTATGCAGCTTCCAGACCAGCTCTTCAGGAGACAATGAAAAAGGTAAAAGCACAGAAGAAAGTAAAAAAAGAATGACCACACACTTCCCAAGAGAACAGTAGAGCACAGAATCAACAGAGAATACATTGCAACAACAAACTTGAAAACACACACATACATCTACCCCAAAGCCAAAAGAAAACAAGCAAACAAAGAAAAAACTTTATAATAAACACATGACAGGGATAAATAATCATATTTCAATAATCAGCCTGAATGTGGATGGACTAAATGCACCACTGAAAAGACATAGAATGGAAAACTGGATAAGAAACCATGACTCAATTATTTGCTACATCCAGGAAACTCATGTCACCACAAGGGATGCACAGAGACTCAAAAGTAAAGGTTGAAAAACTAGTTTTCAGGCAAAAGGAACACAAAAGCAGGCAGGAGTCATGATCTTAATATTAGACAAAACAACCTTTAAGCTACCAAAAATTTAAAAAGATACTAAAGTGATGCAGGTTTTTCAGGTCGGCCTGGGCTTCAAGAGTGTCAGCTCAATAG
Source organism: Cephalopachus bancanus (assembly GCA_027257055.1). NCBI lineage: Eukaryota > Metazoa > Chordata > Mammalia > Primates > Tarsiidae > Cephalopachus > Cephalopachus bancanus. The sequence goes on along the minus strand of JAPVLO010000292.1, from coordinate 943,082 downwards.
GTTAGCCAGTCAAGCCCTAGAGAGGGTCATGGAAGGGTTGGTAAGCCTAGCCCCACAAGTGTCAGCTCTAATGGGCTGGCAAGTCAAGCCCTGAGTGTTGCAGTTGGGTGGGTGCTTGGCATGCCTAGCCTCCAGGGTGTTGGCTCTAACGGGCTGGCAAGCCAAACCCTGAGTATTGCTGGTTTGGTGGGCTGGCAAGCCCTGGGTGCCTCAGCTCCGAAGACTCACCTTCCTCTGGCAGCTCTCCTGGTTCAGCTGGCTCTGTTGGCTGGCAAGCCCACCTCTGGGGTGCATGACTTTTTGACTCTGATGGTCTTCTGCAGCTCTTCAGGGTTAAGTTTCTTGTCTCATGCCCAGGAAGAATGAGGGGCATGGAGAGCCGGAAGGTGAGAAAGCAGGATTTATTGAGGACAGAAAAGCTCCCACAGTGTGAGGGGGCCCGAAGGGATTGCCCCTCTGGGGCCAAAAACCTGGGGCTTATATAGCCCTAAGTCCAAGCTGATTGGCTAGCACTAGTTGTGAGCTGTAGCTGTTCTGATTAGCCAGTATTAAGGTAAGAACCTAATGGCCAGCTGATTGGCTGCTTTCCAATCCCAGCAGTGAGTACCTAAGCTCTAGCTTAAGAGGCTTGCAGGGAGCTTGTTCACCAACGCTGAGCCTGAGAGTCTTGTTGAGAGTTCACTACATTGTTACCAGAGGACCTGCCTGTCTTATTCCCTCCTCTGGAGTAGTAACCCTAACTGCCGTTAGGGAGGGAAAATGATGACCGATCTGGCTACTTCCTGCTGATCATGGGTGACATACGGGGATGGCAGCTAAGGATCCTCCGGAGGGTGATCTGAAGGTCCTCAGTAGAAAGAAGCTTCCAATTGCCCTTGGTAGAAAGAAGCTTCTGTACAATATTCCATCTGCACCACCATTTGGAGTTTGATGACCTCTAGGCAAGAAGAAACAAACTCTAGCTGAAGGTTAACTATATACATAAGCAAAATAAAAGGCACTATTAAGGGAAAAACCCATGTCCATATATTGGAAATCCCTAGAGGATAAAAAATTATAACTAACTGGTTCTGAAACTGCCAATGATTTTATTGTAGTCTCTTCTATTTGGGAGGAAGTTTTAATATGGAAACAAGTTTCATTTAATAACTCACATGTTCCTCCACATTCCACTGTGAGCATATCCAACGTTTGAATAATTACCCTTTGAACTATGTAATGGACAGTGCTTAGAATAAGCTAGGAATAATTATATTAGAGACAGGAAGCAAGATAGAGTAGACTTTTTGCTTGTTCCTGAGGGAAACTTCTAGGGAAGAAAATAATTTCATGGACCCTCAGGATTAAGGGGTCCTTGACAGAGACATCTAACAGTACAAATCAAGATGAAAACAAAGGCAGCAAGTATAGGTATAACTACAAGGTGGAAATTCATAGGCAGTTAGTAGTGGTACTTATCTTTTACAATCTTTGGTTTGATTCTCTATGCTCTTCCAGGTCAACTGAGGCAACTTCTTCCAGACTCCAGGCTTTTACTTTAGTGTGATGGATCCAAAAGTCTATTCCAGAAACCTTTACTGAAAACCGCTTTCAGATTAGGTGGAAAGTTATATCTCTTCCAGGTGAAAGGTCTGATGAAGGATTTTAAGAACCTTCCATTGGCAAGAGGTTGGCAGATGAAACTTGCCATCCCGATTGCAGCCATCCTGAAGGCTGAAAAACGTATCACTGAGATGTAACCCATTCTATCTCTTGCAAGAGTATATTGGGGTTTTATATCTTTTGAGGGGCCCTTCCTAATCAGAGGGGCTTCAAATGGATCAGAAATATGGGTTTTCCTTTCTGCTAACTTGGCTGTTAGATCTACTTGTTTATTTCCTTCAGCTATTTCATCTATTCCCTTTTGATGACCTTTACCATGTATTATTGCCATTTCCTGAGGGAGGGAGGAATACTGGTGACTGCCAATTGAGATGCCTCTTTTGCCCCTCTGGTTCTGCAGCCTTCTATGTTGGCACCCCATTGCTTCTTTAATGTCTTGGCTTGCTGCATCCATAACAGTTAGCAGAAAAACTTTGGGAATTCTGGGTTGTTTACACCTATAAGGCAGTAACTAGCACTCTTGCCTTTGTCATGTGTCTCCTTTCTTTTTCCTGTGCCTTCTCCTGATCCTGTTATAAAAGACTGAGATGACCACTTTCAAGAGATTCTCTAAAGTACTATCAGGTCTTTGGCTTGTTTATGCAGCTTCCTTCTAATATCTAGAGCTGCCTGAGTAATGAACTTGTTTTTTTAAGATTAGTTGCCCTTCAACTGATTCAAGATCTAGGGATGAGTGTTTAATCAAAGCCTCTCTCAGTCTTTCCAGACAAACTGAGGAATTCTCTTCAACCCCATGGTCTATCATGGCTAACTTGGAACAAATCAGAGGCTTAGTTCTCAAGCTTTCCATTATGCATATCAGGAAATGTTTCTTCCTCCATTCTCCTAATTCACTATCAGGATCCCATTTAGGATCTTCTAATGGCACTGTAGACATGCCTATTGAATAGGGCTCTTCCCCTTCTCTGACACAATATGAAATGCAAAGCTCATCTCCAAACTTCTCTGCGACTTGCAGAGCTGCTTGTTTCAATTATCATTAAGGTCTGGCCTAAGAGCAACAAAATATCCTTCCAGGAGAGTTCAAATACTTGCATTAAATTCTGAAGAGTATCTATTTACTTGTCAGGGTCATCTGAGAACCTTCCAAGATCTTCCTTGATCTGTTTCAAGTCTTGTAGGGAAAAGGGTAGGGTACCTGTATCTTACTAGGGTCATATTCGCCAAGCATCTCTTGTAAGGCATAAGTGATGCCAGAGTTCTAGAATGAGGAGTTTTAGAGTGGGAACAGCTTGAAGTACCTGAATAAGGAGGGCAAGATGGATCAGGTGGAATGGCCTTACAAGATGACTTCCCCAGTGACACCTTTGGGGTTGGCATCCCTGATCCATGGGGACCTTACCTTGAGATGACCGCTAGGAGGGCTGACTCAATCCTGCAGTGTTGACAACGGTTTGAATTTTCTCATAATGCGAAACCTGTACATATGGGACCTCAGACCATTTGCCCTGGCATCTACAGAAACTGTCTAGTTGCACAATTGAATGATTGACTCTTCCCTCTGGAGGCCAAGTTTCTCCATCCTGCAACTTATAATTCAACCATGCTTGGGTGCAAAAGAATTTAAGATGCTTTTAAAAGTCTGAGGATCAAGAGTCCCATGTCCCAGTATGCACTTTTGAGCGCACACTGCAGCTAGCAAGATTGCCTGTTACCCATCTGAATAAGAGAGACATGAAAGAAAGTAGTCTCTAAGCTTTCCTTCCTCCAACCAACGTGCATGATGAATAAGGATCAAAGAAAGGTGAGCATCCCCTCACTTTCCTGTCCTTCTCTGCTCATGGGATCCCCTTGGATGCGAGCGTGACCTCCATCCAAGTATAGTGGTAGTGACATGGTCAGTAGGAATAGTCACGCTCACCTATGCATTAATACCTGTCCTATGTACTGCTGACAGTGCCTCTGGATTCCTCAAACCTAGCGTTCCTCCTTACCAGACTAAGTCTTCAAAAAGACTTTGGAATGATTTGGTTTAGGAGCAGGACTCTGACAAAGGGGAGGTTACCTCGGACTTTCCATGAACCTCTGGCCAGGAGGTCCATGGTTTGAGCCAGGTAACAACATTCAGATTACTTTCCTAAGAAGACCCACAAATATGGAGACATGAAAGTACTGGTATAGGGTCTTTTGAGACAGTCTCTGACATCTTCTGAAAAGCCTAACCATCATCAGCCAAGCATTTCAGCATAAAGTTTGCACATTCATTCAACATTTGTTTACCCATAGAGTCCCCAAATGTAGGGACCTAACTTCACAAGACTTAAATTCCTTATATAAAGCAGTTTCTTATTCTTGCCAATTACAATACCTCCCAATGTGATGAAAAAAGTGAAACCAAAGCTTCTTGCCCTTTTGCCTCATGGACCAATGAACAAGCCTTGCCTTGAGCTTTTATCCAGTAAGGGTCAAGCCAGCTGCCAACACTGTCTAGTAATGCCAGCTCCCCAAGCTACAAAAACACCCACATCACCAAGCACCAAGTAGGGACAGTACCCATGGAAATCCCAAAGAGAAGAAAATGTGGTGGGAGAGACTGGAAACAGTGTTATAGGAGAGACTGGAAGCCTTCTGCTGACACCCTGTCGGGCTGTTGTGAATTGGGTAACACCAAGGTATAGCGTGGCTAGATGCCCTCAATTACCCCCAAGTTTCTTCCAATTCCACACAATGGCTAGCCCTCCATGAAGAGAAACTGTATTGGAACAGGGTCAACATTCCCAACACCTGAGTGATGGGGGATTAACTAAGTCCTCCCCAGCAAGCCTGACCTCTGCGTAGACAGGCAGCTATGCTGTTCGCTTTTAACTGGTGAGCAGAGACCTGGTAATTTGTTCTTTAGACAGAGTAAAAAAACTTGAGGACGAGGATCCTCAGAAATGAAAGTAAAGTGATAGGTCCATTTTAACTCACCCTTCCGTCAGGCCCCATGTTGGGCGCCAAAACTGATGCAGATTTTTTTCAGGTCAGCCTGGGCTTCAAGAGTGCCAGCTCAATGGGTCAGCCAGCCAAGCTCCAGAGAGGGTAGTGGAGGGGCTGGTAAGCCTAGCCCCACAACTGTCAGCTCTAATGGGCTGGCAAGCCAAGTCCTGAGTGTTGTGGTTGGGGGAGGGCTGGCAGGCCTAGCCCCTAGGGTGTTGGCTCTAACGGGCTGGCAAACCAAGCCCTGAGAGTGTTGCTGCTTTGGTGGGCTGGCAAGCCTAGCTCCCTGGGTGTCTCAGCTTTGGAGTCTCGCCTTCCTCTGGCAGCTCTCCTGGTTCAGTTTGCTCTGTTAGCTGGCAAGCCCGCCTCTGGGGTGCATGACTTTTTGATTCTGATGATCTTCTGCAGCTCTTCAGGTTGCAGCTCTTCAGGGTCAAGGTTCCTGTCTCATGCTCAGGAAGAATGAGGGGCAGACAGACAGCTGGAAGGTGAGAAAGCAGGATTTATTGAGGACAGAAAAGCTCCCAAAGTAGGAGGGGGCCCAAAGGGATTGCCCCTCTGGGGCCAAAACCCTGGAGTTTATATAATCCTAATTCCAAGCCGATTGGCTAGCACTAGCTGTGAGCTGTAGCTGTTCTGATTGGCCAGTATTAAGGTAGGGACCTAATGGTCAGCTGATTGGCTGCTTTTCAGTACCAGCAGTGAATTCCTAAGCTCTAGCTTGAGAGACTTGCAGGGAGCTTGTTCACCAATGCTGAGTCTGAGAGACCTGTTGGGTTTTCACTACATTGTTATCAGAGGACTCGCCTGTTTGTCTGCCTAGACATTCTCTAGCTATCTCCTGTCTCAAAACGAACTATATAATGATAAAAGATTCAGTCCATCAACAAGAAATATTTATCCTAAACGTATATGCACATATTACAGGAGCACCAGCATTTATAAAGCAAATACTAAATAAACTATAAAAAGATATTGACTCTAACATTATTATGTACCACTAACAGCCCTAGATAGACCATTGAGGCAAAAAATCGACAAGGAAATCCAGAAACTCACTTGACACTTGACCAAATGAACTTAATAGATACCTACAGAATATTACACCCAATAACCACAGAATATACATTCTACTCATCACCACATGGAATGTACTCCAAGATCGATCATATTCTGGCCATAAATCAAGCATAAACAAATTCCATGAGGTTGAAACATTGCCATGCACCTTCTCAGGCCACAGTGTAATGAAAATAAATATCAACACCAACACAATTTCCCAAAAACCCACAAAGACATGGACACTAAACAGCATGATGCTGAAAAAACTATTGAGTCAACACAGAAATCAAAGTAGAAATTAAAAGATTCCTGAAAACAAATGAAAATGAAGAAACATCTTACAAAATGTCTGGGATGTCATGAAAACAGATCTAAGAGGGGAATTTATATCTCTACAAGCACATATCAAGAAAATAAAATGATCAGAAGTTGAGAGCCTAACAAATCACCTAAGGGTGCCAGAAGGAGAAGATCACCAAAACCCCAACTTTAGAGGAAGAATCCAAATGACCAAAATAAGAGCCTAAATACAGGACATAGAAGACAAAAATATCATAGAAAACATCAACAAAACAAAAAGTTGGTTCTTTGAAAGAATTAACAAGATTGATGAATTCCTAGCCAGAATGACCAAGAAAAAGAGAGAAAAAGCTCAAATAAACACAATCAGAAGTACAAAAGATCAAATGACAACTGACCCCAAAGAAATACAAAAGATGATCAGCGATTACTATGTACACCTATAGGGACACAAACTTGATAACCTAAATGAAATGTATGACTTTCTGACATCACACTACTTCCCTAGGTTGAAACAAGAAGACATTGAAGCACTAAATAGACCAATGACAACCCAGGAATTTGACCCTGTCATAAGAAAACTACCTACAAAAAAAAGCCCTGGACCAGATGGTTTTCTATCAAAGTTCTACAAAATGTACAAGGAGAAGCTGATACCAATCCTAATGAAAGCATTCCAGGCAATTGAGAAAGATGGAATTCTCCCCAAATCATTTTACAAAGCTAACATCACACTGATACCCAAACCGGGTAAGGATCCAACAACAAAAAAGAAAACCACAGGCCAATATCCTTTATGAAAATATATGCAAAACCCACAAGATTCTTGCAAATTGAACCCCAAAACACATACCAAAAGTCATCCACAATGACCAAGTAGTCTTCACCCCAGGATGCAGAGCTGTTTCAACATTCATAAGACCATCAATGCAATTAAATATATAAACAGAAATAAAAGAAGACCACATGATTACCTCATTAGATGCAGAAAAAGCTTTTGATAAAATTCACCATCTTTGGTAAAAATCCTCAAAAATCTAAGTATAGAAAGAACATACCTCAAAATTGTAAGTGCCATCTACAATAAACCCACAGCTAGCACACTGCTAAACAGACAGAAATTGGAAACATTTCCCCTGAAAACTGGAACAAGCCAAGGCTGTGCACTCTCACCCCTCTTGTTCAACATTGTGTTGGAAGTTCTAGCTAGGGCAATTAGACAAGAGGAGGAAATCAGGGGTATCCAAACAGGGAGAGAGGAAAATAAGTTATCCCTCTTCGCTGACGACATGATCCTATACCTCAAAAATCCAAAAGAATCTGTCAAAAAACTGCTTGCACTGATAAAACACTTTGGTAAAGTCTTGGCGTACAAAATAAATGTGCTAAAGACAGTTTCCTTTTTATACACCAAAAACAAACAGGTAGAGAAGCAAATAAAAAGCACAATCCCATTCACAAGAACCAAAGAAACAATGAAATACCTCGGCATCCTCCTAGTCAGAGAAGTGAAAGCAGACTCAGCCAAGCAGAAGAAAGAATCTCAGAGCTCGCAGACCAAAACACAGAACGAACCCAAACTGTCAAAAGCATAGAAAAGAAGCACAAAAAGACAGAACAAAACCTGCAAGAGATGAATGATCACTTCAAGAGACCAAACCTAAGAGTAATTGGGCTTCCTGAGGCAGAGAGAGAAACAGAAGCCACACTGGAACAAACATTTCATGAAATCATTCAAGAAAACTTCCCTCATCTCATCAAGGATGAAAAAATTCAAACACAAGAGATTCAGAGAACCCCTGCAAGACATCAAATGAGAAGACCAACTCCCAGACACATAATAATTCGCCTAAACAAAGTAGCTATAAAAGAAAAAATCCTAAAGGCAGCAAGAGAAAAAGGCCAGACTACCTACCAGGGAAAACCAATTAGAACAGCAGCAGATTTATCCACAGAAATCCTTCAGGCTAGGAGAGCCTGGACCCCTATCTTCAAAGTTCTAAAAGAGAAACAATTTCAACCAAGAATAACCTACCCAGCCAAACTAAGCTTCATTAGTGAGGGAGAATTGAAATCTTTTCCAGATATCCAATCCCTAAGAACCTATGCTGCCACCAGACCACCTCTACAAGAAACACTTAAGAAAGTACTGAACACAGAAGAAAAAGAAAAAAGAACAACAACATTCTTCACAAGAGTACAGGCAAAAGATTAAAAAAACACATGAACCAACTCCAAAACCCAAAGAAAGACAACAAACAAACAGGAACAACTCTGTAAGAACCTTATGACAGGGATCAACTCTTGCATTTCAATTATTAGCCTAAATGTGAATGGACTAAATGCACCACTGAAAAGACATCGAATGGCAAAATGGATAAAATATCATCAGGCAACAATCTATTGCCTTCAAGAGACTCACTTCACTAGAAAGGACACCCACAGACTCAAAGTAAGAGGATGGGAAACAAACCTTCAGGCGAATGGAATACAAAAGAAAGGAGGAGTAGTGATCTTAATTTCAGACAAAATACCCTTCGAGCTATTAAAAATAAAAAAGATACAGAAGGCCACTGCATAATGATAAAAGGCTCAATCCATCAACAAGAAATATCTATCCTAAACATATATGCACCCAACATAGGTGTACCAACTTTCATAAAGCAACTTCTAGGAAAACTAAAGAAAGATATTGACTCTAACACCATCATAACTGGGGACTTTAATACCCTACTCACAACCTTAGACAGATCATCAGGACAAAAAATCAGCAAGGAGATCTGGAACCTCAATGTGACTTTGGACCAAATGGACTTAATTGATACCTACAGAACACTCCATCCAAAGACCACAGAATACACATTCTACTCATCACCACATGAAACATATTCTAAGATCGACCACGTACTCGGCCATAAATCAAGCATAAGCAAATTTAAAAGGACTGAAATTCTACCATGTACCTTCTCGAACCACAGTGGAATAATAATAATAAACATTGACACCAACAAAGTCCCCCCAAAACCCACAAAGACACAGACACTAAACAGCATGATGCTAAGCAACTCCTGGGTCAATGATGAAATCAAAACAGAAATCAAAAGATACCTGGAAACAAGTGAAAATGAAGAAACATCTTACCAAAATCTCTAGGATGCCCTGAAAGCTGTAGTAAGAGGGGAATTTATATCCTACAAACACACATGAAGAAAATGGAAGGAACAGAAATTCACAACCTAACAAGCCACCTAAAGAAGCTGGAAAAGCAAGACCACAAAAACCCTAATTTCAGCAGAAGAATCCGGATCACCAAAATAAAAACCCAAATCCAGGACATAGAAGACAAAAAGATAATACAAAAAAATCAATGAAACAAAAAGCTTGTTCTTTGAAAGGATAAACAAGATTGATGGTCCCCTAGCTAGACTGACCAAGAAAAAATGAGAAAAAACCAAATAAGCACAATCAGAAACACAAAAGATGAAGTCACATCTGCCCCTGAAGAAATACAAAAGATCATTAGAGACTACTACGTACACTTGTATGGAAACAAACTTGAAAACCTTAAGGAAATGAAGGACTTTCTGACATCACACAACCTACCTAGGTTGGAACAAGAAGAAATTGTGACCCTAAATAGACCAATAACAATCAAGGAAATAGTAATTTCCTTGATTAAGTAATCTTATTCTATGTAATAAGAAAATTTCCTACAAAAAAAAAGCCCTGGTCCAGATGGCTTTCCAGCAGAATTCTACAAGGCATTTAAGGAGGAGCTGATACCAATCCTACTGAAGGTATTGCAGGCGATTGAAAAAGATGGAACTCTCCCCAAATCATTTTATGAAGCCAACATCACATTGATGCCCAAGCCAGGTAAAGATCCAACAAAGAAAGAGAACTACAGGCCAATATCTTTGATGAACATGGATGCTAAAATTCTCAACAAGATCCTAGCAAACCGGATTCAGCAATACATCTCAAAAATCATCCACCATGACCAAGTAGGCTTCATTCCTGGGATGCAAGGCTGGTTCAACATTCGTAAAACCATAAATGTAATTAAATACATCAACAGATGTCAAAAAAACCCCCACATGATCATATCATTAGATGCAGAAAAAGCTTTTGATAAAATCCAGCACCCCTTCTTGATAAAAACCCTTGAACATCTAGGCATACGGGGAACATACCTCAAAATATTAAAAGCCATCTACAAGAAACCCACAGCCAGCATACTCCAAAATGGATAAAATTTGGAACCAATTCACCTGAAAACTGAAACTAAACAAGGATGCCCACCCTCACCCCTCCTGTTCAATATAGTATTGGAAGTGCTGGCTACAGCAATCAGAGAAGAAGAGGCAATCAGGGGTTTCCAAATAGGAAAAGAGGAAGTCAAGTTATCTCTCTTTGCAGATGATATGATTGTGTACCTTGAAAACCCAAGAGAATCTGTCAAAAGCCTCCTTACATTGATAAAGGCCTTTGGCAAAGTCAGGATACAAAATAAATGTACAAAAGACAATCTAATTCCTTACACCAATAATAAACAAACAGAAACTCAAATAAAAACCCCAATTCCATTCACAATAGCCACCAAAAAAAAAATGAAATACCTTGGCATCTTCCTAACCAGAGACGTGAAAGACCTTTACAATGAAAATTACAAAACACTGCTCAAAGAAATCAAAGATGACACAAACAAGTGGAAAAATATCCCATGCTTATGGAATGGAAGAATCAACATTGTGAAGATGTCCATCTTACCTAAGGCAATCTACAAATTCAATGCAATACCCATCAAATTACCAGCAACATTGTTCTCTGACCCAGAAAAAAAACACAGGAATTCATCTGGAAACACAAATATCCAAGAATAGCCAGAACAATCCTTAGCAAAACAAAAAACAAAGCAGGTGGTATCACATTACCAGACTTCAAACTTTACTATAAAGCTACAATCATCAAAACAGCTGGGTATTGGTACAAGAACAGGCATATAGATCAATGGAATGGAATTGAGATTCCAGAAGCAAAACCTCGATTTCTCAACCAACTCATCTTCGACAAAGCCCCACCACCTACCACTGGGGAGAGGAGAACCTATTCAGTAAATGGTGCTGGGAAAACTGGCTGACCACATGCAGAAGATTGAAACAGGACCCCTATCTATCCCCATGCACAAAGGTTAACTCCAAATGGATCAGAGACCTAAATGTAAAACCTCAAACCATAAGAACCTTAGAAAATGAAGGAAATACCCTCATGGAAATTGGAACTGGCATCTAATTTCTGAACAAAACCCGAAATCTACAGGTCATAAGAGAGAAGATAGACAAGTGGGACCTTATTAAACTGACAAGCTTCTGCAAAGCCAAAGAAACCATCAAGAGAGCAGGGAGACAGCCTACAGACTGGGAAAAAGTATTTGCCAACTCCAGGTCTGACAAAGGCTTAATATTCTGGATCTACAAGGAACTCAAATGTGCTGAAAATAAAAACACAAACAACCCCATTATAAAATGAGCAAAAGATATGAACAGACACTTCACAAAAGAAGACATCTGAGCAGCCAACAAACACATGAAGAAATGCTCAACCTCACTAGTCATCAGGGAGATGCAAATCAAAACCACACTGAGATACCACCTAACTCCATTCTGAATGGCAATTATCAACAACTCAAAAAATAACAGCTGCTGGAGAGGGTGTGGTGAAAAAGGAACACTTCTACACTGTTGGTGGGAGTGTAAACTAGTGCAACCTCTGTGGAAAGCAGTGTGGCGATTCTTAAAAGCTCTAAAAATCGACCTTCCATATGACCCCACAATCCCCCTACTGGGAATATACCCTGAAGACCTCAGATCACTCTATAAAAAAGATACTTGCACACGTATGTTTATCGCAGCATTGTTCACAATAGCAAGAACCTGTTAACGACCATGCTGCCCATCAAAAAAGGACTGGATTAAAAAAATGTGGTACATATACACGATGGAATACTATGCAGCCATGAAAAAGAACAAAATCATGAATTTCGCAGCAGCCCGTATGGAACTAGAGTCTATAATACTGAGTGACCTCTCACAGAAACAAAGATCCGAGTATCACATGTTCTCACTCATATAATGGACCTTGAACATCCAATGTAATACTATAAGAAAATGACTGACGGTACTGGGAAACTATGGGGGGGAGGGAGATGGGATTAATAGTCGCAAATATCTGTCTGGGGATGGGGAAACACCTCTTAGCAACAGGGTGCCTGAATGAAATGTAATTGTACAACTAATCCTTAACTGTACCCCACAAAATCATAATAAAAATATTGATTTTTAAAAAAAACCTAACTTGACTAATTTGTAATGTATATAATTTTATATACATTTTCATCTCTTGAACACTTGCAAACAATCCTAGGATGTTGGGAGCCAACATCTATAGCTACATGGCTGAGGCCTGTAAAGGCCCATCTGGAAGATCGCCTCTGACATAGGATATCAGTTATACCTATAATATTGGCGTGTGATTGATGACCAGTGTGCATACATGGCAGTAAAACGTATAAGAAAAATCTCTATACGTCTGATGAAAGGTTATACAGCAGAATGACCTTGTCCTTTCTAAATCTTACTTCTTTCTAGATAGTTTTCAAACTTCTATTCTCTGGTGAGTCAACTCTTAAGCAGTTTCCCCTAGAGCTAAGATTAGAGACTAAATTACCATCATAGTCTTATTGCCCTGTTCCTGGCCAGGCAGAAAGGATTGCTATTGTCCCATTACAGGTATACATTTCCTTGCCTTTGTGCTGTTAAATACCGAAAACTGTCTGCAGTCAAAGCCATTAACTTGGCGACTATGCCTTTGTTTCATACCGACTATGCCTTTGTTTCGTACCGAAACTCTGTCTGCCTCTGTTTACCTCAGCCTGAGGCCATGTGGCCATCCATTTCCTTACTCAGGGCTGTGAAAGCTACTATATGATTTCTAGAGTAGACTTGTTAGGATAAAATATAATTTATACACTTATAGTTACGTTTTAGAGTATATTTGAGCAAATTTATGCTTGCTGTTTTGTTTCTTTTGGCTACATTATTCAAATATAATAGTTACTATACGATTTATAAAAGAATTAATGATAAGGTATTGGCTTATAGGATAAAGCATAGTATTAAAGGTCAATCATTACAAAAACTAAAGTTTAGACATAGGAAATTCATTTAAGTCATGGTAAGGTTTTATAATTTAAGAATAAGTTTTAATAGCTATAGAATTACAGGACACTACATTCCATAATAGATTAATAGAATAACTGAGTCATTTAAGTAAACTTATAGATTATAGTATAGTGTTAAATTGATACTATTAATCATTAAAAATATTAGGAGTCAGTAAACAGATTTAACTTAGAAAAGTTTTTGTATTAATCAGGGTCTGGAACAAAGAGTATAATGTGAATGATTTATTGAACATTGTGGAGAACACTTTGAACAATCTGTATAAAAATTGTATACCTGTGAATTTAATGTAAGTTTTGTGAAACACGTCATGTATCATGGAATTGTAATTGTTTGCTGGAAACTTGCAAGTCTCGTGATACGTAATTTGCATAAAGTTTGTACGCCCCCAAAGTGATTGACACACTGGTGGAGGGTATGGAAAAAGGTATATAAGTTGGAAGGAGTCAAAATAAAATTTGGCTTCAGTCCTGATCAGACTGTTCCCAGAAGAAATCGCCTCTGAGTGGTCTCTTCTAGCACCATCTGGATTCTCCGTTGCGGTCCTAACCCTTCCCTCCATCGGGGCTGGTCCCCGACACTAGGACACATTATAAAACTTTAAAGGTACATTGGTAAGATCCCAGACATCAACGAATCTTCTGAAATTAAAGACAAAATTTGTGTAGTACAAATGGGCATTTATTCGAGGAGAAGTTTCATATCTTTAATTGAGTTTTCAAAAGAGCCCCCAAAGTTATGAACAGGTAATGCTTTGCTGTGCCCATGAGGAAGTAGATACCATCATTGTGTGGCATCTACTGTGAAGGAGTCTGGACCTAAGCATCTTGGGGATGGTGAAGCTGAATATGGGGAATGATAGGTCCCGCAGAAAGGGTTCTCAGGGTCTGTCTTTATTGAAAGTGGGTAGAATAATGAAAATGCTCTAGCGAAGAGTCTTCAGGAAAATGTCCATGGCATACTACAAGAAACATCTAAGCCAGATGCTGTTTTTAATACTCACAGGGTGGAGTACTCAAGCAGCAGTTAGAAGCAACTGCATATATGTATATAAGAGGGATAAATTTTGAAAACATAGTCTTGAATGAAATAAGTAAGAAAGATATACATATATATTATGTATTATACATATAATATGATGACATCATTTAGATAAATAAAAATATTTGGCATGAATTAATAAAAAGAAGAATATACTAATTAAAAATGCTAAAGAGTAAAGATCCAAGATGGCCACTGTGGAGCTGCAGACCAGTGCAGCTGTCACTGAGTAAGGCAGAAAGAAGGGACCAAACCAATGATAGACAGAGACACCCCAAACACTTTTGGATGAGTGAAGCATCCTGCACTCAGAAAATGTCTCTTTTAACACATAGAAACCAGAAAATGATGGAAGACATGGGAATCTGTACAGCCCATCCCCTGCTGTGTGCCAGGATCATACAGAAACTGAAGTGCTGCCTGGTGAATGAGAGTGGGTGAGTGTACCTAAGATATTTTGGGTCCTTCACCCTCCTCAGCAGTGCATGAGTCATCAATCACAGGTGGGAGGATTCCTGGACAAGGCACAACAGCAGGCAACCAGGGGAATAGAACCCATTCTGGGTCAACAGCCATGAGTGGGACTTTGTCTATCTCCCAGGAAGGGAAAGCCCACCTGCAGAGTGAACCTCGCTGGTGCCTAGCCCATCTTCCCAGTCATATTAGGAAGGATCACCTCCAAGCCCTGCATGCTGACAGGGAAGTTCCCCTCCCCACACCCCTGTGGCAAGAAAATGTCTCTTTTTTCAAGAGCAAATGTGTACTTGAGAAGGGAGGGAGTGACACAAAAGACACTCAAAGACTTCATTGGGGGGAAGGCTTCTGGGCTACAAACTGCTGACAGCAGATGAGGTGGGGCAGCTCATCTCCCAGCCCACTCTACACAGAGTGCTAGCAGCAGGAGCTGCCACAGTTGAGAAATCTGCCACAAGGTGGAGCAAGGAACATAAGTGAGTATCTTGAGCAACCTATATTGAACCACAGAAAAGGTCCTAGAACAAAGGCATTGCAATAGACAAGAGCTACCGTACCAAACAGAACTGCAAAGAGGGAAAAGAGGCCTGTAACAAATGAGAAAAAAAGGCAACCCTCAGACTACTAAAGAGACAGTGCCTGAAAAGGCAACTACCAGGGCACAAACAATGAAAATTCCCCCAAACAACTTGCCCCAGATGGCAGTCACAGAAATCAGAGATTGGATGGCTAAAATGAACAGAGAGAACCAAGATAAACTAGAAGTGAAACTCACCGAAGTCATACAAGAAGTAAAAGTGGAGGTGGCCAATTTCAGAAAAGCCCATTCTGAAATAATGGGAATGAAGAATGCCACCTTGGACATTAAAAAACACAGTAACAAGTATAAGATGTAGAACCAAGCAATCTCAGAGCTTGAAGACCAAAATGTGAAATTAAACCAGTCTGTCAAAAACATATGAAAAAGGTTCAAAAAGAAGGAGCAAAGTCTCCTAGAGATGTGGGATTATGCCAAGAAGCCAAATCTATGCCTGGATGGTATTCCTGAAGCAGAAAGGGAAACTGAGAACACCATGGAACAAATATTTCATGAAGTTATCCAAGAACTTTTTACATCTTGTTAGAGAGATGAGTATTCAAGCACAAGAGAGTCAGAGAATCCTTGTAAGTTATCACATGAGAAAACCAACCACAGGACACATAGCAATCTGCTTCCACAAAGGAAGCATGAAAGAAAAAAACTCTAAAAGCAGTAAGAAAGAAAAGTCAGACTACCTACCAGGGAAAATTCATCAATATTACTCCAGACTTATCTAAAGAAACACTATAAGCCAGGAGGCATTGGTATTCAATTTTTAATGTTCTTAAAGATAAGCAATTCCAGTCAAGAATTTCTTACCCCCAAATTAAGCTTCATTAGTGATGGAGAATTAAAATCTTTCCCAGACATCCAGTCTTTAAGATAATATGCTGCCTCCAAGCCAGCCCTGCATGAGACACTTAAGAAGGTGTTGAACACAGGAAAAAAAGGGCATACTCATCACAAAAGTACAAGCAAGCACAGAGTCAACAGAGCATACAGAACACTCACAAAATAAAATATACACATTATATAAATACAATAGTAAAAAGGAAACAAAGCAACACCCTAAGAGCCCTAAGACAGAGATAAACTCTCACATTTCAATAATCAATTTGAACATGAATGGACTAAATGTGCTGCTGAAGAGACATAGAGTAGCAAACTAGATAAAGTAGCATGATATGACAGTCTGCTGCCTCCAGGGAACTCATCTCAATGCAAAAAAAAACCAAAAAACAACAACAAAAACAACAAAGAAACAAAACACATTCTCAAAGTTAGGGGCTGGAAAATGGTCTTTAAGGCAAATGGGAAAAAGAAGAATGCAAGAGTAGCTATCCTAATATCAGACAAGGCAGGCTTCAAACCATGAAAAGTTTAAACACACACACAGACACATGCAGACACACACACACACACACACACACACACACACACACACACACACAGAAGGACACTATATAATGATAAAAGGCTCAATCCACCAGCAAGAAATATCTATCTTAAACATATATGCATCCAACACAGGAGCACCTTTTATGAAACAACTACTAAGTAAACTAAGAGAGGACACTGACTCTCACACAATCAGAGTTGGAAACCTAAATACCTCACTAACAACTCTAGATAGATCATTGAGGCAAAAAAAAAAAAAAAAAAAACTGACAAGGAGATTTGGAACCTTAACTTTATGCTCAATCAAACTGATTGAATAGACATCTACAGAACATTCCACCCAACATTTCCAATGTATACATTCTACTCATCAGCACATGGAACATACTTCAAGATTAATCACATTCTCAGACACAAATCAAGTGTGAACAAATTTTATAAGACTGAAATAACACCATGTAACTTCAAATCACAGTGGAATGACAATAAATATCACCACCAGCAAGATCCCCGCCAAACATGCAAAGACATGGACACTAAGCAACATGCTGCTGAATGATCCTTGGGTCAACACATAAATCAAAACAAAAATGAAAACATTATTTGAAACAAACAAAAACAAAGGCACAGCCTACCAGAATCTCTGGGATGCCATGAAAACAGTATTAAGAGGAAAATTCATAGCATTGAACACACACATCAAGAAAACAGAAAGATCACAAGTAAACAACCTAATGTCACACCTAGAGGTGCTGAAAAGGCAAGATTATCTAAATCCTAACTTCAGCAGAAGAATCCAGATCACCAAGATAAAATCACAGTTGAGGATATAGAAGATAACAATATTGTAGAAAGGATCAACAAAACAAAAAACTGGTTCTTTGGAAGAATAAGTAAGATTGACAGACCCCTGGTAACACTGACCAGAGAGAGAGAGAGAGAGAGAGAGAGAGAGAGAGAGAGAGAGAGAGAGAAAGTCCAAATAAACACACAATTAGACACACAAAAGGCAAAGTCAAAGAAGTTAAAAATATTATCAGAGATTTCTATGAACACCTGTATGCAAATATACTAGAAAACCTAAAGAGAATGGAGGATTTTCTGACATCACACAACTTCCCAAGGTTGAAACAAGAAGAAGTTGGAACTCTAAATAGACCAATAACAATTCAGGAAATTGACTCAGTCATAAGGAATCTCCCTACCAAAAAAAGTCTTGGACCAGATGGCTTTCCAGTTAAATTCTACAAGACATACAAGGAGGAACTGATACCAATCTTATTGAAAGTATTCCAGGTAATTGAGAACAATGAAATTCTCCCCAACTCATTTTATGAAGCTAAAATCATACTGATGTCCAAACCTGACAAAGATCCAACAAGGAAAGAGAATTACAGGCCAATCTCCTTGATGAACATAGACACAAAAATTCTCAACAAGATTCTAGCACATCAGACAAACAACACATCTCAAGGATCATCCATAATGATCAGGTGGTCTTCGTTTCTGTTTAATGTCTGTTAAACATTTGCAAGACTGTAAACCCAATCCAGTACATTGGGAGATGTAAAATCAAGAACCACATGATATGTCATTAGACTCAGGAAAAGCATTCAACAAAATCCAGCATCCTTTCTTGATAAAAACCCTTGAGAACCTAGACACATGAAGAATGTTACTCTAAACAGTATGAGCCATCTATAATAAACTCACAGCTAACATTGCTCCATGGGCTGAAGCTAGAAGCATTCCCCATAAGAAGGGGAACAAGACAAGGATGCCCACCCTCACTCCTCCTGTTTAATATAGTGCTGGAAGTCCTAGCCAGAGCAATCAGGGAAGAAAAGAAAACTAGGGGTATCCAAATAGGAAAAGAGGAAGTTAAGCTCTCTCTTTGTGCATGATATGATTTTATACCTTGAAATGATAAGGAGTTTGTCAAATTCCTCCTTATACTGAAAAACAACTTTTTAAAGTCTTAGATTACAAAATCAACATGCATAAAACAGTTTCATTTCTATACACCAGCAACAAGCAGGTGAAAAACCAGATAAAAAGCACAATCCCATTAACAATAGCCACAAAAAAAGGGAAATGCCTTGGCATTCACCTACCCAGAGAAGTGAAAGATCTTTACAACAAGAACTACAAAATGCTGCTCAAAGAAATCGAGGATGACACACTCAAATGGAAAAACATTCCATGCTCATGGACTGGAAGAATTAATATTGTCAAGATGTCTATCCTACTCAAAGCAGTCTAGAGATTCAATGCAATACTCATCAAACTACTAACATCATTTTTTTCCAGACCTGGAAACAATACAGAAATTCATTTGAAAACAGAAAAGAGCACAAACAACCAAAACAATCCTCAGCAAAAGTAACAAAGCAGGGGATATCACACTTCTAGACTTTAAATTTTGTTAAGGCTACAGTAGCCAAAATAGCCTTGTATGGGTACAATAATAGACATACCAATGGAACAGGACAGATTCCAGAAGCAAAAACAAGGTCTCTCAACCCAACTAATCTTCAACAAAGCCACTATTAGCAATCACTGGGGAAAAGAGGTCATATTTAGCAAATGGTGCTGGGAAAACTGACTGACTACAAGCAGAAGAATGAAAATGGACCCTTACCTATTGTCATATACAAAAATCAACTCAAAGTGTATCAAAGACCTAAACATAAAATCTCAAACTATAAGAATCCTAGAAGAAAATGTAGGAAACACTCTTATGCACATTGGAGTAGGCAATGAATTATTGACTAAGTACCCAAAAGTGAATGCCATAAAAGCTAAGATAGACAAGTGGGACATCATCAAACTGAAAAGATTTTGCACAGCAAAAGAAACCTGTAAGAGAGTAAAAAGACATCCCAAAGCATGGGGGGAAAAATTCAAATTATACATCTGAAAAAGGCCTAACATCCAGGAACTACAAGGCTTCAAAATAAGTGAAAGGAAAAAAAAAACATTTAAAAGTGGGCAAAGGACATAAACCGACACTTCTCAAAAGATTACATACAAGTAGCCAACAGACACATGAAAAAAATGCTCAACCTCACTAATCATCAGCGAAATGAAAATTAAAAGTACAATGAGATACCATCTAACTCTGGTAATGATAGTTATTATTAATTCTAAAAGACAACAGAGGTTGGCATGGGTGCAGAGAAAAGGGAATGCTTCTACACTGTTGGTAGGAGTGCAAGTTAGTTTACCTTCTATGGAAATCAGTGTGGAGATTTCTAAAAGAACTAAAAATTGACCTTGATACAATCCACTAATCCCTCTTCTAGGAATATACCCGGAGAAACATAAATTGTTCTACAAAAAGGATACCTGCACACGTAAGTTTATTGCTTCACTATTCACAATAGCAAAAACATGAACCCAAACCTACTTTCCATTGAAACTGGACAGGATAAAGTAAATGTGCCACATATACACAAGGGAGTATTATGCAGCCATAAAGAAGAACAAAATCATGGACTTCACAGTAAATTGGATTGAATTGGAGACTGTTATAGTAAGTGAACCATTACAGAAAAAAAAGAATGAAATACTGCATGTTCTCAATCATAAGTGGGACTTGAACATTAGTAGCACTAGCAGAAGGAAGTGATTGGCAGTCACTGTGCACTGCTAAAGGAGGGAGGTAAGTGGGGGCATATGACAACACAAAGGTTACTGTAAATTTTGTTACAAGGCTACATTGGTTCATTACCAGGAGAGTGAGGGCCAGTTGGAAGCCCAAGCTTCACCTGCATGCAGCCTTACTTATGTAGCTAATCCTCAGTTGTACCCTACATTCCTATAATGAAATAAAAAATTTAAAAATAAAAATAAATGCTAGAGTCATTGTTTATGCAATGAGGAGAATGGAGTGGAAAGAAAAAAAATAAGTTAATGAGCAGATATATTTCTTTGTGGAAGGTAGGAGAAAAGAAAACTCCAGGAATACAAATTAAGGAATTTTATCTAATGGCTAATTATTCTGATCCATAAAAAGTTGACCTAAGGGAGGGAAAAGGCAGGTTGTTGATGTTTGGATCCCTCAGACTATTCTCTGTCCATTCTTGTCTGAGCATCACCTAGATCCTAATGTCTGACTGATATCATGGTGAGAGCACAATATCTCATAGAATCATAGAATCATTCTCATGAAGAAAAGTAAACTTAAAGATAAACAATTTGTATATGCTCTCTCTTATTTCCAATTTAATTTAAGGTGACTTAACCATCACATAAGACCCATTTGGTAAAGTCTTATTTTTTCAACTCCAGTTACTTCAAATTTGCTCCTTCCTCTATTCTCTTCCCCAAACCTCTTTTCTTCTTCATTGCTCCCAGACCTGACTCTACTGACTAGGTGGAATATTATTAGTCTCACATTTTAAAAATTCTATTTTCTTCTTTTCATTTGTATGCCTTTAACTTTCTTCCAGCCTTCTTTCTTACATCTAGCTAGTGCTGGATGAAATGGAATCTCTGAGAGAATTTGAGAATATGATCCCTTAATTAGCAGCTTCTTGTGAAGGAAATTTTGAAAAGACAAGAGGGAGAAAAAAGCCGTTGATGCAAATGTGAAATAGAGCAAAATTCTAAGCAATAAAGTCATTTAGGAAAAGTTATAAGATAAGGTTGGGGGGATTTAAGATGACCACCGAGAAGCAGCTGACTAGTATCTCTCTCATGGATTAAACCAAGGAAGAAAACCCTAACAGTAGAAGATCCCCAGCAGTCAGAGGAGGGTGAGATGGCCCCTCATAACCAGAAGAGGAGCATTAGGACCCACAAAGAGAAGGAGAAGAGAGAACAGGCAGCCTGTTTTAGAGTTAGGAAGCACCATCCCCATCAGGTCGTGTTGGAAACAGAAAACAGCCTCTAGATGCTGGAAATGATGAGTGTGGGAAATTAAGAACTCAGTGCTCACTCCTGCCACAGATGGGGAGCCCTGAGACTCATGGGACTCCAGATCCACATGGGAAATGGCCTGGAGATGGCACAGCTGTGTCGCGCCAGAACCTATGTGGAGCTCCAAAACCATTCAAGCTAGGTATCAAATCATCCTCAAAAACTGAGCATAGGCAGTGCTCAGTGGTCAGCTTCCAGGCTGGAGAGAACCCCAGCCCAGTCATCTTCCTTCACCCCAACAGGTTCCACCACTGCAGGTAGTTCTGGATTGGAACAAGCTGCAGTGAGAGACCATGTTGCTGAAAGAATTTTGAGTTCTGAATATGATCAGCCCTAGCAAAGGAAAGGAAGACAGAAGGAACTCTATCATACTGGTAACTTCTCTTTCCCTGCATGAACACTCTGTCATTCCTGAAGCACTGTCACAGCAGCCAGGAAGCCCATCCCTCTTCTTCCTTCCAGGAATCTTCCTGATTCCTGCTGAGTGTGCACAGCTGGGGAGCTGGAACACAGACTAGCTGATTCCAGCCCACGGGAAAAACATTGCTGTGGAAAGAAACTTTGAGTTCTAAGCATTAGCAACTTCAAACAAGGAAAGGGGAGCTGAAGAATTGGGGGGAGCTGGCAGCCTTTCTCTCCTTGTGTGAACTATTTTGTACGACAGAAACAACTTGGCCAACCTGCAGCATGGTTATAGTGGCCAGGAGCCATATTTCCCACTGGGATAGCTGATTGCACTCACAAATGTGGAGCTAGAGAGTGGTCCAGTTTGACCTAACCTTCCCCAACTTTTCCCCCAACCCCCTCAAAAGCCCAGAGATTGAGGAAATTTGGGAGTCCACATAGACCCACCTATTGCCTAAGTTACTTCTTGGAAAAACAAAGGTCAAGCGTACAAAGCCCACAGCCACCATCACAGCTGGCTGTCTTCTGAAAGTGCCACCTCCTGACTGGAGGTCAACTGGCACAGCCCATTACACCTGAAACAATAATACATCTCTTGAGAAGGAGATAAGGACAAAGCTGATGCCACTATATATCTCACAAACTAGTCCATAGACTGAGGCATCAGACAGCTTCTCCAGGGGGTCTGTCAGAGATGTCAGCAACAAACTCCCCTAAGAATTCAGCCTTTGTGCCTTCACATCACTGGATACCTAGCAGGAACCTTCAAGCACCAGCTAAATGGTGGCAGTCTCATAGGGCAGCTAGATCCAGAAGAGCATCAGGGCTCACAGTGGTTGGGCCCTCATGAACAACCACCCCCAGGGGAAGGAGGAGTACACCACAACAATGCAACACCCTGTGGGATTAAAAAACCCTACAAATGGCCACCCCAACAGTAGTGATCTTATCTAACTAAAGGACAATGAGAGAGAGAGAGAGAGAAAGCTGACTGCTCTCACAGATGAGGAAGAACCAGTGAAAAAAACACCAGCAAGTCTTAATGAGTTGACGCCCACAAAAGAACTTCTCAGATCCCAAGCAATGAAACCCATCCAGAAGGACTTGTTTCTGATGACAGACTTATAATTCAGACTATGGATGGCTAAGAGAGTTAAGGAAAGCCATGAGAAGATGAAAGCACAGATCATCCAGGTCATGGAAACTGTGCATAAAATTAAAGCTGAGCTGACCAATATAAGAAAGGTTTAATCTGAGAGCTGGAAATTAGGAATTATTTCCTAGAGTTTCAAAATGTATCAAGCCTGAATAATAGACTCAATCAGGCAGAAAAAAGAATCTCAGAGCTTGAGGTCAAACTATTAAACTAACCCAGTCCAACAAAACAAAAAGAAAAGCCTGAAGACTGAGCAAAGCCTATGAGAGGTTTGAGATTTTTTAAAGAGACCAAATTTATAACTGATTGGCATCCCCTGAAACAGAAGAGGTAACTGAGAACAACCTGGGATAAGTCTTCTAAGACATCATCCAAGAAAATCTCCCCTGAATTGCTAGAAAAGTGATCATGCTGATTCAAGAGATCCAGATAATGCCTGCGAGGTATTACACGAGAAGACTATTGCCAATACTTTCAAGACACATAATCATCCCTCTCCATAAGGTAAGCATAAAAGAAAAAGTCCTGAAGGCAGCTAGAGGGAAGGGACAGACCACCTACCAAGGAAGACCCATCAGAATTGCAGTAGACCTCTCAGCAGAAATCCTTCAAGTCAAAAGGGACTGGAACCCTGTCTTTAAGATTATTAAAGAAAAGCAGTTCCAGTCAAGAATTTCCTACCCTGCCAAGCCAAGCTTTATCAATGAAGGAGAATTATAATAAGAATTTATTGTAATTTATTTAACCCAGACATCCAGTCTCTAAGAGAATATGCCATATACAAATCAGCCCTTCAGGAGATTCTCAAGAACGTTCTAAGCATAGAAAAGAAGCAACAGTTCACACATCACAAAGTTAGCAGATCATAAAAATCAGTCACAAAACCTAAAAAGCAAAGCAGTTTCTTAATAGCAATAAGACAGGAATAAACTCCCACATATCAATAATTAACTTAAATGTGAATGAACTGAACACACCGCTCAAAAGACCTAGAGTGGCAAATTGGACAAAGAAACATAATCTATCCTTCTGCTGCCTTTGGAAAACCCACCTAACTGCAAATGACACCCATGGGCTCAGGACGAAGGACTGGAGAAAGATCTTCCAGGTGAATGGAAAACAAAAAAGGGCAAGAGTAGCTATTTTTTTATTACACAACACAGACTGTAAGCCAATAAAAATTTAAAAGGTCACTGAAGGATACTGCATGATAAAAGGCTCAATCCACTATCAAGAAATATCTATCTTGACTATATATGCACCTAACATAGGAGCACCCAGATTTATAAAACAATTACTAATTAAACTAAGAGAAGACATAGACAGCCATACAATTATAGTCAGGTTGCTAATACCCTAACAGCCTTAAACAGATCATTGAGGCAAAAAACAGGGAAACTTGGAACCTTAACTCAACACTTGACCAATTGAACCTGATAGACATGTGTAGAACACATTACTCAATGAACATAGAATAAATATTTTTCTTATCAGCACATAAAACATACTCCAAGATTGACCATATACTTGGGCATAAATCAAGTGTGAACAAATTTCAATAGGGCAAAATTATGCCAAGTGTCTTCCCAGACCACAGTGAAAAAAAAAAATATCACCACCAACAGGAAGCCCCCCAAACACACAAATACATGGAAAATAAACAACATGTTTCTGAATGACTTTTGTGTTAACATGGAAATCAAGACAGACATAAAAAGATTCCTGGAAACAAATAAAAATGAGAACACAGTACATCATACCTCTGGGACACCATGAAAATGGCTGTGAGAGGAAGTTCATAACACTGCAGATATATGAAAAAATAGAGGAATCTCAAATGAACAGCCTAACATCACACCTAAGGAAGCTGGAAAGTCAAGAGCAATCCAATCCTAGAATTAACAGAAAAATTGAAATGGTCAAACTAAAGTCACGGTTGCATGAAATAGAAACCAAAAATATAGAAAGGGCCAGTGAGACAAAAAAGCTGATTCTTTGATAGGCTAAATAAGATTGACAGACCCCTGACCACATTGTCAACAGGGAGAGAGAGGGAGAGGAGAGAGGGAGAAGGGAGAGGAGGGGAAAGGGGGAAAGGGGGGAAAGGGAGAGAGGGCGAGAGGGAGGGAGGAAGAAAGGGAGATGGGGGAGAGAATAAACACAATTAGAAATTAAAAAGGCAATTTTACAGCTGACCCTGAAGAAATGTAAAGGATTTTCAGAGATTACTATGGACACCTGTATGCAAATAAACTAGAAAATCTGGACTAATGGAGGACTTCTAGGCATCACAAAACCTTTCAAGGTTGAAAGAAATTGAAACCCTAAACAAACCAATAACAATCCAGGAAATTGACTCAGTAATAAGAAAGCTCTCCACCAAAAAAAACAAAAAACAAACAAAAAAACCCTGGGCCATATGGTTTCTAAGCTGAATTCTACAAGATGTACAAGGAAAAGTTGATACCAATACTATTGAAAGTATTCCAGGCAATTAATAAGAAAGGAATTCTCCCTAGCTTATTCTATGGAGCCAATATCATCTTGATACATAAAATGGCAAAGTCCCAACAAGGAAAGAAAACTACACCTCAATTTCCCTGATGAAAATAAATGCAGAAATTCCCAAAAAGATTCTAGAAAATTGAGTCCAATAGCACATTTCATGAATCATCCATCATGACCAGATGGGTGTCATTCCCAGGAGCAAAGCTAGCTCAATCTGTGTAAATCAATAAATGTAATCCACTACATAAGCAGGTATAAAATCAAGAGCCACATGATTATCTCATAGACACAGAAAAAGCATTCAAACACCTAGGCATCAAAAAATATTCCTCAAAATAATAAGAGCTATCTATGACAAGCCTAGAGCCAACATTATACTTAATAGGCAGAATCTGGAAGTATTCCCCCTAAGAACTGGAACAAGACAAGAATGCCCACTCACAGCTTTCCTATTCAACATAGTTACTAGAAGTCCAAGCCAGAGAAATCAGACAGGAGAGAGAAATTAGGAGTATCCAGATATGAAAAAGAGAAAGTTAAATTACCCCTCTTTGCAGATGATATTATTTTTTATCCAGGAAACCCCCAAAAGTCTGTCAAAAACCTCTTCACGCTGATAAATGACTTCAGTAAAGTCTCACATTCAAAACCAATGCATAAAATGGTTGCATTTTTATACACCAACAACAAGTAGTCTGAGAACCAAATAAAAACACAATCCCATTCACAATAACCACACACACACACACACACACACACACACACACACACACACACACACACACAAGCTCAGCATCCACCTAGCCAAAGAGGTGAAAGATCTTTACAATGAGAGCTATAAAACATTGCTCAAAGAAATAGAGGATGCCAAAAGCAAAAGGAAAAACATCCCAAGCCCATTGGATTGGAAGAATCAATGTCCATTCTACCCAAGACAATCTACATATTTAAAGCAATTCCTATAAAATTACCATCATCATTTTTCACAGACCTAGAAAAGACAATGCAGAAATTCATCTGGAAGCAAAAAGAGTTTGAATAACTAAAGCAATCATCAGCAAAAAGAACAAAGCCAGAGGTATTACACTTACAGACTTCAAACTTTACTACAAGGCTACAGTAACCAAGACAGAATAGCACTGGTACAAGAATAGACACAGAGACCAAAGAAATAGGACATAGAATCCCGAAATAAACCATGGACCTTCAACCAACTCATCTTCCACAAAGTCGAAGGAAAGCAAATATTTTGGAAAGGAAGCCAAATTTAGCAAATGGTGCTAGGAAAATTGACTAATCACATGCAGAAGAATGAAACAGAACACTGATCCGTGACTATATAAAAATTAACTCAAAATGGATCAAAGATTTAAAATTTAAAACCTCAAACTATAAGAATCCTAGAAGAGAACTTAGGGAATACCTCCTGCATATTGGAGTAAGAAAGGAATGTTGGGAGCCAACATCTATAGCTACATGTATGAAGGCCTATAACGGCCCCTCTGGAAAATTGTATCTGACACAAGGAGATCAGTACAGCTACAATATTGGCATATGAATAAAGACCAATGCATATACATAATAATAAAGTTTATACAGTAATATACAAAATTCAAGTGTGATTGGAAGAAAATTCACAGCAGAATCATTTTCTATTTCTCCCTCTTTTCTTAAACTGTTTTTTCCTTCTCAAGATATTTTTTAGCTGTTATTTCCTGGTAAACTGGTTAGTCAGCCTTTGTTCTTGCTAGAAAGTTTTCCCTTAGGTTAAAATTAAACATTATAATTGTGATAATAGTTTTGTTATGTTGCCTTAGGTCAAGCAGAACGTTCCTGGTTTCTGTATGTGCTGAAACTCTCAGTTTACTTCAGCCCCCGGCTATCGTCATGGCAACGGTGCAGTTCATTGTCCCAAAGTAGTGTGACAGGTTCCCAGATGCAGGTAGCCTCCACATAACAGGAAATAAGATTTAGGTTTTAGGTTAAATTACAGTTATATTAAGTTTTATAGAAGATAAGAGTAAGTTTATAGTTTGGATATTAATTAAGGCTAGTGATAAGGTTTATAAGAGTTTATAATAAGATAGTGGTTTAATTAGAATAATATATAGTGTTAAGAGTTAAGTAATGAAGTATATAAGGAAATAAAGTTTAGACATGAGAAATTCATAGAAGTAATGTTAAGATTTTAGTTTAAGGATAAGTTTTCAGGTAATTAGTATAGGATTTTAGGGCATTGCATATTAAAAATCAGTAGGTTATAAGTATAATAAAAATAAGTTCATAGATATAGTGTAAGGTTAAGTAATACCTAATGTGGTGTTTGATTATAACTTAGAAAGCTACAATAATAAGAGTATAGGCATAAATTAATAGGATAAATATAAATTGAGTAAGGATAGAAGATTGATATAAAGTTAAGGTAATAATAAGTTGATAGTCTTAATTGTTAAGAATCATTAGAAGTTATTAATTTTGGATTTAATGTTAATCAGAGTTTAGCTCACTGGATTGATTAGAATTTAGAATTAATCAAGAAGTTTAGAACATAAAGTATAACATGAATGGGTTATGGGAAACATCTTGTGAAACTATTGATTAATTTGTGTACCTGTTACATTGTGGGCAGCACATCACGCATCATGGAATTGTAATTGTATGCATTGAAAGTCTCGTGACAATCTTGTGAGGATGTGTACGCCCCCAGCAAGTGATTGCCACACTGCTGGAGGATATGAAAAATGGTATATAAGTTGGAAGAAGTTTGAATAAAATTTGGCTTCAGTCCTGATCAGACTGTTCCCAGAAGAAACTGCCTCTGAGTGGTTTTTTCTCTCCGTCCAGATTCTCCGTTGCAGTCCTTACCCACCCTCGGTCAGGGCTGGTCCCCAACAAAGGAATTCATGGCCAAGTTCTCTAAAGCAAATGCAGCAAAATCTAAAATGGACAGATAGAACTTTATCAAACTAAAAAGTTTTTGCACAGCAAAATAAACCACCAAAAGAGTAATGAGATCATCAGCAGAATGAAAAACAAAAACAAAACGATAAAAAAATTGCAAGCAATGCATCTGACAAAGTCCTAACATTCAGTATCTATAAGGAACTCAAATGAATTGACAGGAAACAATCAACCCAATTAACAAGTAAGCAAAAAAAACACGAACAGACACTGCTTAAAGGAAGACATTCAAGCAGCTTACAAACATGATGAAAATACTCACTAACCATCAGAGAATTGAACTGAAAACTACAATGAGATACTCATTGTATCTCACACTGGTCAAGATAGCTATCATTAAAATGTCAGAGAGGACACTTGGCAAGATGGTGATGGGACAAGTCGAGCTGTGAAGATCTCCACAAAGGGTGGATCCTGAGGGCAGATCCACACGTCTCTGTGGATGCTGCCTACATGGGGGGTGGCTGCTATAACTAGTCCCTCACAGCAAACTGCCTCTATCTCACTATGGCCTCCGCAGGGAATTGCTGCTGTGGTGGTTACTGGGTGCTGAACAATTGCTGTCATTGTGGCTCTTGGCTCTGGCCCTGGGGAACTCCCAGCTCCCTCCTCCATCCCAAGCCACCTGAGGCACACCAAGCTGCAGCGCTCAGCTACCTCGCTGATTCCCAGTGTCTGATGCTGAACACACACCATCATCACCCATCATCACAGCTGATCAGCTGGGGCCCCGACGAGTGGAGAGAAAGGATCTGTGAAAGAGAAACCTCCCACCACAGCCATTTTCCAGGCAGAGATTTGCATTTCCTCATCCATTTCCACGCAGCCTCCACCTTATTTTCTAAGGTAACCTCGCCAAAACAGGAGACAGAAGCCCCTCCTCTACTCTGAATCAGACACTGACAACTCAGTTCTGTGTGGCAGATCTGTCAGGCAGCAAGCCAAGGGAACTGACCCAAGCTATGAGTAACCCTGTTTGCCTGCAATAAGAGCAAAGGGGAGGGGCTAGATATCAGAGATGAAGAGACTTTAGACACTCAGGAAAGACCCCAGAGCTAGTCTGGATTCTTATTTTGATTTTTTACTTTATTGTTTTGACTGTTTGTTTTGTTGCTTGGCTAATTGTGCTTTCCATGCTTATCAGTGAGGGGGAATTAGAAACTTTCCCAGATACAATCCCTGAGAACTTATACTGCCACCAGACCACTTCTACAAGAAACACTTAAGAAAGTATTAAACACAGAAGAAAGGAAAAAAGAACATCAGTGTTATTCAAAAGAGTACAGGAAAAAGATGAAAGACACACATGAACCAACCCCAAAACCAAAAGAAAGACAACCAACAGGAACAATAACAACTCTAAAAACCTCATGATAGGGATAAACTCTCACATTTCAATAATTAGCCTGAATGTGAACGGACTAAATGCACCGCCAAAAAGACATAGAATGCAAAATGGATAAAATATCACCAGGCAACAATATATTGCC
The DNA here is from genome assembly GCA_027257055.1 of Cephalopachus bancanus. Taxonomy (NCBI): domain Eukaryota; kingdom Metazoa; phylum Chordata; class Mammalia; order Primates; family Tarsiidae; genus Cephalopachus; species Cephalopachus bancanus. The sequence continues at coordinate 912,962 of JAPVLO010000292.1, read as the reverse complement.
TCCAAGAGGCTCATCTCACTAGAAAGGACACTCACAGACTCAAAGTAAGAGAATGGGAAGCAAAATTTTAGACAAACAGAACACAAAAGAAAGGAGGAGTCACTATCTTAATCTCAGACAAAATACCCTTTAAGCTATCAAAAATTTAAAAAGATACAGAAGGCCACCACATAATGATAAAAGGTTCAATCCATCAACCAGAAATATCCATCCTAAACATATATGCACCCAACATAGGAGCATCGACTTTCATAAAGCAGCTTGTAGGTAAACTCAAAAAAGATACTGACTCTAACACTATCATAGCTGGGGACTTTAATACCCAACTAACAACTCTAAACAGATCATCAGGACAAAAAATCCGCAATGAGATCCAGAACCACAATGTGACTCTTGACCAAATGGACTGAATTGGTACCTACCGAACACTCCATCCAATGACCACGGAATATACATTCTACTCATCACCACATGGAACATACTCTAAGATAGACCACATCCTTGGCCATAAATCAAGCATAAACAAATTTCAAAAGATTGAAATTTTGCCACACACCTTCTCAAACCACAGTGGACTAAAAATAAACATCAACACCAACAAGTTTCCCCCAAAACCCAAAAGACATGGACACTAAACAGCATGATGCTAAACAACTCCTGGGTCAACGACGAAATCAAAACAGAGATTAAAAGATACCTGGAAACAAATAAAAATGAAGAAACAACTTACCAAAATCTCTGGGATGCCATGTGTAGTAAGAGGAGAATTCATATCTCTACAAATGCACATGGAGAAAATGGAAGGATCACAAATTAACAGCCTAACAAGTCACATGAGGAAGCTGAAAAGCAAGACCACCAAAACTCTAACTTCAGCAGAAGAATCCAGATCACCAAAATAAAAGCCCAAATCCAGGACATAGAAGACAAAAAGATAACACAAAAAATCAATGAAACAAAAAGCTGGTTCTTTGAAAGGATAAACAAGATTGATGGTCCTCTAGCTAGATTGACAAAGAAAAAGAAAAAAAGCCCAAATAAACACAATCAGAAACACAAAGAATGAAGTCACATCTGACCCTGAAGAAATTCAAAAGATCATTAAAGACTACTGTGTACACTTGTATGGAAACAAACTTGAAAACCTTAAGGAAATGGAGGACTTTCTGACATTACACAACCTGCCTAGGTTGAAACAAGAATAAATTGAGACCCTAAATAGGCCAATAACAATCAAGGAAATTGACTATGTAATAAGAAAACTATCTAAAAAAAAATCCCTGGACCAGATGGCTTTCCAGCAGAATTCTATAAGATATTTAAGAAGGAGCTGATACCAATCCTACTGAAAGTATTCCAGGTGATTGAGAAAGATGGAACTCCCCCCAAATCATTTTATGAAGCCAATATCACATTGATACCCAAGCCAGGTAAAGATCCAACAAAGAAAGAGAACTACAGGCCAATATCTTTGATGAACATAGATGCTAAATTCTCAAGAAGATGCTAGCAAACCAGATTCAACAACACATCTCAAAAATCAGCCATCATGACCAAGTAGGGTTCATCCCTGGGATGCAAGTCTGGTTCAACATTCGTAAGAACATAAGTGTAATTAAATACATCAACAGACATCAAAACAAAAACCACATAATTACATCATTAGATGCAGAAAAAGTTTTTACTAAAATCCAGTGCCCCTTCTTGATAAAAACCCTTGAACATCTAGGCATATGTGGAACATACCTCAAGATAGTAAAAGTCATCTATGAGAAGCCCACAGCCAGCATACTCCTAAATGGACAAAAATTGGAACCATTTCCCCTGAAAATTAGAACAAGACAAGGATGCCCACTGTCACCCCTCCTGTTCAATGAAAAGAAATGAAATACCTTTGCATCTTCCTAACCAGAGACGTGAAAGTTACAATGAAAACTAGAAAACACTGCTTAAAGAAATCAAAAATGACACAAACAAGTGGAAAAATATCCCATGCTCATGCATTGGAAGAGTCAACATTGTTAAGATGTCCATCTTACCTAAGACAACCTACAAATTTAACACAATACCCATCAAATTACCAGCAACATTCTTCTCAGATCTAGAAAAAACAATACAGGAATTCAAATGGAAACACAAATGACCAAGAATAGCCAGAACAATCCTCAGCAAAAACAAACAAACAAACAAACAAGCAAGCAAAAAACAAAGCAGGAGGTATCACATTACCAGATTTTAAACTTTACTATAATGCTACAATAATCAAAACAGCCTGGTATTGGTACAAGAACAGGCTTATAGACCAATGGAATAGAATTGACACTCCAGAAGCAAAACCTCAATTTCTCAACCAACTCATTTTTGACAAAGCCTCCACCACCCATCCCTGGGAAGAGGAGAACCTATTCAGTAAATGGTGCTTGGAAAACTGGCTGACCACATGCAGAAGATTCAAACAGGACCCCTATCTATCCCAATACACAAAAATTAACTCTAAATGGATCAGAGACACAAATGTAAAACCTCAAACCATAAGAACTTTAGAAAATGCAGGACATACCATTATGGAAGTTGGAACTGGCATTCAATTCCTGATCAAAATCCCAAGTACCCATGCCAGAAGAGATAAGATAGACAAGTGGGACCTCATCAAGCTGACAAGCTTCTGCAAAGCCAAAGAAACCATCAAGAGAGCAGGGAGACAGCTCACAGACTGGGAAAAAGTATTTGCCAACTTCATGTCTGACAAAGGCCTAATGTCAAGGATCTACAAGGAACTCAAATGTGCTGAAAAGAAAAAAACAAACAACCCCATTACAAAGTGGGCAAAACATATGAACAGACATTTCTCAAAAGAAGACATAAGAGCTGCCAACAAATACATGAAGAAATGTTCGACCTCACTAGTCATCAAGGAGATGCAAATTAAAACTACACGGAGATACCACCTAACTCCAGTCAGAATGGCCATTATCAATAACTCAAAAAATAACAGATGCTGGAACGGATGTGGTAAAAAGGGAACAATTCTACACTGTTGGTAGGAGTGTAAACTAGCACAGCCTCTGTGGAAATCAGTGTGGTGATTCCTAAAAGCTCTAGAAATCGACATTCCATATGACCCCGCCATCCCCCTACTGGGTATATACCCTGAAGAACTCAAATCACTCTATAAACAAGATACCTGTACACGTATGTTTATTGCAGCATTGTTCACAATAGCAAGATCATGGAACCAACCATGCTGTCCATCAAAAGAGGACTGGATTTAAAAAATGTGGTACATATACACAATGGAATATTACGCAGTCATAAAAAGGAACAAAATCATGAATTTTGCAGCAACCTGGATGGAATTAGAGTTTATAATACTGAGTGATCTCTCACAGAAACAAAGTTTTGAGTACATAAAATATAATCTAAACTGATGTTCTCACTCATAAGCGGACCTTGAACAACTACCATAATACTATATGAAAAGGATTGATAGTGGTGAGAAACTATGAGGGGGCAGGGAGGGGAAGGGAGGTGGGATTAATGGTATTCAATATCTGTCTGGGGAAAGGGGGGCACACCACATCAATAAGGGTATCTGCACAGTGAATATTTGTATACCTAACCCTTAACTGTACCCCACAATTTTAAAATTAAAAAAAATTTTTTTAATGTCAGAGAGATATTGGCAAGGCTGTGAAGAAAAGGGAAGCTTCTACTGTTGGTGGGAATGTGAACTATTTCAACCTTTGTGGAAAGCAGTGTGGCATTTTCTCAAGGAACTAAAAATTGAGCTAAAATATGATCCAGCAATTCCACTTCTGGGAATATGCCCAAAGGAACATCAAACTCTCTACCAAAAGGACACCTATGCACCTATGTTCACTGCAGCACCATTCACAATAGCAAAACCATGGAACCAACCCAGATGCTCATTGAAAGTAGACAAGATAAAGAAAATGTACATATACGTGATAAAGTATTATACAGCCATAAAAAAAGAACGTCATGCTTTATGCGGCAACATGGATGCAGCTGGAGACCAACATTCTAAGTGAACTATCACAGAAACAAAAAAATGAATACCACATGTTTTCACTCATAAGCAAGTACCGATCATGGAACACAGAAGCACAAATGTGGAAAAAACAGTTGCTGAACACTATTAACAGAGGGAGGGAAAGAGGAGTGATAAGGGGCACACAACCATACACTGGGAACCAGGCCCACTACCAAGGGGACAGAGGGCTCCCCAGAGGCCCAAACCTCACCTGCACACAATCTACTGATGTAGTAAATCCTCATATGTATCCCACGACTTTAAAATTTAAAAAATAGATAAACGTTAGGAACAAAAAATCTTAAAATAATATTGAACCCACTATTTGGTTTAATGTGGAGGTATGTGTTAACATTTTAAATTTGTAACATTCTGTTCTCCTTTCTGTTGGATAACTCACTAAGTGACAAAAGTTAGCCCTCTATTGCATCTATAACAAAGGAGACTTTTGCAATGACCTACTTAAATGACTACTGTGACCCATAAAATGTAATCTAAAATCTTTTATATGTTGTTCCATAATTGTTAGCCCCTAAATAATATTCAAATGAACATCTCTGGTTTCTGAAATATAAATTTGGGGCAGCTCCTTTGGGTCACCTCCCACTGTGGGAGCTTTTCTGTCCTCTCAAAAAATCCTGCTTTCAAAAAAAAGAGAATTATATATTGGTTCCCAACATTTTATTATAAAAATTTTCACACATTCTGAAGAATTGAAATAATTTTTATAGTGAACGTCTGTATATTTATGTCTATTATCTAATTATATTAATAAAATCATCTAATACTTTATCATATATCTATCCATATATATCCTATTTATTTAGATTTCTTTCTTATTTTTATGCATTGCACAATAAATTACAGACATCTCTATGTAAATACATGCATATACTTTTATTGTTTGTTTGCTTGCTTTTTGAGAAAAGCCTCAAAAATTTTTATATATAAATAAACTGGATTCTTGTAGTTTTATTATTCTATTATTAATGTATGTAAATGATTACTATTACTTCTCTACACAAAATGTTCCTTTTTTTTCTGTGAAATGGAAACAAATGTAACAGCCCAAGAGGTATGAAATAGATATGATGTTTAGGAAATGAGAAGAAAAGACTGAATAATCACCAAAAATATGAGAAAAGACTGACTTCTAGTGCATAAGAAGATTGCCAAGCAGTGCAGTCAAGAACTGATACCATCTTTTGGAAGTGGCACCATTATAAATGTTTGTATTATGTTCCCCACCAATCCAAACAGAAGTAGAAGGGCAAGATGGTTGGATTAATCCGTGTTGAGTAGATGTCACTGGAAGTCTGTGAGGCAAGAGAGTTGAAGGTGTTGAAAAGAGAAAGTTAAGAGTGACACATTTTCACTAGTTGAGGTTTCTCAGTTGGAGAAAGGTGAAAGTAAAAATTGGAAGGGTCTGTTAAACTTTGAATACAAGGAGGGAGCAAGGGAAAAGTGATAGAATATTATTATTATTTTTCTCAGAAAGCAGAATGTTTTAATATTCATCAGGTAGACTCTCACCAGTGTAAAGAACCAACAACCTTGATCTGGTGCCTGTGCTCACTCATTGCAGACCATTTTGAATTCCTAAGGTGTAATTATACATTTCACATGCACATTATGTTTACATCCCACATGAGTCAGGATTAAAGATTTTCTGAATACTGTGTGTGGCACTAGAAACTTCATGCTGTATCAAGTCATTATCAGTATTAAGCTACTGGACTATATAATGAAATATTATAGACATTTACTGAAAACCAATATAAAAATCTGGCCCAGAAAGACCAGAACAAAATATGCAATTTTCTTGATTTAAGATGGTCAAAAGTGTTTTTTTTTAAAAAGCTCTACACACTGTTTAAGACAAGTATGTGTAAGAAGCCTTTTTGTGTGTGCTGACTTTATTATGACAACTCTAGCTGATTCTTTATGAAGGATTAGGGATACACATCTTCAGCAGCGCACATGAGAAATAAACTCTGAAAAAGGCAATTTCTTGGGTTTAGGAAGGACCGTATTCTGGGAAGTACTTCAGAGGAATAGACAATAATTCTAGGAATATAGCCAAGAAGGACTGGAAGACTTCAGGAGATGCTTCAGCTTCTTCTAGATTTTGAATGTTGAATAAGCCACTGAAGTGTGATATCTATATTATCCTTTTATTTGCAAGAAATTGAATAGCAGCAAATTTCTCTATCCTGAATAGCAGACAGATTCATTTTCTCAATTAGCTGTTTCTCATCCAAGGCATTAGGAAGATCTCTTTTGTTTCCAAGAACTAGCACTGGAATTCCTTGTAACTGTGGTTTATCTAGAAGATTATGCAGCTCATTTCGGGAAGCTTCTATCTTTTCACGACCTGCAGCATCTATCATGTAAACAATAGCGTTGACTCTTCCGCAATACCGTTCCCACATGCTCCGAAATCGAGGTTGTCCACCTAGGCCCCAGATCTTTATGGTGACGTCACCTTTAGTTACTTTCCTCATGTCGAAGCCCACTGTGGGTATCATGTCCTCACTGAATTGACCTGACGCGATGACCTTGACGAAGGTGGTCTTGTCCGAGTACTGCAGCCCCACGAGCGTCAGCTCCATCTCCTCCTTCCAGAAGAGCGAGCGGAACCAGTCCAGCAGGCGGGAGATGAGCGCCAGCATGATGGCGGCCGGGAAGGAGGACGCACGTGAGGGGGGGCGAGCGGCGGCGCTGACGACTTCCGCAGGAGCCGGTCTCGCCCAGACGCCCCCAACGGCTCCTCGGGGCCCCGGCGCGACGCGGGCGGACATTGGGCAGGCGGCGACAGTCGGAGCCAGGGAGCCGAGCGGGTCATCGATAGAATATTATCATCAGACCACAGGTATGATGGGAGTAAGAGAGAGAACTTGAAGGACATGAAGCTTTAGTCATCAATATTCATCATCTCAGAGATGGAGAGGGATGAAGTACTATAAGATGAGGTCAGGAATGTAGTGGATGAAAGAAAGAGGACAGCAGAAAATCAGGGTGTCAGAATGTTTTGACATTGGAGTTTTCATAAAATGATACAAGTAAGGATTATGCTGATGACTCAAGTGCCAAAGCTTTGACCAAGAGTTGGGCCTAACCATGGTTGATAAATAGGGAGTAGTGTCTTGGAAGAATTATAAATTTTCCTCTTTGATGAGGGCTGTGAAAAAACCTTTGCCTCTCCATTTGTGCTTTTGTGTATAGTTGTTCAAGGGGTTGTTATTGTTGTTGTTATTGGAGATGTTGCAGCAATCTTGTAGCCAGTGGAGGAAGATCCAAAGAATTGCTGAGAAGGTATCTCAGAGTTCTGTCATGGTTGAAATGCTGAAAAACTTACAACTGCCTACCTTAACCCCTTATGTTATAACTCGGCCAATCACCCAGAACCTTCCTACCCCATGCTTATAAATGAGGAGGAAGTTGTAAGAGGAGCACAGACAGAAGGGGTAATCCTTTCCAGACATCTTCATTCCCCAACCTGGGGTAGCCTGATTTGAGAACAGTTGACAGCTCTTAACAAATGATAATTTTAGAATATGCTGGCAAAGGAGTAAAATTTAATAATTAATCATAATGAGTTCCATAAATCATTGCTTTAAAATTTCGTATTTTTCTCTCTGTGTAAATTGACCTGAGAACCCAAGGGACAACATTAAAAGTTAAGAGTGTTAAATGCCAAGGGACTGCAGATTTGTTTAGACTTATCTGGATTTAATGAGAATGTGGCCCAATTATTATGTATATGTAATTAAGATTTAGGGTTAGTTTCCTCCTTTATACAATACTAGAGTTACTAAATATAATTCTTTATGGGTAACTTCTTTAAATTACAAGAATATGGGCCTCCAAGAGAGTGTGGATAATGGATTCATATCAGGTAAGAACCTTTTCTTTTCTGAAGAGATGGCATATTACTTATATTTCAAATAGACACCCTAGGGGAATACAAAACTTAGACATGTGGCCTACAATTCCTTTGATACGCACGCTAGACAGCAATGAAGTCACTAGATCAAGTCTCAGTATTGTTTTCCAGTTTCCCAAGACATGCATCACTCACTACAGCCAAGAACTTGGTTGATGACTAGAATCAGATGGGGCTTAACAGATTTTTGTTGTTGTTTAGATCCCTGACTTCAAGTTGGCCCAATATCAGATTGCTGCTATTAAAATACAGCTTTTTCTTGAAGTCTCCTCTGATCCACTTCATTTGCTCTTTATTCTCCAGGATAATCCATGTTTTATCTCTCTCCTTAATGCATTTAGACAATAACTATAATTTGTGTTTCTGGCTAAATAATCAGTATAATGTTAATACTCACATTTTAAGCTCTTAGCACATGCCAGGGACTCTGCTGAGTGCTTTATGTACATTAGGTCCTCTAAATCTACACAATAGCTCTATGAGGTAGGTACTATTGTTATTCTTACTTTACAGGTGAAGAAGCTGAGTTTTAGTAGGTCAGGTTACTGATTCATGCCCCAAGCTTATGAATGAGAGGTAAGTTGGTAAAAGGAACACAGACAGAAGGCAGGGGATATCTTTCCTAGACATCTTAATCCCCCAAACTGGGATAACCTGGTCTGAGAGCAGAGTTGACAGTATTGTCTTGTGATTAGCATGTAATAAAGATAAAATTTGAACCCCTTATTCTGATCCAGAGCCCATATTTATAATCACTGTTATATCAATTCCTTATTATTAGGCCAAGGAATTGTGATCAGAGTCAGTATCTGCTCTTCAAAATTATTCCCAAGCCCTTAATGCTCTGCTATTACTCTGCAACCTGTGAGGACTAAGACATAGGAATCCCTATTCTATTACAACCTCCCTGTCTTAGTATGATTTGTGTTGCTACAACAGAATACTTGAGACTGGCAATTTATAAAGAAAATAAGCTAATTTGACTTACAGTTCTGGAGGCTGGGAAGTCAAGACTGGGCAGCCCATCTGGTGAGGGTCGTATGCTGCTTCAATTCATGGAAGAAAGAGGAAGAACATGCAAAGAGACATGCAGAAGAGGCTGATCTTGCTTATAACAACTAGTCTCTTGGAAACAAATCCATTCCAGTCAGAATTAGTATTCTCTCCCTCCTGCAAGACGGCATTAATAAATAAATAGAGAGCAGGGCCCCATGATCTAAACACCTTCCACTAGGCAAAACCTACCAACACTGCCATACTGAGAATCAAATTTCAACATGAGTGTTTGGTAGGAGCTAACAATATCCAAATCATAAGTTAAACCCAAAGTTAAAGAGGCAGGGCAGGAATACTTCAAAAGCTTGGCACTATCTTCTTTGTATCCACAGAATGTCACATAGTACCTAGCATAAAGTAAGTATGTGATGAATAAATATAAATAATGGACCCAGTTCATACAGCATTTAAGAAAGAGCAATGCTTTACTGTAGTGGCCACCCCTAAAATTCTTAAGAAAAACATACTTAATGGTGAGTTGGAGAAATCCCCTAAAGTTCCTTTAAAATTTTCTAGGTGCATTTTTTCTAAAATAATGAGAAGTCTAGAAGTAAGAAGTCCAGGAATGATATCAGAAATCAAAGATAACAAAGACTCAGGCTTCCTTGTGTCTTTCTGACTTACTAAATTTAGCCTGAGTTTTTATACTCATTGAAAAATAGTTTGGCAGATATGTAGACCAAGAAAATTATGTGTTTGTTTTTATTTTTTATATTTTCTATTTCCCCCTTGTTAATTATGATTGTTCACCCTATTTTAAAAAGAGAAAATATTCAGATGGTCCTTTGGTTTCTATAAGATTTTTACTTTATAAGAACTCTAATATGAAACCCTTTTCTTGTTTATCTTGGCCTCATATGGTATAATTGTGAAGAACATCATCATCAGGGCTGGTCCATTCCAAACCCACAAAAACTTCAGTTTCCTGTTTCACTAGCATTTTTCTCACCATGACCTCAGAGGGAGGGAAGAAACTATAAAAGAAAGAAAGGAAAAATAAAGGAAGAAAGAAAGAGAGGGAGGGAAGTAAAAGAGAAAAAGAAAAGTGGGGGGGGGGAGAAAGAGAGAGAGAGAGAGAGTGAGAGAGAGAGAGATGAGAAAGACAACAAAGACAGAAATAAGATGAAAGAAAGAAAGAATGAAAGAAAGGAAGGAAAGAAAAGAAGGAAGGAAAGAAAAAAAGAGAAAAAGAAGGAATGAAAAGAAGGAAGGAAGGAAAAAGAAGAAGGGGAAGCAAGAGAGAAAGGAAGGAAGGAAGAAAATAGCTGACTATTAATGCTGTATTGAAGTCTGCATAACATTCTAGGAAGATCATACCTTAATATATTCAGGAGTTAAGCTAACTGGCTAATGGCATCTAGAATATTCCCTGGTTACAAAGAGAGGGCTAAGGTAAGTCTGTGTTTGTGCTAAAGCAAGTAAGATAAATTAAACCAAAAGATTAATTTCCTGCAACAATCGCCCTATTCTCCAAGAGGCTGGTTGATTTTTACCAACACCATCCTTTGGTTTAATCTCTCTGCTATTAACCTTTAGACTACAAAATGTGGTTCCCTGTTTCAAAACAAAACAAACAAAAACTGGAAAATATAAGATTGATTTCACAGAAGCAAATGAAAAGTCTGGCAAAAAAATTATGCAAGAATGCTCTGATGATGATTGTTTTAGTTATATATGGCCAACGGCATGAATCTCTCCTTAGTATGACATCTTTTTGCTACAACCAGGATAGTTGCACCTTTGTGAGCTGTCCAGGGTACTGAAATTCCTCGTTATCGTTATCTTTGATCCAATAGAGCAAACTCTTCCATTCTTGTGTCTGTTCAAGTTATGCTGCAAATACAGCATTAAATTCTATTTGTAAAATTTATAAGGTAAAGTATGTATATCTTCTGTTGTAAGAGTAAAAGAAGGACAAATCTACCCATAAACCCATTATCTTCAAGCAAATATGAACAATATCTAGGTTCATAGCTCTCTAGTCTTTTTCTACATATATTTTCAAATATTTGAGATCATTCTGAGTGAGCAAGTCAATTTGTACATTTTTCATAGTGGCAGATATATTTCTTCTTATTATAAACTAATTGAATACAGTGTAAAGCAAATGCGTAACATTTTCTGTTCCATAATTCAAACATATTCTGTTCCATAGTTGATCAAATCATGCTTATGCATTGGGTAGTCTTTTTATTTTAAGTACTAGTTGCAGCATTATAATAAATAGCTTTTGGATAAGTATTTCTTCAATATTCAGCATTTTGAATTGTTTTCATAGGAATTACTATTGAATATGCATTCCATGGAGTCACTTGCTAAGAGAAATGACAATTTTAAATCTCATAAAAAGTCGACAAATTACAGAATTTACTCTGATTCTCAAAAAAAAAAGAAATCTCATGAAAAGCAAAACCATTATAGTGTTAAGATATGAGAGAAATTTTTTCTGAGGATTCTCAAAAATATTAAAAACAAACATAACAAATCATATTCTTGACATCATCATTACAGTAAAAAATAATACATATCAAAAGGTTATTATTTATGAGAAAGCAATGGCAGCACACAAATATACCAACCTGTAAAAGGATGGAAAGAGAGTCAATATGATACTGTCTAGATAAATAACACTTTACTGGTATGGCTCAATCCAGCATAAAATTGGAAATACCAATAGGAATGGTAGACATTGAACTAGTTTCTACTAACTTTTACTTCAGAATTTTTTTTTTTTGAGTTGGAGTCTCACTCGGTTGTCCAGCCTGGAGTGCAGTGGCCGCTCCCAGCCACTGCAGCCTTGACCTGCTGGGCTCTGGCGATCCTTCCACCTCAGCCTTCCGAGTAACTGGAACTACAGGCGCACGCTACCACACTTGGCTGATTTTTGATTTGTAGAGAAGAGGTCTCGCCAAGTTGCCCAGGCGGGTCTGGAATCCGCGGGCTCAGGCAATCCACTCACCTCAGCCTTCCACAGGAAATATTTTTTAAACATAAAGCAATTTTGCTTATAAATATAGATGCAAGCACATCTTTTACAAATACTAGTAAACCAAATCTAGCAATATGAAAGAGGACATTAGGTCACAATCAAGAGGATATTATAACAATTACAAAAGAGTTTATTAGGTCACGATCAAGTTTCATTTTTTAATTAGGGGAGGACCTATTTGACTTTAGAAAATTATTAAATAAACTTTATGACATTAACGGCTTAAAAGATAAAAATGATATAAATGTCTCAATAGATGTAGAAAAGGCGTTTGCCAAAATTCAACTAAGATTTATGATAATAACTTTCAGCAAATTAAAAATATAAGAATTTTCTTACTCTGAAAAATGTGGTCTCAAAAATCTACTGCAATTATTCTTAGTGGCAAAATATTAAATTTTTACCTTTGAGATTTGAAGCAGGATAGAAGTCTGCTAACACCAGTATTTTCCATATTGTAATAGAAGTCCTGGACATAACAAAAAAGTAAAGAAGAGGTAAAATGTATATTGGAATGCACATTTAGAAATAAACAAATATATCATTACTCATAGGTGGCATAATAGTCTGTGTAGAAAATTCAAGAGTCTATAGATAAATTACTAGGATTTTAAAATGGATTTCTGGATACAATCAACTGTATTTTTTTATATAAGTATTAAACAGAAAATATATCTTTAATATAGCTTATGCTTCCAATTCCAAAATGGTAGCATAAAAGCAAGGTGGTTTCATTCTCTGCTAACTCCCAGAAAACCAAAAACAGGTATACAGTGTTGAGATTATCCCCAGAAATATCTCAGAACTCTATTATGAGGATAAGTTTGTTCAAAGGGGCACAGATAAGTGAAAAACTCTGACAATAAGAGAATCAGACTTCCATATCCACAATACTCCTCCTCCCAATATGTCTGGCAAGAAGCCTGTGGAAAATACCCTGACTCATGGTTCCTACAAGAGAAAACATGAGACTGAAGTAGAAAACCAACTTTCCCACCATACTGAGTTCCCTGGAAGAAAATCTTCCCCTACCTTAGCCCACAGGAAATATCAGAAGTACCTAAATGGAGAAATATCCCTGAGGGCAACAAGAGACAAAAGAGGAGATGGGACTACTATTCTCACCCCTGGAAACTTTGATTTGTGACTCTGCCAAACAAGGTGCCAAATCAGATTGGCTGTTCAGCAGCACCATACTGTAGGAGGTTTGTTCACAGGTCCCCTAGGTTTCAGCCCCTAGCCAGACTTCCCACACTGCTGGGATATATCTCCTTTGGGACTTCTTCCATTCTTCATGGGCAATGTTCCAATCATTTACTAGAGTGAAGGCAAATCTAGACTTAAGTTACCGTCTAGTGCTGAAAAGGAGGCAGTGACCTGGGGAGTGTGGAGGTGGGGAGAAAGCTATTCAACAAGTAAATTACAAAGAGCAACACAGCTAAAAAATACCAAAACAAATCAGAGAAGACTGGAATAAATATTCATTCAATGTAAAGACATAGATGTACACCCAAAAGAAACAACAGTAAATAGGGAACCATGCCCCTCTCAGATGGACAAAACAAGGAACCAGTGACTCCAATGAGACAGCAATATGTGAGCTCCTGATCAGGAATTCAAAATAGCAATTTTAAGGAAACTCAGTTATCTCTAAGATAACATAGAAAAGAAGTTCAGAAATTTATCAGAGAAATTTAATAAAAAACTTGAAATAAAAAAATCAAACAAAACTCTTGGAAGTGAAAAATATGTTTCCTGAACTAAAAAATGTGTTATAGGCTCTCAACAGCAGAATGGATCAAGAGGAGAAAGAATCAATGAGATCAAAGAAAGGTATTTGAAAATACACAGTCAAAGGTGGAAAAAAAGAATAAAAGGAAAGACAGATCATATAAGAAATGTAAATAATTATCTCAAAAGGCCAAATCTAAGAATTATTGTGTTCAAGAGGGAGTTGAGCAAGAGCAAAGTGTCTAAAGCTTATTCAAAGAAAAGTTTCCAACACTTTGGAAAGTTATAACTCTTCAGCTACAGGAAGGTCATAGAATACCAAGCAGATTTAACCCAAAGAAGACTTCCCCAGGGCAGATTATAATAATCAAACTCTCAAAGGTCAAGGACAAAAAGAGGATCCTACAAACAGCAAGAGAAAAGAAGCAAGAAACATGTAAAGGGGCACCAATTTGCTGAACAACAGACTTCTCAGTGTAAACCATACAGGCCAGGAGGGAATGGGATGACATTTTCAAAGTGCTGAAAAAACAAAACAAAAATGCTCTGTCTAAGAATACTGTATCCAGCAAAACTACCTTTCAAATATGAACGAGCAACCCAGGTGCTGTGGCTCATGCCTGTAATCCCAGCACTTTGGGAGGCCAAGGCAAGAGGATTACCTCAGCTCAGGAGTTCAAGACCAGCCTGAACAACATGACAAGACCTCATCTCTACAATTAAAAAAAAATAGCTGGGTGTGGTGGTATACACAGCAGTTCCAGCTATTTGGAAGACTGAGGCAGAAGGATTGCCTGAACCTAGCAGGTGAAGGCTGCAGTAGCCATGATCATGACACTGCACTCCAGCGTGGGTGACAGAGTGAGACTCTGACTATATAAAAAAGTAGAAAGACGTCAAATAAACAATTTTTTTTGAGTTGGAGTCTCACTCTGTCGCCCAGACTGGAGTGCAGTGGCACACTCCCGGCCACCGCAGCCTTGACCTGCTGGGATCCAGCAATCCTTCTGCCTCAGCCTTCCAAGTAGCTGGAACTACAGGCGCACGCTACCACGCCCAGCTAATTTTTTATTTATTGTGGAGATAAATCAAAGTTGCCCAGGCGGGTCTTGAACCTGCGGGCTCAGGCAATTCACTCACCTCAGCCTCTCAAAGCGTGGGATTACAGGCTGAACCAGTGAGCCCGGCTTCAAATAAACAATTTAATAAGGCATCTCACAGAACCAAAAAAGTAGGAAGAAACCAAACCCAACATTAGTAGAAGAAAGGAAATAATAAAGATCAGAGTAGAAATAAGTAAAATTGAGACAAAAAAATCACACAGATGATCAATGAAATGAGAAGTTAGTTTTTTGAAAATATAAGCAAATTGACAAAACTTAACCTAGACTAACTGAGAAAAAAGAATAAAGCTCCAAATAAATAAAACCAGAAAGGTGGCATAATAACTGGGATGACAAAAATACAAAAAATTATTAGAGACTATTATTAAAAACTATATGACAACAAATTGGACAACCTAGAATAAATGGATAAATTCCTAGACACATGCAACCTACCAAGATTTACCTATAAAGAAACAGAAAACCTCTACAATTCAATAATGAGTAATGAGATCAAAACTGTAATTTAAAAGTCTCCTAGGACCTGATGGTGTCACTGCTAAATTCTAGAGAAGAACTAATATTAATGCTACTTAATGTCTTCAAATAAATTGAAGACAGAATACATCCAAACTCATTTATGAGACTAGCATTCTCTTGATACCAAAACCAGGCAAAGACACAACAAAAAGAAAACTGTAAGCCAATATCACTGATGTATGTAGATGCAAAAATCATCAACAAAATACTTGTAAGCCAAATCCAACAAAACATTGAAAAGCTAAATAGCCATGATCAAGTGGAATTTATCCCAGGGATTCAAGGATGGTTCAATATATGTAAATTAATAAATGTGACACATCATATTAACAGAACCAAGAAAAAATCCTTATGATCACTTCAATAGATGCCGAAAAAAAAATCCAATATCCCTTTACAATAAAAAACTTTCAACAAACTGGATATGGAAGAAACATACTTCAAAGTTATAAAGATTACATATGAAAAACCCATCATTTTTAAATGGGGAAAAATGGAGAGCTTTTCCCTTATATCTGGAACAAAACAAGAATGCCCACTTTCACAACTTTTATTCAGCATAATACTGGAGGTTCTGGCCCGAGCAGTTAGACGAGATGAAAATATAAAGGACATCTAAATTGGAAAAGAACATCTGTAGTCAAACCACCCTGAACGTGCCCAATCTCATTTAAATTGGAAAGGAAGAAGTCAAATTAGCAGATGACATAACATTATATTAGAAAAAACTAAAGACTCCACCAAAAACCCGTTAGAATGGATAAGCAAATTCAGTAAAGTTGCAGGATACAAATATATACATTTTTTTGTCAGAGTCTCATTCTGTTACCCAGACTGGCATACAGTGGTGATATCATTGCTACTGAAGCCTTGACCTATTGAGCTTAGGTGATTCTTCTGTCTCAGCCTTCCAAGTAGTTGGGACTACAGGCACACACGACCATACAAATTATTTTTGTAGAGACAAGGTCTTGCTATGTTGTCTAGACTAGTCTTCAACTCCTGGGCTCAAGGAATCCTCTTACCTTGGTCTCCCAAAGTTTTGGGATTACAGGCATGAACCACAGTGCCTGATCTTGAATACAAAATTAACACACAAGAATCAGCAGCATTTATATATACCATCAGTGAAAAAGAAATCAAGGAAGCAATTCCATTTATAATAGCTACAAATAATATGAAACACTGGAATCAATTTAACCAAAATAAAAGATATATATATAAGAAAAATGATAAAACACTGATAAAAGAAATTGAAGAAGACACACAAAAAAAGGAAAAATATTCCATGCTCATGGATTGAAAGAAAATACTATATTACTCCCAAGCAATTTACAGATTCAATGCAATCTCTATGAAAATACCAATGACATTCTTCACAGAAATTTTTTAAAATCCTAAGTTTTGCACTGAAACTCAAATGACCCCAGATAGCCAAAACAATACTGACCAAAGATGAAGACATCGCATTATCTGACTTCAAAATATAATACAAATCTATAGTAACCAAATCATCATGGTACTGGCATAAGAACAGACACATAGACAAATAGAACGTAATAAACAACCCATATATAAAGTTGCATATTTACACTCATTTTCAACAAAGGGGCATACAATGGGAATAAGAACGTGTTTTTAATAAATGGTGCTGGGAAAATTGGATAACATCATGTAGAAGAATGAAACTAGATCCCCACCTCTAGCCATAAACAAAAATAAATAAACATGGATTACAGATGTGAATAAATACCTGAAACTATGAAGCCACTAGAAGAAAACATTGGGGAAATTATCTAGGAAATTAGTCTGGCCAAAAGTTTTGTGTAAAATCTCAAAAGCACAGACAACAAAACAGACAAAAGAGATTCATCAAGCTAAAAAGCTTTTGCTCATCAAAGGAGAAATTCAACAAATTGATGAGACAACCCACAGAATGGAAGAAAATAATTAGAAACTATCTATCTGACAAGGAATTGACAACCAGAATATATAAGGAACTCAACTCAATAGCAAAAACTCCAAAATTCAGTTTTAAAGTGGGCAGAACACTTGGGGGTGCAGCCATTGCACACAGGAAAAGGCCAGGGTAGGGTAGACAACTTTGTTTATTCTGCAGCTTCCATGTATTTTTCTTCTAAGGAGACAGAAATATTAAGTGAAAGAAGCCTAGAGTCACCTTCAAAGTTAATTTTAGAATAGCCAATTACAAATGTAAAGTAATTTCAAAGGATTAAATAGAAGTTTGTTTCTCTCTCTCTTTCATTTTTATCTTTTGAGAATAATTGGATGTCCACTAAAAATGATAAATTAAAGAAAATAAAGTGGGCAAAAGATCTGAATAGACATTTCTCAGAAGAAGACATAAACATGACCAACGGATATATAGAGAAATACTATTGTAAGCTCTGACCTTGAGAATATGTTGTTAGAAAGCATTTTTTTTCCTCCATTGGCTTCTATTAGACTAGATTGAGAAATTCATCAATGACAGCCAAATATAAGCATGCCTTTTTAGAGATACATCATAAACTATTTTCTTTCAGTAAATGGAAGTGTCTGACAGAGAAATACTTTTGTAAGCTAAGCCTGAGAATATGTTATTATAATATGTTTCTTTCTTCATTGGTACCTATTAGAACAAACTGAGAAATCCAGAGAAAAGAGGCAAATGTAAGCATGTTTTTTTAAAAAAAGTAAATAAAAATTTTAAAAATGAATAATTTTTAACATAACTGATCCTCAGAGAAATGCATATCAGAAACATCATGTGATCTTACCTTACCCAATTAGAAAGTTTTGTTTTTTTTTTAATCAAAAAGAAGGGAATAATGAATGCTGGCAAAGATGTGGAGAAAGGGGAACACTTGAATACTGTTGGTGAGAATGTACATCAGTACAGACACTATGGAAAACAATATGGAAGCTCTGTTTTTATTTCAATTACCATCTGATCCAGTAATTTTACTACTGGATATATACCCTGCGGGGTCCCGCCCCACAAGGGTCGTGAGATATGTTGAAGGAGAGACAGATAGGCGACGATGACGATCATATACCAGACACCTGCTTCTTGAACAGATGACAATTTAATGCTAGTTAATACAGAGCTTTTATACCATTTTTGAAGGGGCAAGACAAAGAAAACTCTTTCACATACATATCTTTTAAAAGTTACCAGCTAGTGGTCTTAGTAGCAAACAAACCAAGATTCCCATAGGCTTTAGTAGCAAATAAGCCAGGAATCTCATAGGCATTAGACAAGTCCTATTCATAAAGCCAACAATGACACTCTCAGCCCAATGTCCCAAATTACAAATGTTTCAAGAAAGTTTCTTTAAGTGTATATTTCTTTATGTGTCAGGAATATTCTCATCTTAGGCTCTTGTGTTCTTCAGAGTCCTGTGATCGCCTACCTTGTCCAGATGTCCTCGTTACTTTTCTCTTATCTTGCAGTGCTTGTTTCTAAAGAGAACTCAAAAGAAGCTTTTAGTAATGTTTCCCAGGTCCCTCAAGGTTACTTTCTGTTTTAGCTGATCTGTCATAAAAGTGTCTGATTATTATATTATGAATTCAGTGAAAACCTACTCTATAAATGTTAACCTAGAGTTTTAACTATAGAATTAAGTAAAAACCTTAACATTAATCTTTATCCTAAGTTAGTGAAAACGTGTTATAAATCACTACATAACTCCTAGATAAGTGTTAGAACTTATAATGAATTCATAATGAACTCATTATAAACTTGTGCTTCTAAAACTCCTTATGTCTAAACACTAAACTGCATAGTCCTAAATCAAATAAGGAGTGGATATACTTATATCATTTATTACTTAAGCAATGTCTAGTAACTTATAACCAAGTGAAAGAAAGCATTCTTGATGTGCTTCAGAGTTTAACCCTTGCATATGTTAGAAAAGGCCAAGTGGCATAGTGGGAAAAATGGAAAAATAAGCCATGATATTTCCAGGTCAGCTGTGATTCTTCGCATAAACATGCCATCTTCTTCTTCCACGACTGCACAGAATTTCTTCAGCTGTATCAACAGCAAAGATGGAAGACAGAAGGGCCTCAGCTGCCTGGGCTCGCTTTGCGGCCAGGGGTCCTCAGCGCACCTGGACTTTGTCATCAGGTGGGCCTCCAAGGCTGGCTCCCAACAATACCCCAAAGAAAAGATATATATCTGGACTCCCATGTTTATTGTAGCACTATTCCCAATAGCCAAAACATTGAATCAACCTAAGTGCCCATCAGTGGATGAATGGATAAAGAAAATGGGGTATATACACAGTGGAATATTTTTTGGCCATGAAAATGAATATGAAATTCTGTCATTTGCAACAACATGGATGGAACTGGAGGTCATTATACTAATGCAATAAGCTAAGCACAAGAAGACAAATATCCCATATTCTTATTCATACAATGGAGCTAAAAAAGTGAATCTCATGAAGACAGATCTGTGGTTACCAGAAGCCAGGAATTACAAGGGGGAGAAGAGATAAGGAGAGGCTGATTAATGGGCACAAATATACAGTCAGATAGAAGAAATAAGACCTAGTATTTGCTAGATCAGTAAGGTGACTAGAGTTAACAATAATCTATTGTACTTTTCAAAATAGCTAGAAGAGAATAACTGTAATCTTCTTGGCTTAAATAAGAGAAAAATATTTAAGGTGATGGCTATCCCAATTACCTTGATTTGATTTTCACATATTATATGAATGTATTACCACATGTATTAATACCTTATAATATGTATATCTATTATGTATCAACTTTTGAAAAGTGCATTTGCAGGACTAGGTATGAAAAAAAGGTAGAGAATTGAATAGTGGCTCTCAGAGGCAGGAAAGGGGAGAATAGAAGGATGTTGGTCAATAGGTACAAAACTACAGTTAGATAGGAAAAATAAATTTTGGTATTGGGAAACTGCCAGGGGAGGGGGGGCACTCCTCATCAATAAGGGTACCTGCATAATGCACATTTGTTTACCTAACTCTGTATTATACCCCACATCTTTAAGATAAAGCATTTTAAAAATAAAAAAAATTAGTATTGCACAGTAAGATGACTACAATTAACACTAATATACTGTATATTTTGAAATAGCTAGAAAATAACATTTTGAATGTTCTGACCACAAAGAAATTATAAATTTGAGCTTGCGGTGATGAATATTGCAATTACCCCAATTTAATCATTATACATTGTATACATATATTGAAACATCACACTGTACTTCATTAATATGTATAATCATTGTGTCAACTATAATTTTCAAAACTTATAAAAGTTAAAAAAGGTAAATCTAGGCATTTTTTTAAAAGATGCATTTTGTGTGTTTTCTTTCAGTGAATGGAACTGTTTAACAAAGAGAGAACTCTATAATAAAGTCTTGAGAACATGTTATTAAAAAGATGATTTTCTTAAATTAATTTAATTTATTTTAATTTAAAGATGTGGGGCACAATTCAGGATTAGGTATAAAAGTGGTCATCATACAAGTAAAGTTTGGGCCTCCATTTGGTCCCCACTTTGCCTGGTGTGAGATTAGGTACTCTTATTGATGTTGTGTTCCCTCTCAACTCCAGTCCCAGCAGTATCCCACTATTGACAATCTCTTTCTTATTAGGGTAAATGATCAGGGTCTGCTTATGAGTGAGAACATGTGGTACTCTGTTCCTGGTTTCTGTGATAGGTCACTGAATATGATAGACTCTAAATGCATCCAAGTTGCTGCAAAGTCCATATGTTTGTCCTTATTTATAGTGGCATAATATTCTATTGTGTATATGTACCACATTTTTTCATCCAGTCCTGTTTCAATGGGCAGCATGGTTGGTTCCATGTTTTTGCTATTGTGAATAGTGCTGCAATAAACATGCATATGCAGGCATCTTTGTTGTAGAATGATTTGAATTCCCAGTAGGGGGATTATTGGGTCATATGGAAGGCCAATATCTAGTTCTTTCAGAAATTGTCACACTGTTTACAAAGAGGTTGCACTAGTTTGCATTCCCACCAGCAGTGTAGAAGCATTCCCTTTTATCCGCATTCTTACCAGCATCTGTTGTTTGTTTTATTAATGATGGGCATTCTTACTGGGGTTAGGTGGTATCTCAACATGGTTTTGATTTGCATTTCTAGTGATTAGTGAGGCTGAGCTCTTTTTCATGTGTCTGTTGGCTGCCCGCATATCTTCTTTTGAGAAGTATTTATTCATGTCTTTTGCCCACTTTTTAATGGGGCTGTTTGGTTTTTCCTTTCAGCATGTTTGAGTTCCTTATAGATCCAGGATTTTAGACCTTTGAAAGATATACAGTTGGCAAATATTTTTTTCCCCAGTCTGTGGAATGTCTCCCTGCTCTCTCAATTGTTTCTTTGCTTTGCAGAAGCTTGTCAGTTTGATGAGGTCCCACTTATCTATCTTATCTCTTATGGCATGGGCACTTGGAGTTTTGATCAGGAATTGTTGCCAGTTCAAATTTCTGTAAGGGAATCCTACATTTTCTAAGGTTCTTATAGTTTGAGGTTTAAAGTTTAGCTCTTTGGTCCATTTAGAGTTGATTTTTGTGTATGGTGATAGGTAGAGGTCCTGTTTCAATCTTCTGCATGTGTTTAGCCAGCACCATTTACTGAATAGATTCTCTTCTCCCCAGTGGTTGTTGGTGGAAGCTTTGTCAAAGATGAATTGGTTGAGAAATTGAGGTTTTGCTTTCATAATCTCCATCCTGCTCCATTGGTCCCTATGCCTATTCTCATACCAATAGCAGTCTGTTTTGATTATTGTAGCTTTATAATAGAGTTTAAAGTCTGAAAGTGTCATAATCTCCCACTTTGTTTCTTTTGTTAAGGATTGTTTTGGCTATTCATGGTCACTTATGTTTCCATATGAATTTCTTTATTGTTGTTTCCAGGTCTGAGAAGAATGATATTGGTAACTTAATAGGTATTGTGTTGAATCTGTAGATTGCCTTTGGTAGGATGGGCATCTTAGTAATGTTGATTCTTCCTATTCACGAGCATGGAATATTTTTCCATTTGTTTGTGTCTTCTTGGATTTCTTTGAACAATGTTTTGTAGTTTTCATTGTAAGAGTTTTTCACATCTCTGGTTAGGAAGATGCTGAGGTATTTCATTTTATTGTGGCTATTGTGAATGGAATTGTGCTTTTTATTTGATTCTCTGCCTGCTTGTTGTTGGTGTATAAGAACACAAATATCTTTTGCACATTTATTTTGTACCTCAAGACTTTGCCTAAGTCCTTTATTAGTGAGGGCAGGTTTTTGACAGATTCACATAGGTTTTCGAGGTATAGTGATCAATACATCAGCAAAGAGGGATAACTTAACTTCCCTCTCTGATATTTGGATATCCCTGATTTCCTTCTCTTGTCTAATTGCTCTAGCTAGGACTTCCAACACAATGTTGAACAAGAGGGGCAAGAGTGGGGAGCCTTGTCTTGTTCCAGTTTTCAGGGGAAATGTTTCCAATTTCTGTCCACTTAGCAATATGCTGGCTGTGGCCTATCCTAGATGGCACCTACTATTTTGAGATACGTTCCTTCTATGCTTAGGTATTTGAGGATTTTTGTCAAGAAGGGATGCTGGGTTTTATCAAAAGCTCTTTTGCATCTAATGATATAATCATGTGGTCATTGCTTTTACATCTGTTGATGTATTTAATTACATTTATGGTCTTGCAGATGCTGAACCATTCCTGCATCCTGTGGATGAAGCTTACTTCATCACGATGAATGATTTTTGAGATGTGTTGATGGATCCGATTTGCTAGAATCTTTTTGAGAATTTTTGTGTCTATCTTCATTAGGGATATTGGCCTGTTCTCTTTTTTTGTTGTATCTTTACCTGGTTTGGTTATCAGTGTGATGTTAACTTCATAAAATGATTCGGGGAGAATTACATCTTTCTCAAGTGCCTGGAATACTTTCATTATGGTTGGTGTCAGTTCCTCCTTGTACATTTTGCAGAATTCTGCTGGAAAGTCGTCTGGTTCAGGGCTTTTTTTGTATGAAGTTTTCTTATGATGGAGTCCACTTCCTGGGTTGTTATTAGTCTATTTAGTGTCTCAGTGTCTTCTTATTTCAACCTGGGGAGGTTGGGTGATGTCAGAAAGTCCTCCATTTCATTTAGGTTATCAAGTTTGCTTCCATACAGGTGTGCACAGTAATCTTGGTAAACTTTTTTTTTTTTTAATTGGAGTCTCACTTTGTTGCCTGGAGTGTAGTGGCCGCTCCTGGCCACTGCAATCTCGACCTGCTGGGCTCCGGCGATCCTTCCGCCTCAGCCTTCCAAGTAACTGGAACTACAGGTGTGAGTTACCACGCCTGGCTAATTTTTTGATTTATTGTAGAGATGAGTCTCGCCTGCCCAGGCGGGTCTCAAACCCACGGGCTCAGGCAATCCACTCACCTCAGCCTTCCAAAGGCGCGGGATTACAGGCTGAACCACCGAGCCTGGCTTGGTAAACTTTTGTATTTTGGGGGGGGTCAGTTGCGATTTGATCTTTTGCATTTCTGATTGTGTTTATTTAGGTTTTTTTCTCTCTTTTTCTTGCTCATTCTGGTTAGGTGTCCATCAATCTTGTTTATTCTTTCAAAGAACCAGCTTTTAGTTTTTCTGATATTTTTCTATGATATTTTTGTCTCCTATGTCCCATATTTGGACTTTTACTTTTGTGATCTGGATTCTTCTGCTAAAGATAGGATGGTCTTGTCTTTCCAGCTCCCTTAGGTGATTTGTTAGGCTGTTAACTTTTATTCTTTCCATTTGCTTGATGTGTGTTCATGGAGATGTAAATTAGAACTGCTTTTGTGGCATCCTAGAGATTTTGGCATAATTTTTCTTTGTTTCCATGAATCTTTCTTTTAATTTCCATTTTGATTTATGTGTTGACCCAGTAGTCATTCAGCATCATGCTGTTTAGTGCCCATGTCTTTGTGGGTTTGGGAGGAATTTTGTTGGTGTTGATTTTTATTTTTATTCTACTGTGGTCTGAGAAGGTGCATGGCAGTATTCTAATATTATGAAATTTGTTTATACTTGATTTATGGTTGAGGATGTGATCAATATTGGAGTAAGTTCTATGTGGTAATGAGTAGAATGCATATTCTGTGGTTGTTGGGTGAAGTATTCTGTAGGTATTTATTAAGTCCATTTGTTCAAGCATCAAGTTGAGGTTCCAGATCTCTTTGTTGATTTTTTTTTTTTTTTGCCTCAATGATCTATCTTGGGTTGCTAGTGGGGTATTTAAGTCTCCAGCTATAATAGTGTTAGAGTCAATATCTTTTTTAGTTTACTTATTAGTTTATTTATAAATGCTGGTGCTCCTGTGTTGGGTGCACATATGTTTAGGATGGATATTTCTTGTTGATGGGTTAAACCTTTTATCATTATGTAGTGTCTGTATCTTTTAAAATTTTTGATGGCTTATAGTTTGTTTTGTTTGATGTTAAGATTGCAATTTCTGCCTTCTTTTGGGATCCCTTCACCTGAAAACTCATTTTCCATCCTCTAACTTTGAGTCTGTGTGCATTTCTTGTGGTGAAATGAGTTTCCTGGGTGCAGCAAATTATTGGGTCATGGTTTTTTACTCAGTTTGCCATTCTTTGTCTATTCAGTGGTGCATTCAGTCCATACACATTCAGGCTGATTATTGAAATATGATTGTTTATCTTTATCATGAGGTTCTTATAAAGTTGTTTCTTTGTTTTCTTTTAGCTTTTGGATTGATGTATATGTGTGTTTTCAAGTTTGTAGTTGCAATGTATTCTCTGTTGATTACATGTTCTGCTGTTCTCTTGAGAATTGCTTGGTCATTCTTTTTTTTCTATCTTCTGTGCTTATACCTTTTTAAAGCATTTCCTGTAGAGTTTGCCTGAAAGCTGCGTAATCTCTTAGGGATTGAATGTCTGGGAAGAGTTTTAATTCTCCATTGCTGATCAAACTGAGTTTGGCTGGGTAGGAAATTCTTGGAAGAAATTGTTTATCTTTGAGCACTTTGAATATTGGACTCCAGTCCCTTCTAGCTTGTAGTGTTTCTGCTGATAGGTCTGCTGCTATTCTGATTGGTTTTCTCTAGCAGGTAGTCTGACCTTTCACTTTTGCTACTTTTAGAATTTTTTCTTTTGTGTCTACTTGTGTCTACATAGGTGAATTACTATGTGATTGGGGTTGGTCTTCTCATTTGATGTCTTGTGAGGGTTCTCTGTATCTCTTGTGTTTGGCTGGTCACATCTCTGCTAAGATGGAGAAAGTTTTCTTGAATGATCTCCTGGAATACTTGCTCCAAGGTGATCTTCATTTCCTTTTCTTCTTCTGGCATGCCAATCAGGCATAGGTTTGGCCTCTTGATATAATTGAACATTTTTGGAGTCACCAGCTTCTTCACCAGAAGGACCCATGGCCACTTGCTCCTGAGTTCTTGCTCGGTCAGTCACTCACATGCCCATTTACTCACCAACATGTTGGCAAAATATTCCATAAACTTATTCACTCACATTGGGACTTGCTTAGTCCAACTGGTTCTGCTGCCATCTTCCCAAAAAATCCAAAAGATGTTTCTTATCTTTCTTTTTAAAAATAGCTTAAAATATCAAACTCGTAGGAATATATCTTTTAAAATGTGCAAAACTTCTATGCAAAAAACTATAAACATTAGAGAAATTTAGTGAATACCCAAATAAGTGGAGAGAAATTATACTCATGGTTTATAAAACTCAATAAAATTCCAGCTTTGTGTACATAAACGAGTACAGGTATGTGAACTTTGGCAATAAAATCCTAAAATTTTTACAAAATTCAAATGGGCAAGAATAGCTGGGATGTTACTGAGGAAAAAAAGGTTAGAGGAAAATATTTTCTTTATTGTATACCAAGACTCATTATAAAGCTACTGTGAGTAGAAGTAGACCTTGGTACTGGTTCATGGATAAAGAACAAATAGAGCAAGAGGGAGAATTCAGAAACACACACACACACACACACACACACACACACACACACACAGACACTTCAAAACTTGATTTTTTTCCTTTTTTTTTTTTTTTTAGTCAGAGTCTCACTCTATAGCCCAGACTTCAGTACAGTGGTTCACCACAGCCTCCAGCTCCTGGGCTTAAGTGATCCTTCCTTCTGCTTCAGCCTCCCAAGTAGCTGGGACTGCCAGCATGCACCCCCACACCTGATTTTTTGTAGAGACAGGGTCTCACTGTGTTGCCTAGGCTGGTCTAGAATTCCTGGGCTCAAGCAATTATCCTGCCTTGGCCTCTCAAGTACTGGGATTTCAGGCATGGGTCACTGTGCTTGGTTTGAAACTTGATTTTAAGACATAATGTTGCCTTGCATATCAGTGGAAAAATGTCAATCTTTTCTATAAATGATTCTGAGACACTTGTGTATGTACTTACAAAAATTATTTTAAAATTACCTCACCACTCACTGTACAAAAAAGTCAATTCCAACAAAATTGTAAGCCTAAATGTGGATAACAAAACATTAAGAGTTTAAAGACAATTTAGAGTAATATTATAACTAACTTGGGGCAGAGAAAGTATTCTTTAACAAGATATTAAAAAAGTATGAACCATGAAGAAAAATCATGATACACTGAACTTCATGAAAATTAAGAACTTTTGTTTATTTAATAATACCTCATTAAGAGTGGAGAGGAAAGCCACAGATTGTTGGAATATATGTATACACATTTTTCACAAGGTGGATATGTACATGAATGCACTCATAGTACTTATAATACTTCAGAGCTAGGAGTGACATAAATAAGCATATAAAGTAGAATGAACAATGAATTATAGAATATTTATCCAATGGAATGCTATATAGAAATGAAAATACAAGAAGTACAATATGCAAAAAACTGTCAGAACTAATAAACAAATTCAGTAAAGTATAGGATACAAAATCAACATAAAATCAGTAGCATTTGCATACATAAATAACAGTCTAGTTGAAAAATAAATCAAGAAAACAATCTCATTTATGGTAGCATAGAAAATATTCAGGAATAAATTTGACCAAGGAAGTGAAAGATTTGTGTGCTGAAAACTATAAAACATTAATGAAAGAAATTTAAGACATACATAAATAAAAAGATATCTTATGCTCAGGGATCATTAATTAATATCCAATTAATTAATAGAATTAATACTGTTAAAATGCCCATACTACCCGAAGTGATCTACATATTCGGTGTAATCTCTATGCAAATCCCAATGCCATTCTTCACAGAAATAGCCTAAAATTTGTATGAAATCACAAAGACCCTGAATAGCCAAAGCAATTTTGAGAAAGCACAAATTTGGATACCTCACACTTCCTGTTTCAAAATCATGTTACTAAGCTATAGTAATCAAAATAGTATAGTACAGTCACAAAAACAGACACATAGACCAGCAGAACAAAATAGAAAGTGCAGACATCAATGTAAACTTATACAGTCAACTAGTTTTTAACAAATGCACCAGTAGGACACAATGGGGAAAGAATAGTCTCTTCAATAAATAGTGCTAGAAAGCGTGGATTTCCACATGCGGAAAAATAAAATTGGATCCTTTTCTATACACAAAAATCAATTCAAGATGGATGAAAGCCCTAAAATCATAAAACTCCTAGCACACGGTGAAAAAACTCCTTGACATTGGTCTTGTCAATGATTTTTGACAAAGTTCAGGTTACAAAAGCAAAAATAAATGCATGATACTATTTTTAAAAAACCTAATTGAACACAGTGGCATGCACTTGTAATGCTAACTACTCAGGAGGCTGAGGCAAACAATTGCTTGAGCCTAGGAGTTCCAGGCCATCCTGGGCAACATAGTGAGAGCCTATCTCAAAAAAAAATCATGATAAAATAAAATTAAAAAGCCTGCATAGCAAAGGAAATAATCAACAGAGTGAATAAACAATCTATGGAATGAGAGAAAATATGAACAAATCATCTATCTGATATGGGTTAATAACCAATTTTTGAATTGGAGTCTCACTCTGTCACCCAGGCTGGAGTGCAGTGGCATGCTCACAGCCACCACAGTCTTGTCCTGCTGAGCTCAGGTGATCCTTTCACCTCAGCTTTCCAAGTAGCTGGAACTACAGGCATGAGCCACCATGCCTGGCTAACTTTTTGACTTACTATAGAGATGAGGTCCTACCAAGTTGCCCAGACTGGTCTCAAACCTGTGGGCTCAGGCAATCCTTTCACCTCGGCCTCCCAAAGTGCTGGGATTATAGGCGTGAGCCACCACGCCCACCTAATAAAATTATTTGTTTAAAAACACATACAACTCAATAGTAGAAAAACAAATAATCCAATTAAGAATGGGCAAAGGACAAAAATAGGCATTTACCTCCAAAGAAGACAAAAAAAATAAAAAGGTCAACACGTAAATGGAAAAGTGCTCAGTATCATCATCAGGGAAATGCAAATCTAAACCACTATGAGATATCATCTCACACTTGATAGGATGGCTGTTATAAAAAGGTCAAGTGATAACAGATGTTAGCAATGGTGTGAGGAAATCACCATTGGTAGGAATGAAGATTGGAGCAGCCATTATGAAAAACAGTACGGAAGTTCCTATAGAAATTAAAACAGAGCTACCATATGATCCAGCAATCTTTCTTCTGGGCATGTACTCAAAGGAAATGAAATCACTGCCTCACAAAGAAATCTGCCCTCCCATGTTCATTGCAGGATAAAACAATATGTGTCTGTCAATGAATAACTAAATAAACTAGAGAGAGAGAGAGAGAGCGAGAGAGAGAGAGAGAGAGAGAGAGAGAGAGAGAGAGACAGAGAATATTATTCAACCTTTAAAGAGAAGGACATCCCGCCATTTGCCACAACATGGGCAAAACTGGAGGACATTCTACTAAGGAAAATAAACCAGACACAGGAAGAAAAATATTGCATAATGACCTATATATAAAATCTATTTAAAAAAGTCAAATATACTGAAATAGAGAATTAAATAGTGATTATGAAGAGCCGGAGTAGAGATAGGGAAGAAATAAAGAATACAAAATAGTAGATATATAGGATGAACAAGTCTAGAAATCTGAGATACAACATGAAGGCTAGAGTTAATTTAAATTGTACTGCATTTGGGATTCATCCTAAATAAGTAGATTCGAGCTGCTCCTGCCACAAAAACAAAGCAAATAAAAAATGCTAGTTTGCTTTACTACTGTAATCACTTTGCTGTCTATTTGTATAGTGTAGCATCATGCTGTATACCTTAAATATTCACAATAAAATTAATTTTTTTAAAAAGAGCTATACTATATATAATAACATGTAAGAATTTCAGAATGTGGATGTTTAAAAAAGCCAAGCACAAAAATTACAGACTATACTATTTTATTTATGTAAATCTCAAATACTAACCTGTTGTGTTTTGGGATGTGAGTAGGAGGAAGTTTCTGATATGTTGTTAATAGTCTTATTCTTGAATTGGGTGGTAATTGTAGGTTCCAAGATTTTTGCTTTTAAGGTAATTTGTTTAGCTGTATATTCATGTCATGCCCTTTTTTGGGTATATATATATATATATATATATATACCTTATATACAAAAATAGTGTATGTAGTAAGGTTGCTTATGTATATGTAAAGATATATGGGGAGAGCCAAGAAGAAACCAAAATTTATTTATTAAAAATTGCATATTTATCCTACATGTTTAAACTTCAGTTACCTTGAAAGTACTCTCCATGTGATGCAATGCACCTTTGAGATGCTTTTTCCACTGATCAAGTTTTGAACGCGTCAATTTTAATGCCTTTTAGTTCTTCAGTCATTTTTTTGTTTTACTTGTTCCACATCAGCAAAACATTTTCCTTTGAGGAGTTTCTTCATCCAGGGAACCAAAAAGAAGTCAGATAGGGTGAAATTGGGTGAATAGAGAGGGTGTCATGATGTTTTTGGTCAAAAACTGCTGAACACTAAGCACAGCACGGTAGGTGCACTGCCATGGTAGAAGAGCCAGCCACCTGTTTACTCAGGAGATTTCTTCCACAATGCAGCCTCTTACAAAAACACCAGCTGGTACACTGACACCGATAGATTCCTAAAACACTTACCTAGTGGGGGAGGCCTGTACTATAAGGGACCTACCCCCCAAAAGATAATTCATGGTTTTTTGGAGTTCCCTTCATATAAAAACCCTGAAAGAATACACAAATGTCTCATACAAGTAGTTATGAATAAGAAGCAAAGACAAGACTCTTGACAATGTACATATTTTTAAAATATATTTTTTGCTTGGTTTTAAACTGAATGCATTACTTTTAAAAAATTAAATAAAAATACACACAAGTTTTTATTGCCAGATTCAAATAAACTTAAATTTTGTAGAACTAAACTTGAAAATTTGGTAGACTAAATTTAGGCATAAAATGTTACTGGAAAAAATAAAATAAAAACTTGAAGAACCATAGAGAAAATTATTGAAGATTATAATATATAAGTACAAATTATTGGGACTTCTGGCAAGATGGCAGCGAGGCAGCTTGGTCTATGAGACCCTTCACAAAAGAGAACACAAAAAGACTCTGGCTCTCTCCCTGGGGGCTGCAGATCCCATCGTTGGCAGCCTGCTGTTCACACAGAGCTCAGCCGTCGCCACCGCTGAAGCGTCACAGCGGTCTGGGTGGCCAATGCAGCTGCAGCTGCCGCCACTGCCACTGCCATAGCAGCCATTGCACATCGCACTGCCCACGCCTGAGACGACCCACGACTTCAGACCATGATGCTCCTGCAAGCAAGATCTGCTGAGATCACTGCGGCCACTGCTGCCACCGTGACGTCCTGCCACGCTGTGGGTCTCCCCCTGTGTGCCGTGAGTCAGCAGTTCCCATTGCAGCTCCCATCTGGGGCAAGCAACTAAGATAAAGACCATCTGGAGCACCACCTGCTGGCAATTCAAGGTAACAACACCGAAATGGGAAAAACAGAAGCTTGATTGACAAAGGCCACATCTGAGTGGTGAACTGGGCAGTGGTGAACTGAGAGGTGATCTGAACTTCCCTTCACAGCAGGCCAGGGTCAGCTGACCCTGACTGTGAACAAATTTACAGGCCTGAAAAGACAACTAGAAATCAGAGCTGAAAGGACATTGGACTTAAACAAAAAGTCTCAGAGTGTGGTTAATTGGTTCTGTTAGTTTACTGACTTGATTCTATTTCTCTTCATTTGTTCCCCAACTTTTTTATCTTTTCTTTTCTTCTCTCTTTAAACCCTATATTTGTATAGAGGAATAGCACACCAATAAGAAGGTTGGTTAGCTTGTATGTTGGCATCATTGTATGTTTTAGTTTGTTCTGTATGGTAGTTAGTTAGTTTGTAGCCATGGTTTATTATTTTTATCTGTTTTAGCTTTTGTCTCTTTCTCTATTTGTTGGCACACTCGTCTGTTTTCCCCCTTACTCCTCTCTCTTTCCCCCCCAACCCCCACTGTCCGCTCCATTCTCTTCCCTCTGTTAACCTCATTTTATTTCAGGGAGTAAACCCACAATCCCACTACAAGGACAGATTTCAAGGCAGTGGGAAGTGGGTTTCAGATTATCCATACACTTGTCGGCAGATAAGAGGATCTGCAGATAGATTTTGAACCACAACTCCCCCCTTAAGTAAATCTCAAAACTGCAAAAAGGACCACCTCCAACCTATAGTCCAATTCCAGAATTGAACAAAGTTAGAGGATATACATCAAGAAGAATAGGAGATTGAACAAACAAAAGTAAAAGCAACCCCTCCATCCCTGAATAACAGAATTAAAGAAGATGGTGAAGTGGACGGAAGGGAAAAGTAGGGAAGAAAAATCTGCACAAATGAAGAAAAACCAAAAGAAGAATACAGGTCTCACACCGACCCCTGGGAGGTCAGACACTGAGAAAACAGACTTTGGAACACAAACAATGAAGAGCCCCCAGAATGGTCACATGGAACAAACTCAGACATC
Organism: Cephalopachus bancanus; assembly: GCA_027257055.1. Classification (NCBI taxonomy): domain Eukaryota; kingdom Metazoa; phylum Chordata; class Mammalia; order Primates; family Tarsiidae; genus Cephalopachus; species Cephalopachus bancanus. Next base: position 880,545 of record JAPVLO010000292.1, on the reverse strand, counting down.
AAGACATTAATAGAGAGAATAAAAAAATTGAGGAGAGACAAGAGGAAAATAAGAAGGAGCTGATGACAGAAATAATAGCAGTAAAGAATGCTATGATGGAAATAAATGACAAATTAATAAGCATGGAAAGCAGAATTAGCCAAGCAGAAGAAAGAATCTCAGAGCTCAAAGACCCAAACAGAACTAACCCAAACTGTCAAAAACATAGAAAAGAAGTTTAAAAAGACAGAACAAAACCATCAAGAGATGAATGATTACTTCAAGAGAAAAAAACCTAAGAGTAATTGGCATTCCTGAGACAGAAAAACAGAGGTCACACTGGAACAAATATTTCATGAAATCATTCAAGAAAACTTCCCTCACCTCATCAATGATGCAAAAATTCAAACACAAGAGATTCAGAGAACCCCTGCAAGACAACAAATGAGAAGACCAACTCCCATACACATAATAATTTGCCTAAAGAAGTAGGTATAAAAGAAAAAATCCTAGAGGCAGCAAGAAAAAAAGGCCAGACTACCTACCAGGGATGAACAACTAGAATAGCAGCAGATTTATCTACAGAAACCGTCCAAACTAGGAGAGCTTGGAGCCCTATCTTGAAAGCTCTAAAAGATAAACAATTTCCCGCCAGGGCAGTGAGACCTCATCTCTACAATAAATCAAAAAATCAGCCAGGCATGGTAGCACATGCCTGTAATTCCAGCTACTAGGAAGGCTGAGGCAGAAGGATCGCCGGAGCCCAGCAGGTGAGGCTGTGGTGGCTGGGAGCGGCCACTGTACTCCTGTCTGGGTGACTCCAACTAAAAAAAAAAAGTCTGAGTGAGACTCCAACTAAAAAAAAAAAAAAAGATAAACAATTTCAACTGAGAATAACCTACCCAGCCAAGCTAAGCTTCAACAGTGAGAGGGAATTGAAATCTTTCCCAGATATCCAATCCCTAAGAAGCTACGCTGCCACCAGACCACCTCTACAAAAAACACTTAAGAAAGTATTGAACACAGAAGAAAAGGAAAAAAGAACAATGTTCTTCACAAGAGTATAGGCAAAAGATTAAAAACACACATGAACCAACTCCAAAACTAAAAGAAAGACAACACACAAACAGGAAGAACAACAACAACTCTGTAAGAACATTATGATAGGGATCAACTCTTACATTTCAATAATTAACTTGAATGTGAACGAACTAAATGCACCACTGAAAAGACATAGAATGGCAAAATGGATAAAATATCACCAGGCAACAACTTACTGTCTTCAAGAGACTAGCCTCACTAGAAAGGACACTTACAGACTCAAAGTAAGAGGATGGGAAACATATTTTCAGGTGAATGGAACACAAAAGAAAGGAGGAGTTGTGATCTTAATCTCCGACAAAATACCCTTTAACCTATCAAAAATTTAAAAAGATACAGAAGGCCACTACATAACAATAAAGTGTTCAATCCATCAACAAGAAATATACATCCTAAACATATATGCACCCAACATAGGAGCACCAAATTTCATAAAGCAGCTTCTAGGTAAACTCAGAAAAGATATTGACTCCAACACCATCATAGCTGGGGACTTCAATACCCCACTCGCAAGTCTAGACAGATGATGGGGACAAAAAAATCAATAACAAGATCTGAAACCTCAATGTGACTCTTGACCAAATGGACTTAATTGATACCTACAGAACACTCCAGCCAAAGACCACAGAATACACATTCTACTCATCATCACATGGAATGTACTCTAAAATTGACTACATACTTGGTCATAAATCAAGCATAAGCAAATTTTAAAAGATTAAAATTTTGCCATACATCTTCTTGAACAACAGTGGAATAAAAATAAACATCAAAACAGACAAGGTTCCCCCAAAACCCACAAAAGCATGGACACTAAACAGCATGATGCTAAACAACTCCTGGGTCAATGATGAAATCAAAGCAGAGATTAAAAGATACCTGGAAACAAATTAAAATGAAGAAACATCTTGCCAAAATCTCTGGGACGCCTTGAAAGCTGTAGTAAGAGGGGAATTTATATCCCTACAAACACACATGAAGAAATTGGAAGGAGCACAAATAATAGCCTAACAAGCCACCTAAGGAAGCTGGAAAAGCAAGACTACCAAAATCCTAACTTCAGCAGAAGAATCCAGATCACCAAAATTAAGGCCCAAATCCGGGACATGGAAGACAAAATGATAATACAAAAAATCCATGAAACAAAAAGCTGGTTCTTTGAAAGGATAAACAAGATTGATGGTCCCCTAGCTAGACTGACCAAGAAAAAGAGAGAAAAAGCCCAAATAAACACAATCAGAAACACAAAAGATGAAGTCACATCTGACCCTGAAGAAATTCAAAAGATCATTAGAGACTACTATGTATACCCATATGGAAAAAAACTCGAAAACCTTAAGGAAATGGAGGATTTCATGATATCACACAATCTGCCTAGGTTGAAATGAAGAAATTGAGACCCTAAATAGACCAATAACAATCAAGGAAATTGTTTATGTAATAAGAAAACTAACTACAAAAAAAAGTCCTGGACCAGATGGCTTTCCAGCAGAATTCTACAAGACATTCAAGGAGGAACTGATACCAATCCTACTGAAAGTATTCCAGGCGATTGAGAAAGATGGAACTCTCCCCAAATCATTTTATGAAGCTAACATCACATTGATACTCAAACCAGGTAAAGACCCAACAAAGAAAGAGAACTACAGGCCAATATCTTTGATAAATATAGATGCTAAAATTTCAACAAGATCCTAGCAAACTGGATTCAATAACACATCTCAAAAATCATCCATCATCACCAAGTAGGCTTCATCCCAGGGATGCAATCCTGGTTCAATAAATGTAGGACAATAAATGTAATTAAATACATCAACAGATGTCAGAACAAAAACCACATGATCATATCATTAGATGCAGAAAAAGCTTTTGATAAAATCCGGCACCCCTTCCTGATAAAAACTCTCGAACACCTAGGCATATATGGAACATACCTCAAAATGGTAAAAGCCATCTACGAGAAACCCACAGCTAGCATAAACCTAAACAAACAAAAATTGGAACCATTTCCCCTGAAAACTGTAACAAGACAAGGATGCCCACTCTCTCCTCCTGTTCAATATAGTATTGAAATTTCTAGCTAGAGCAATCAGAAAAGAGAAGACAATCAGGGGTATCCAAATAGGAAAAGAAGAAGTCAAGTTATCCCTCTTTGCTGGTGACATGATTATGTACCTTGAAAACCCAAGAGAATCTGTAAAAGGCCTCCTTGCACTGATAAAGGACTTTGGCAAAGTCTCAGGGTATACAATAAATGTGCAAAAGACAACCTCATTTCTTTACACCAATAATAAACAAACAGAAATCCAAATAAAAAACACAATCCTATTCGCAATAGCCACCAAAAAAAAAAATAATAATAATAATGAAATACCTTGGCATCTTCCTAACCAGAGATATGAAAGACTTTTACAGTGAAAACTGCAAAACACTGCTCAAAGAAATCAAGATTGACACAAACAAGTGGAAAAATATCCCATGCTCATGGATTGGAAGAATCAACATTATAAAAATGTCCTTTTACCTGAGGCAATCTACAGATTTAATGCAATACCCATCAAATTACCACCAACATTTTTCTCAGAGCTAGAAAAACAATACAGGAATTCAAATGGAAATACGAATGACCAAGAATAGCCAGAACAATCCTCAGCAAACCCCCCCCAAAACAAACAAACAAACAAAAAAACAAAGCAGGAGCTATCACACTACCAGACTTCAAACTGTACTATAGAGCTACAATAATCAAAACAGCTTGGTACCGGTACAGGAACAGGCATATAGACCAATGGAATAGAATTGAGATTCCAGAAGCAAAACCTCAATTTCTCAACAACTCATCTTCAACAAAGCCTCCACCACCTATCACTGGGAGAGGCGAATCTATTCAGTAAATGGTGCTGGGAAAACTGGCTGACCCTATGAAGAAGACTCAAACAAAACCCCTATCTATCCCCATACACAAAAATTAACTCTAAATGGATCAGAGACCTAAATGCAAAACCTCAAACCATAAGAACCTTAGAAAATGCAGGACACACCCTTATGGAAATTGGAACTGGCATCCAATTCCTGAACAAAACCCGAAACCCACAGGCCATAAGAGAGAAGATAGACAAGTGGGACCTCATTAAACTGACAAGCTTTGGCAAAGCCAAAGAAACCATCAAGAGAGCAAGGAGACAGCCCACAGACTGGGAAAAAGTATTTGCCAACTCCAGGTCCGACAAAGGCTTAACATTGGATCTACAAGGAACTCAAATATGCTGGAAAGAAAAAAAACAAACAACCCCATTATAAAGTGGGCAAAAGATATGAACAGATACCTCTCAAAAGAAGACATCCAAGCAGCCAACAGACACATGAAGAAATGTTCAACTTCACTAATCATCAAGGAGATGCAAATCAAAACCACACTGAGATACCACCTAACTCCAGTCAGAATGGCAATTATCAATAACTCACAAAATAACAGTTGCTGGAGAGGGTGTGGTGAAAAGGGAACACTTCTACACTGTTGGTGGGAGTGCAAACTAGTGCAACCTCTGTGGAAAACAGTGTGGTGATTCCTAAAAGCTCTAAATATTGACCTCCCATATTCCCCGCTATCCCCCTACTTGGAATATACCCTGAAGAACTCAAATCACTCTATGAAAAAGATGCCTGCACATGTATGTTTATTGCAGCATTGTTCACAATAGCAAGAACCTGGAATCAACCATGCTGTCCATCAGAAGAGGACTGGATTAAAAAAATTTGGTACATATACATGATAGAATACTATGCAGCCATAAAAAATAACAAAGTCATGAATTTCGCAGCAACCTGGATGGAACTAGAGTCTATAATACTGAGTGACCTCTCACAGAAACAAAGATCTGAGTATCACGTGTTCTCACTCATATAGTGGACCTTGAACATCTATCGTAATACTATAAGAAAAGGATTGACAGTGGTGGGAAACTATGGAGGGGGAGAGGGTGGTGAAGGGAGTGTGATTAACAGTAGTCAGTATCTGTCTGGGGACGGGGAGACACCCCTTATCAACAAGGGTGCCTGAATGAAGCATATTTGTATACCTAACCCTTAACTGTTCCCCACAATATCAAAATTTAAAGTATTGATTAAAAAAATATAAATTATTTTCCAAATAATTTTTAAATTCAATGAAATTATAACTTTATGTTGGTTGTGATAAAAATAACTCTATTTTGGAAAATTGATGCAGGCAGGGGAAAACAAAAAGAAATAAAAATTATCAATAAACTTCCGGAAAAGATCCCACATTGTCATTTATTTTTAAATTCAGATTAAATAATCAAGCTACAAAAAGTAACATTTATCATCTCTTTACTCGAGAATTTTGTAAGAAAAGGACTCTCACATATTATTTGTGAAAATCTAAAGTTAGACAACTTATGGAGGGCAAAATTTATCAACATCTGTCATAAACTTTAACCAACTGTTTTTCCTTTCTTCTAGAAATTTTACTATTAGAAACCTATCCAAACCAACTACTCAGGAGGCAAAAATGCACAGTGCCATATAAACAAAGACTTCAAGTTTCTGCCTAACTTCATCCTAAACATAAAATTATTTTTACAAATATGTTTTTCAATAGCAATGATTTCACACAATAAAAGTTAACCAGACACACAAGAAAGCAAGACATAAAAAGAAAGAACTAGGCAAAAAAAATGAAACAAATGAAAAGACATAAGAAGCCTACCAATATTGTAATTATTCAACACAAATAACAGTGCCTATTATTTTTAATGAAATAAAAGAAAAGCTGAGAATTTCTTCAGGAAATGAAAACTAAAAGTAATTCAACATATGCAAAAATAAAATAAAACTTCTAGAAACAAACAATAGCTAAAATGTAAAACTCAGCTACTTAACAGAAGATTAAAATAGATAAACAATGACTTAAGAAATTAAAATGCAGTTGAAGTAAATCATCCACAAGGCAACATGTAGAACCAAAAAGGTGGGGAAGATTGAAAAAAAAGAGTTAAGAGTTATGGATATAAATTTAAATAAACAATTAGAATTTCCGATGAAAAGGAGAGAGATAATTGAGAAGATATAATATTTGAAAAGAAGAAGAGTTGAGAATTTTCTTCAAACCAAAAAATAACACCATTTCACAGAACCAAGAAGTTCAACAAATTCCAGTCAAAAGAAATTCAGTCATCCCACTTCTGAATACATTTCCAAAGGGAATATAATTACTGTCTGTACCTACACAAGCCAAGATAGGGAAATTTCCTATCTGTCCATCACACGTAAAGAAAATTAAATGTATATATAGAGAGGGTGCCCAAAAATGTATACACATTTTAAGAAAGGAAAAATTTGTATTAAAATTGTAGATAACTACAAGTCATGTTTGACTTCTGCAACTGAGGTGTTCAAAGTGGTTGCCATTAGTGTTCAGACACTTCTGATTATGGTGAACTAAAAATAATATATAGGTGACATCTCTTAAGATGTGTAAACATTTTTGGCATCCTCAATATATGAGGGAGGGACCCAAGAAAAAAAAGAATTAGAGGTCATTATGCTAAGTTAAATAAACAAGACACAAACAAAAATACTACATTATTTCACTTACATGTGGAATTTTAAAAAGTTGAAATTTGAGGGGGCAAGATGGTGACAGAACAGGTCGGAGTGTGGGAGGCTCTGCAAAAGTGAGTATCCATAAAGACTCTTTGCGTGAGTGGGTGTTTGCTGGTGGGTGAGTGAAAGTCCGTCTGAGGGGAGACTAGGGTTCATACACCTGGGAATCTCCTCTGGAGGTGACTGCAACCCACCACTGCCCTGATATTGAAGCCCCCAGCATGCAGGATAATCTGCCATTCTTGGGGTTCTTGGGGCTCTCTTGAGAGAAGACAGCAGAGAACAGTTGCTCCTCACCACTTGGCACCTGACCCACACCATCACCTGTGGCAGCAGACTGGGCGTGAACCCCAGAAACTGTGGATAAGACAAGGCATGAAAATCTGGGACAAAGCTCCATAGCTGGTGAAGAGACACTGACCAGTGCCATCTTCTTTGTCCCATGACCAGGCAGAGATCGGTGTTGCCCTGCCCAGCTCTGTCCAGCATCCAGCCTGGGACAGAGAGGTTATTCCCTCTTTGGACTCAGAGAGACAGACACCCTTTACCCACACTGGAATAGGCCCAGATATGTCAAATCTGAGTGGGAGACATAGAAGCAGCATCAGCAGTAGATGAGTGGGGTGAGTCTGGATCTGATCCATCCTCCTCCCACAGTAGTCCATGGGGCATCTGACTCATGCTGAGAACAACCCTATCAGCCTGTGCTGAGAGCAGAGAAGATGGGATAGAGACAAGAGCCACTTCTTGATGCAGCAGCAGCTGCTGGAAGGAACCTGGAGTTACAGAAATGGCCACAGAGCAAGTTTTTTTTATTGTTGTTTTTAGTTTTAGTTTTTTCTTCTTTTCTCTTTCCTTCTGTATTTGTGTATGTTTTCATACTTGTTTTGTTTCTGCTATTTTAATTTTTTTGTTTTTGAGGATGAGTACATCAACAGGGGTTTTTGTTTGTTTGTATAATTGCATGTTTATGTTTTCTCTGTCTTGGTTTTTATGTTTATTTATTAGTTGTTATGCTTGTCTGTTTTCTCTCTCTTCCTTCTCTCTCTCCACCTTCCTTTAGTCTTCTTCTTTCCTTTTTCCATTTTTTTTCCTTTTTCTTATATCATTTTGCTTTCAGGGGGCAAACAGATACCCTCACTGCACAGACATATTGTAAGGCATTGGGAAGTGAGTTCCAGAAGGTCCACACTCCTGTCAGCAGATACTGGGATCTTCAGATAGCTGTTGAATCTCAGCTCCCTCCCTTAATTAAATCTCAAACTGCAAAAAGCACAGCCCCTCATCCCCAGTACAGCTTCAAAATAGAACAAAGCCAGAGAATCTACACAAGGAAGAACAGGAGACTGAGCAAACAGAAGTAAAATCTATCACGGAATGACAGAATTAGGGTGAAATAAAAAAAGGAGGAAGAAAGTCTACACAAATGAAGAAAAACCAAAGGAAGAAAATGGGTCCCATAGAGACTCCTGGGAGGACAACTAAGAATACAAACTTTGGAACTCAAACAATGAAGAACCTCAGAATGACTGGTCTCAAACTATAAACCTAGATATCCAGGTATCAGTAAAGAGAATGGAAATGAATACAGACAAGAGTAAAGAATGAAGAAGTTGATAACTGAGATAACAGCAACAAAGAATACAGTGAATGAAATAAATAGCAAACTGATAAGCATGGAAAACAGAATTAACCAAGCAGAAGAAAGAATCTCAGAGCTTGAGGACCAAAATATGGAACTAGCCAAAACTGTTAAAAACATAGAAAAGATGCTTAAAAAGACAGCATAAAGCCTCCAAGAGATGAGCAATTACATCAAGAGTTCATACCTAAGATTAATTGGAATCCCTGTGGCAGATAGAAAGAGACAGAGACCACCCTGGAACAAACATTCCATGAAATTATCCAAGAAAACTTCCTTCATCTCATCAGAGACATGATCATTCAAACACAAGAGATTCAGAGAACCCCTGCAAGACAACAAATGAGAAGACCAACTCCTAGACACATAGTAATTTGCTTACACAAAGTAGCTATAAAAGATAAAACTCTAAAGGCAGCTAGAGAAAGGTCAGACTACCTACCAGAGAAGACAAGTTAGAATAGCAGCAAACTTACTATAGAAACACTTCAGACTAGGAGAGCTTGGAGTCTAATCTTCAAAGATCTCAAAGAAAAACAATTTCAACTAAGAACTACCTACCCAGCTAAGCTAAGTTTTATCAACAAAGGAGAATTAAATCCTTCCCAGACTTTCAATCCCTAAGAATAGTCATTGCCTCCAGACCAGCTCTACTAGAAGCACTTAAGAAAGTATTAAAAACAGAAGAAAGAAAAAGAGAATGACAATGCCTTTCTTGTGAATGCAGGAAAAAGATAGAAAACACACATAAATCAATCCAAAAAATCTAAAGAAAGACAACAAACAAACAGCAGCATCAACAACAAACTCTACTAAAATCTCATGACAGGGTTAAACTCTCACATCTCAATAATTAGCCTGAATGTGAATGGACTAAATGCACCACTGAAAAGACATAGAATGGCAAGTTGGATAAAATATCATGATGCAACAATATATTGTCTCCAAGAGACTCACCTCATCAGAAAGAACACTCACAGACTTCAAGTAAGAGGATGGAAAACAAATTTTCAGGCAAATGGAACAAAAAGAAAGCAGGAGTTGCAATCTTAATGTCAGAGAAAATACCCTTTAGCTATCAAAAATTAAAAATGATATGGAAGGTCACAAAATAATGATAAAAGGTTAAATCCATCCAGAAATATCTATCCTAAACATATATGCACCCAACATAGGAGTATCAACTTTCATAAAGTAGCTTCTAGGTAAACTAAAAAACAGATATTAACTCTAACACTATTGTAACAGGGGCTTAAATACTCCACTCACAACCCTAGACACTTCATCAAGATGAAAAAATCAACAAGGAGATTCAGAACCTCAATGTGACGCTTGACCAAATGGACTTAATTGATACCTACAGAACACTCCACCCAACCATAGAATATACATTCTACTCATCAGCACATATAACATTCTCTAAGTACGATCACATCCTCGGCCATAAATAAATGATAGAAAAATTTCATAAGATTGAAATACTGTCATGCACCTTCTCAGACCACAGTGGAATACAAATAAATATCAACACCAACAAAGTTCCCTCAAAACCCACAAAGACATGGATACTAAACAGTATAATGCTAAACAACTCCTAGATCAAATCAAAAATCAAAACAGAAATTAAAAGATTCCTGGAAACAAATGAAAACAAAGAAACATCTTACCAAAATCTCTGGGATGCCAAGAAAGCAGTACTAAGAAGGGAATTCATATGTGTAAGAACACAATTAATAGAAAGGAAAGATCACAAGTTAACAGCATATCAAATCACCTAAGGAAGTTGGAAAAGCAAGACCACCAAAATCCTAACTTCAGCAGAAGAATACAGATCACAAAATAAAAGCCCAAATTTGGAATATAGAAGACAAAAGTATAGTACAAAAATCAACAAAACAAAAAGCTGGTTCTGTGAAAGAATAAACAAGATTGATAAGCCCCTAACTAGACTGGCCAAGAAAAAGAGGGAAAAAGTCCAAATAAACACAATCAGGACTGCAGAAGATCAAGTCACAAATGACCCCAAAGAAATACAAAAGATGATCAGAGATTACTATGTACTCCTGTATGTAAACAAATTTGAAAACCTAAATGAAATGGAGAACTTTCTTATGACATACAAACTCCTCCTTGAAACAAGAAGAAATTGAGACCCTAAATACCAATAACAACCCAGGAAAAAAATCATGTCATTAGAAAATTACCTTAAAAAAAAAAAAAAGCCCTGGACCAGATGGCTTTCCAGCAAAATTCTACAAAACATACAAAGAGGAAATGATACCAATCCTACTGAAAGTATTCCAGGCAATTGAGAAAGATGGAACACTCCTCAAATCATTTTATGAAGCTAACATAAGTAAAGATCCAACAAAGAAAGTGAACTATAGGCCAGTATCCCTAATGAACATAAATGCTAAAATTCTCAACAAGATTCTAGCAAACCAGACCCAACAGCACATCTCAAAAATCATCCACCATGACCAAGTAGGCTTCATCCCCAGGATGGAGGTCTGGTTCAACATCCACAAGACCTTAAACATAATTAAATGCATCAACAATTGTAAAGACAAAACCCACGCGATTATATCATTAGATGTGGAAAAAACTTTTGATAAAATTCAGCATCCCTTCTTGATAAATACCCTCAAACATCTAGGCATAGATGGAACATACCTCAAAAAGTAAGAGCCATCTATGAGAAACCCACAGCCAACACACTCCTAAACAGACAGAATTGAAATCATTTCCTCATGAAAACCAGAACAAGACAAGGATGACCACTCTCACCCCTCCTGTTTAACATAGTATTGGAAGTCCTAGCCAGAGCAATCAGACAAGAGAAGGAAATCAGGCATATCCACATAGGAAAAGAGGAAGTTATGCTACCCCTCTTTGCAGATGACATGATTCTGTACCCCAAAATCCCAAGAGAATCTGTCAAAAACCTTCTTGCACTGATAAAGGACTTTGGCAAAGTTTCAGGATATAAAATAAATGTGCAAAAGACAGTCACATTCTTATACACAACAGTAAACAAAAAGAAACCCCCCAAAAGCACAATCCCGTTCACAATAGCCACAAAAAAAAAAGAAATACCTTGGCATCTTCCTAACCAGAGAAGTGAAGACCTCTACAATGAAAACTACAACACACTGCTTAGAGAAATCAAAGATGCACAAACAAATGAAAAAAATGTTCCACGCTCATAGATTGGAAGAATCACCATTGTTAAGATGTTCATCCTACCCAAGGCAATCTACACATTTAACTCAATAGCCATTAAATTACCAGCAGCATGCTTCTCAGACCTGGAAATGACAATGCAGAATTTATATGGAAACATAAATGACCATAAATAGCCAAAACAATCCTCAACAACAAAAACAACAGCAGCAACAACAACAAAAAAGAGTGGGAGGTATCATACTCCCAGACTTTAAACTTTATTATAAAGCTACAATATTCAAAACAACCTGGTATTGGTACAAGAATAGGTATATAGACTAAGGGAACAGGATAGAGATTTCAGATGCAAAACCTCAATTTCTCAACCAACTCATCTTTGACAAAGTCTCCACCATCAACTACTGGGAAGAGAGAATGTATTCAATAAATGGTGCTGGGAAAACTGATTGACCACATGAAGACGATTAAAACAGGACCCATACCTATCACCATACATAAAAATCAACTCTAAATAGATCAAAGACCATAACATAAAAATTCAAACTATAAGAACCTTAGTAAAAGCAGGAGATACCCTTATGGAAATTGGAACTGACAACCAAATCCCAAACAAAACCCCAAGTGTCCATCTTTTAAGAGATAAGATAGACAAGTGGGACCTCACCAAACTGACAAGCTTCTGCAAGCTAATAAACCATTGAGAGAGCAGGGAGACAGCACACAGACTGGGAAAAAATATTTGCCAATTGTATATCTCACAAAGCCTTAAGAATTACAAGGAACTCAAACTTGCTAAAAAGAAAAAAACAGACAGCCCCATTACAAACTGGGCAAAAGATTTGAATAAACACTTTCCAAAAGAAGATCTATGAGCAGCCAACAGATGCATGAAAAAATGCTGTCTCAATAGTAATCAAAGAAATGCAAATTAAAACCACATGGAGATACCATTGAACTTCAATCAGGATGACCATCATCAGTAACTCAAAAAACAGCAGATACTGGAGAGGATGCTGGGAAAAGGGAATGCTTTTGCACTGCTGGTGGGAGTATAAACTAGTGCAACCTCTGTGGAAAACATTATAGTGATTTTTAAAAGATCTAAAAATTGATCTCCCATACGACCCTGCAATCCTCCTATTGGGAATATACCTGGAGGAACTCAAATCACTCTATAAAAAAGACATCTGCACACGCATGTTTATTGCAGCATTATTCACAACAGCAAAAATATGGAACCAACTGTGCTACCCATTGAAGGATAAAAAAATGTGTTACATACACGATGGAATATTACGCAGCCACAAAGAAGGACAAAATCATGAACTTTGCAGCAACTTGAATGGACTTAGAATCTATAATACTGAGTGATCTATCACAGAAGCAAAGAGTTGAATATTGTATGTTCTCATTCATAAGTGGAACTTGAGCAATTATCATAATACTATGAGAAAGGGGTTGGCAGTAGTGGGAAACTGGTGGGGGAGGGAGGGGGAGGATTAGCAATGGTGGAAAACTGTTGAGTGGGTGGCACACCTCATCAACAAGGATAACTGCATAACGAACATTTGTATACCTAACCCTGAATTGTGCCTCACATCTTTAAAATAAAAAGTTTTTTTAAAAAAAGCTGAAACTTATAGTAACAGAGTAGAATAGTGGTTAACAGAGGTTGATAGATTGTGGAAAATGGTAGATAGTGGTCAAAGGTACAAACTTTAAATTATAAAATGATTATTTTCTGGAGAGCTGCTGTACAACTTGGTGACTATTGTTAATAATACTCTTGTTAATTGCTACTGAAATTTTCTAAGAGAGAGCACAGTGGTAAGCACCCATAGTCCTGGCTAGCTAGTAGATGAGGCATGAAGATTGCTTGAGCCCAGGAGTTCAAGGTTAGCCTGGGCAATATAGCAAGATCCCATCTTAAAAAAGAAGAAAAAAAAGAGATTTGCTAAGAGAGTAGATTTCAAGTATTGTCACTATGCATACAAAAAAAGTAACTATGTGAGGCAATAGATACATTAATTTGCTTGATTGTGGTAATAAGTTCACAATGTAGACATATGTAAAAACATTACATTGTATACCTTAAAAATATATATTTGTATTTATCAGTCATGCTTCAGTAATGCTGAAAAAACAAAACAAAAATGAAAAGAAACCAACACTTAGACATACAACTTTGTTTTGCAGAAAATGATAAAATCCTAAAAGCATTGAAAGAAAAATACTAAATATCAAAAATATCAGCAGTTAAACCGACAGCTGACAATCACCAATAACTGAGAAGATATTGTTAATAATATCTTTAATGAACTAAAAAATATTGTCAACTTATAATTCTATACCCAGCAATAATAAATTTCAAGAATAAAGATGAAAAAGACATTTTCAGACAACAAAAACAGAGATATTTTATTAACAGAAAACTCTTACTATAGTTAATTCTAAGGCTATACTTTATTTTTGGCAGTTGGTAGGTTTGATATTCAAAAAGAAATGAAATGCAAAAATATGTAAATTTGTGTATGAGTATAAATAAATATTGACTATATTGAAATATATTTATTTATATATAAGATTATTTGTGCTATATAAAATTGCTATGAAACAGAGTAAACAACATTACCTGATTTTTGTAAGAATATTTATATGTGTGTGTGCATGATAAGAGAGAGAAGGAATAGAGAAAATGAGAGGGAAAGAGATGAAGAGAAAGCATTTGGAGGGATATGCATCAAAATATTAATAGTAGTTATTAGGTAATGGAATACTATAATTTTATTTTCTTTAAAATAGGCCTTTTAAGCCAGGCTCGGTGGCTCAGCCTGTAATCCCGCACCTTGGGAGGCTGAGGTGAGTGGATTGCCTGAGCCCGTGGGTTCGAGACCTGCCTGGGCAACATGGCGGGAACTCATCTCTACAATAAATCAAACATTAGCTGGGTGTGGTGGTGTGCGCCTGTAGTTCCAGCTACTGGAAGGCTGAGGCAGAAGGATCGCCGGAGCCCAGCAGGTCAAGGCTGCGGTGGCCTGGAGCAGCCACTGCACTCCAGTCTGGGTGACAGAGTGAGACTCCAACTCACACACACACACACACAAAATTGATCTTTTAAATTGTAGTCTCTCTAGCCGAGCTCGGTGTCTCAGCCTGTAATTCCATGCCTTTGGGAGGCTGAGGTGAGTGGATTGCTTGAGCCCGCGGGTTCGAGACCCGCCTGGGCAGCGAGACCTCATCTCTACAATAAATCAAAAAATCAGCCGGGCTTGGTAGCACATGCCTGTAATTCCGGCTACTCGGAAGGCTGAGGCGGAAGGATCACCGGAGCCCAGCAGGATGAGGCTGCGGTGGCCAGAAGCGGCCGCTTCACTCCAGTCTGGGCGACAGAGTGAGACTCCAACTCAAAAAATAAATAAATAAAATTTTTTAAAAATTGTAGTCTCTGATTTCAGTCAAAATATGACTTCATAATTTACTTCTTTATTTGCAAAACATCAGGGTGAAACTTTGTTTTACACAGGTTAATTCAGTACTGAAGTTCTAAATTTCTCTAGTTGCATTTATGACTTTCTACTGTCACCTGGTTTCTTCATAACACAATTATCAATAATAAAAATAAGAATCTACAGTTGTATTGTTTTATAGTTTACAAATATCTTCTGTATTATTTCATTTCCCCACTGAGAAAAAAGACTCCCGAATTTAATGACTTGATTAAATTTACACAGATTAAAAACCAACAGCATTTGGAGCTTAACTCTTTACACAGCATGAGTACCTCAGAGTTTTATTTCCTATAGGCAACTCAATATGTCTTCATGCTTTTCTTCAATCCATAGTTTTCTATTTGGGTCATAAGTTTTTTATGTTCTTTATATATAGTTTTAAAATTTTTCTTGTGAACCACACATTAAAGAGCCATAATGCTAGTTTTTGAATGTTGTGGTTTGATGCTCTTGATTACTGGTACTGATTTTTGAATGATGCTGATTACTGTTTGTGGTGATGATAGTCTTGATTGCTATTATTGTCTTACCACAGTGAGACCCTGTCACTACAAAATAAAACAAACAAATACATGGCTGACTTTCAGATGCATGGCTGACTTCAAAGAGAGAAAGAAAAAATAAAATAAAAGAGAAGGCAAAAACTAAAGTAGTGAGTAGGTTTGAAGTCACAGGTGCCCCTGGGGCATTTATCAATCTCAGTAAGCAAGGGACTTGTATTTTAATAGCTACATGAAGTCAGGAAATAAGATTTTGAGTCCAAATATGGCACAGATTTTGAATATGAGCCTATGTTTAAAGCCAAGTCCCTACATGTCTAATATGCTCAATGAAAGAGTAGACTAGAAAACAGATACGTTCTGTCAAAGAGAGATAGCAAAGACCATATAAAAGCAGTGTAATTAAAAAATTCCTAGTCATATCTTTTGATCAACTCAAAATAGACCAGAGACTTAAATGTAAGACTAGAAGCCCTAAAACTACTAGAAGAAAACAAAGGAGAAAAATGAAATAACATTGACCTGGGCAATTGATTTGATTTTATTTGACCCCAAAGTGCAGATGACAAAAACCAAAAAAACACAAAAAACAAACAAACAAACAAACAAACAAAAACCCAAATGGGATTGCACCCATTGAAACTGAAAAGCTTTCTGCAAAGGAAACATGAGTGAAGAGACAATTTATGGATTAGGAAAATATATTTAAAAGCCATACATCTGATAAGGGAGTTAATATTCAAAATATATAAAGAACTCAAACAACTAAATAGCAAAAGAACAAAAACAACTCAATTAGAAAATGAGCATGTGATCTGAAGGGACATTTCTCAAAAGGAGACATACAAATGACCTACTGATATATAAAAATTGTTCAACACTGCTAATTGCATTTGCGCTAGGGAAATGCAAATTAAAATCACACCTGTCAGAATAGCTATTATCAAAAAGATAAAAGATAAAATGCTGGCAAGGATGTGGAGAAAAGGATACCCTTGTACACTGTTGGTGGGGATATAAATTAGTACAACCATTATGGAAAACTGTATGGAGGTTCCTCAAAAAAACTAGAAATAAAATTACCATATATGGCTGGGTGCAGTGACCAACACCTGTAATCCCAGAACTTTGGGAGACTGAGGGCAGGGGGGGATCACTTGAGCACAGGAATCTGAGGCTGCAGTGGGCACTCCAGCCTGGGCAACAGAGTGAGACCATATCTCTAAGTTAAAAAAAAAAAAATCACCATATGATCCAGCTACCTTTTTTCTGAGTATTTACCCCAAAGATTTGATATTAATTTGTCAGTAAAGTAAATCACATGACTTCAGTGGTTCAATTAGTTAGTGCATGGTACTGATATAAAATTGTCAAAGAGATCTGCACTCCCACATTCATTGCAGGACCAGTCACAAGAGCCAAGGGGTGGAATCAACCTAAGTGTTCATCCACAGATGAATGAATAAAGAAAATGTGGTATAGATACACAATGAATACTATGCAACCTTTTTAAATTTTTATTTTTATGTGTTTGGTCAGTGTCTTGCTTCCTCTGTTACCCAGAATAGGGTGCAGTGGCACAGTTCTGTCTCACTACAGTTTTGACCTCCTGGGCTCAGGTAATCCTCCCACCTCAGCCTCCCGAGTAGCTGGGACTACAGGCATACACTACCATGTCAGGATAATTTTTTATTTTTTTGTTTTTTGTGGAGATGAGGTCTTGCTATGTTGCTTAGGCTGGTCTCAAACTCCTGGGCTCAAGCAATCCTCCCACCTTGGCCTCCCAAAGTGCTGGGATTACAGGCATGAGCCATTGTGCCCAGCTGACTATTCAACTTTTAAAAAGAAGATAATTCTGTCATTTGTTTCAACATAGGTTGAATTGTACATTATGTTAAGTGAACTAAGCTAGGCACAAAAGACAAACTGCATGTTCTCACTTGTATATGGAATCTAAAACAATTGAACTCATAGATGCAGAGAGCAGAAGGTTGGTTGCAACAGCTAGGGGATGAGGGGAATGGGAGAGGAAGGTCAAAGGGAAAAAAATCTCAGAGAGAAGAAATGAGGGTTTTTAAAAAGATCTATTGCGTGGTGTGGTGAATATAGTTAACAATAGCATATTGTACATTTCAAAATGACCAAAGAGTAAGTTTAAAATATTCTCACTACAAAAATAAGTATTTTAGATGATAGATATATTAATTAGCTTGCTTTAATTTTTCCATATTGTATTATAAGTCATAACATAACTTTGTGCAAATAAATACATAAAACTATAAATTTTAATTTGCAGTAAAAATTTCTCTCTCTTTTTTTTTTGAGTCAGAGTCTCACTCTGTTGCCTAGGCTGTAGTTCAGTGGCATGCTCACACCCACCACAGCATTGAGCTGCTGGGTTCAGGCAATCCTTTTACCTCAGTCTTCCAAGTAGATAGAACTACAGGCACGTGCCATCATGCCCAGCTAATTTTTTGACTTATTGTAGAGACGAGGTCTCACCATGTTGCTCATGCTGGTCTCAAATCCCTGAGCTCAGGCAATCCTCTCACCTCCACCTCCCAAAGTGCTGGGTTCACAGGCATGAGCCACTACATCTGGCTTGTAAAATTTCTTAAAGAAAGAAATGTGAGAGCATCACGAGGGCCTTGATTCCCGTGAAACTCTGGGCAGAATCCTTACTGCCTCTTTCCAGTTTCTGGTGGTGGTCACAATCTTTGGCATTCCTTGACTTGCAGCTGCATTGCTGCAATCTCTGCTGCTATCAAATGGCATTCTCCCTGTGTGTCTCTCCTTGCACATGGCATTTTCCTCTTGTTATAAGGACACCATTTATATTGTATTAGGAACCACCTTAATGATTTCATCATATTTGATTACATCTACAAAGACTATTTTCTTCTTTCCTTCCTTCCTTCCTTCCTTCCTTCCTTCCTTCCTTCCTTCCTTCCTTCCTTCCTTCCTTCCTTCCTTTCTTCCTTCCTTCTCCCCCCCTTTGATCCTTACTCTGTCACCAAGACTGGAGTGCAGTGGCACAATCACAGCTCATCACAGCCTCAATCATCTAGGCTCAGGTGATACTTCCACCTCAACTCCGAAATAGCTGGGACTATAGACACATGCTATCACACTCGGCTAATTTTTTTTTTTTTTTTTGACAAGATGAGGACTTTCTATGTTGCCTAGGCTGGTCTTAAACTATTGAGTTCAAGCGATACTTGCATTTTAGTCTCCCAAATTACTGTGATTACAGGTGTGAGCCACCATGCCCAGCCAAAGACTCTTCCTAAATAAGGCCACATTCCCAGGTATCAGGGGTTAGCATGTCAACATATTTTTTGGGGAGATACAATTCAATTCATAACAATGGGTAAAATACTATACTTTGTAATGATGAAAATGTTTTGCAGCTAAATAGGGGTGGTAGTTGTACAATCTTTTGAATGTACTAAATACCACCAAATGTTTCACTTTAAAATGATTAATTTTCAGGCTAGATGTGGTGACTCATGCCTATAATCCCAGCACTTTGGGAGGTGATGGCAAAAGAATCAATTAAAGGCCAGAAGTTGAAAATCAGCCTTGACAACATAGCAAGATCTCCATCTCTACAAAAAAGAAAATTTAAAAATTAAATGCTTAATTTTATATTATGTTTATTTTACCTTGATAATTTAATTTTAATGAATTTATCTGCCTGGCACTGTGGCTCATGCCTGTAATTCCAGCATTTTGGGAGGGAGAGGTGAAAGGATTGCCTCAGCTCAGGGGTCAAGGCCAGCCTGGGCAACTTGTCAAGACCTCATCTCCACAATAAACCAAAAAATTAGCTGGGCGTGGTGGGACACGCCTGTGGTTCCAGCTACTTGGAAGGCTGACATGGAAGGATCACCTAAGCCCAGCAGGTCGAGGCTGCAGTGGTCATGAATGTTCCACTGCACTCAAGTCTGGATAACAGTGAGACTCCAACTCAAAAAAAAAGTTTTTAATCTGTACATGTTAGTATGTATCAGCCTCCAGAGTAGCTGGGACTATAGGTGTGTACCACCACATCAGGCTAATTTTTAAAACTATTTTTAAAGAGAAGATCTTGCTATGTTGCCTAAACTGGTCTCCAACCTCTGGTTCAGGCAATCCTCCCACTTTGGCCTCCCAAAGCATTGGGATTACAGGTGTGAGCCACCATGCCTTACCTAACTATTCTCAAAGTAAGAAATGGACTCAGGATAAATATCAAGAGTGTGATCCTTTATTAAGACCTCTTAGAGATGAAAAGCAGTTGACAATAGATTTTTGAGCTGGTCAAAGAGGTTCTAAGAATATTAAAGACATTTTCCAATAGAATATGATATACCTAAACTAAAGAGTAGTCTGTCTCAAAAAAGAATTATGGAAGTTGCTGTTGTAGTACGGAATAAACCCTAGTATAACTCATAGGAACACAAAAAATTTTTTAGACCCATACTAGCAAAAGTACCATCAGCTTGAATTAAAAGAGACTAAGACAGTTCAAAATAAAAATGAATTTCAGATCTCCAAATTTACATGAACAGGAAGCAGACTGGGAAAGTTATTCAGATTCAAATATAGTTAATTTTGTATAGCAAAGGAAGCATGTCTCAGATGGCAGAGTCAAGAACCCAGACATCAAAACCAAGGTCCATAGAGGGCTATAAAATAACCCATGAGCAGAACCAGACTCTAATGAAGGAACATCACCAGCCCAGTGTAGAGAGACCTACCAATATTTGCTTACTTGAATTTCAGAATTGCTATGGAACAGCCACAGCCAATCTTCTGCATGTGGTCAGCCAGTTTTCCCAGCACAATTTACTGAATGGGTTCTCCTCTCCCCAGTGGTAAGTGGAGGAGGCTTTGTTGAAGTTGAGTTAGTTGAGAAATTGAGGTTTTGCTTCTGGAATCTCAATTCTATTCCATTGATCTATATGCCTGTTCCTATACCAATACCAAGTTGTTTTGATGATTGTAGCTTTATAGTAAAGTTTGAAGTCTGGTAATGTGATACCACCTGCTTTGTGTGTGTTTTTTTTTTCTGAGGAATGTTCTGGCTATTCTTGAATGTTTGTGCTTCCATATGAATTCCTGTGTTGTTTTTTCTAGGTCTGAGAAGAATGTTGCTGGTAATTTGATGGGTATTGCATTGAATTTGTAGATTGCCTTAGATAAGATGGACATCTTCACAATGTTGATTCTTCCAATCCATGAACATGGGATATTTTTCCACTTGTTTGTGTCATCTTTGATTTCTTTGAGCAGTGTTTTGTAGTTTTCATTGTAAAGGTCTTTAACGTCTCTGGTTAGGAAGATGCCAAGGTATTTCCTTTTTTTTGTGGCTATTGTGAATGGAATTGTGTTTTTTATTTGGGTTTCTGTTTGTTTATTATTGGCGTAGAGAAATGCGATTGTCTTTTGTACATTTATTTTGTATCCTGAGATTTTGCCAAAGGTCTTTATCAGTGTAAGGAGGTTTTTGACAGATTCTCTTCGGTTTTCAAGGTACACAATCATATCATCTGCAAAGAGAGATAACTTGACTTCCTCTTTTCCTATTCGGATACCCCTGATTGCCTTCTCTTCTCTGATTGCTCAAACCAGGACTTCCAATACTATGTTGAACAGGAGGGGTGAGTGTGGGCATCCTTGTCTTGTTCCAGTTTTCAGGGGAAATGGTTCCAATTTTTGTCCATTTAGGAGTATGCTGGCTGTGGGTTTCTCATAGATGGCTTTTACCATTTTGAGGTATGTTCCCTGTATGCCTAGATGTTCAAGGGTTTTTATCAAGAAGGGGTGCTGGATTTTATCAAAAGCTTTTTCTGCATCAAATGATATAAACTTGTGGTTTTTGTTTTGACATCTGTTGGTGTATTAAATTACATTTATGGTTTTACGAATGTTGACCCAGCCTTGCATCCCAGGAATGAAGACTACTTGGTCATGAAGGATGATTTTTGAGATGTATTGTTGAATCCGGTTTGCTAGGATCTTGTTGAGAATTTTAGTATCTATGTTCATCAAAGATATTGGCCTGTAGTTCTCTTTCTTTGTTGTATCTTTACCTGGCTTTGGTATCAATGTGATGTTGGCTTCGTAAAATGATTTGGGGAGGGTTTCATCTTTTTCTATCACCTGGAATACCTTCAGTAGGATTGGTATCAGCTCCTCCTTAAATGTCTTGTAGAATTCTGCTGGAAAGCCATCTGGACCAGGGCTTTTTTTTTTTGTAGGTAGTTTTCTTGTTATGCAGTCAATTTCCTTGATTATTATTGGTCTATTTAGGGTCTTAATTTCTTCTTGTTCCAACCTAGGTAGATTGTGTGATGTCAGAAAGTCCTTCATTTCCTTAAGGTTTTCAAGTTTGTTTCAATACAAGTGTACGTAGTAGTCTCTAATGATCTTTTGTATTTCTTCAGGGGCAGATGTGACTTCATCTTTTGTGTTTCTGATTGTGCTTATTTGGTTTTTTTGTTGTTTTTTATTGGTCAATCTAGCTAGGGGACCATCAATCTTGTTTATCTTTTGAAGAACCAGCTTTTTGTTTCATTGATTTATTGTATTATCTTTTTGTCCTCTATGTCCTGGATTTGGGCTTTTATTTTGGTGATCTGGATTCTTCTGCTGAAATTAGAATTTTTGTGGTCTTGCTTTTCCAGCTTCCTTAGGTGGCTTGTTAGGCTGTTAATTTGTGTTCCTTCCATTTTCTTCATGTGTGTTTGCAGGGATATAAATTCCCCTCTTACTATAGCTTTCAAGGCATCCCAGAGATTTTGGTAAGATATTTCTTCATTTTCATTTGTTTCCAGGTATCTTTTGATCTCTGTTTTGATTTCATCATTGACCCAGGAGTTGTTTAGCATCATGCTGTTTAGTGTCCATGTCTTTATAGGTTTTGGGGGACCTTGTTGGTGTCAATGTTTATTTTTATTCCACTGTGGTCCGAGAAGGTGCATGGTAGAATTTTGGTCCTTTTAAATTTGCTTATGCTTGATTCATGTCCAATTATGTGGTTGATCTTAGAATACGTTCCATGCAGTGATGAGTAGAATGTGTATTCTGTGGCCTTTGGCTGGAGTGTTCTGTAGGTATCAATTAAGTCCATTTGGTCCAGAGTCTCACTGAGGTTCCAGATCTCCTTGCTGATTTTTTGTCCTGATGATCTGTCTAGGGTTGTGAGTGGGGTATTAAAGTCCCCAGTTATGATGGTGTTAGAGTCAATATCTTTCTTTAGTTTTCCTAGAAGTTGCTTTATGAAAGTTGACGCACCTATGTTGGGTGCATATATGTTTAGGATAGATATTTCTTGTTGAAGGAGTGAACGTTTTATCATTATGCAGTGGCCCTATATATCTTTTTTAATTTTTGATAGCTTAAATGGTATTTTGTCTGAAATTAGGATCACAACTCCTTCTTTCTTGTGTTCCTTTCACCTGAAAATTTGTTTTCCATCCTCTTATTTTGAGTCTGTGTATGTCCTTTCTAGTGAGATGGGTCTCTTGAAGGCTGTATATTGTTGCCTGGTGATATTTTATCCATTTTGCCATTCTATGTCTTTTCAGTGGTGCATTTAGTCCATTCACATTCAGGCTAATTATTGAGATGTGAGAGTTCATCCCTATCATAGGGTTCTTATAGAGTTTTTGTTCTTCTTATTGTTTTTTTTTTTTTGTCTTTCTTTTGGTTTGGGAATTGGTTCATGTATATTTTATCCTTTTCCCTGTACTCTTGTGAAGAACGTTGTTCTTATTTCCTTGTCTTCTGTGTTTAGTACTTTCTTAAGTGTTTCATGTAGAGATGGTTTGGAGGCAGCATAAGTTCTTAGGGACTGGATATCTGGGAAAGATTTTAATTCTCCCTCACTGATGAAGCTTAGCTTGGCTGGGTAGGTTATTCTTGTGTGAAATTGTTTATCTTTTCAAACTTTGAAGATAGGGCTCCAAGCTCTCCTAGCCTACAGGGTTTCTGTAGATAAATCTGCTGCTATTCTGACTGGTCTTCCATGGTAGGCAATCTGGCCTTTTTCTCTTGCTGCCTTTAGTATTTTTTCTTTTATGCCTACTTTGTTTAGGTGAATCATTATGTGCCTAGGAGTTGGTCTTCTCATTTGTTGTCTTGCAGGGGTCCTCTGAATCTCTTGTGTTTGAATGTTTGCTTCACTGATTAGATAAGGGAAGTTTTCTTGAATGATCTCATGGAAAGTTTGTTCCAGTGTGGTCTCTGTCTCTCTTTCTGCCTCAGAAAGTCCAATTACTCTTAGGTTAGGCCTCTTGTGGTAATCGCTCATGTCTTAAAGGTTTTGTTCTGTCTTTTTGAGCTTATTTTCTGTGTTTTTAAGAGTTCAGGTTATTTCTATATTTTGGTCCTCAAGCTCTGAGATTCTTTCTTCTGCTTGCATAATTCTGCTTTCCATGCTTATCAGTTTGTTATTTATTTCATTCACAGTATTCTTTATTACTGTTATCTCAGAGATCAGCTCCTTCCTAGTTTCTTCTTGTGTCTCCTCAATTCTTTTTAATCTCTCCAATATTGTCTTGATATCTACGTTTGTAGTTTGAGACCCTTCATTCTGGGGGCTCTTCATTGTTTGCATTCCAAAGTCAGTTTTCTCAGTGTCTGCCCTCCTAGGGGTCTGAAAGTGACCCATACTCTTCTTTTGGTTTTTCTTCATTTGTGTAGATTTTTCTCTCTCCCGTTCCCTCCCCTTCTTTAATTCTGTTTTTGAGGGAAGGTGGTGTTGCTTTTGTTTTTCTTCTGCAATATTCTGTTCTTCCTTATGAGGGTCTTCTGGCTTTGTTCACTTTTCAGGTTGGAGCACAGGCTGCAATCTGTACTTTTTGCAGTTTTGAGGTTTAATTGAGAGGGAAGCTGTGGTTCAGAATGTATATGCTGATTGTAGCATCCATGAACAGGTGTATGAGCACACTGGAACCTATTTCCCTCTGCCTTATAATCTATCCATTCAGCAGTATGTAGTCTTCATCCCTAGATTAAAAAGGGGGGTATAAAAGAGGAAAATAATGGAGGAAGGGGGGGTCAATAGGGAGTTAAAGAGAAGAGCGAGAGGGAAAACAGATATACATATCAACTATCAGGTGAGAAAGAGACACAAGGCCAGGAAGAAAGACACGTAAGAAAGATTCCCTAAAGAGTACTGATAGCTACACAGAGACAGGCCAATAAAATCAAGAAACAGTGCAAGTCAGAAGGCAAACAACAAACGAGATAAAAACCAACAGTTACAATGATAAAATCATAAGTCAAAATAAGCAATCAGACTAAAGTCACTTCGCTGATCTCCGATTCCGGCCTCTCCCCTTTGTTTTTCATTGCAGCGTAAGGGTGGGGCTTTGTCTCCTGTTTCGCGCCATTGCCTTAGGAACTGAGGTAAAGTTTATTGATAGGTGGGCGTGGCAATGGATTTCTCTGCCAGGAGAATGGCAGGCAGTTTGCAGATCTGTTTATTTCCACTTGCCTGGGTCCCCCAGCTTGGGGTCTCACACTGAGTGCCTCAGCCAGGGTGGGCCCAGAGTTCCAGAGCTCCAAAGCTCCAAAGGGCAGGTGGTGAGTGGTGAGAGTGGCCCTGGGCCCCCCACAGGATACTTCAGCCAGGAATGGGACCAGTGTCTCTGAGGGGCGGGTGCCCAGAGCCTCCCTGGGTGACCGGCTGCTTGGTTCCAGGTGCCGGGCTGGAGACGATGTAGCCAGGGAGGGAACTGGGAGGTGGCTGGGACCCGAGACTCCCTCGCATGCAGTGGAACAGCAGCAGCAGGGAGCCACAATATCTTGACCTGCATGGGATCGAAGCTCCCTGGGCCTCGCACCAGCGCAGCTGGTGGTGGACTGGGGTATTGGGGAAGAAAAGTAATAGTCTTTTTGGGAACTCATGTTCAGAGAATATCACAAGTTCACCTATGCCATCGCCATCTTGTTCCCGTCTCCTGTTTTGTCTTTTCAATAGTAGCCATGTTAACTGGGATAAGACAATTTCTCATTGGAATTTTGATTTGCATTTTCCTGATAATTAGTAATGCTGAGCATTTTTCCATATATCTGTTGGCCATTTGTATGTTTTTTTTTTTTTTTGAGAAATGTCTATTAATGTCCTTTGCCCATTTTTAATGGAAGTTTTTTTTTTTCCTGTTGAGTTGAGTGTCCTGTATATTCTGGATATTAGTCCCTTGTCAGATGAATAGATTGCAAATATTTCTTTCATTCAACAGGTTGTCTCTACTCCTTGATTGTTTCCTTGCCTTTGCAGAAGTTTCTTAGTTTAATATAGTCCCATTTATTTTTGCTCTTGTTGTATGTGCTTTTGAGGGCTTGGATATAAAATATTTTCTTAGACCAATATACTAAAGTGTTTTCCTTATATTTTCTTCTAGTTTTTTTTTAATTTTTTAAATTTTTTTTATTTTTTTTGAGTTGAAGTCTCACTCTGTTGCCCAGACTGGAGTGCAGTGCCCTCTCCTGGCCACCGCAGCCTCGACCTGCTGGGCTCTGGCGATCCTTCCACCTCAGCCTACCAAGTAGCTGGAACTAAAGGTGTGTGAATTTTGAGTCTTATGTTTAAGTCTATTATCCATCTTGAGTTGATTTTTGCATATGGTGAGATATAGGTTTCTGGTTTCATTCATCTGCATATGGATATCCAGTTTTCCCAGCATCATTTATTGATGAGGGTGTTTTTTTCCCCCAGTGTATATTCTTGCCACCTTTGTTGAAAATCTATTGGCTACAATATTTTTTTGTATTTTCTTTTGATTACTCTATAGATTGCAATATATGTTAACACAGTATACCTTGAATATATATTAGCACTTCTAAAAAAGTAAGATTCTTACAACAGTATAATTCCATTTATCTCCCTTTCCTTTATGCTTTTGTATATATATCTTGTATATATTAATATATTGAGCATATATACTCATACATATTCTACATTTCATTATATATTGCACTGTGTATATTAAACACTATACTATATTTTATTTGTTATAAATCCCTTAAGTCATTGTCATAAGATTTGCTTTAAATGTTCAATAGTCTTAATTTTTAAAATATTCTATATTTACCTATATGTTTTATCTTTTTCAATGCTTTTTTTCCTGTTGTTTTAGGTTTCTATCTGTAATAATTTCTCTTCAGTCTGAAAACTTTTCTGTATTATTTTTTCCTTCTCTTAGGAAGATTTTTAAAAAATTCTGTATATACAATTCTAGGTTGGAGTTTTTTTTTTTTTTTTTTTTTTTTACTTTCAGCACTTTAAATATGCCATTTCATTTTCTGGTTTTCATTGTTTCTGACAAGAAAACCACCATTATTCTTATTTTTGTGGCCATACATGCAATGTATATGTTTTCCTCTGGATGCTTTTAAGATCTTTCTCACTCTTTTTGCTTTTCAACAGTTTGAAATGTATCTAGTTGTTTTTTGTGTGGTTTTGTATATGTCCAGTTAGGATTTACTGAACTTCTTGGATTTATGGATGTAGCAGTCTAGGTCCAATCAATAGATAGAAATCACACAGTATGTTGAACAGGGAAAGTTATGTATGTATGTATGTATGTACTTAGCGAGTTAGTTAGTTATTTAGTTAAAAACAGGGATTTACTCTGTTGTCTATGATCTTCTTGAATTCCTAGATTCGAGCTATCCTCCTGTCGCAGTCTTCCACATTGCTGAAATTGCAGGTATGAGCTACCACACCCAACCAGTAAAGTTTAATATAAAGAATTATTAACTATAAAACATGAGGAAACTCTATATAGAGATATTCCTTGAGTTGAGGAAGAGCACCTAAGAAAGAGCAAATGTGTAAGGAGTTCAGCTCTTGATATTGTTTGGGTGGCTGTCCCCTCCAAATCTCATGCTGAAATGAGATCCCCAGTGTTGGAGGTTGGGCCTGGTGGTTTGGTGCCATTCTTGCAGCAATGAGTGAGTTCTTTCTTCATTAGTTCATGTGAGAGCTGACTATTGAAAAGAGTCACTCAAATCACTCTATGGAAAAGATACCCATACACGCATATTTATTGCAGCATTATTTACAATAGTAAAAACATGGAACCAACTGTGCTGCCCGTCAAAAGAAGACTGGATAAAAAATATGATATATATACCCTATGGAATATTACACAGCCATAAAGAAGGACAAAATTATGAACTTTGCAGCAACTTGGATGGACTTAGAGTCTATAATACTGAGTGATCTATCACAGAAACAAAGAACCGAGTAGTATCACATATTCTCACTCATAAGTGGACCTTGAACAACTATTGTAATACTATAAGAAAGGTATTCATAGTATTGGGAAACTGCCAGGGGAGGGAGGGGACACACCTCATTAACAAGGGTTTTTGCATAATGAACATTTGTATACCTAACTCTGAATTGTACCCCAGATCTTTAAAATTAACAATTAAAAAAAGAGAGTCTCCCTTTGCTCTTTTGCTTCTCTTACCATGTGACTTGTCTGCTCCCTCTATGCCTTCGACCATGACTGTGAGCTTCCGGAGGCCTTACCAGGAACCCAGCATATGCCGGAGCCATGCAGAATCATGAGCACTGAAAAACCTTTTTTCTTTATAAATTACCCAGGCTCTGGTATTTCTCTATGGCAATGCAAAACAGACTAACACAGAAAATTGGTACTGAAGAGCGAGGCATTGCTATAAAGATACCAGAAGATGTGGAAGTGGCTTTAGAACTGGGTATCAGGCAGAGATTGGAAGAATTTGGAGAGCTCAGAATAAGATAAAAAAAGGAAGGAAAGTGTATTAGTGCTTATACCCAAATGCTGATAAAAATATGGACAGTAATGGCCAGGCTGACAAGTTCTCAGATGGACATGAGAAGCTTATTGGGAACTGGAGCAAAAGTCACTCATGTTACACCTTAGCAAAGAATTGGATGGATTCTATTCATGTCCTAGGGCATTGTGGGAAGCTGAACTTAAGAGTGATGACCTAAAGTATCTGGTGAAAGAGAGTTCTGTTTTTTGTTTTTTGTTTTGGTCCATGGGTTGCCTGACAATTTATTATTATTTTTAATATATATTTTTTATTTTAAAATTGTGGGGTAGAGTTAAGGGTTAGGTATACAAATATGCATTTTGAGGTACCCAAAAGAAAATTCTAAGCAGCAGAACATTCAAGAAGGGGCATGGCTGCTGCTAACAGCCTCGAATCAGATATGGAAGCAAAGGAAAGACTTAAAGTTGGAATTCATAAGTGAAAGGGAAGCAGAGCATAAAAATTTGAAAAATGTGCAGCCTGGACCTGTGGGGGGAAGAAAAGCCTTTTCAGGAGAGGAATCTAAAGCCAATCACTTGCTAGCCAGATTAGTGTGACTAAAAAGAGCCAGGGGTTAATATTCCAAACAATAGAAAAAAACACCTTGAAGGCATTTCAGAAATTTTCCAGGTGACTCTCACATCACAGACCCAGAGGCCTAGGAAGATAGACTGACTTGGGGACTAGGCTCGGGACCCCACTGCTCTGTTCCTGCATCCTGACAGCTTCTACTCCAGCCCTAGCTCGAAGGGCCACAGATGCTGCTCAAGCCACCACTCTGTAGGTCACAAACCATAAGCCTTAGTGGCTTTCATGTGGTGTTAAGTCTGTTGGTGCTTAGAATGCAAGAGTGATGAAAACTTGGAAGTTTTCACCTAGATTTCAGAGAATGTATGGGAAAACCTGGATAGCCAGACAGAAACCTGACACAGGAACTGAGCCCTTGCAGACAATGTCTTCTAGGGCAGTGCCTGGGAGAAATGTTATCTTAACTGTTTCAATGGCAATATCATAGTTGTGATATTGTGCTATAGATTTGCAATAGGTGTTCATTGGGAAGAAACTGGGGAAATTGTACATGGGATCTCTCTATATTACTTCTTACAACTACATGTAATCTATGATTATCTTAAGATGAATAAACTTTCAAAAATTTGATAATATATTTTATTTAACTTAGGAAACCAAAATATTATCATTTCATTATGTAATCAGTATAAAAAGTTATGTCTATAAGTTTTATTTTGTTTTTAATGACACATAATTGTACAAATTTATGAGGGACAGTATGATATTTCCATACATATATACATTGTGCAATGATCAAATCATGGTAAATAGCATATCTAGCACCTCAAACACTTGTCATTTCTTTCTGGTGGGCACATTCAAAATGTTCTCTTCTAGCCATTTCAAAGTATACCATACATTATTATTGACTATACTCACCCAACTATGGAATAGAACACCAGAACTTGTTCACTCTATTTAACTATAACTTCATACCCATTGACCAGCCTCTCTCATCTCCCTCTTCCCTACTCTACTATTCTACTCTCTACTGCTATAAAAACATTTTTTTTAGTTTCTACGTATGAGTGAGATGCAATATTTTTCCTTCTGTGCTTGGTTTATTTCACTCAATATAATGTACTCTAGGGTCATTCCTGGTGTCCCAAATCACAGAATTTCATTCCTTTTTATGTCTAAATAGTATTTCATTGTATATATGTGTATATAACATTTTCTTTATCCATTTATCCTTTAATGAATACTTAGGTTGACTCTTCATCTTGGCTGTTATAAATAGTGCCACAATAAACATGGAAGTGCAGATACCGCTTCAACAAACTGATTTCATTTCCTTTGGATAGACATCTAGTAGTGGGTTTGTGTGATTATCTGGTAATTCTGTTTTTAATTTATTGGGGAGCCTCCATATGGCTGTACAAATGTACAGTCCCACCAACATTGTAGAAGAGTTCCCCTTCACACCTTTGCCAGCATTGGTTTTGTTTTTTTAAATGTAATCCTCATTTTAACTTGAATGAGATTATATCTCAGGGTGGTTTTGATTTGCATTTTCCTGATAATCAGTGGTGTGAGCATTTTCATATACCTGCTGTAAGCATTTTCAATAGCTTACCTTCTTTTGGGAAATGTCTACTCAGATCTTTTTCTCATCTTTAAAATTGGATTATTTGTTGTTGAGTTCCTTCTACAGTCTGGATATTAACTCCTTGTTATTAACATGCATACTTTGGGAATATTTTGTCCCATTCTTTTCATTGTCTCTTTACTCTGTTGATTGTTTCCTTTGGTATGCAGAAACTTTTTAGTTTGATATAATCCCATTTGTCTATTTTTGGTTTTGTTGTACATATTTTTTAGGTCTTATTTTTTTAATGCTTTTTTCTTCTCAAATGAAGTCACTTTTTTCTAGTAGTTTCATGGTTTCAAGTCTTACATTTAAGTGTTTAATCCATTTTGAGTTGATTTTTGTAAGTGGTGAGAGATAGAGTCTGGTTTTATTCTTCTGCATGTGGCTATCCTGTTTTCCCAGCACCATTTATCAGAGACTCTCCTTTCATCAATACATCTTACAGGCACCTTTGTCCAAAACGAGTTGGCTATCAGTGCGTTAATTTGTTTCTGGGTTCCCCAGTCTGTTCCATTTGCCTATATATCTCGTTTTATGCCAGTACCATCCTATTTTGGTTACCATTCATTTCTAGTATATTTTAAAGTCAGGTAGTGTGATGCCTCTGGCTTTGTTCTTTTTGCCCAAGATTGCTTTGGCTATTTAGGATCTTTTGTGGTTTCATACAAATTTTAGAGTTTTTTCTTAAATATATGAAAAATGTCACTGGGATTTTGAAAGGAAGTACAATGAATCTGTAGATCATTTTGGGTAGTATGGATTTTTTATTTTTAAAAAAGGTAATAGAAAGAAATCTGGACTAGGCATGGGGGCTCATGCCTGTAATCCCAGCACTTTGGGAGGTCAAAGTGGGAGGATCGCTTGAGGTCAGGAGTTTAAGACCAGCCTGGGCAACATAGTGAGATCCAATTTCTACAAAAAAAGTTGTTAAAAAATAGTTGGGCATGATGGTGCAAGACTGTAGTCCTAGCTACTTAGGAGGTTGGGGCAGGAAGACCACTTGAGCCCAGGAGTTCAAGGCTGCAGTGAGTTATTATCACACCGCTACACTCTAGCCTGTCTTGTGTCTTAAAAAAAAAAAAGAAGAAGAAAAAGAAAAAAACAGAGAAAGAAATCTGATTTGTTTCTATGGTGAAGTCCTTGCTATCTAGTGATTTTTAAGGGTGAAAGACTAAGCTAGCTAAGGCAACCATATGCACTATGCCCCATTGCCGTGGCCTGCGTAGCTGCCTTGAGGGGTCCCGAGAGAGAATGGCGAGGGATTAAGAAAAACACAGACACAAAGACATAGAGAAAAGTTGGGGCCAAGTGGGACACTATCCTCTGATGGAGGAGAAGTGACCCTGAACTAGCTCAGCATGTTTATTTTATAATTAAGCACAAAGAAAGTTGGAAGGGATTCAAGGTCTGTGCGAGAGCCACAGTGGAATTATGTTGCCACCTAGAAGGCAAGCTGTTTCACAGTTGTCTTGTCGGGGCTAAGGCTTTATTTATGCTATGTGCACCTGGATGTGTGGGCATCTGAGACACTGTTTCGTGCAGCAGGTCGCATCCCTCACAGCCTGCCTTTGGCTAGGATGCAGAGCTTCCAAGTGAGACCTTGCCTACGAGCTTGGGGCCATTGAGCGAGACCTTGCCTTTGCTTAGGCCTTTACTCAAGGCCTGCTACAGTGACAGTGCTCTCTGCTCCCCACATCACATCTGCTCCCAACACCCCATGGTCCTGTCAGAGCACAGCAGTGAAAAAGGGGACCTGGAGGTGGTAATAGTGTGAGGACCCTCTTGGACATTCTTCACTTCCACTTTGCTTTCTGGCTCTTGCTACCAAACAGGAGCAACCAACTGGGGGAGCATGTTTTTCCATTTTCCTGTGGCAACGACTTCTAAAACTTCTGGGAAAGGAAACTGACGATGAAAGGTTTAAAAAGAAGAAAGTCAATTCCTTGGTTATTTGTAATCTCATGTCTAGCATATAGAAGCTAGAGTCAGAACTGGGTTCTGCAGCTCTGCTACTGATGGAATAGATGATCTAACAAAAAGTTTTGTTTTTTGGTTTTTTATTTGTTTTTTGAGTTGAAGTCTCACTCTGTCCCACAGGCTGGAGTGCAGTAGAACACATGGCTCACCGCAGCCTTGACCTCCTAGGTTCAGGTGATCTTTCTGCCTCAGCCTCCCCAAAAACCAGGACTACTGGTGTGTGCTACCACATTTGGCTAATTCTCTGATATTTTGTAGAGACAAGGTCTCACCACATTGCTGAAGCTGGTCTTGAACTCCTGGGCTCAAGCAATCCTCTCTCCTGAGTCTCCCAAAGTGCTGGGATTACAGGTATAAGTGATCGTGCCTGGCTATAATAGGTTTTTTAAAAACTTCAAGTTACAGTTTTCTCTTAAAATAGTTGTACTAACCTCTCATTTCATTATTATCTGTTTGTACATCAACTTCCTTAACTGGACTATAAATAACAGGAAGGCAAAGAGTTACCGTCACGATTATCTGTCTGCAGTACCAAATTAACACAGTGTACATAGTCATTCAGTGAATGAAGATGTAAATGAAATGGAATCCTGAAACTTAGTAACTATGTAGGTAGGTGGGTCTCTTCGGTCAACATCTGTAGAACAGTTTTAGCAAGATAAATTCAGAATGAATGAATTTAGAGCCATGGTTGGTAGGAAAGCCTTTTCTGTTTGGAAGGGACCCACCAACATATGTAGGTTCGAGGAATAACCTTGAGAAATAGTTCTGTTCCCTCTTCCTTTTTTACAAGGAAAAAAGCAAGACACAAAGATTAAGTAAAATTTTGAAATGAAGGACCAAGCAAAAAGAATGAAGACTTACAAAGCCAAAAGAGATTTCCCTGCTCTTTTTTTAATCTTTGGGTAGGCAGTGCTCACAAGGCAATTTAGCTGTTCTGAAGAGGTAGATTAGTATCTTCTTCTTCACAACATATAAACAAGAAAATGATATTGGAATAGCACCTCTTATCAAGAGAGGCTGAAGATCAAGTACTAGAATGAGGCCACATTCTCCACCGTGCTCTGGTCCTAAGTAAAGATTCAGACTAACTTTGCTGCAGAGGCCCTGACAATAACTAACATAACCTAAGAGGAACTAATCTATATATAATTGGTGTTTACATATACTATTTTATTTTCTTATTTTTTTTTAAAGACAAGGTCTTGCTCTGCTGCCCAGGCTGGAGTGCAGTGGTGCAATCATAACTCCCTGCAGCCTCAACCTCCTAGACTCAAGGGATTCTTCTGCCTCAGCCTCTAGAGTTAGACATCTCCATGCTGGGCTAATTTTTTTATTTTTGTAGAGACAGGGTCTTGCTGTGTTGTCCATGCTAGTTTTGAACCTTTGGACTCAAAGGATTCTCTTGCCTCCAAAGTGCTGGAATTACAGATGTGAGTCAGCATACCCGGCTCTGTATATACTGTTTTAAAATTTTTGTCTTGACTTAAATGTTGTACAATACAAGCAATTTATTTAATACTCACATATCTATTTTAAAGTAATGTTTTCTAGAAAAGTTAAGGAGCAGGGTTGTTTGGTCCACACTGTCTCTGTCTGTGATCGACATGTGAAGAAACCTTGGCTTCTTAGTCACACAAGCAAACTTTTTCCCTGAAGCCAAAGTCCCCAAGGAAAATAAGCAACCTCTAGACAGCTGGCCTTGGGAACCTAATTCTTAAGGACCATTGTAAACTTCATGGTAATACTATAGCTTTCTATTATCTCCTGCAAATATTAATAGTTATCATTATATGCCAGGTACTGTTCTCAACACTGGGATACAGTTTCAGAAAAGACAGAATAGTTTCCTGTTCTTGTGGGATTATAGTGTAGTGATAGAGACTGTCAACTACCAAGAAAACAAACAAAAACACATTGAAATAATGATACCCATCCACACAGAAATAAAAGTCGAGTCAGAAATTACACATTCTGTGAGAAAAAAGGAAACTTGGTGTTCTTACAGAAAGAAGAAAAAAAAAGTAATAGGCAGGCAAAAATACAGTTTCCATTGTATTCACAAAATCATATTCCCAATCTTGTAAATAACTGAAGTTGACACATTAGGCTCAAAAATTTTCTGAGTTTATCCTTTTTAATTTTATTTTTACCACTTCTAACTTTTAAAGATTGACAGTATGTGGGGATTATGATTTAAATACTTGTTGAAGTCAAATAATCAGAATTAAATTACTTCTTGTAACTGTGCTATATAGATTAAGAGTCTGAAGTATTTACCTGAATTTGTACTCCCTGAAGAATATATTTAAAGCTTTTTATTCCTGAATAGATCTGTATTAGAGTCTTGATTTTAAAAAAATAAATATATTTTCTTCATAAGAATAGAAAATGGTATCATGATCTCATGGAAATTGCAAAATAGCCTTTGCAAAATAATTAAATGGCTCAATTCAGTTTTTAGATCCCTCCTTCTGACTTGGCATGGTGACAACGCAATTTGTGAGGTTGGAGGAAAGGTTTGCTAAGATGGAAAAAGCACTGGATGTGAAGGCAGACATTTACTCACATACTTGTTCATTCCTTTGGTTCGTAAGTATTAAAGTCCTTGCCACGTGATAGGTTCTAAGGTAGGAGATGAGAATAGAGTGGTGATGGAACAGACATGCCCTGTCTTCATGGAGTGTACAGTTGATGTGAGCTCCCTTGCATTCTTCTGCCTAGACAATTCTGAATGTGTTCCTAAATCTCTCAAAGCCTGGATCTCCTTATTTGTCAAAATTGACAATATGTAGAGGGTTGTGAGGCTTACAAACAAAGAGGCTTAGCACAATGCCTGGAGTACATCAGAAACTTAGTAAATAGATATGCATAGAGACAGAATTGTAGAAAATTTGGATACTATATCATAGAGAAGATACTTCAGTAGCACAGAGAAAATGAAATCATTTCAATTAATTAATTCTTATTATATCAGTGTTTCATTTATTACACTTACTGGAGAACTGTGTTAATTTTTTAGTTTAAGCATATGTCACTCCAGTTTGTTAATGCCTGTCAGTCAATGATAACTTTAATTAATAACATAAGGTTGGAGACGGGAACAAGATGGCAATGGCAGAGGTGGACTTGTGAGAGTCTCTGAATGTGAGTTCCCAAAAAAGACTGTTACTTTTCTCACCCCATCCACCACCCCACCACCAGCCGCACTGGTGTGAGGCCCGAAGGTCCAATGGGGGGCCAGATATTACAGCCCCCTGCTGCTGCTGTTCCACTGCATGTGTGGGAGTCTCGGGTCCCAGCCCCCCCAGGCTCCCTCCCTGGCTACATCGTCTTCAGCCCGGCACCTGGCACCAAGCAGCCGGGCACCCAGGGAGGCTCTGGCACCCGCCCCTCAGAGACACTGGTCCCATTCCTAGCTGAAGTATCCTGTGGGGTGTCCAGGGCCACTCTCGCTGCTCACCACCTGCCCTTTGGAGCTTTGGAGCTCTGGAACTCCAGGCCCACCCTGGCTGAGGCACTCAGTGTGAGACCCCAAGCTGGGGGACCCAGACAAGGGAGAGAAACAGATCTGCAAACTGTCTGCCATTCTCCAGGCAGAGACTTCCATTGCCCCACCCACCTATCAACAAACTTTACCTCAGTTCCTAAGGCAATGGCACAAAACAGGAGACAAAGCCCCACCCCTACACTGCAATGAAAAACAAAGGGGAGAGGCCGGAATTGGAGATCAGAGAAGTGACTTTAGTCTGATTGCTTATTTTGACTTATGATTTTATCATTGTAACTGTTGGTTTTGATCACGTTTGTTGTTTACCTTCTGACTTACACTGTTTCTTGATTTTATTGGCCTCTCACTGTGTAGCTATAAGTACTCTTTAGGGGATCTTTCTTACGTGTCTTTCTTCACTTCTTCCCAACCTTGTGTCTCTTTCTCACCTGATAGTTGGTATCTACATCTGTTTTTCCTCTCACTCTTCTCTCTTTCTAACTCCCTATTGACACCTCCTTACTCCATCATTTTCCTCTTTTATATCCCCTTTTTAATCTAAGGACCAAGACTACATACTGCTGAATGGACAGATTGTAAGGCAGAGGGAAATAGGTTCCAGTGTGCTCATACACCTGTTCGTGGATGCTAGAATCAGCATTCTGAACTACAGCTTCCCTCTCAATTAAACCTCAAAACTGCAAAAAGTACAGATTGCAGCCTATCCTCCAACCTGAAGAGTGAACAAAGCCAGAAAACCCTCATAAAAAAGAACAGGATATTGCAGAAGAGAAATAAAAGCAATCCCACCTTCCCTCAAAAACAAAATTAAAGAAGGGGAGGGAAAGGGGGAGAGACAGAAAAATCTACACAAATGAAGAAAAACCAAAAGAAGAGTATGGGTCTCTCCCAGACCCCTGGGAGGGCAGACACCAAGAAAACTGATTTCGGAATGCAAATAATGAAGAGCCCCCAGAATGAAGGGTCTCAAACTACAAACATAGATATCAAGACAATAATGGAGAGATTAAAAAGAATTGAGGAGACACAAAGAAACTAGGAAGGAGCTGATATCTGAGATAACAGTAATAAAGAATACTGTGAATGAAATAAATAACAAACTGATAAGCATGGAAAGCAGAATTACCCAAGCAGAAGAAAGAATCTCAGAGCTTGAGGACCAAAATATAGAACTAACCCGAACTCTTAAAAACACAGAAAATAAGCTCAAAAAGACAGAACAAAACCTTCAAGAGAAGAGCAATTACCTAAAGAGGTCTAATCTAAGAGTAATTGGGCTTCCTGAGGCAGAAAGAGAGACAGAGACCACACTGGAACAAACTTTCCATGAGATCATTCAAAAAAAATCCCTTATCTAATCAGTGATGCAAAAATTCAAACACAAGAGATTCAGAGAACCCCTGCAAGACAACAAATGAGAAGACCAACTCCTAGACACATAATAATTCGCCTAAACAAAGTAGGCATAAAAGAAAAAATCCTAAAGGCAGCAAGAGAAAAAGGCCAGATCGCCTACCATGGAAGACCAGTCAGAATAGCAGCAGATTTATCTACAGAAACCCTGTAGGCTAGGAGAGCTTGGACCTCTATCTTCAAAGTCATAAAAGATAAACAATTTCAACCAAGAATAACCTACCCAGCCAAGCTAAGCTTCATCAGTGAGGGAGAATTAAAATCTTTCCCAGATATCCAATCCCTAAGAACTTATGCTGCCTCCAAACCATCTCTACATGAAACACTTAAGAAAGTACTAAACACAGAAGAAAAGGAAAAAGGAACAACATTCTTCACAAGCAGGGAAATGAATAAAATATACACGAACCAACCTCAAAACCAAAAGAAAGACAAAAAAAAAAAAAACCCAAGTGGAAGAACAACAACTATATAAGAACTCTATGATAGGGATGAACTCTCACATTTCAATAATTAGTCTGAATGTGAATGGACTAAACGCACCACTGAAAAGACATAGAATGGCAAAATGGATAAAATATCACCAGGCAACAATATACAGCCTTCAAGAGATCCATCTCACTAGAAAGGACATACACAGACTCAAAGAAAGATGATGCGAAACAAATTTTCAGGCAAATGGAACACAAAAGAAAGGAGGAGTCATGATCCTAATTTCAGACAAAATACCATTTAAGCTATCAAAAATTAAAAAAGATACATAGGGCCACTACATAATGATAAAAGGCTCACTCCATCAACAAGAAATATCTATCCTAAACATATATGCACCCAACATAGGTGCACCAACTTTCATAAAGCAACTTCTAGGAAAACTAAAGAAAGATATTGACTCTAACACCATCATAACTGGGGACTTTAATAACCCACTCACAACCCTAGACAGATCATCAGGACAAAAAATCAGCAAGGAGATTCGGAACCTCAATGAGATTCTGGGCCAAATGGACTTAATTGATACCTACAGAACACACTAGACAAAGACCACAGAATACATATTCTGCTCATCACCGCATGGAATGTATTCTAAGATCGACCACATAATTGGACATAAACCAAGCATAAGCAAATTTAAAAGGACTGAAATTCTACCATGCACCTTCTCGGACCACAGTGGAATAAAAATAAACATTGACACCAAGAAGGCGCCCCAAAACCCACAAAGACATGGACACTAAACAGCATGACGCTAAACAACTCCTGGGTCAATGATGAAATCAAAACAGAGATCAAAAGATACCTGGAAACAAATGAAAATGAAGAAACATCTTATCAAAATCTCTGGGATGCCTTAGAAGCTGTGGTAAGAGGGGAATTTATATCCCTACAAACACACATGAAGAAAATGGAAGGAACACAAATTAACAGCCTAACAAACCACCTAAGGAAGCTAGAAAAGCAAGACCACAAAAATGCTAATTTCAGCAGAAGAATCCAGATCACCAAAATAAAAGCCCAAATCCAGGACATAGAGGACAAAAAGATAATACAATAAATCAATGAAACAAAAACCTGGTTCTTTGAAAGGATAAACAAGATCAATGGTCCCCTAGCTAGACTGACCAAGAAAAAATGAGAAAAAAATCAAATAAGCGCAATCAGAAAACAAAAGATGAAGTCACATCTGCCCCTGAAGAAATACTAAAGATCATTAGAGACTACTACATACATTTGTATGGAAACAAACTTGAAAACCTTAAAGAAATGGAGGACTTTGTGACATCACACAACCTACCTAGGTTGGAACAAGAAGAAATGGAGACCCTAAATAGACCAATAACAATCAAGGAAATTGACAAATGTAATGAGAAAATTACAAAATTACAAAAAAAAAGCCCTGGTCCAGATGGCTTTCCAGCAGAATTCTACAAGACATTTAAGGAGGAGCTGATACCAATCCCACCGAAGGTATTCCAGGCGATTGAAAAAGATGGAACTCTCCCCAAATCATTTTATGAAGCCAACATCACATTGATACCCAAGCCAGTTGTAAGGATCCAACAAAGAAAGAGAACTATAGGCGAATATCTTTGATGAACATAGATGCTAAAATTCTCAACAAGATCCTCGCAAACCGGATTCAGCAATACATCTCAAAAATCATCCATCATGACCAAGTAGGCTTCATTCCTGGGATGCAAGCCTGGTTCAACATTCGTTGAACCACAAATGTAATTAAATACATCAACAGATGTCAAAACAAAAACCACATGATTATATCATTAGATGCAGAAAAAGCTTTTGATAAAAACCATCACCCTTCTTGATAAAAACCCTTGAACATCTAGGCATATGGGGAACATACCTCAAAATAGTAAAAGCCATCTATGAGAAACCCACAGCCAGCATACTCCTAAATGGACAAAAATTGGAACCATTTCCCCTGAAAACTGGACAAGACAAGGATGCCCACTCCCACCCCTCCTGTTCAACATAGTATTGGAAGTCCTGGCTTGAGCAGTCAGAGAAGAGAAGGCAATCCGGGGTATCCAAATAGGAAAAGAGGAAGTCAAGTTATCTCTCTTTGCAGATGATATGATTGTGTACCTTGGGAATCTGTCAAAAACCTCCTTACACTGAAAAAGCCTTTGGCAAAGTCTCAGGATACAAAATAAATGTAGAAAAGACAATCGCATTTCTCTACACCAATAATAAACAAACAGAAACCCAAATAAAAAACACAATTCCATTCACAATAGTCACACACAAAAAAATGAAATACCTTGGCATCTTCCTAACCAGAGACGAGAAAGACCTTTACAATGAAAATTACAAAACACTGCTCAAAGAAATCAAAGATGACACAAACAAGTGGAAAAATATCCCATGCTCATGGATTGGAAGAATCAACATTGTGAAGATGTCCATCTTACCTAAGGCAATCTACAAATTCAATGCAATACTAGTCAAATTACCAGCAACATTCTTCTCAGACCTAGAAAAAACAACACAGGAGTTCATGTGGAAACACAAACGTCCAAGAATAGCCAGAACAATCCTCAGCAAAAAAAACAAAGCAGGTGGTGTCATATTACCAGACTTCAAACTTTACTATAAAGCTACAATCATCAAAACAGCTTGGTATTGGTATAGGAACAGACATATAGACCAGTGGAATAGAATTGAGATTCCAGAAGCAAAATCTCAATTTCTCAACCAACTCATCTTCGACAAAGCCTCCACCACCTGCCACTGGGGAGAGGAGAACCTATTCAGTAAATGGTGGAGGGAAAACTGGCTGACCACATGAAGAAGATTGAAACAGGACCCCTGTCTATCCCCATGCACAAAGGTTAACTCCAAATGGATCAGAGACCTAAATGTAAAACCTCAAACCATAAGAACCTTAGAAAATGAAGGAAATACCCTCATGGAAATCGGAACTGGCATCCGATTCCTGAACAAAACCTGAAACCCACAGGTCATAAGAGAGAAGATAGGCAAGTGGGACCTTATTAAACTGACAGGCTTCTGCAAAGCCAAAGAAACCATCAAGAGAGCAGGGAGACAGCCTACAGACTGGGAAAAAGTATTTGCCAACACCAGGTCTGACAAAGGCTTAACATCCTGGATCTACAAGGAACTCAAACGTGCTGAAAAGAAAAAAACAAACAACCCCATTATAAAATGGGCAAAAGATATGAACAGACACTTCACAAAGGAAGACATCCGAGCAGTCAACAGACGCACGAAGAAATGTTCAACCTCACTAATCATCAGGGAGATGCAAATCAAAACCACACTGAGATACCACCTAACTCCAGTCAGAATGGCAATTATCAGCAACTCAAAAAATAACAGCTGCTGGAGAGGGTGTGGCGAAAGGGAACACTTCTACACTATTGGTTGGAATGTAAACTAGTGCAACCTCTGGGGAAAGCAGTGTGGCGATTTTTTAAAGCTCTAAATATCAACCTCCCATCTGACCTCACAATCCCCCTAATGGGAATCTATCATGAAGAACTCAAATCACTCTATAAAAATGATACCTGCACACGTATGTTTATTGCAGTATTGTTCACAATAGCAAGAACCTGGAAGCAACCATGCTGCCCATCAAAAGAGGGCTGGATTAAAAAAATGAGGTACATATACACGATGGAACACTATGCAGCCATAAAAAAGAACAAAATCATGAATTTTGCAGCAACCTGGATGGAACTAGAGACTATAGTACTGAGTGACCTCTCACAGAAACAAAGATCCAAGTATTACATGTTCTCACTCATATAATGGACCTTGAACATCCAATGTAATACTATAAGAAAATGACTGATGGTACTGGGAAACTATGGCGGGGGGAGAGAGATGGGATTAACAGTAGCAAATATCTGTCTGGGGATGGGGAAACACCTCTTATCAACATGGTACCTGAATGAAAAATAATTGTATACCTAAACCTTAACTGTACCCCACAACATCATAATAAAAAATATTGATTAAAAAAAATTACATGTTTCCAATCACAAGCTTTTATTTTTTTTAATTTTTAATTTTAAAGATGTGGGGTACAATTCAGGGTAGGGTATACATATGTTCATTATGCAGGTACCCTTGTTGATGAGGTATTCCCCTCCCTCCCCTAGGAGTTTCCCTCAACTGCCAATCCGATCCCCCACCGCTGGCAGTTTCCCACTACAGTCAATCTCTTTCTTACAGTAGGATGATAATTGTTCAAGGTCCGCTGATGAGTGAGAACATATGGTACTCGTTTCTTTGTTTCTGTGCTAGATAACTCAGTATTATAGACTCTAAGTCCATCCAAGTTGCTGTGAAGTTCATAATTTTGTCCTTCTTTATGGCTGTGTAATAATCCATTGTGTATAGGTACCACATTTTTAAAAATTCAGTCCTTCAACGGGCAGCATGGTTGGTGCCATGTTTTTGCTATTGTGAACAGTGCCGCAATAACATATGTGTGCAGATATCTTTTTCATAGAGTGATCTTAATTCCTCTGGGTATATTCCCAGTAGGGGGATTGTAGGGTCATATGGAAGGTTGATTTTTAGATCTTTTAGGAATCACCACACTGTTTTCCACAGAGGCTGTATTAATTTACACTCCCAGCAACAGTATAGAAGTGTTCCTTTTTTTTTTTTTTTTTGCCGCATTCTCTCCAGCATCTGTTGTTTTTTTGAGTTATTGATGATGGCTAGCCTCACTGGAGTTAGGTGTTATCTCAGTGTACTTTGAATTTGCATTTTTTGATGACTAGTGAGGCTGAGTATTTTTTCATGTATCTGTTGGCTACTTATATGTCTTCTTTTGAGAAATACTATTCATATCTTTTGCCCACTTTGTAATGGGGCTGCTAGGTTTTTTCTTTTTGGCACATTTGAGTTCCTTGTAGATCTTGGATGTTAGGCCTTTGTCAGACATACAGTTGGCAAATATTTTTTTCCCAGTTTGTGGGCTGTCTTCCTGCTCTCTTGATGGTTTCTTTGACTTTGCAGAAGCCTTTCAGTTTGATGAGGTCCCACTTGTCAATCTTATCTCTTATGGCATGGGCACTTAGGGTTTTGATCAGGAATTGGTTGCCAGTTCCAATTTCCATAATAGTATCTCCTGCATTTTCCAAGGTTCTTATAGTTTGAGGTTTTATGTTTAGAGTTGATTTTTGTGTTTGGTGATAGGTAGAAGTCTTGTTTTAATCTTCTGCATGTGACCACCGAGTTTTCCCAGCACTATTTACTGAATAGGTTCTCCTCTCCCCAGTGGTTGGTGGCGGAGGCTTTGTCAAAGATGAGTTGGTTGAGAAACTGAGAGTTTGTTTCTGAAATCTCTGTCCAGTTCCATTGGTCTATATGCTTGTTCTTGTACTAATACCAGGCTGTTTTGATTATTGTAAATTTGATTTATAATAAAGTTTAAAGTCTTGGAGTGTGATATCTCCTTTTTTTTTTTTGCTGAGGATTGTTTCAGCTATTCGTGGTCGTTAATGTTTCCATATGAATCCCTGTATTGTTGTTTCCACGCCTGAAAAGAATGCTGCTGGTAATTTAATGGGTATTGCCTAAACCTGTAGATTGCCTTGGGTAGGATGGACATCTTTACAATGTTGATTCTTCCAATTCAAGAGCATGGAATATTTTTCCATTTGTTTGTGTCATCTTTGATTTCTTTGGACAGGGTTTTGTAGTTTTCATTGTAAAGGTATCTCACATCTCTGGTTAGGAAAATGCCAAGGTATTTGTGTGTGTGTGTGTGTGTGTGTGTGTGTGTGTGTGTGTCTATTGTGAATGAAATTGTGCTTTTTATTCAGGTTTCTGTTTGTTCATTTTTGATTTATAGAAATGCTACTGTCTTTTGCACATTTATTTTATACTCTGAGACTTTGCCAAAGTCCTTTATCAGGGCAAGGAGGTTTTTGACAGATCCTCTAGGGTTTAGAATCATGTCATCTGCAAAGAGGGGTAACTTGATTTCCTCTTTTCCTATTTGGATACACTGATCTCCTTCTCTTGTCTGATTGCTCTAGCTAGGACTTCCAAAACTATGTTGAAAAAGAGGGGTGAGAGTGGGTATCCTTGTCTTGTCCTGGTTTTCAGGGGAAGTTATTCCACTTTCTGTCATAGATGGCTCTTACTATTTTGAGGTATGTTCCATCTATGCCTAGATGTTTGAGGGTTTTTATAAAGAAGGGGTGCTGGATTTTATCAAAAGCTTTCCCCGAATCTAATGATATAATCATGTGGTTTTTGTTTTTACATCTGTTGATGTATTTAAATAGGTTTATGGCCTTGTGAATGTTGAACCAGCCCTGCATCTGGGGGATGAAGCCTAATTGGTCATGGTGGATGATTTTTGAGATGCGTTGTTGGAACCAGTCTGCTAGGATCTTGTTGAGAATTTTAGCATCTATGTTCATCAAGGATATTGTCCTGCAGTTCTCTTTCTTTGACAAACTTATATTTTCTAGAACAAGATTAGCCTCCATTACTTTATTTTATTTATTTATTTCTCTATCTTTATTTTATTATTGAGATGTGGGATACAAGTCGGGATCAGGTACATGAATAGTCAGCTTGCAGGTGAAGTTTGCGCCTTCAACTGGTTCTCACTTCCCATGGTTTAGGACCAGGACCCTTTGTGATGCCATTTTAGAGAAAAGGTCTTGCTCCATCACCCAAACTGGAATGTAGTGGCACAATCATGGCTCATTGCAGCCTCAGACTCCTGGGCTCAAGGAATCCTCCTGCCTCAGCCTCCTAAATAGATAATAGCTGGAACTACAGGTGCATGTAACCATGCCTGGCCAATTTTTTTTTTTGAGATAAGGTCTCACTATGTTGCCCAGACTGGTCTCAAACTCCTAGCTTCAAGCAATCTTTCCATTTCAGTCTCACACAGTGTTGGAATTACAAGCATGAGACACCATGCATGTCTCAGTAACTATTCTTAATCAATAACAAGAATCCAGGAGGACACAAGTTCTTTAGAATCCTAATTGATGTAATTGATGGCTTTGACAATAAATGTTTATGTTATAGATACT
Organism: Cephalopachus bancanus; assembly: GCA_027257055.1. Lineage (NCBI taxonomy): Eukaryota > Metazoa > Chordata > Mammalia > Primates > Tarsiidae > Cephalopachus > Cephalopachus bancanus. The sequence goes on along the minus strand of JAPVLO010000292.1, from coordinate 835,581 downwards.
TGTTTTTGTTCCCTAGCAAACCTATGACAATGAGATGCAAAGTAATTTTTCTTCTAGAGGACAAAAACATATGGAATATTTCCTTCAAAGTGTTATTCTAATACATTCCCTTAGAGTATAATGTAAGTATGCATTTTCTTTTTTTTTTCTTTTAAAGATGTGGGGTACAATTCAGGGTAGGGTATACAAATGTTCATTGTGCAGGTACCTTTGTTGATGAGGTGTGCCCCTCCCTCCCCTGGCAGTTTCTCTCAACTGCCAATCCCACCCTTCCCTCCCCTGGCAGTTTCCCTCAACTGCCAATCCCACCCTTCCCTCCCCTGGCAGTTTCCCACTACTGCCAATCCCTTTCTTATAGTATTATGATAATTGTTCAAAGTCCGCTGATGAGTGAGAACATATGGTACTCTGTTCTTTGTTTCTGTGAGAGGTCACTGAATATGATAGACTCTAAATCCATCCAAGTTGATGCAAAGTCCATATGTTTGTCCTTCTTTATGGCTGCATAATATTTTATTGTGCGTATGTACCACACTTTTTAAATCCAGTCCAGTTTTGACGGGCAGTATGGTTGGCTCCATGTTTTTGCTATTGTAAATAGAGCAGCAACAGTAAATAGGAGCTATTGTAAATAGAGCAGCAAAGTAAATAGGTAAAGTTCATCTATCTATCATTTTCAATGAAAACTCTTTATACTCCAGCCTGGGTGAGAGAGTGAGACTCTGACTCAAAAAATAAATAAAAATAAAAACTCTTTATAAAGGTCAAACAAATAAAAACAGTCATTATCAAAGTAGAAGCTCAACATAGAGCAAAGAAAAAAATTTTCTCTAAGGTGAAAATACTTTGGTTTCCTTTAATTTCAAGATAAACAGCAATTCCCCACCAGAGTCATTTGGGAAATGCCCATGAGCACCTGTATCAAGGGAAGTGATGTCTTTGCCCACAGAGGGACTCAAGTTTATATGGAAAGAGGAGGTTGAGTAATGAGCCAAAACTTAGCTGACCTCCTAGGTTCATGAGGAAAGACAGCTCTGACTTAATTTTCTCAAGTGCACCAGGATAAAAACAGGATTCCGGATGTCTAGCCCAGTTCTATGAATTCAGGAGAGGTGGACACGCCATAGTTTTTGTGGGCCGGGCTCCCAAAATAGGAGTGGACCCCTCAAGGCACTAATAGGTAAAGTTCATCTATTCCAATGGCATATGCTTGAGTTTTCCTGTTTTGAGTCTATCCTTTGCTAGATGAGGCCAACTGTACAGTTGCCTAATTTACTGTGTCATCTACTCTGTGTTAGTTTAGTGGCAAAATCAAACTATTTGTCTATGTGGTTGACCAGTTGTTCACCTGAACTGACCAGCATCTGGCATGAGTCAATTGTCCTCATCATCATGGAGTGTTGGCCAGGTGTATTGGTTAGTTTTACACGAAAAAAGGAGACTGAGTAATGAGCCAAAACATACCTGACCTCCTAGGCTCATGGGGAAAAAAACCACACAGATACTATTCAGATAACTCCTGAGTTACCTCATGTCCTCCTCTGCTTTTTGTTGTTGTTAGTGGAATCACAAAATTTGTGACAACTCACTAAATATTTGTATGTTTATTTTGCTTTTTTTGCTTTGTGATAAACTCCTTATCTTTCTCCCAAATGTGTTTTATGTGTGTTTCCTGTGAGAATATAAATCTTCTCAATTAGGGAAAAAAATCCAATTTTAAAGGAATACTGAAAATTATCAAGTCCAAATGATTCTCTAGTGCTTTAGTCTCATTTAATTGTCTTCACACACTGTTCTTGCTAAACATCTCCAGTGAAGGGGAGGAGATTTCTTCCTAAAAAGTTCATCTACTTGTAGACAACACTGGTTGTACCGGGCATAACTGGGAGGAAAAGAGGGAGTGGAGGAGAAAGAGGAAAAGAAAAAAGCACTACGATTTAACACTTTCTCTCAGCTCAGCCCCATGCCAACATGACTTATAGACATATTGCATAATTTGTTGGGCTTATGGCTCTAGAGTTCAAGCAACATATGTGAGTGGAGTTAACATAGGAGCACATTAGCGAGTCCATAGCTCTACCTTTTGCAATAATACTCTTTTTAAAATTTCCTCACTTCTGCTGAGATAGGGGAGAGACTGTCAGTATGCTAGGGTGGGAAGGTCAGAATCATCGACCTCTCTTGAAAATTTCATCTGTATAGACCTGGAGACGGTAGAATTGCTCTTCCCTTATCAAGCCTGCCTTTGCTTACATATCTGTGTAGCTGAGCAGGAATTTGAGCCCAGCCTCTTTAGTTTTCCAGTGTGCTCTACCAGGTTTCACGGTTTTTCTAGTCGGTTCTCTTCTACCTTTCACCTAGCTTTCCAATCTCCATCATGGTGCTCTGCCCTGCATCTAGATGATGAAGCAGTTCTGCAGCAGAAAAGTAATTGTTTGGAGAAAGGGAAGTGGTAATCCCTTGAGCACATTTTCAAAGGATTCTGATTTGGGGTAGCAGGTTGACCTGATTTATTTTTAAGATGATAAAGAAAGGACACAAGAGGCACAGCGTGAAGGCAAGTCCAGGAAGGTTGTCACCAAACAACAAAGCAGGCCTCGCTTTCCCTGAAGCTAAAACCAAGATAAAAGGCTGCCCTGTGGGACCTTTCTTTTTCCTGCCTCTGAGAGATGATGCAAACTAGTCATTGCACACAGGTTCTGCAACAGGCAGTGTGAGTGGTTAGGCACGAGAGATCTAAAGTGAGCCTAAATTTCTTCCCTGCCATGTTTAGATGTTCATGGGTAAGTTACTTAATAGATTTGTGCCTCCATATTAAGTATGCTTCCATCTGTAAAGTGAGGATAATACAAGCACCCACCACATAGGGTTGTTGTGATGACTAAATGAGTTCTGTATTCTCAACACTTTCAAACAGTGGCTGGGACAAAGAATGTCACCAACATGAGAGTCTGACTGTGTTCTGTCTGAACTGAAGCCCTCTCTCTGAGATCTTAGATCATCATTCGTACTTCACAAGGTCGGATAGAAGTTTTCTCTTTGCACCTTCCCCAAACGCCTCTCAGTGAGTTCAGGATCTGAATCACCAGTTGCTGGGCATATTCTGGGCACCAGGACTGCTGGGCAGCACAGAATTCAGGTTAGTTCTATAAGCCACTTGGAAAGCTGGAACTAGTGCTCCTCAGGATTGTTTCTAGGACACTGGATCAATTTTAAAGTGAGATCAGTGTATTGCCAAAGGCTGTTGGTATGTAAGAAACAGTAGGGACAGCTTAATTCTTCATAAGCACAGTGCAGGATGCAGCAAAAGAGACCGAGATGTGTTGCCAATGCCCCCTTCAAAGTAAGGGCAATTCCTTGGTAAATTAAGTAATGTCTGCAGACCTGAATAGTCACTGATTTCCCAGTCTTTTTATTTATATACTTTTTGTACATGCTAGGCACATGTTAAGTTCTTCTCCGATCCTGTATCTTGTTTTACAGATGCTACACTGTGACTCAGAGAAGTTAAACAACTTGCTGAAAGTGGGATGCACAAAGCAGAGTCCTGGCTTTGTCTAGGGCTCTCTGTCTAGTCATGATAGCCACCTCATTATGACACCCACACAGTGTGTTCTGGGCCTGGAAGTGGGTTTTTCCATCTCACCTGCAGCCATCTGCTCCCTCCACAACTACCTTAAGAAGGTACAGATACAGTACAAGGGAGTTCAGAATGGTGAAGTGGGTTCAGCCTCAGGGCCTGCCTGAAATCATAGCAGGGTTTTCTTGGGGCAGGGGCGGTCTCTTTATGTGCCCTGAGCTTTGGGGTAGGGTGTATGGCTTTAACCAAGACGGTATTGAAGAGGAAACTTGGGCTTCCTAACTCATTCAAAAGAATACAAGGCAGGGACCAAAGTGAGTTCCAAACTTTACCTGTATGATTACCATTTGTATACCTAACACTGAATTGTACCCCACATTTTTAGAATAAAAAATTGGGGAAAAAAAAGAACCCAAGGGTGTCTTACACCCAATCGGTTGGTTGCACACAGTGTCTTAGGCTACTTGATTCTGAATCCTCTTTTCCCACTTACTTCAGCCCTAGGCAACATCTTTTTAAAAATTATAAACGTGTATACATATTTAAAGTAGAGAGAGGGTCTCACTTTGTTGACCATGTTGGTCTCGAACTCCTGGCTTCAAGTGATCTTCCTGCCCTGGCTTCCCAAAGTGTTGGCATTACAGGCGTGAGAGAGATCTTCTTAATCTTTGTCTGTTTTTGTCTATTTAAAATTGTGAGAGAGAATTTTCCTGCCCCTAGGTTACATGAGCATAGACAGTGACCTCAGAGCTGAAGAATCTCAAACCCCCCACACACATGATTTTCTCTTGATAGTGCCATGGAAACAAGACCAGAAATAAGACACTCTCCTCCCAACTGACTAAGAAACTGAACCGAGAGGAATACATAATAGATGTGATGAGACGATTCCTCTGAAGATACACAGTGCTTAAGGTGGGAAGTGTCCTTTGTTTTGGATCCTGGCTCCCTGAGAGGTCACAAGCCCTCCAGAAAGTTCTTCTCCTCCTCTCTGCCCTGCCTCCTTTTTAGATCTTCTTCCTTTCTTTCTGTAACTTCCTAATCTTCACAGTTCTTTTAGCAAGAGCATGGAGTAGGCAATTCTTACTCTCTTATCAAGGGAAGTGGTAATCCCTTGAGCATGTTCTCAAAGGTCCTTATTTGAGGTAGAGGGTTGACCTGATTTATTTTTAAGATTGTAAAAAAAGGACATAAGAGTCACAGAGTGAAGGCAAGTCCAGGAAGGTCCTCACTCCCTTTAGTATGATTCTTTTTCGTTCTTCTGTTTCCGCTTTCCCCAAAGCCTGGCATTGCTCCACATGAAGTGAAAATCCAGGATGAGAGATGAAGGGGATATTGAAGTCACAGGATCTTATTCTAAATTCTTTTCTTTCCCACTTTGGGCCTTGAAACAAAAAGATGATCTCGCTCCACTCAAATTTAAAAACAAACAAACAAACAAACAAACAAACAAAAACAGGAAAAAAAAACCTGAGTGGAAAATAAAAATCATTCACTGTCCATGTTCTTCATGTAAGCTAGAACATTCCACATCTTCATGTTTTATCACTGGATGTTCTGTTTCTAGGAAAGCTGAGGCATGATGAGCCCATTCTGGGAAAACCAAACCATGAGCATGGAATTTGTACTTCGAGGAATCTCTTCCATCCAACAGCTAAATATTTTCCTCTTTATAATATTTTTAGTTTTCTACACCTTAACTCTTTCTGGAAACATCCTTATTGTCTTTCTAGTTTTGTTCAACCATCACCTCCACACCCCCATGTACTTCTTCCTGGTGAACTTGTCCTTTCTGGAGATCTGGTATACCTCCAACATTGTCCCCAAGATGTTACTGATTATCATAGCCAAACAGAAGACAATCTCCGTGGCTGGCTGCCTGGCACAGTTCTACTTCTTTGGGTCTCTGGCTGCCACAGAGTGTCTCTTGCTTGCTGTGATGTCCTATGATCGCTACCTGGCCATCTGCCAGCCTCTTCGCTACCCCATCCTCATGACTGGCTCCCTCTGCATCAGGCTAGCAGCCAGCTCTTGGCTCTCCTGCTTCCTCCTCACAGCAATCACCATGGTCCTGCTGTATAGACTAACCTTCTGTGGACTAAATGAAATTGATCACTTCTTTTGTGACTTCACGCCTCTGATCCATCTCTCCTGCACGGATACCTCACTGACGGAGACCATTGCCTTTGCCACCTCTTCTGCAGTGACTCTGGTCCCATTTCTCCTTATTATGGGCTCCTACTCCTGCATCCTCGTTGCTATCCTAAGAATCCCATCTGGCACAGGCCGGAGAAAAACCTTCTCCACATGCTCCTCCCACCTCACTGTGGTCTCAGTGTTTTATGGGACACTGATTGTCACTTACCTCGTACCCTCAGCCCACTCATCCCAACTCTTGCGCAAAGGGTTCTCTCTGCTCTACACCATCCTGACGCCCATGCTTAACCCCATCATCTATAGCCTGAGAAACAGAGACATCCATGAAGCTCTGAAGAAGTGTTTGAGTAAGAAGTCAGGTTTCTTCAGATAATACAAGGAAAAGAGCCGTATTTGTCTAAGGGTTGAGGAACTGGATGGAATATTTACATTTCATATAAAAGGCAACTACTAAACCAGATGACCAGATGCCTCTGCTGAGTTCTGACAACCTCAGGTAAACTTGCTGCCTCAAGTTATGGTCTAAGCAGGTCATACTCTGCTCTATCATCTCCAGTAGACTTGGATTTTTGTATAAAATTCAGATCCAAAATGAACTTGTAAGGCATTGAAGTATTTACCAAGGGCCTGCTATGTTCAAGGCAGTGTGCTGGGAGTGAGTGTTAATATGATAGACAAAAACAGGCAGTCCCTGCTCCCACTGAAATCACAGTCTATAGTGGGTAACAAAATTAATCAAATAACTAACACACACCTACATATACAAATATAAAATTACACTTGTGATTCAAAATTGAATGTAGTAGGAAGACTAGTACCCATGTATTAGAATAGCCAAAATCCAAAACACAAATGACACCAAATACCGATGAAGATGTGGGACCACAGGAACTCTCATTCAATGCTGGCAGGAATGCAAAATGGTATAGCCTCTTTGGAAGACAATCTGGCAGTTTCTCATAAAACTAAACATGCTTTTACTATAGGATTCAATAATCATACTCATTGGTATTTACTCAAATTGTTGAAAACTTGTGTCCATGCCAAAGCCTACACATGAATATTTATAGCAGCCTTTATTGATGTATTTATTTATTTATAATTGCCAAAACTTGAAAGCAACCAAGATGTCCTTCAGTACGTGAATGGATAAATACACTTTGGTACATCCAGACAATGGAATATTATTCAGGGCTTAAAAGAAATGAACTATGAAGTCATGAAAAGACATGAAGGAAATTTAAATGCATAGTACTAAATGAAAGAAGCCAATCTGAAAAGGCTACATAATGTATGGTTGCAACTATATGCCATTCTGCAAAAGTCAAAATGATGGAGGCAGTAAAAAGATCAGTAGTTGCCAGGGGTTAGGAGGGAGAGAAGGATGAATAAGCAGAGCACAGAGGAATTTTAGGGTAGTGAAACTACTCTGTTTGAAACCATAGGGATGGATTCATATCCAAATATTTGTTAAAAATCATGGAATGTACAACAGCAAGCATCAACCCTAGTTGTAGACTTTGGTGATAAAGATATCATCACTGTGGGTTCACTGCATGATTGTAGACTTTGGTGATAAAGATATCATCACTGTAGGTTCATTGATAGTAACAAATGTATCACTCAGATGTGGATTGCTGACAATGGGGGAAGCTGTACGTGGGATTGGGTTGGGGGAGTAGCAGAAGAGATGTGGAAACTCTCTACTTTCTGTATAATTTTGTTGTGAGCCTAAAACTGCTCTAAAAATAAATCTATTTTGAAATAATAATTGTTATTATTTTAAATGTCAATTGTATATCAAGAATATAGAACTTCAGTCTCTTTCTTTGGAGTAGATTTGACCTAAGGAAAAGCATTTTCTAAACCTTTGCACTCCAAGACTTAGAAGTGGGAAAATAAAGACTTGCAGAAGTTTGGCTAGACAAAGGACCCATATCTCTAATGCTCCATCTTCGCTACTGCCATAGTGATAGTCTCAGTTGGGAGTTAGGATTCATGCTTATTGAGTGCCACCTTCTCCTGCTAGGCCTTCTGCCAGGCTCTTGCCTGTACTTTCTCCTTCCTGTTGGCACATGCTCTTGGTAGTCAAAAGATAGGGTGTGGTGGGCATGTGTTTGTTCTTAGATCTATATGATTCTAAAGAGCTGAATTGACTTCAGAGTAAACAAAACTGAGGTCAGCATTGCCCGTAGCTGCCACCTGCCTCCTTGTCTGGTCCCTACAAAGTATGAAGGGGGACCCAAATAAACCCAGAATTGATTTATTAAAAAATTGTGTATTTATTCTTACATGTTTACACATCAGCCACCTTCAAAATACTCTCCATTTGATGCAATACACCTATTGAGACATTTTCCTACTACTCAAAGTAGTTTTTGAACTCATGAATTTTGATGCCTTTTAGTGCTTCTGCCATTTTATTTTTTGTGTGTGTTTCACCTCTTCCACATGGGCAAAAAATTTCCTTTGAGGGCTTTTTTCATCCAGGAAACAAAAAAAACCTTGCTCGGGGTGAGACTAGATTAATAGGGAGGGTGGGGTGTGGAGGTCACACTGTTTTTGGTCAATACTTAGGGAAGTGTGGGCAGGTGCACTCATAAATCATCAATCATGAAACAGGCAAATGCACAGACAGAATCTCAAAAAAAAAAATTTCACTGAAGCTAAACACAGCTTCTCACAACAATGCTAGCTGGTTCACTGATGCCAATGGATTCCTAGAACCCTTACCTATCAAATGAAGCGTACACTACAAGAGACCTGCTCTCCAAAAAATAATTCCATTTTTTGAGGTCTCCTTGTATGTTCCCCCGGTGCTGAGAACAGGACTATCTCTTGCCTAAACTCGTCTCTAATTTTGAATTAAGCAAAGAGATTATGTTCACCATTCATGAGACTGGGAAATAGCACATATGAGACTGCACTGGGCCTCTGAAACATTCTCAGGCTTTGCTTTATAAAAAGAAAATTGCCCTCCTCTTCTTCCTCTTGTAAACTAGGAGAATATTGTTAAGATCATCTTAGGGTACTTTCAGTAAAAGTGAAAGTTGTCAGTTTTAGATTATCCACAGGTGGCTCATTGGCAGCGAGCTTCAGTGTCAAATTAGGTTTGGGGGAAGATGGATGAGAGACCAGGTTTTTGCATTGTGGGCACTTTTGTTTGTTTCTATTTATCTTTTTTCCCCCTAGGGTCTTATTCTGTCACTCAGGCTGGAGCGCAGTGACATGATCATGGCTCACTGCAGCCTCGACCTCTTGGGCTCAGGCAATCCTTCCATCTTAGCCTCCCAAGTAGCTGGAACTCCAGACACACACCACCACACCTGGCTAAATCTTTTTTTTTAGACATGAGGCCTCACTATGTTTCCCAGGCTGGTCTTGAACTCCTGGGCTCAAGCTATTCTTCTGCCTTGGTCTTCCAAAGTGTTGGGATCACAGGCATGAGCCACCACTCTCAGCCATGGGCAAGTTTTAAATTCAAGCACTGCCTCTTTCTAGCACTGTGGCTTTGGGTAAGTTATCCAAAAAATAAGAAATCTTAGCCTTTCTTATTTCTAAATGAAGAAATGTCACACCTAGCTCATACTGCTGCCAAGTGAGGACATGTGCAGCACACTGTCTGATCCCCAATAAGAGTTTGAAAAATGAAAAGTTCTTGTAACTCTTCTTCTAGATTCCACTTTCTTCACTCAATCCTAGCCACAGCTAAGATCTAGAAAGAATTCCATGTTGATATCATAAAGTGACAAAAGTTCAGAAATTTTAAGACCCAGAGAGAATGTATGGATTATCTCGTCTATATTCTTTCACAGATAGGGAAGCAATCTTCTAGAGCAGGGGTCCCCAAGCCCAGGCCACAGACCCATACTTGTACTGGCTAGGAACTGGGTCACACAGGAGGAGAGTGGTGAGTGATCAAAGCCTCATCTGTATTTACAGTTGCAACCTATTGTTCATATTGCCACCTGTGCTCTGCATTCTGTCAGATCAGTGGTGGCATTAGATTCTCATAGCAGTGTAAACCCTACTGTGAACTGCACATGTGAGGGATCTAGGCTGTGCGCTCCCTATGATAATCTAACGCTGATCTGAGGTGGAGCCGAGGTGGTGATGCTAGCGCTGGGACAGAACTATAAATATGGATTAGCAATAAGGTTTGACGGCACAAAGCCCATAATAAATCAACTGCTTGCAAACTCAAATCAAAACCCTGTCAGTGAGTTGATGCACTTCAATTGTATAGTTGCATCTGGTGGCAGGCTTTAAGTCAGAATCTGACACTATCTTAGTCTGCACATGGCCCACCCATTATTTTATTTACCACTTCCATCGGTGCCTCTTTCCCTGCACTGTGCACTTGTCTCAGTCACAGTTTTGGTAAGCCCACAAGCTAACCCTAGCCACAATGAGTAAAACACAAACATCACTGGAGAGCTTCTTTGAAAAGGGAGAAAGATCCAATATGAGATGGCAGAAGACTCTAATACTGCCAACAAAAAGAAAGTTGCACTTAAAAGAAAATACCAAGAGTCCTACTTAAATTATGGGTTCATTGCAATGGGTGAATCACATTCTTCAAGCCTGCTTTGCATAATATGTGGCGACCAGCTATCCACTGAAGCCATGAAACTTTTAAAACGGCTTTGCCACATGGAGACCAAGCACCTTGCATGAAAAGACAAGCCTTTGGAGGTTTTCAAAAGAAAAACCGTGAATATGAAGAACAGAAGCAGTTATTGAAGGTCATCCATTCATCAAATATGTCTGCACTGAGAACATCATCTCTAGTGGCTAACCACATTGCTAAAGCTAAGGAGCCCTTTACTGTTGGTGAAGAGTGAATCCTGCCTGCTGCTAAGGACATTTGTCATGAACTTTTAGGAGAGACTGCATTCAAAAGGTGGCATGTGTTCCTCTTTCGGCTAGCAACGTAACTAGATGAATTGATGAATTAGTAGAGGATATTGAAGTACAACTCTTAGGATTAATGTCACTGTGGTACACAATCCAGGTTGATAAGTCTACTGATGTTGGCAACGTTTATTTTGTGTGTTATATTTTTCAGGAGGATGTGTATGAGGATGGCTGCAGAACTATTCAAGTCAGTGAATGATAGCATATTAGGAAAATGAAATAGGTTATTTTGTGCAGCATATGCATGAACGAAGTGGCTGCTATGACTGGACAGCTTTCTGGTTTCACTACTCAAGTCAAAAGGTTGCATCTCAGTGTGAGTCTATGTACTGTCATCCACAGAGAAATGCTAGCTAGCTGAAAAATGTCACCTGAACTTAACAACGTTTTGCAGGATGTGATTAAAGTTATCAAGCACATAATAAAGTACATGCCCTTAACTCACATCTGTTCATGCAGCTCTATGAGGAGATGGACGCAGAGCCCACATGTCTTCTTTTATGCACAGAAGTGAGATGGTTTTCTAAAGGTAGATCACTGGCCGGAGTTTCTGAGTAACAAGAACCACTCCAGAGATTTCTTAAAAAAAAAAAATAACCATCACCACTGACTGTGACACAGAATGGGTCACAAAGCTTGCTTACTTGTGTGACATAGTCAATCTGCTCAACAAACTCAATCTGGCACTCCAGGGAAGAATGACAACTGTGTTTAAGACAGCAAATGTAATGGCTACATTCAAAGTCAAACTGGAATTATTAGCGTGATGAGTGAACACTGGAATTTTTGACATACTTCAAACATTAGCAGAGATTTTGAAAGAGGCTGAGCCAGGGCTCGGCTGGTGCATGATCACCTGTATATCAGTTTTCAGAAGAGTTTGAGCATTATTTCCCAACCACGAAAGACCCATGAACTGGGAAGGAACAGATCCATGACCCATTTGTGAATAAGCCAGGTGATTCAACTTTGCCCATGATAAAAGAGAATTGACTGCTTGACCTTGCAAATGATGGTGACTTTAAAATTATGTTTGAGACAGTTTCAGAGGAATATTCTGAGATTGCCACAAAAGCACTGAAAAGCCTGTTTCCATTTCCAACATCCTATCTTTGTGAAGCAGAATTTTTTTTTTCTTTTCTTTTTGCAGTGACAGCAACCAAAACAAGAATACGGAGTAGACTGGGCATAAGCAACACAGTTCAGATGTCACTGCCTCCCATCACCCCCAGATGGGACTGTCAAGTTGCAGGAGAAGAAACTCAGGGCTCCCACTGATTCTGTGTTATGTTGAGTTGTATAATTATTTTATCATCTATTACCATGCAATAATAATAGAAATAAAGTGCACAATAGATGTAAAGTGCTTGACTCATCCTGAAATCATCCCCTCACCCTATTTGTGAAAAAATTGTCTTCCACGAAACTAGTCCCTGATGCAAAAAACATTGGGGACCACTGTCTTAGAAGATTCAGTGGACTTTCCCTAGGTAATTTTAGACCACAGGCTAGACTCTATCACTTCTGTTTCTGAGTCTAGGCCTCTCTCCCCAATACCATACCACCTCCCAACTCAGTGGCTTCTCTCTTTGCCTAGGGACACATAGGAATTCCACTTGTACAGTAGTTCTCCCTTTATGTGTGTTTTTTCTTTCCACAGTTTAGTTACCCTCAATCAGCCATGGTCCAAAAATATTAAATGGAAAATCCTAGAAATAAGCAATTCAGAAGTTTTAAATTTCACACTGTTCTGAGTAGCATGATACAATCTCTTGCTATCCTATCCCAATCCCACCACTTGGGACATGAATCATGTCTTTGTTCGGCATATCCACACTGTGCAATCTACCTGCCTACCTATTAGCTCCTTATTAGCCATCTCGGTTACCTGATTGATGGTTTCAGCATCACAATGCTTATGTTCAAGTAACCCTTATTTTAATGAATAATGGACCCAAAGCACAAGAGTGGTGATGCTGGTATGTTGTTATAGTTGTTCTATTTTATAATTGTTGTTGTTAATGTCTTCCTGTGACTAGTTTATAAATTAAACTTTATCATAGATGTGTATATGCAGGAAAAAAATCCAGTGTATTTGGGTTCAATACTGTACATAGTTTCAAGCATCCACGTAGTGTCTTGTATAGTATGACCCATGGAAAAGGGGAAACCATATGTCAGAACTCTCTCTAGGACCGCCATTTTGTTGCTCTTGGCAAGGACAGAATACAATGTATCACAGCACATGCCAGAGCCCTTGACATCCCCCACCAGTACAGCCCCCCATTGTACCCTCTCCAAGGTCACAGCCTTGAATCAAGTAACACGACATCAGGATTTTTATGGCCAGCAAACCCCTATCTACTGGGAGAAACATTTCTCCAGTACAAGAAATCACAACTCCCACCATTTTAAAGAGATAAGAGGAGATATTGGTATAGAACTGGTTTCCTATCTTCATTGCTACATGACAAGGAAGCAAAAAGGCTGGGGTGGGGGGTGGAGGTCTCCTTCCGTGTCAGTGTGGACAGTAGGACCAGAGGAACCACATCACTGGTCTCACAACTGAAAATAAACTCCAGCACTGGTAAGGCACTCAGAAGTCTGACCACCTGGACCAGTGGTTTTCTATCCATAAAGTCAGGCAAAAATGCCTAAGAAATCTCCAAAAGAGGAAAGAGGGTGAGCAGTCTCTGGGCACCACTTTTGGGCTCCCTGAGCAGTTCTGCTTTTATCTGACTTATTTATTGCTGTTCCATTTAAAACTTCATTTGAATAAAGACTTTTGCTGCTATATGCCTACCCACACACGTACACACACATTTGTTTTCCACTAGACCTTTTCTTTCATTATTGCTTCTCTTGTTCTTCTGTTGGAAAAAATATCCAAAACACGTGGGCCATGTTTGGCTTAATTTATATCCTGTAAGGCCAAGGACAGTTGATATGCCTGGGCTGGGAGAAAAAGAAGGAAGACGTATCTGAAGAAGACTGAGGAATGATCAGCTTCTGTAGACAATTTTGCACATCACAGTTACCAGCACTGTACTTCTTAAGCCTCCTGAACGTCTGAAACTGACTCCTTTTCTACAGGTTGAGTCTCAAACAACACTTGCCAATGACTTTTCCCAGTTTATCAAGTATGCCTGTCTCTGTGAGATATAGGATACCCCCAGTTAGCATGACTACATCCTGACATTTTTATTCTTTGGGGTTCAGATGTGGGTTGGCCTGCAAAAGGATCCCCTTGTCACTCACAGACAGTCAGAGTCCTGCTGAAGACAATCAAAAGGAATGCCACGCAATAATCTACAAGTTTCTTATTCTTGTCCCAGGGCTTTGTTGATGAGTGGGAGAGAATATAGATGTATTGTCAAGGTCGGATTGAAGGGCAGGCAGAGGAGTATCCTAGCCATTGCTGTCATCACCAGGAGTAGCTATGTTTATTGAGAGACCTGTCACTGCTGTCTCTGAGTTCAGGAAAGAGGGCACAAAGCCCATCCAGTATGGGCTATAGTGGTTTCTCCCTCTCCACGCTCACTTAAGCTCAAAGAGCATGAGACCTTAATAAGAGAAAGTCACAACCTTCATGCAGAAATCAAGAGTCAGCAGCACGAGGGGACCATTTCTTCTACATCTTCCTGGGGTTTAACTGTCCCTCAACCACTGAGTGAGTCTAGGTTGTGATATGTCCTATGTAGCTTAGAAATCTGAAACTCTTACCTGCTTCAGATCTCAGACTCTGAGTCTGAAAGATCAGGGATATCGGTTAGTGTTTTCTACAAAGTATACTGAGAATAACAACTAGCATCCAAATTGTACTTTAAACTTTACAAAACTTTCACACAGTTTCTCATTTGGTCTTCACTGAGCTATAAAGTCGAAATTATTCCCATGGCACCAACGAAGAAAGACTCAACGATGCTAAGTGACTTTCCCAAAATAACCCTGTGAATGCCTTCTGGTTTCTAACCCTTTGTTACTTCCTTTATATTATACACTTAGCTCTAAGATTTCATAATTCATTGTTTCTCTTTTCTGGGTACATATGTTTTTAAATTACAGCTACAATAAGCAATCACGATTAAACCTTTGGGGCTTAATCAATCTGATAAAAATTGGTAAGCTTGCACCCATAGTAGCCTACTGTTAGTACCATTTTTCCAGATGCTATACTGCCAAACAGATTGGCACTTTTTACATAGTCTTGGTATATTATGGGTACTTGAATAATATGGGTTCTTGACAATAGATACCCAATTTCAGAAACCCAGATTTCAATTCATTTCTCAATATGAATGGTTTTTCTTTGAAACTTCAGAAATATCCAGATGATTCGAAGCCAAATGTTAATTTTTAGCACTTTTTCCTAAGATATAGCATAATAGCAATCAAATTGTATGAAAAAGTTTCTTTTTAAAAATGATACTCTCTTGTATTCTCTTCAAAACTTTAACCTTAGAATTCATAAGCAAAATCCAATGTACTCCTAGTTTCTAATCTTGTAATTCTCACAAAAATCTATGCCTCCTAAGCTCTAATATCCGTACTTACTTGAGTAACTTGCTGAAATCAGCTTGGGGGTTCTATATGTATTTTTTTTAAGCCTAAATGGGGACATGATGATGTCCATGTGAGGTTTTGTCTATTCAGAGTGTATTTTGGCAAATACTATTGCATGATAGTGGAGTATTGGTAACCTATATTTCTGCTCTTTGGCTAAGTTCAAGTCTCCTAAATTGTCAGGTTCCATTGTCACCTATGATGGTGATCAATACAGCATGCATTAAGAAGACTAAGTCATGAATCAGCCTCTGCTAAATTCCTTTATAATTTAGTTTTTTCATGGTTTTTGAGCATTTTTCTGGATTCTTCAACAACATGGAGTGCTCTGACATTGAATTATTCTCTATTTGTTTTTGTTCTTGTCCCTCCAAATGGATTATAAACTTCTAATGGTCAGAAACAGAATTAATTCTCAATAAAATCTTACAGGTATGGGTAGAAGTGGACATATAGCTGTCTGTCCCACCTCCACTCCCACCTCTGGTTGTCAAGCACTTGGATCAGCCCTTCCCAGTGGGATTATGGAGAGAGGCACAATAAAGAAAAAATTTTCTCCATTAAAATAATCATCCACTTTACTATGAGCAACTCTTGTCTTGAGCTAGAGTTTTCCTGATATTCCTAAGATCCCCCCCCTTTAAAAATCACTTCTCCAGCCAGGCACGGTGGCTCAAGCCTATAATCCCAGCACATTGGGAGGTGGAGGCAAGAGGATTACCTGAGCCCAGGGGTTTGAGACCAGCCTGGACAACTTGGTGAGACCTCATCTCTACAATAAATAAATAAATAAAAATTAGCCAGGCGTGGTAGCACACTCCTGTAGTCCCAGCTACTTAGAAGACTGAGATGGAAGGCTCTCTTGAGCTCAGCAGGTTGAGGCTGCCATTACTGTGAGTGGGCCACTGCACTCTGGCCTGGGTGTCAGAGTGAGACTCCAATTAAAAAAAAAAACCAATCACTTCTCCTTCAGCAGATGTTCACTTTACTTATCTCTCTCTTCCTCTTACTATCTCCTCCCATCCCAAATCACTAGTTCCCCTAACCTTCAAGCCTCACATTACCTGACGCTATTCAAATATTTATAGAACACCTCTTATGGGCCAGACACAATACTAGGCACTAAAAATACAATGATGAGCAAGATCATTCAATATACCCAGAGTGACATGGAATCTACAGAACTTTGAGTCTAGTGGAGGGAAGCAGACAGTTGGAAACAAGGAATGATGCGGGTGGAGGAAATATCTGCGGGGAATGGGAGCATAGAGCAGGAAAAACTTGTCCTGTCTAGAAGGCTTTCTGGAGAAACTGAGATGTGGGGGATGGGTAGAAATTAGTCATGAAAAGAGTTGAAAGGATATGAGAGAGAGGAGAGGAGAGGAGAGGAGAGAGAACTAAATTGATATGTTCAAGCAACTCAAAGGAATTTCACATCCAGAGTTATTCAATGTGGAGAGAGTGGAGGAACCCTGGGGTAGTGGCCAGCTGAGAGTTTTAAGCTGGGGGGGGGTGAGCATTTTTAGAAGACTCCCCCACTCTCCTCCTGTGGTGCAGAGTGAAGAAACATCCAGGCTGGTCTTAAAGGATCCAGGAACCCAGGTGAGAGATAAGAATTAGTGTAATGTCTGGGGGTTAGAGAGAAGTGGACTGCTATGAAAAATATTTCGGAAGAGGTATAATTTCCAGGACTTGGTGGGGGTTTGGGAGAGAGGGTGTTTTAAGAAGACGTCTCATTTCTGACTCAGACAGCTGGGAAGCCAGTCAGGCCTTTCCCTGAGATGGTGGACACCCGGGGAAAGGCAGGCCTAAATATAGGGATGCCAGGTTTACCCAGTTGAATTTGTATACTGGTTTTGAGGTTCCTGAGAGACATCTAAGCAGATATATGTGGAGCTCATATGCGTGGCCTTGTTGTACATATAAAGTTGTGAACCTTTGGAACAGAGAGATAGTCATTGAAGCCATCAGAATGGGTGAGATTGCTGAGACCATGTGACTCTGGAGAGAAACCTCTCTTTGGAGTCACTATTTCAGGGACCTGTCATCATGGCAGCAGTCCCAAGTGAGAGGTGGTGATTCCGGCCTGGGAAAGGAGAATTTATTATAGCATTTTATGAAGTGTAATTATGTGGAAAAATTGTCCCCTGAGGAAAACCACAGACACACACACATACACACACACAGTTTCATAGCCAAATAAGTTTGGGGAAATCTGCATATTATACTCCCCACTGAGAGAACATTAAGGACTGACAAGTTTTGTGGTAGAGAACCTTTTTGTCTTTGTTTAACTCAGCTTTCTCCCACGAGCCTGCCTAGACAGAAATTATGCCAGAATCCGAACGTCTCAGGGTAAAGGAAGAGGAAAAGAGCTAGCTTTCCCAGATGCATGCTTCCAAGTCAAGCAAAGGAAAGAGTTTCATCCATGTCTTATTCATCAGATGAAGAAATGTGGGCTCAACAATTGCATCCAAGCTTCACAGCTGGCTAGTGATGCTTCTGGGTTGTCACTTAGTCCCTTGACCTTTTTAATCTAAGAAAATTCCAGTAGATGCAGCAGAGTGAAACTGGGAATACATTTTTAAAATATACTGGTCAGTGTCTCCCAAAGAAATTTGAATCTTAGCTCTGTCAATTCTTAATTGTATAATTTTCTAACCTTCCGTGACCTCTGCTTTATCTATAAGTGGGAATATAACAGTAATGACTAGGAGTATTATTAGATGTTACCATTAAAAAACTGGGTTGAAATTTGCTCAAGATCTCAAAGCTGACAGAGGTAGCACTGGGAATGAAACTCAAATCCTTGGGCTTTAAATCGGATGCTCTCTCTACTAACTAGATTGAGTCTATTGGTGCTCCTGTGATCTTGCCATGGGGACTGCTCCTGCCAATGACGTCACATAAGGTCAATCTTGCTTTTGAGATAGAGAAGTCTGAAAATGGTGTCCAATCAACTGCAGTCTAGAGGCTGGCCAAAGTCAGTTGGAGGGAGTGTGAGAAGAGAGTAGAGTATCTTTAAACAGATATTCTCAACTCGCAGTCCGAGAAAACTTTAATCAGAGATGGGGTCTTGCCATGCTGCCCAGGCTGGTCTTGAACTCCTGGCCTCAAGCAATCCTCCTGCCTCAGCCTCCCTAAGTGCTTGGATTACAGGTATGAGTCACAGCACCAGCGTGAATATTTAAAAACAAAAAATTGATTCTTGTGTTCCCCTTCAGTCTCAGTCTACCAGTGGTGAGACCAGGTGTTCTTATTCTTAAACAGATCCACAATTCATTCTGAGGTGCCACCTTGATTGCAAAGCACCATCTCTTTCTATGCGAAAATCGTCACCAAAACCACCCTGGAATCCACTAGCACTCACAGGTTACAGCCTGAACCAACTTGGTCTTCAGATTTTCCTTTGTGTCACAGAAATGAGTTTAGGGTGGGCTGTGGGAGAAAACTTTGAAAAAGCCAATGGAGAAGGACTGAATCTCTGAGGCTAGAGAGGGCGGACTCAGCCTCACTTCCTTCCTCTTCTCATCTGGGCTTCCTGTTGTCACAGCGTGACCGTATTTTTTCTCCCTTCACTTCTCCTTTTTACACAAATAGCCTCAGACATCCGTGTTACTAGCCTTGTCTCAGCCAACGCAGGACTATTCATCAAATTCGGCCTAAAGGACTGAGGATCGGTGCCTGCCGAAGGTAAGGCTGATGACATTTTAACGTGACTCGCCGTCTTATGTGGGGTAGGGCATCTTCTTAGGGGTCTCTGTGTACCTCTCTAGTAACTGTAAAATCTCCTGCAACTTCTGTTTCACAAATATTTCGTGCAGGAAGTTAAAAGAACAGCAAAAGCCTGGTTACACCCCCACAGGCAATCAACCCCAAAATACATGTACTTCTCCAGATTCCAGGCATCTGATGTTTTGAGTCAGGGCATTCACGTGCCTTTACTGCTACAGAACTTGAATGACTTACTGTGTGTGGCACTTTCTGATGCCTGGAGCTTTTTGTGTGAGATGAAGTTGGGGAGATTTCCTGTGTGCTCTAGTCTTTTGAAAATCGTGTGATTTTTAAAGTGAGGGGAGAACCCTCAGCCAGAACCATTTAGAAAAGGCAGTTAGGGGGCATGGATCTTCATTTGAGAAATTTTCTAAAGTAGAGATAGTGACTTACAGTGTGATTCCTTAGAGTCACTAAATAGAAAACCGGCTAAAAATCACATCAGGATGTGATCAGTAACTGTATTTTATGAGTTGAAAACTAGATACCTCTAAAGAATGCTTAGATTGTTGGCTTTTAAGGAGCAGGAGGAGAATTGTGATCCTCAGGGTTTTCCCAAATTAACTTGGTGTACAAAACATGAGTACTGATAAATATAACATAAAATATTCTTATGAAAGACAACCCGCAAAGCTTGATACTGCAATCATTTCCCATTCAAACTCTGTAACTAGTGATTGAGCTTGTACGGACTCAGCTTAGTGATAGCCAAACTTTGATTCCTGACTTTCTGAGGCCACCCATAGAAGCTGCTGGTCACCACAGAAAGCTCTGTATCAGAGCTTTCTTCTGTCAAGACTTGCAAGAATCTCACTTGATTACACCCTGGAGGGGAGAGGAGAAAGTTCCCTTTGACCACACTCACTCACCTAAACATATCTCTTCTCCAAGAGAAGGAGGGCTCTAAGATTCCAAAGCACTTCAGGGAACTTCAAGCCTCAAATTTAAAAATAAAAAGACCAGACTTTTTAGTGAATCCACTTGATAATCTGGTGTCAGGAGCCTCCTGAGGCCAGGCACTGTGCTTTGGGAAGACTGGTAAGGAGGAGGGAAAGGTACAGAAGACTATTGGTCTAGCACCCTCAGGGAACTCCCATAGGAGATAGGCAATACCGTGTTGTACCTGTCCTTTGGAAGAGAACTGAACAAAAGCAGAATCTTAGCTGCCAGATGAACAAAGCAGTTTTGCTTTCTCAATCTTCAGGGCAATAATCTGCACTGTTTTGAGATTGTGGTTGAACGGGAAAAAAAGCTGAACTGAAACATGATTTCAGGGCCAGTTAAGAGCATTTAGCATTTAAATGAAAGAATTGGGTACCTGTATACCCGCAGGAAATGATTCAAGGCCCATCCCTTCACAGCTATAGTTACCACCACCCAGGGACCTCACCGTTGTTCATGGACAAGCACAACTGGAAAGGACAAACTCTGTTGGTTGCTGGTTTCTTGTGGCCTCTGGCTGACCCTGACTCTCCAGAGACCCTCAGATTTCTGTTCTCCTTCCCCACTCCAATCCCGTGACCAGACACTGTGCTCAGTACTAGAGACACAAAGCTAACCGAAATGGTTACCAGTTTCAAGGAAGTTGAAGAGTCTAGCGTGGATGACAGACTCAGCGATACACAAATACAGCACAACGTGCTCTTTACTGAGGGAGAATGTGAGCAAGCGCAGGAGGAGTTTAGGAGCGTGCCAAAGACTCTCTAGGAAAGGAGACGGCAGCTTGAGTTCACTTTCAAATAAATATGATTTTGTTATGGAACATTCCAGACCAAGGGCACTGTAAGTGAAAAGTTACAGAACCATGTACCCTCAAGAATGTTAGAAATGAGAGTAATAAGTGAGTCTGCAGTA
The DNA here is from genome assembly GCA_027257055.1 of Cephalopachus bancanus. NCBI lineage: Eukaryota > Metazoa > Chordata > Mammalia > Primates > Tarsiidae > Cephalopachus > Cephalopachus bancanus. The sequence continues at coordinate 814,736 of JAPVLO010000292.1, read as the reverse complement.
TAACATACCATGCTTGCCATGTTTGCAGAACCCACAGGAAGTGGAAAGCCCTTTCTCCTACTCAGCACCTGAAAAAGAAGACCGGGGCAAGCTCACTGACCAGGCAGGTCTCAGGCCTGGCTCTGGGTAGGGCTGTGCCCAAAATGTCCACTTGACAGAATTGATGGGATGTAGCTTGAAGTGACAGAAAAGAGGCAGGCGTCTTCCTCTTTGATCTAGATTTTCCCCCTAGCTCAGAGGAAGGGTGGAGCTTCTTTATGATGTTACAGCCGTTCTTTTTAGCTCAGCTTCCGTTCCAGGAAATACTGCGTTGATTCTGTTTCAGTCGTTTGTTTTGTGTTCCTAGATTAGTCACCCCACAGCACTTCTTGTACTGAGTGAGCATCCACTGTGAGTAAATCACCCTGGGTCTTAGAGAGTGGACACCTGCCCTCAGGAATCTCCCAAGACCCAGCTGCCACTGCAGGTGGAGAGCACTAAAGCAAAGTAACCCAGAGAAACCAGACAGCTGTGCAGAGCTGGACTCCAGGGTGGCTGCTTAGAAGGAGTGGAGGACTGAGCTGGAGGTCGGGCGGTCAGTTTGGGAAGGTTGTCTGCAAGCAGGTTTTGGGAAAGAGAAAGATATGCATTTCCAATGCCAGAGAATGAGCACTCAGAGTGGAGGCCATGAGTCTCTCTGCAGGGGGATGGAGGAACATTCTCTATCATTTCACAGGCACACAGTAGAGATCCTACCAAAGTAGTAGCATCAGTGCATCACAGCTATGGCCAAGAAAAGACGCCACAAGAATACATTTATACAGTCATTTAAAATGAGAGTGCTGAACTGATGAGTTCTAGGGAACAGAGCAACAGCAACAGAGTTGTTGGTTGGACTCTTGTAAATCAGTAGAAGAAGACCAGTAACCAAATAGAGTCATACTTATTTTCCTGGAGTTTTCTCCCCTTCTTTGACTCTCAGGCAATCTCATTCTTTAAAAATGTTAATACTGGGCAACCTCCTCGGGTCTCCTCCCTTTGTGGGAGCTTTTCTGTCTTCTCAATAAATCCTACTTTCTAAAAAAAAAAAAATTAATGCTGGTCTGAATTTGAAGGGTAATTTTTTTCTCCCCACAATCTCTGTCAAAAAGATCTTCCCAATAATTAAATGTGCATCCTTGGGCTGTAAGATTGTTGTTGAACAAAGCAACCAGAAATCCAGCTAACCTTAAAAGAACGAGGGTGTCAAAGTATAAACAGATGTTTCAATTTGTGCAATGCTGGGATTTTTTGGATGCAAATGTTCCTAAAATAGTTACTGAATTTAGACAGCAGGAGAAAGACACACTCAGAAATGATCTACAAGCCTCTCAGTTGCAGAGACATCGTCTCCTTCAGCAGAAGTGATATTGGACATGTTGTTATAAAAGCTGTATGTTAATCATCATCTAATGAGAAAGTATTATAATTCTGGGATTATAATATATGAGAAGAAGAAATAGAGAACACTGCAATTTTTGTTTTGTTTTGGTTTTGGGGGAGGGGTTTGAGTTGGAGTCTCACTGTGTTGCCTAGGCCGGAGTGCAATGGCATGCTCATGGCCACTGCAGCCTCAATCTGCTGGGCTCAGGCCACCCTTCTGCCTCAGCCTTTCAAGTAGCTTGAACCACAGGCACACACAATCATACTTGTCTAATTTTTTAAAAGTTATTGTAGAGATGAGGTCTCACCATATTGCCCAGGCTGATCTCGAACCCCTGAGCTCAGGCAATCTTCTTGACTTGGCCTCCCAAAGTGCTTGGATCACAGGCTTGAGCCACCATGCCCTGCCTGCAGTGTTTTAAAGTGTACACACATACACACTCTCTGTAAAGTCCATAGTTACATCAAATAGAGGATGAAATAAGAGGGCTCATGCTAAAAAAAAAATGAGAGTGCTGTATTTTAAATGTTAGAATGTTGGTGCTTAAAAGGAAGTTAGAGATTAAGTTCAAGTATCTAACTTATAGTGATAGCCCAATAAATGTGAACTGCTGTAGCTTTCCAACCTACTTATTTTTTGCATAAAAAGACTTGTCTAAATTCATAAAATTACATAACTATTTATTTAGACTGTCTCCTGATTCTCTATGGAATGATCTTTCCTCCACACTATACTATATCCCCCTTTTGTAAAAGAAATTGTCTCTTAAATAGGCATCATTAGCCTAGCTCGGTGGCTCAGCCTATAATCCCGTGCTTTGGGAGGCTGAGGTGAGTGGATTGCCTGAGCCCGCGGGTTCGAGACCCACCTGGGCAACTTGGTGAGACCTCAGCTCTACAATAAATCAAAAAGTTAGCCGGGTGTGGTAGTGCGCACCTGTAGTTCCAACTACTTGGAAGGCTGAGGCGGAAGGATCACCAGAGCCCAGCAGGTTGAGGCTGCAGTGCCGGGAGCGGCCACTGCCCTCCAGTCTGGGTGACAGAGTGAGACTCCAACTCAAAAAAAAAAAAAAAGGCATCATTAGACTGTGTTCTTCATCTACAAAAAGAAATTTCCAGTGCATTTTAACATAAGCAAATATGAAAATACAACTTACCAGAAATTCAATTGACCTTAAACCAATAGTCTAGAAAATTAAATATTTAATATTTAAGATCATAAGATTTCCTCACCTTAAATATTTCTTAAATTGAATATTAAATATTTAATCTGCTAAATTTTTGTTTGACATTTTCTATTTCAGGGGAATTAGACTGAGGGATAAGAATGACAAATCATTTTGATATCTCATATCTTTTAAAACTTGTTCAAATAAATGAACTCACAGCTTAATATTTACTCTATGTCAAGAGCAAATAGCGGCATTAAAGAAGAATCCCAAGGTTCAATCTTTTAAAAAATAACCACGGTAGAATCTCAGTATTTGTGCCATAGGGAACTTAAGTTGTGATCATTTTGAGATCAGAATCCCTTAGATCACGTATCCATTTTCAACTCTTTAAAAAAAAACTTTGACAGAAATTCAGACTTACGGGCAACTTAAAAAATAGTATGAATTTCTGAACCCCTTTCGCCTAGATCTCCCAGTTATTAACATTTCACCACATTTGCTTTATCCTTCCCTGGCTTTCTTCTCATGTGAGACTAACCGGTGACACCATATCCTTTTTCCTAAATTCTTTAGTGTGTGTTCTTCTAACAAAAACATTCTCTTATGTAACCACTTTACAACGATCAGAATCAGGAAATTAACACTAATACGATATTATTTACAATCTATAGATGTGATTCAGAGACAAGTTACACCATTAATGTTCCTTATAGCAAGAGGAAATCTCTGGTCTTGCATTACCTTCTACTGCTATGTCTCTTTAGTCTCCTTTAGCCTGGAACAGTTTCTGAGTCTTTCTTGCTACTGATACTCTTGAAGAATACAAGGCAGTTCTTTTTTTTTTAAGTCCCTCTATTTGGATTTGTCTGATGTTTCCTCGTTTTAGATTCAGGTTATTTAAAAAACCTGTGATAGGAGTACCACCAAAGTGGTTTTTCTTATCCCACAATGAGTTTTGCTTAAGCTGAGCATAGCTAGCCTATAGATACCATGGACAGGCTTACATATTTTTAGAATAAGGACAGAGAACCTATAGTCTCTTAACTCTGTAACAGTGGTTACTGTTTTAGCTGACTGCTCCTGATGAAGGAGGGGTCTTATTAGAAGGGTCCCTGATCCAACTCAGCTGTAGCAGCATCTTGCTAACTTCCCAAATGAGAGGAAGTGACCTCCAAGATCATCTGGACTTGTCTTCTTCACTTTTTCTTTCTTCTTTTTTTCTTCCTTATTTCTCTCTTCTTCTGTAAATCACCAAATTAATGCTCCTGACTGCAGCCTGGAAGGGAAAGAATATTTACCAGACTAATTTCAGGTAGGAATAAGGTGACAGACATTCCTTGATAAGTTGATGGAGGGATGAGAGGAAAGTAGTTCATAAAAGTTGATGCTTGGCTTTGTTTGATTTTACTATCACCTCTCCCCATGCAGCTGCTTACTACTTCCTCAAAGAAATGAACATCCCTAACCCACATTGCTCCTCAGCCACTAATCACAGGAGTTCAAACTCCAGAGGCACAAGATGAAGGGTGGGAGACCTTCTAGATGCTTATCACATTGCAGTACACAAGTTAGGAATGAAAGGCACAGAGCCAGAGCCTGGGATGATGGGAAAGTATGGGCTTTGGAGACTGAAAGGCCTTGGCTGTCACCCTGTCTTTGCTGATTCTTCGCTGGATGACCTTGTGCCACTCACGGAGGCTTTCTGAGTCTTGGCTTTTCTGTTTGCAAAATATGGCTAATGAAAACTACATTAAAGTGTTGTTTTGAAGATTATAAAAAAGATATGTGTATAAAGAGCTCAGTATTTTTGTGGGGTTTAGTGAACTATCTGTTATCTATCTAAATCTATTTGGGCAAGAAAGCCTTAATTTGGAGCTCTGGTTGGCTGTGTTATATTTCCAGCACTTTGGGAGATTGAACAGGGAGGATTGCTTGAGCCCAAGAGTTCAAGACATCTCTACAAAAAAAAAAATTAGCTAGGTGTGGTGGTATGTGCCTGTAATCCCAGTTACCCAGGAGACTGAGGCAGGAGGATCACCTGAGCCCAGGATGTCGAGGCTGCAGTGAGCCGTGATCATGCCACTGCCCTCTATCCTGGGTGACAGAGTGAGAACCTGACTAAAAAAAAAAAAAGAAGAAAAGAAAAAAGAAAGAAAAAGAAATTGGAAGCCCTCATGAAGAATAGCTATTCCCTCTAATTATATTGAGAAAATTAATTATAGCCTCAATTTTCTTTGCTGAGAATGCAAAGACATCCATAGGCTCGTGTACAAAGAGAAAGATGCCATGATTGCCTTGCTGAATGCTTCTTGTGTGTAAATTGACAAATAGATCTGTATAGAGAGAAATGTCTGAAAAGATGTTCACCAAAAAATGTTAAAGAAGGTTATCTCTGGGAAGTGGGGTTTCAGGAGTGTTTTTTCAGAAGCTTTATTTATTTATCCAAATGAAAATTATTTAAACTTTATTTAAATTCATTTAAATAAAAAACTTTTTCTTGATTTCTCAACTTGTTCTGATAGGTCTCAATAATCTTCTTCTTCCTCTTTTAGTTCTTTTTCTTCCTCCTTCTCCTCATCTTTCGCCTCCTCTTTTTTCTTCTTCTTTCTCCTCCTCCTCCTCCCTCTCCTCCTCCTCCTTCTTCTTCAAGTTGGGGTCATGCTCTGTCATCCAGACTGGAGTACAGTGGCATGATCATGGCTCGCCACAGCATTGAACTCCAGGGTTCAAGCAATCCTCCTGCCTCAGCCTCTCCAGGAGATGAGACTAAAGGTGCATCACCACATTCAACAGATCTTTTTATTTTTTGCGGAGGCAAATTATCTCTATGGTGCCCAGGCTGGTCTCAAACTCCTGGGCTCGAGCAATCTTCCCACCATGGCCTCCCAAAGTGTTGGGATTACAGGCTTGAGCCACCACACCTGGCCTCCAATGTTCTAATAGCATATTCTCAAGATTTGCTTACAAAGATGTTTTTCTGTAGAACACTTTCATTCATTGAAGGAAAAATTTATGATGTATCTTAAAGAAAGCATGCATACATTTGCCTTTTATTGCTTTACTTACCAACTTATCCTAATAAGTACCAATGGAGAAAGAAACACGTACTTTATTATTAATATTAGAATTTTTTGTACAAAGGGTACACAAAACTTCTTTTAGAAAGATATTTCCAAGAAATGATACAAGCAAAGGATTATAAAGGATCTTCTGATCCCTGGTGTATTTTATTCCTAAAAATATCGGAAAGCTCAGGGTCACCTTAGGAATGGGGGGGGTAGGAAAATTCTGAACTTAATCTTTTAGTCAGTATTCACTAAACCAAATGCTCTGGTTCTAAGCCATCCAAGAAATATCTCATTTAGCTCTCATGCAACCTATGAGGTACGTATTAATACCTCCATGTTAAATATGAGGAAATTGTGAAAGTTAGACAGGTTAAGCAAGGCCAAACTTCTGTTGAGTGATCCTACCAGAATTCAAAACTACACCTGAATGGTTTCAAAGCTAGTGTTTATCAAGCTGTGTTCTATTGAACTCTACGTTCTTGAGCTGTTAATAAGTAATTCTCAATATAAAAATAGATTTGTAATTATATAAGTATACTTCTAGCTCAGAGACCCACAGTGCACATTAGCATATAACAAGATTCTCATAAGTCAACATTTATTTTTATGTATTATTTTTACTTAATCCCATTTACTTCCAAAAGCACTTTACCATGGATTCTCCTCATTCTCTTTTTCCTTACACTGCTTTGTTTGTTTGTATTTTGTTTGTTTGTATTTTGTTTGAGATGTGCTTATTAATATCTCAAAAACATAATGGTCTGTGTAACAACAGCACTATCTTGCTGTGGCTCCAGGTTGGCCTCTAAAATTGAATCAGATAAGGTTGAAGATCAAGGACGGACAGAGTTAGTCATTAGAATAGTAGTGAGTAATGAACAAAAACTGATAGAGGTTCTTGAAGCTTCTGTCCAAGCTTAGTCACTTCTAAGCTTGCATAAATTCAAGAGTGGATGAGATGATGCTGCGAATACATCATCTAGATGGAATGAGAAATCTATAAGATGGCCTGCCAGCCCAGGCTAACTGGAAGAAGCTCAAGGATGATGTTCATCCCTATTCTCTATATTTTGGGCTGTGGGAGGTGGGCACCGAGGCTTCCTGGAAACTGATGTCAGTGACTTTCTGTACAAAACCATGAGTCATGGGTCTAGCAATTATAGACTTTGACTGTGGGAGGGGTGTTAGTTCCTCTAAACAGTGATTGGAAAGGTCAGAATCTCAATCACCGAACAGTGTCAGCAAAGAAAGGGAAGAGGAAATGGAGTAGCACTCTCTCTGGATTTATATGTAAATGGGGGCCACAGTTGCATGTGGTAATCTTCACTAAGTGAGCAGATTTTCTTCTTCAAATTGGTCTGAGTCTAACAAGTAGAAAATCAGGGAGGGAGGGGAAAAAGATTCTTTTTCCGTCTGTGAATGACAGAATTCATGGGACTATCCCTAGGTTTATGGGTACCTTAGCAGGTGGTGCTCTGAGAACAATAGAGTTTCATGGGTCTAAACCAGCTGCCATAAGATCCCAGGATGTTGAGACTGAAGTGAGGCATCTTTCTGTTACTGATGGGTAAGTTATTTACTTGCTTATGTCCAAAACATCAGTTTATTAGCAGAATAAAACCTCAAGTCCAAGGCTCCCGGCTCTGCACTATCACGTTCATTCCACTACATCAGATTATTTGGAGGTGATGGGTTAAAGTTCAGTTATTTGTTCATTAAAAAACATTTTTTGCTGGACTCGGTGGCTCAGCCTGTAATCCCGCGCCTTTGGGAGGCTGAGATGAGTGGATTGCCTGAGCCCCCGGGTTCGAGACCCGCCTGGGCAGCGAGACCTCATCTCTACAATAAATCAAAAAATCAGCTGGGTGTGGTGGCGCATGCCTGTAATCCTGGCTACTCGGAAGGCTGAGGCGGAAGGATTGCCGGAGCCCAGCCGGTCGAGGCTGCGGTGGCTGGGAGCGGCCACTGCACTCCAGTCTGGGTGACAGAGTGAGACTCCGACTCAAAAAACAAAACAAAACAAAACAAAACATTTTTAAAAACTGTACTTAAGAACTGTGCTAGGCTTTGAGGATTCAAAGATTAGTAGAATAGCTCCTACCTTTAAGAAGCACAAATCCTAGTGAGGGAAAACAAAATGGTTACCCAAACCAGGTAAAGATCCAACAAAAAAAGATTACTACAGGCCAATATCCCTGATGAACATAGATGCAAAAATCCTCAACAAGATTCTAGCAAATCAGATCCAAAAACACATCTAGCAAATCGGATCTAAAAACACATCTCAAATATCATCCACCGTGACCAAGCAGGCTTCATCCCCAGGATGCAGGACTGGTTCAACATCCGCAAGACCATAAATGTCATTAAATATATCAACAGATGTAAAAATAAGAACCACATGATTATCTCATTAGATGCAGAAAAAGCTTTTGATAAAATCCAGCATTCCTTCTTGATAAAAACTCTCAAACACCTAGGTATAGAAGGAACATGACTCATAATAGTAAGTGCCATCTATAATAAACCCACAGCTAGTATATTGCTAAATGGATAGAAATTGGAAACATTTCCCCTGAAAACTGGAACAAGACAAGACTGTCCACTCTCATCCCTCTTGTTCAACATTATGTTGGAAGTTCTAGCTAGGACAATTAGGCAAGAGAAGGAAAGCAGGGGTATCCAAATAGGAAAAGAGGTAGTCAAGTTATCTCTCTTTGCTGATGATATGATCCTATACCTGGAAGATCAAAGAGAATCTGTCAAAAAAATTGCTTGCACTGATAAAGGACTTTAACAAAGTTTCAGGGTACAAAATAAATGTCCAAAAGACAGTTGCATTTCTATACACCAACAACAAACAGGCAGAGACCCAAATTAAAAGCACAATCCCATTCACAATAGCCACAAAAAAAAATGAAATACCCTCAGAAGCCTGAGGCGAAAGGATCGCCGGAGCCCAGCAGGCCAGGCTGCGGTGACCGGGAGTGGCCACTGCACTCCAGTCTAGGCGACTGAGTGAGACTCAAAAAAAAAAAAAAAAAAAAAAAAAGAAATACCTTGGCATTTTCCTAACTAGAGAAGTGAAAGGCCTTTACAATGAGAACTACAAAACACTGCACAAAGAAATCCAAGAAGACAAAAACAAATGGAAAATATTTCATGCTCATGGATAGGAAGAAACAACATTGTTAAAATGTCTATCCTTCCAAAGGCAATCTACAGATTCAATGCAATACCCATTAAGTTACCTGCATTATTCTTCTCAGACCTGGAAATGACAATACAGAAATTCATACGGAAACATAAATGACCATGAATAGACAAAACAATCCTTAGCAAAAGAAACAAAGCAGGAGGTAAGACCACTTCCAGAATTCAAACTTTACTGTAAGGCTACAGTAATCAAAACAGCCTGGTGTTGGTACAAGAACACACACATAGACCAATGGAACAGGATAAAGATTCTGGAAGCAAAGCCTCAATTCCTCAAACAACTCATCTTTGACAAAGCCTCCAACAACCACCACTGGGGAGAGAAGAACCTATTCAGTAAATGGTGTTGGGAAAACTGACTGAACACATGCAGAAGATTGAAACAGGACCCCTACCTATCACCATACACAAAAATTAACACTAAATGGATCAAAGACCTAAACGTAAAGCCTCAAACTATAAGAATCTTAGAAAATGCAGGAGACACTCTTATAGAAATTGGAACTGGCAACCAGTTTCTCTTCAGAACCCTAAATGCCCATACCTCAAGAAATAAGATAGAAAATTGGGATTTCATCAAACTGATGAGCTTCTGCAAAGCAAAAGAAACCATCAAGAGAGCAGGGAGAGAGCCCACAGAATGGGAAAAAATATTTGCCAACTGTATATCTCACAAAGACCTAACATCTAGAATCTACAAGGGACTCAACCCTCCAAAAGGAAAAAAAAACAAACAAACAGCCCCATTAAAAAGTGGGCAAAATACATGAATAGATACTTCTCAAAAGAATATATACAGGCAGCCAACAGACACATGAAAAAGTACTCACCCTCACTCATCATCAGAGAAATGCAAATCAAAGCCACATTGAGATACCAACTAACCCCAGTAAGAATTGTCATTATTAATAAAACAAACAACAACAGATGCTGGCAAGGATGTGGAGAAAAAGGAATGCTTCTACACTGCTGGTGGGAATGCAAACTAGTGCAACCTCGTTGGAAAACAGTGTGGTGATTTTTAAAAGAACTAGAAATGGACCTTCCATATGACCCAGCAGTTCCCCTATTTGGAATATACTCAGAGGAACTCAAATCAAATCAACTCAAATCTACAAAAAAGTTACCACACATATGTTGGTTGCAGCTCTATTCACAAATCTGGAAAAATATGGAGCAAAAATGTGGAACCAACCATGCTGCCCATCGAAGCTGGACTAGTTTTAAAAAATATGGTGCATATACACAATGGAATATTATGCAGCCATAAAGAAGTACAAACATGTGGACTTCGCAGCAACTTGGATAGACTTAGAATCGATCATACTAAGTGATCTAGCACAGAAACAAAGAACAGAGTACCATATGTTGTCACTCATAAGCGGACCTTGAACAATTATCATCCTACTATAAGAAAGAGATTGGCTGTAATGGGAAACTGCCAGGGGTGGGGGATGGGATTGGCAGTTGAGGGAAACTACTAGGGGAGGAAGGGACATACCTCATCAACAAGAGTACCTGCATAAACACGTTTGTATACCTAACCCTGAATTGTACCCCGCATCTTTTAAAAAAATGGTTAGTTCAATGAGAGAGATACACACAAGTATTACAGACCCTCCTTGGGTGGAGTGAGAGTTGGGTGTTAAGAATTAGACACAGAGAAGGCTTCATAGAAAAGTGTCAAGAGCTGAGCCACAAGGATAATTCATTACTAACCAGAGTAAGAGGTCAGAGGGGGGAAAGAGGCATATTTCAGCAAAGAAACACATGAGTAAAAGTAAGGAAGGAGACACTGAGACAAGTATTCAATGTAGCATGCTAAATTTTAAAGTATAATACAGAGTGTGTTGCCATGCATATGACACAATGGACAGGAACAAATTAGGAGGGGCCTTTGACATATGCATACATGCAAAAATCCATCACCACACTCAAGACAATAAGCATATTCCTGACTCAAAAGATTCCTCATGGCCTTCTGGGATCCCTTTCCCCTACCCTTCTGTGCTCTCCTACTACTCACCTCCTGCCCTTCCCCCATCCATCCACATCCCCAGGCAATTATTGGTGTGCTTTCTGTTGTTATAGATTCATTTTCATTTTCTAAAATGTTATATAACAGGAATCATACTCCTTTTTATCTACCTTTTCACTCACCATAATTATTTTGAGACTCACCTATGCTGTACTGTGTATTAATAATAGTTTATTCCTTTTTATTGCTGAGAAGTATTGCTGTGCTATTATACAATTATACCACAGTTTATGTATACATTTACCTGTCAATGGACATTTGGGTTTTTGCAGTTTCGAGTTATTACAAATAAAACTATGAACATCCCTATACAAGTCCTTGCATGGACATATGTTTTTGCTTCTCTTGGGTAAATATCTAGTAGTAAAATGTTTAACTTTTTATAAAACTCACAATCTGTTTTTCATCATGAATATGCCATTTATATTATATTTCCATCAACAGTGTTTAAGAGTTCCAATTTCACCACATTCTTGTCATCACTTGGTATGGTCAGTTTTTTAAACCATTTTAGCCATTCTAGGAGGACGTGTGTAGTGGCATCTCATTGTGGTTTTAATCTGCATTTCTCTAATGACTAATAAAGTAGAGAATTTTTTCATTTGCTTATTTGCCATCCATTGTAGTATCTTCTTTGATGAAGTGACTGTTCAGACCTTTTGTCCATTTAAAAAATTGGGTTGTTTATTTTCCTACCATTGAGTTTTAAGAGTTCTTTTTGTACTCTGGATACAAGCCTATTATCTTATCTGTGATTTGGAAATATTTTCTGCCTTCTATGGCTTGTCTTTTTATTCTCTTAACAGTGTCTTTTGGAGAGCAGAAATTTTTAATTGTGAAGAAGTCCAATTGATCAATGTATTGTGCTTTTGGTGCCTTATCTGAGAACTTTTTTTCTAACCAGGTTGCAAATACTTTTTTTGTTGTTTTTTGTTTCCTGGATTATTATAGTTTTTGGTTTCACATTTTTCTATGATCCATTTTTAGTTATAATTTGATAGGTGAGAGATTTAAATCTCAGTTCTTTTTTGCATATCCAATTGTTTCAACACCTTTTGTTATTTTAAAAAAGTATTCTTCCTTTCTCTAATGTATGAATTTTGCATCTTTGTTGAAAATTAGTTGTCTATATATGTGTGGGCTCTATTCTATTACCTTGAACCATTTATCAAATAAGTTAATGCTATGTTGTCTTTATTGTTGTAGCTTTATAATGAAATTAGGTAGTGTTTGTTCTTTAACTTTGTTCTTTATCAAATGTATTTTTACTATTCCAAGTCCTTTACATTCTCAAATAAATGTTAGAATCAATTTCTGAAGGTCTAGAAAAAAAAAGTCTGCTGAGTTATTGATTGGAATTACAATTTATAGATAAATCTGGGAAGAACTGACATCTTAACAATATTGTCTCCTAATCCATGGATATGGTATCTCTCTTCATTTATTTACATCTTTTCAATTTTTCTCAGCATTTAAAAAAATTTAGTGCCCAGGTCTTTCACAATTTTTGTCAGATTTATCCTTTACAAAATATTCGATGTTTAATTATTGCTAGTGTATACCATACTACTGATACTGATTTTTGTAGATTGAATCTTGTACCCAGCAATTTTGCTACACTCACTTGTTAGTTCTAGTAACTTTTTTGTAGATTTCTTTAGATGTTCATCAAAGACAATTATGTCATCTGTTAATAAGGTTAGTTTTACTTTTTTTCTTTTCAGTTACTATGCCATTCTTTTCATGCTTCATTTCACTATCTAGAAACTCCAATACAATGCTGAATAGAGTGGTAAGAGTGGAAAGACTTGTCTTTTTCCAAACATAAGGAAAAGGCATTTGGTTTTATACTTTTAAGTATATTAGCTCTATGTTCTTCATAGATTCCTTTTATAAGGTTGAGGAAGTGTCCTCCTAGTTTGCTGATAGTTATTGTCAGAAATAGATTTTGAATTTTGTCAAATAAATGTTCTACATCTATTAAGATAATTTGGTTTATTTTTTAGTTTGTTAATGTGGTTAATTAAATAAATGTTTTAATGTTAAAATAATCTTGCATTCCCAGGATTAACTCCACTTGGTCATGATTTTGTATCCTTCTTCTGTATTGTTAAGTTTTTTTTTTTTTAAGTTGGAGTCTCACTCTGTCACACAGACTGGAGTGAAGTAGCATGTTCACGGCCACTATAGCCTCAACCTGCTGGACTCAGGTGATCCTTCAACCTCAACCTTCCAAGTAGCTGGAACTATAGGTGCACACCATCATGCCCAGCTAATTTTTTGATTTATTGTAGACAAGGTCTAGCCAAGTTGCCCAGGCTGGACTTGAACCCCTGGGCTCAGGCAATCCTCTCACTTCAGTCCCCCAAAGTATTGGGATTGCAGGTGTGAGCCACTGTTCCTGGCTGTTCGATTTTTTAAAAATTAAAATTTTGTTTATAATTTTTATTTTCATGCTTCTGAGTAAGGTTGGTCTGTGGTTTTATTTCTTGTGATGTCTTTCTCTGGTTTTGGTGTCTGATAATTCTGTACATAAAGATAAGTTGGGGGAGTGTACCCTTCTTTTCTATTTTCTGGAAGATTTTGTATAAAATTGGTATTATTTATTTCTTGCATGTTTAGTAGAAATCATCAGTAAGGCATCTGAATTAGAAATTTTCATTATGGAAAGCAACTTCAAATTCTTATTAGATATAGGACTGTTCTGGCAATCTATTTCTTGAATGAGATTTGGTAACTTGTGTCTTTCAATGAATTTATTATTTTTATTTAAGTTGTCAAATTATTGGCATAAATCTGTTTATTATATTCATTTACTATCCTTTTACTATCCATGGAATTTGTTGTTTGATACCTCTCATTCCTACTGTTGATAATTTTTGTCCTCTATTTTTTAATCGATTACCTGTGTAGAAGTTTACTCATTTTTTATATTCTAAAGGAAAGTGCTTTTGATTGTATTAATTTTTTAATTGTTTTTTCATTTTCTAGATAACTGAATTATTATATCCTTCTTTCTACTTATTTTAGGTTTAATTTGTTACACTTTTACTAGTTTCTGAATGAAAGCTGAGGTCATTAATTTTAGACTATTATTCTTTCTAATATAGATATTTGACATGACAAATTCCCTTTTAAATATTGCTTTAGTGGCATCCACATAGTGACATGTATGTATTTATTTATTATACACTTGTGGGACACAAGTGAGAAGTTACTACATAAGTAGGCTGCATGCAGGTAAAGTTTGGATTTCTGGGTGGCCTTTACTCCCCTTGGCAGTGTACTAGGTACACTCTGTGTTGTGTTGTCACATGCCCCTCCACCTCCACTTTTCCTCCCTCCCTTAGCAGTGCCCAGTGACTGCTGAACCCACTCTTGTGCTAATGTGACTATAGATCGGGGCACTCTTATAAGTGAAAACGTGATATTCAGTTCTTTGTTTCTGTGTTATCTCATTTAGTATGATGGTCACCAACTACATCTAAGTAGCTCCAAAGGTCATGATTTTGTCCTTCTTCATAGCTATGTAATACTCCATCATGAATATGTATCACATTTTCTTTATCCAGTCCACCTTCAATGGACAGCTGAGTTGGTTCCATGTTTTTGCTATTGTGAGTAGTGCAGCAATAAACTTACACCTGCAGGTGTCTTTTTGGTAGAGCAGTTTATGTTCCTCCAAGTATATTCCAAGAGAGAAATTCCTGGATCATATGGAAGAGCCATTTTTAGTTCATTTAGGAATTTCCACACTGCTTTCCATAGAGGTTGAACCAGCTTACATTCCCACCAACAATGTAGAAGTGTTTCCTTTTCTCCACAGCGGTGCCAGCACCTGTTGTTTTTTGACTTATTAATGATAACCATCCTTACTGGAGTTAGGTGGTATCGCACTGTAGTTTTGATTTACATTTCTCTGATGATTACTGAGACTGAGCATTTTTTCATGTGTTTGTTGACTGCTAAGATGCTGTCCTTTGAGAAGTATCTGTTTATGTCTTTTGCCCACTTTTTAATGGGTTGTTAGTTTTTTTCTTTCACTTCATTTGAGTTCTTTGTAGATCCTGGATGTTAGGCATTTGTCAGATGAATAATTTGCAATTTTTTTCTAGTTCTGTGGTTGTCTCTTTACTCTCTTGATGGTTTATTTTGCTGTGCAAAAGCTTTTCAGTTTGATGAAGTTCCACCTGTCTAAGCTTTTGTAGCATTTGCTTTTGGGCACTTAGTCATGAATTCACTGCCTACTCTGATGTCCAGAAGGGTATTTCTATGTTTTCTTCTAGGATTTTTATAGGTCAAGATTTAATGTTTAGGTCTTTGATCCATTTTGAGTTGATTTTTTAATATGGTAATAGTTAGGGATCTAGTTTCGTTCTGCATGTGGTCAGTCAGTTTTCCTAGCATCATTTGATAAATATGGTTTCCTTTCACTAGCAGTTGTTATTGGTGGCTTTGTTGAAGATGAATTAGTTGAGAGACCATGTTTTTGCTTTCAGAATTTCTGTCCTGTTCCACTGGTCTATGTGTCTATTCACGTACCAATATCAGGCTATTTTGGTTACTGTAGTCTTGTGATAAAGTACAAAGTCTGAAAGTCTGATACCTCCCACTTTGTTTCTTTTGCTAAGGATTATTTTGGCTATTTGTGCTCTTTTTTGTTTCCATATGAACTTCTGTATTGTCATTTCCAGGTCTGAACAAAATGATGTTGGCAATTTGATGGGTATTGCATTGAATCTACAGATTGCCTTGGGAAGGATGAACATTTTGACAATATTGATGTTTCCAGTCCATGAGTATGGGATGTTTTTTTCCATTTGTTTGTCATTCATGATTTCATTGAGCAGTGTTTTGTAGTTCTTCATGTAAAAGTCATTCACTTCTCTAATTAGGTGGATGCCAAGGTATTTTATTTTGTGTGTGTGACTATTGTGAATGGGACTGTGCTTTTTATTTGGTTATTTGCCTGCTTGTTGCTGGTGTATAGGAATGCAAATGTCTTTGCCCATTGATTTTGTAAACTGAGACTACCAAAATCGTTTATCAGTGTAAGGAGGTTTTTGACAGACTCCCCAGGGTTTTCTAAATATAGAATCATACCGTCCACAAAGAGGGATAGCTTGACTTCCTCTTTTCCTATTTGGATATCCATGTTTTCCTTCTCTTGTGTAATTGCTCTGGCTAAGACTTCAAGCACTATGTTGAACAGATGGGGCAAACGTGGACATCCTTATCTTGCTCTTGTTCTTGCAGGGGAATGCTTTCAGCTTCTGCTTATTGAGCAAAATGTTGCCTGTATATTTATCATAGGTGTGGCTCTTACTGTTTGAGGAATGCTCCTTCTATGCCTAGGCGCTCAAGAGTTTTTTTTACCAAGAAGGAATGCTGGATTTTGGCAAATGACTTTTCTCCATCTAATGATATAATCATGTGGTTCTTGGTTTTACATGTTAATGTGCTAAATTACATTTATGATCTTGCTGATGTTGATCCAGCCCTGCATCCCGGGAATGAAGTTCACCTAGTCATGGTGGATGATCTCTGAGATGTGTTGCTGGCTCCTGTTTGCTAGAATCTTGTTGAGAATTTTTGCATCTAATGTTCATCAAGGAGATTGCTCTGTATAATTCTCCTTGCTTGTTGGTTCTTTGCTAGGTTTGGATAGCAGTTTGCTGTTAGTTTAATAAAATAAGTTTGGGAGAATTCTATCATTCTTGATTGCCTGGAATACTTTGAAAAAAGGTGATATTAGTGCCTTCTTGTATGTCTTGTAGAATTCAGCTGGGAAGCCATCTGGTCCAGGGCTAGTTTTAGAAAGGAGATTTCCTATGACTGAGTCAATTTCCTGGATTGTTATTGGTCTATTTAGAGTTTCAATTTCTTCTTGTTTCAACCTTGGCAGGTTGTGTGATGGCAGAAATTTCTCTGTTTTCTTTAGGTTTTCTAGTTCATATGCATACAGATGTTCATGGTAATCACTGACAATCTTTTGAATTTCTTCAGGGCAGTTGTGACTTCACCATTTGCATTTCTAATTCTGCTTGTTTGCAGTTTCTCTTTTTCTCTCTGTCAATCTTATTTATTCTTTTGAAGAATCAGATTTTTGTCTTGATCCTTTCTGTGGTATTTTTGTCTTCTATATCCTGCAATTGTGATTTTATCTTGATTAAATGGGTTTTTCTACTGAAGATTGGATATGGATGATCTTACCCTTTCAGTTCCCTTAAGTGTGACATTAAACTGTTTACTTGTGATCTTTCTGTTTTCCTGATGTGTGCATGTGATGCTTTAAATATTTCTCTTAACACTGCTTTTATGGCAGCCCAGAGATTCTGATAAGATGTGTCTTGGGTTTTGTTTGTCTAGATTTCTGTGTTGACTCAGAAACCATTCAGCAGTGTGTTGTTTAGTGTCCATAGTTTGTGTGTTTTGGGAAGATCTTGGTGGTGATATTAATTTTTATTTCACTGCAATCTGAGAAGATGCATGGTGTTATTTTGATCTTTTGAAATTTGTTCACACTTGATTTATGTCTGAGAATTTGATCGATCTTGGAGTATGTTCCATGTGCTGATGAGTAGAATGTATACACTGCAGATGTTGGATGGGTTGTTCTGTAGATGTCTATTAAGTACATTTGATCAAGTGCCAAGTTAAAGTTGCAGATCTCCTTGGTTTTTTGCCCTGATGATCTATCTAGAGCTGTAAGTGGAATATTTAGGTCTCCAACTCTGAGTCTGTGAGAGTCGATGTCCTCTCTTAGTTTACTTAGCAGTTGTTTTAGATAACTTGGTGTTCCTGTGTTGGGTGCATATATATATATATATATATATATATATATATATATATTATTAATCAATATTTTTCATTTTGGTATTGTGGGGTACAGTTAAGGGTTAGGTATACAAATATGTTTCGTTCAGGCACCCTTGTTGATAAGGGGTGTCTCCTCGCCCCCAGATAGATATCTACTACCGTTCATCCCACCTCCCTCTCCCTCCCCCCTATAGTTTCCCACCACTGTGAGTCCTTTTCTTATAGTATTATGATAGATGTTCAAGGTCCACTATATGAGTGAGAACATGTGATACTCAGATCTTTGCTTCTGTGAGTGGTCACTCAGTATTATAGACTCTAGTTCTATCCAGGTTGCTGTGGAGTTCATGATTTTGTTCTTTTTTATGGCTGCATAGTATTCCATCATGTATATGTACCACATTTTTAAAATTCAGTCCTCTTTTGATGGACAGCATGGTTGATTCCAGGTTCTTGCTATTGTGAACAATGCTGCGATAAACATACATGTGCAGGTATCTTTTCATAAAATGATTTGAGTTCTTCAGGGTATATTCCGAGTAGGGGGGTTGCGGGGTCATATGGGAGGTTGATATTTAGAGCTTTTAGGAATTGCCACACTGTTTTCCACAGAGGTTGCACTAGTTTGCACTCCCACCAACAGTGTAGAAGTGTTCCCTTTTCACCACACCCTCTCCAGCAACTGTTATTTTTTGAGTTATTGATAATTGCCATTCTGACTGGAGTTAGGTGGTATCTCAGTGTGGTTTTGATTTGCATCTCCTTGATGATTAGTGAGGTTGAACATTTCTTTCCTTTTTTTTTTTGAGTTGGAGTCTCACTCGGTCACCCAGACTGGAGTGCAGTGGCCACTCCTGGATCCTTCTGCCTCAGCCTTCCAAGTAGCTGGAATTACAGGCATGCACTACCACGCCCGGCTGATTTTTTGATTTATTGTAGAGATGAGGTCTTGCTGCCCAGGTGGGTCTCGAACCCATGGGCTCAGGCAATCCACTCACCTCAGCCTCCCAAAGGCGCGGGATTACAGGCTGAGCCACCAAGCCCGGCTGAGGTTGAACATTTCTTCATGTGTCTGTTGGCTGCTCAGATGTCTTCCTTTGAGAAGTGTCTGTTCATATCTTTTGCCCACTTTATAATGGGGTTGTTTGTTTTTTTCTTTTCAGCATGTTTGAGTTTCTTGTAGATCCAAGATTTTAAGCCTTTGTCGGACCTGGAGTTGGCAAATACTTTTTCCCAGTCTGTGGGCTGCCTCCCTGCTCTCTTGATGGTTTCTTTGGCTTTGCAGAAGCTTGTCAGTTTAATGAGGTCCCACTTGTCTATCTTATTCCTTATGGCCTGTGGGTTTCGAGTTTTGTTCAAGAATTGGATGCCAGTTCCAATTTCCATGAGGGTATGTCCTTCATTTTCTAAGGTTCTTATGTTTGAGGTTTTATATTTAGGTCCCTGATCCATTTGGAGTTAATTTTTATGAAGGGGATAGATAGGAGTCCTGTTTCAATCTTCTGTACGTGGTCAGTCAGTTTTCCCAGCACCATTTACTGAATAGGTTCTCCTCTCCCCAGTGGTAGATGATGGAGGCTTTGTCGAAGATGAGTTGGTTGAGAAATTGAGTTCTTGCCTCTGGAATCTCAATTCTATTCCATTGGTCTATATGCCTGTTCCTATTCCAATACCAAGCTGTTTTGATGACTGTAGCTTTATAGGAAAGTTTGAAGTCTGGTAATGTGATACCACCTGCTTTGTTTTTTTTGCTGAGGATTGTTCTGGCTATTCTTGGTTGTTTGTGTTTCCATATGAATTCCTGTATTGTTTTTTCTAGCTCTGAGAAGAATGTTGCTGGTAATTTGCTGGGTATCGCATTAAATCTGTAGATTGCCTTAGGTAGAATGGACATCTTTATACTGTTGATTCTTCCAATCCATGAACATGGGATATTTTTCCACTTGTTTGTGTCATCCTTGATTTCTTTGAGCAGTGTTTTGAAGTTTTCATTGTAAAGGTCTTTCACATCTCTGGTTAGGAAGATGCCAAGGTATTTCATTTTTGTGTGTGGCTATTTTGAATGGGATTGTGTTTTTTATTTGGGTTTCTGTTTATTATTGGTGCAAAGAAATGCAATTGTCTTTTGCACATTTATTTTATACCCTGAGATTTTGCCAAAGTCCTTTATCAATGCAAGGAGGCTTTTGACAGGTCCTGTTAGGTTTTCAAGGTACACAATCATGTCATCAGCAAAGAGGGATAACTTGACTTCCTCTTTTCCTATTTGATTACCCCTGATCACCTTCTCTTTTCTGATCGCTCCAGCCAGGACTTCCAATACTATGTTGAGCAGGAGGGGAGAGAGTGAGCATCATTGTCTTGTTCCAGTTTTCAGGGGAAATGTTTCCAATTTTTGTCTGTTTAGGAGTATGCTAGCTGTGGGTTTCTCGTAGATGGCTTTTACTATTTTGAGGTATGTTCCATGTATGCCTAGATGTTCAAGGGTTTTTATCAGGAAAGGGTGCTGGATTTTATCAAAAGCTTTTTCTGCATCTAATGATGTAATCATGTGGTTTTTGTTCTGATGTCTGTTGATGTATTTAATTACATTTATTGTCTTGCAAATGTTGAACCAGCCTTGCACCCCAGGGATGAAGCCTTCTTGGTCATGATGGATGATTTTTGAGATGTGCTGTTGAATCTGGTTTGCTAGGATCTTGTTGAGAAATTTGCCATCTATGTTCATCAAAGATATTGGCCTGTAGTTCTTTCTTTGTTGGGTCTTTACCTGGCTTGGGTATCAATGTGAGGTTGGCTTCATGGAATGATTTGGGGAAGGTTCCATTTTTCCTTATTGCCTGGAATACTTTAAGTAGGATTGGTATCGGGTACGTATATATTTAAGATGGATTTTTCTTGCTGGTGGATCAAGCCTTTTATCATTATATAGTGCTCTTTTGTGTGATTTTTTTGGTAACATTTGATGATTTGAAGTTTGCTTTGTCTGATATCAGAATAGTTCCTCCTTTATTCTGTTTTCCTTTTGCCTGAAAGACCATTTTCCAGCTCCCACATTTGAGCCTTTGGGTGGGTATCCTTTGCAGTGAGATAAGGTTCCTGGAGGCAGCAGACTGTTGGATCATGCTTTCTTATCCAGTTTGCCACTCTGTGTCTGTTCAGTGGTGCATTTAGTCCATTCATGTTCAAATTGATTATTCAAATGTGAGAGTTTATCCCTGTCATTGGGGTTTTAAGGGGCTGCTTTGTTTCCTTTTTGCTTTTGTATTTAAATATATTTCCATTTTTGTGTATGTTTCTGTATACTCTGTGCTTGCCTGGATTTTTGTAATGGATATGACCTTTCTTTTTTTTTCCCCCCTGTGTTCAATGCCTTCTTAAGCACTTCCTGTAGAGCTGGTCTGGAGGTGGCACATTCTCTTAGGGACTAGATGTTTGGGAAGGATTTTAATTCTCTGTCACTGATGAATCTTAGCTTGGTGTGGTAGGAAATTCTTGGCTGGAATTGCTTACCTTTAAGAATGTTAAAAATTGGATTGTCAGCCGGGCTCAGTGGCTCAGCCTGTAATCCTGCGCCTTTGGGAGGCTGAGGTGAGTGGATTGCCTGAGTCCATGGGTTCAAGATCCGCCTGGGTGGGCGAGACCTCATCTCTACAATAAATCAAAAAATTAGCTGGGCGTGGTAGTGCGTGCCTGTAGTTCCAGCTACTTGGAAGGCTGAGGCGGAAGGCTGATCGCTGGAGCCCAGCAGGTCGAGGCTGCGGTGGCTGGCAGCGGCCACTGCACTCTGGTCTGGGTGACAGAGTGAGACTCCAACTCAAAAAAAAAAAAAAAATTGGATTGTCCCTTCTGGCTTGTAGTGTTTCTGCATATAATTCTGCAGTGATTCTGATGACTCTTCCTTGGTAGGTAGTCTGACCTTTCTCTCTTGCTGCCTTTAGAATTTTTTCTTTCATGTTTACTTTGTGCAGGCAAAGTATGTGTCTTAGGGTTAGTATTCTTACGTCATATCTTGCAGGGGTCTGAATCTCTTGTGCTTAAATGATTGACTCTCCAACAAGATGTGGAAAGTATTTTTTAGATGACTTCATGGAGTGTTTGTCCCATGTTGCTTTCAGTTTCCCTTTCGGCTTCAGGGATACCAATCAGGCATAGATTTGGCTCTTGACATCGTACCACATCACTTTCTTTTTTATCTTTTTTTCCCTGTTTTGACAGACTGGGTTAATTCCATATTTTGGTCTTCACCCTCTGAGAGTCTGTCCTTTGCTTGGTTGATCCTGTTTCCTATGCTTGTTACTTTGTTTTTGATTTCCAGGATGGAGTTTTTCATTTCTATTATTTCAGAATAGGCTTTTTCTGAAATTGGTCAACTCTGCCTTTGCTTCCTGTACAACTTTGGTGAGTTTTGCTTCCAGTTTCTCTTGGTTCACTCTGTTCATTTTAGTCATCCAATCTCTGATTTCTGTGACTGTCATATGGGTCAGATCATTTGAGGGGATTTCCATTGTTTGTGCTCTTATACTTGCTTTTTTGGGTGCTGTCTCTTTAGTACTCTGAGGATTGCCTATATTTTTTAATTGATTTTTCCTCATTTGTGACAGACATTTCTTCCCACTCTGTAATTCATTTTGATTTTCTTGCTCTGAAGCTAATCACTGACTCTCTGTTCTAGAGCCCTTTTGGTGGTCCCATATAGGTCACTCAGTGAGATGGAAAAGGGCATTCACTTCTGATCCTTGTGCCATCCTGTGGCAGGTTTCTCAACTGTAGCTGTCTCTGCTGCTAGCACTTTGCAGAGAGAGGGTGGGGGGTATGCCTTGCCCCATCTTCTGTCTGCAGTGTGTATCCCAGAAACCTCTCACCAAGAAAGGTTTCAGGTGTCTTTTTTGTCACTCTCTCCCTGTTCAATTCCACAATCTTCTCTTGAAAAAGAGTGATTTTCCTGCTATGGGGGAGGGAGAAGTGGATCTGGCCTGTAGGCACAGTGGACTTGGAGGCGATTCTTCCTGATCTATCTGGAAAGATGAAGTGTGTACCAGCAAGGTTTACCCTGCAGGTGGGCTTTCCCTGCCTGAGAGCTGTCCAGTGGCATGCTCACACTGGCCGATTCACAGAGACTGTCACAGCACAGGATTTTTTCCCCCATTCTGCTTGGGGTCCAGTTTCCTACCACTGTTGCCTGACTAGGACTCCTTCCACATAGGGCCCATAATTCATGCACAGATGAGAGGGGATGAATGGACCCAAAGCATCTTGGGTACACTCACTCACTCTCATTCACTGGGCAGGGCTTCAGTTCCTGTGCAAGCCTGGTGAGTGGTTGGGTATGGGGCATCTGGATTCCTGCATCTGTTGTTTTCTGGTTTCTTTATGTTCAAAGAGACCTTTGCTGGGTGCTTTACCTGTCCAAAAGTGTTTGAGATGTCTCCGTCTATCAGTGACTTGGTCTTTACTCTCTGCCTTGCTCGGTGAGAGTGGCACTGGTCTGCTGCTCCATGGTGGTGATCTTAAATCTGGGATTCTGTTTTTTATTTGATTATCTGCCTGTTTGTTGCTGGTGTATAGAAATGCAACTGTCTTTTGCACATTGATTTTGTAACCCGAGACTTTACCAAAGTGTGCGGGGGCTTTTGACGGACTCCTTAGGATTTTCTAGGTATAGAATTGTATCATTCACAAAGAGAGGTATCTTAATGTCCTCTTTCCTTATTTGGATGCCCCTGATTTCCTTCTCTTGTCTAATTACTCTTGCTAGGACTTTCAGCACTGTGTTGAATAGCAGGGGTGAGAGTGGACATTCTTGTCTTGTTCTCATTCTTAGGGGAAATGCTTCCAGTTTCTGCCCATTGAGTAAAATGTTGCCTGCAGGTTTACCATAGATAGCTCTTACAGTTTTGAGGAATGTTCCTTCTATGCTTAGGTGCTCAAGAGTTTTTATCAGGAAGAAATGATGGATTTTGTCAAATGCATTTTCTGCATCTAATGATATAATCATGTGGTTCTTTGCTTTACATCTGTTAATGAGCTAAATTATGTTCATGGTCTTATGAATGTTGAATTGGCCCCACCTCCCAGGAATGAAGCCCACCCAATCATGGTGGATGATCCTTGAGATGTGTTGTTGGATCCTGTTTGCTAGAATCTTGTTGAAAATTTTTGTGTCTATATTCATCAAGGAGGTCATCCTGTAACTCTATTTCCTTATTAGGTCTTTGCCAGGTTTGGATATAGTTTGTTGTTAGATTCATAGGATGAGTTTGAGAGAATTCCATCATTCTCAATTGCCTGGAATACTTTGAATAAGATTGATATTAGCTCATCCTTGTATGTCTTGTAGAATTCAGCTGGGATGCCATCTGGTTCAGGTTATTTTTTGGTGGGGAGGGTTTTTATGACTGAGTTGATTTCCTGGATTGTTATTGGTCTGTTTAGAGATTCAATTTCTTCTTGTTTTAACCATGGGAGGTTGTGTGATGTCAGAAAATTCTCCATTTCCTTTAGATTTTCTAGTTTGTTTGCAAACAGATGTTCATAGTGACCTCTGATAATCTTTTTAATTTCTTCAGAGTCCGTTGTGACTTTGCTTTTTGCATTTCTAATTGTGTTTATTTGGACTTTCTCCTTCTTTTTTAGTTAGTCTGGCCAGGGGCTTGTCAATCTTATATACCCTCTTAAAGAACCAGATTTCTGTCTTGTTGATTCTATCATAGTAATCTGTTTTTTCAACTGAATTTGGGATTTAGGTGATCTTGCCTTTCCAGTTCCCTTAGATGTGCCATTAGGCTGTCTACTTGTGAACTATTTTCTTGATATGCATGTGCAATGCTATGATTCTTCCTCTTATCACTGATTTCATGGCATCCCAGAGATTCTGATAAAATGTGTATTTGTTTTTATTTATTTTCAGGAATACTTTTATTTGTCTTGATTTCTGTGTTGACCCAGAAGTCATTCAGCAGCATGTTGTTTAGTGCCCATGTTTTTGTATGATGTGCATTTAAAAGTTTTCTTTTTTTAACTCAAAATTCTTTTAAATTTTCTCTTTGATCCATGGGTTATTTAGAAGTTCATTATTTACTTTTCTAATTTCAGGAGATTTTCTAGAGACGTTTATATTATTGCTTTCTAGCTTAATTCTTTTAAATTTATTGAAACTTGGTTTATGGCCCAGAATAGTTTATCTTGAAATATGTTTTATGTAACCTTGAAAAGAATGTGTATTCTGCTGCTGTTGGGTGGAGTGTTCTGTCACGATCATTTAGTTCAAGTTTACTGATTCCATTGTTCAAATGCTTACTGTTTTTCTATCTACTGATTCTATCAATTGTTGAGTGAAGTGTACTGAAATAGTCAAGTATAATTGTATACCTGTTTGTTTCTTTTTTCAATTCTCAGTTTTTGCTTCATAAATTTTGAAGATTTGTTATTAGTTGCAAAACACTTAGAATTTTTGTGTCCTTTACATCTGGCAGTCCCTTTATCATAAAGTTGTTATCTTCTTTATCCCTGATTTTTTTCTCTGTAATATCATTTATTTTGCACTAATATAAATGCTCCATCTTTTTTCTTTTATTATAGTTAATATGGTATGTCTTTTTCCATTCTTTAAATTTATTTATTTTTTTTTAATATTTGAAATGCATTTTTGTAGGCAACACAACTGGGTCTTTTTAAAAAATCCACCTATTTATCCCTGCCCTCATATTTTGGGTAGTTACAACATTTCATTTACTGTGATGCTGATATGATTCAGACTTAACATATTTGTTTTCTATTTGTCTTACTTTCCTATTTGTTTTTTATTTTCCCTTTTGTTGATTTAGTATATTTATGCTTTCAATCTTGAAGTAATATTACACTTCACATATAATATAGGAACTTTACAACAGTATACTTCCATTTCTTCCTTCTTAACCTCTATGCTGTTGTCATCATAAATTTTACTTTTAAATTTGTTACTAACACAATACAACATTGGTTTCATTTTTATTTAAACAGTCCAGTATCTTTTAAAGCAATTTAATTAATAAGGAAAACCGTTATGTATTTGTCCCTGTAGTTACCATTTCCAGTGCCCTTCATTCATGTAAATCTATAATTCTATCTGGTCTCATTTTTCTTCTGCTTAGAGGATTACCTTAAACATTTCTTGCAATGCCAATGTACTGGTAAGGAATTCTCTCAGCTTTTGTATGTCTTAACATCATTTTTAAGTTATTTTAAATTTAATTAATTAATATTAATTAATTAAAAATTAATTCTAATTTTTTCTTAGTGTGTGAAGCATGTTTTTGTTGGGTATAGACATCTAGGATGACAATTTTCTTCTATTAGTATCTTAAATATGTTGTTCCACTGCCTTCTGGCTTGCCTTTTTCAATTTTAAAAGTCTGTTCTTATCCTTATAATTGTTTCTGTGTACCTGACATGTCTTTTTGTCTGGCTGTTTTTAAGATTTTCTTTTTATCATTGGTTTTGAACTATTTACTTATAAAGTGCCTTGGTATAGCTTTCTTCATGTTTCTTGTGCTTGAAGTTCATTGAGCTTCTTGGCCTGTAGGCATGCTATTTTAATCAAACTTAAGGTTTTTTTCAGTAAAATAATTTCAAATATTTTTCTTTCCATCCCTCTTCTCACTTCAATTTTAAGGACTCCAATGACATGTACAGTAAGTCATTTGAAATTATTTCTCAACTCACCGATGCTCTGTTCACTTTTTAAAAAACTTTATTTTATGTGTTTATTTGGGGATACTTTCTTTTGCTGTCTTCAAGTTCGCTGTTTTTTCTTCCAAAATGTCTAATATGCCATTAATCCAATTCAATGTATTTTTCTTTTTTTTTTGTTTTTGTTTTTTGAGTTGGACACACATTACATTGTAATTTCATTTTTAGAAATTTGTTCTGAGTGTTTTTTGTATTTTTCATGTCTCTATTTTTGTTTTGAAAATATATCTGATTTAATGTCTTTGTCTACTAATCTAACATTTGGGCTAGTTTCAAGTGATTAATTTATCTCCACATTACAGGTTGTGCTTTCTTGCTTTCTGCATGTCTAATATTTTGAGTGAATCTAGATGTGAATTTTTCTTTGTTGAATGCTAGATATTAATTTCTTTTTTTTTTTTTTGAGTTGGAGTCTCACTCAGTTGCCCAGACTGGAGTGAAGTGGCCGCTCCTGGCCACCGCAGCCTCGACCTGCTGGGCTCTGGCGATCCTTCCGCCTCAGTCTTCCAAGTAGCTGGAACTGCAGGCGCGCGCTACCACGCCTGGCTAATTTTTTTGATTTATTGTAAGAGATGAGGTCTTGCCAAGTTGCCCAGGCGGGTCTCGAACCCGCGGGCTCAGGCAATTCACTCACCTCGGCCTCCCAAAGCATGGGATTACAGGCTGAGTCACCGAGCCCAGCGATATTAATTTCTACAAATGTTATTGAGTTTTGTTTTAGGATGCACTTAAGTAGCTTGGAAAGTATTTGATATTTGGAGTCCCTTCTTTTAAGATTTGTTGGATGAAACAGTATTCAGTCTAGAGCTAGATATTCCCTACTACCGAGAACCTTCTGTATACTCTACCCTGCGAACCTTGAGGTTTTCCAGTTTGGCTTGTGGGAATAGGCACCAGTGCTATATGAATACCAGGCATTGCTTGTACAATAACCAGCCTTGGGTAATTATTTTATGTGCATGTGCTCATCAGTACTTAGCTAAATTCTTAATGGGCACTTTGGTAGATTGAATATGGGGCCAAATATATATAAGCGCTTTATAGGGCAAGGATGACTTGGCAGTTGTGATTAAATTAAGCATCTTGAGGTGGGGAGATTATTCTGGATCAGCCTGGTGGGCCCTATCTAATCATGTGGGTCCTTATAATAATGAAGGAGATAAGAGTGGAAAGTAGCAGATGTCATGACAAAAGCAAGGGGTTGCATGATGCAAGAAAGGGACCTTTTGAGCCCTTTGAAAGGAATGCAAGCCCGGCTTGGTGGCTCAGCCTGTAATCCCACGCCTTTGGGAGGCTGAGGTGAGTGGATTGCCTGAGCCCGCGGGTTCGAGACCCGCCTGGGCAGCGAGACCTCATCTCTACAATAAATCAAAAAATCAGCTGGGCTATGGTAGTGCCTGCCTGTAATTCCGGCTGCTTGGAAGGCTGAGGCGGAAGGATCGCCGGAGCCTAGCGGGTCGAGGCTGCAGTGGCCGGGAGCGGCCACTGCACTCCAGTCTGGGCGACAGAGTGAGACTTCAACTCAAAAAAAAAAAAAAAAAAAGAAAAAGAAAGGAATGCGGCCCTGCCAAAAACCTGATTTATACTTTTGACCTTCAGAACTTTAAGAGAATAAATTTGTGTTGCTTTAAGTCACTAAGTTTATGGTAATTTGTCACAGCAGAGATAGAAAATTAATACAGGCACCCTGCAGATTCCTGAGGTTTACTCTCTGCGCAGCTCTTTCTTCTACTTTACTCTGTCCTGCAGACCCTTGTTGCCTTGATCTACTCAGAATCTCAGATCTGCTGCCTCCAGTCAGGAAGTTGGCCAGGCTTTCCCTTTTCTCCCTATGGTTTGGAAACTGTTGATGCAGTAAGGTGAGGCAATCACAGGACTCACATCACTCACTTCCCATCTCTCAGAGGTCACTGTCCTTCATCATTTTATAGTCTGTACATTTTTTAGTTGTTTCGGGTAAAGGAATCAATCTGGTCCCTAGTAATCCATCTTGGCCAGAGGTACATTTTCCAAATATGTAATTTTATATTTTTACTTAATAGATTATTTAACCATAGATGCATCTTATTTTATGAGATATTTTGTCAATATGATACTGATAAAAACCTGAGAAACACTCAAATTCATCATCTACTCCTGATAAAGAGTGGTCCTAAAGACAGAGTCATCATGGGTTCAGTTTAATGAGTGCTGCTAATGTCATATGCCAGTCTTGTGATAAGATCATTTAGCCTTCACATCCACCCTAGGAGGTATAGGTATTGCCCCATTTTACAGAGGAAGAAATTGTGACTAGAACTGTTGGGTTAGTTTCCAGTTCTCACATAGCTATTTAGTGGTATATGTGAGAGTTGAACTCAAGTTTGACCTCAAAGCCTGTGTAGTAAATCATTATACTTTCTTCAATGTCCCAAATATATCCAAATACATCTATAATCAAATTAATTTTATTTTGATTTGATTAAAGTAATGATAAAGATTTTAAAATAATCCTGAGGAATAAGATAAGGCAGAGAGGAAAGATAAGGACAAAGTAAAGTGGTAACAGATAGATATAACTATTGGGTGTTTTCAACTGATAAGTTTGTTCTATTGTGGAACAGAAGTAGCCTATCAGGCTTATCTCCAGCCTAGATGAACTATCCCTCAAGGCCATGTGATTCCTGAGTACCCTGACATTGCAAAGAAGGTACTATGGATTATATAAGCAATCCATACACTGGAAAAGGCTTAGTTTTGATGGAAAAAAAACCCCAACACATTGTCATTCTGCTTTACATATTAGTCTTGTGCACATTTGTAAAATATGAGTCATGTCATAGAACCTTGTTATCTCTGAGAGAAAATTCAAAATTTTGTTCTCTAGAATTCTAGAATCTCTAGAATTGAGGACCAGAGTCTGGGGATTGATGTCTTTACCGGGAAGATATTCTATTTAAAAAAAAAAAAATCAAGTTTTTTTTTTCTTTTCACTACTCCATTGCATTTCTGTTGTCTTGTTTTATCTCTACTATAAGATTGATTTCTTCTGGAGGATAGTTACTACTTACTTATGGTTACATCTTCCACAAAATCTGGAACAGAGAACACATTTCTACCATAAAATAATGGATGAGGCATAGCTATATATTCCTCTTCTCCTGCATCATCCCACTCCCAAACACACTCAATTTTTTACGTGAAGAGTCACAGACCAAACGTAGTGTGTATGTGAGTCTCAGGGCATTTAAGGCAGTGGCTGATCAAGCTTTCTCCATGGCTAATTGAGGAGCTCATCTCTGACCCAGAGCTACCTTTTTGAGTAAGTGCCCAGGCACTTGTCACTAATGCTGCACATGAACTCAAAGCATTGGCCTGGTCTGTCACTGTGATTCACCGTCTTCTAAGTATAGTTTTATTGTTTTATTTTTATTTTACAGTGCTTACTTAAATGTTAAAGATTGTTGGGTAGCTGAATTGGAGTAAAAGTGCGTGTCCACCATGAGTTAATTGATATATAAGTTCAGAAACTAGGGGAGTAGGGAGTTTAGGGAAACTTTCCAGAAAACAGTTATAGCTCAAACCCAAGGTGATGTTGAAAATCCTTGAACCTTGAACATTTGTGCCCTTTAATCCCGGGTACCATTTTGCAGAGTTAGACCACTTACTTCCTCTCTTCTTCTTTCTTTCAGATCAAGAATATCTCAGCATGGGCATGAGTAGCTTGAAATTGCTGAAGTATGTCCTGTTTTTCTTTAACTTGCTCTTTTGGGTAAGTTTGTTTCTCCTGAACATGGTTGATACCAATATCCCTTAGCTAGGCTCTCCTTCTCTCTTCCCTACTATAGAGGCAGGTGTGGAGTAAACCTTATGCATGTCTGGGTCATATCCAACCAGCCTAGGAAAAAGAGGAGTAATAATTTCCTCCCTTCTTCCCAATCTGCCACAGTAGAAGCCTGCAAAGTCATAAGGTGCCAGTGCAGGTATTAATGGAGTCACTGTTTCTCACTGAGAGTTGTAGGTTACTGCTGCTCACAGCTAACATTTATAAGTGAGAAACCTGAGACTGCATTCTGGGTATTGAGAGCCTCTATTTTTCTTGCCTTTTTTTTTTTTGATCCCTTGCAAGAATAGTTGATTGACAAGAAAGCCACCTTTTCTGGGGAAGTTTCATTGTACCCAAAGTCAGCAATTGAAGCTCAGATATAAGATGAATTGGTATTCATGTGTCTGTGAAAAGACTCTTATAAGTTTATATTCTATGGTTTTCTGCCAAGTAGGATGAATTTCCTCAAGTAAGGCATATTCTATACATGGTCATGCTTTCCAAAGAGAAGCCTATGTGTGAGCAATTGAGAGAAGACAAGGAGTGGGGTGTCCAAAGCATAAAGTTAGGCCTATAAGTGGGAACAATATTCTGTGGCTCATAGGAATAATCATTCCTTGGTATCTGGAACTCATTAAGGAGAGGTGTTAGTGGAACTTCACATGAGGAAACTGTGATTGCCTCTCTTCTAGGAGGATGGAGAAACTAAATAAAGAGATTGTTCATGAGAGTCTTGATTAAACCAATGGAAAAGGGTGATTCTAATTTTTTTTCTTTTTGAGTTGGGTCTCACTTTGTCTCCCAGGCTGGAGTGTGATAATGCAATCACGGTTCACTGTATCCCCAATCTCCTGGACTCAAGCAATCCTGCCACCTCAGCCTCCTAAGTAGCTGGGACTACAGGCACGTGCCACCACAACAGGATACTTTTTGTTTTTTTAGATTTTGTAAAGATGAGGTTTTGCTATGTTGCCCAGGTTGGTCTCAAACTCCTGGGCTCAAGCAATCCTCCTGCCTCAGTCCCTAAGGTGCTGGGATTACAGGTGTGAGTCACCATTTCCGATCTTAAAGAAGAATATGAAGAAAGCTTAAGAACCATATTTAGCCTCATAATGTTGTGAGATTCTTCCTTTCAGTTCTGTGGCTGCTGCATTTTGGGTTTTGGGGTCTACCTGATGATTCACAGCAACTTTGGAGTGCTGTTCCATAACCTCCCCTCTCTCACGCTGGGCAATGTGTTTGTCATCGTGGGCTCCATTATCGTGGTTGTTGCTTTCCTGGGCTGCATGGGCTCTATCAAGGAAAACAAGTGCCTGCTTATGTCGGTGAGTCCTTGTAGCAGATGTGATGCCCTGAGGGGGTGGAGATGATGCCTTAAGTCCCAGGCAAGCTGTTTCTTGGTAGATCTAATAAAAGCACAGGGAAATCATAGGAAAATGGGATTGGTACCTTAGATCAGCTAAGTCTATCAAGACAAACAGTATTTCATTCCTGACTGAAGTACCAGCAATAGGTGCAAGGGGTGTTGCTATTCTCTTTGGTAGCCATTTTACACTGTTAATAATGACCTTTGTCATTATAATTCCCCTTCATAGCATTTTATTGTCCCTTTATGTCTGGTTGAAATAAGTGTCATCCATCTGCTAAAATCCTCCTCATGTTAGTGTGTACTTTCAGGATCTGATTCAGAGTCATTAACCGATGGAAGAATAATCCCCAGACACGTCTGGCCCTCCTAAAATGCCAGAGGTGCTTTCCTAGTTCACACCTACACAAAATACTCCACAGTGTGAGTGACCCAACTTAGGCGAGGGCCCAGCCTGCAACCATTGAGGTCTGATGTGAGAGATACTAGAACTTTTTGCTCATTCCCTGTCAGTTAACTATCCTGTTAAGAGGCAGAACAGAGCTAGGTGCAACAGTGCCACTGAATCCATGAGTATGGGTTCTTGATCACCTTGGTTCTTCCTTAAGTCATTTGGTTAATCTTTTTTTTTTTTTTTTGATGAGTTGGCTTTTAACCTGGAGCTAAGAAAAGGAGTAGAAAAACTAATCTAAAAAAAATGTGGTACATATACACAATGGAACATTACGCAGCCATCAAGAAGGACAAACATATGGTCTTTGCAGCAACTTGGATGGGTTTAGAGTTGATCATACTCAGTGATCTATCACAGAAACAAATAACAGAGTACCATATGTTCTCACTCATAAGTGGACCTTGAGCAACTATAATACTATAAGAAAGGGATTGGCAGTAGTAGGAAACTGCCAGGGGAATGGGGTGAGATTGGCAGTCGAGGGAAACTGCTGGGGAGGGAGGGGCATACCTCATCAACAAGGTTACCTGCATAATCAGTGTTTGTATACCTAACCCTGAATTGTACCCCACGTCTTTATAATAATAAAAAAAATCTCTTTTCAGATAGTTCTTAGACTAGTAAGAATAGATGGGAGATAACAGACATGGGGTAAATTTTTAAGCAGTTAAAATTAGTGCGAGGGTAAAAATTTGAAGGAGAAAGAATAAGTGAAAATATGTTTTCTGCTGTGTGAGAGTAGACATCTAAAGCTGGAAGCAAACAAGAGTCAGACCCATTACTCCCATTACTACAGTCCCTCTTGTCCCATCTGTACAGGGCTCCTCTCAAGTTTCACTGCCACCAAGTCTTCCACTCCAAGACAGCTCTGATCTTGTAAAAAGGACCAGGCCCCAAACTCTAAAGACACATGGTTTAGTTTACTGGTCTTTTGCTTAACTGTTTCAATAGGATGATACACAAACTGCTTAATTTATTCAATAGAGGATGTTGTATATGTGTTATGCACATAGTTCTCTCATAAGCACAATGAGTTGGAGAGAACAAAGTTAGAAGACAGTTGATCTGCCCGTTAGAGTCTAGTAGTAGAAAATAACACAAATCCCCCACAAAGCAAAAAAAGGCTTCCCGAGGCCTGAGGAGATGGGAACATCCTACACAAGTGCCAACGTCCACCTAAATGCTCCTAGGAGAGGGTGGGAATGGGGCGAGAACTGGGATCAGTGCCGTAAGCATGTCTCTGCTTTACCTCAGTTCTTCGTCCTGCTGCTGATTATCCTCTTTGCTGAGGTGACCTTGGTCATCCTGCTCTCGGTGTATGAACAGAAGGTAAGCTACAAAGTAACACACTCATTGTCTTATTGCTGGAAGTAGAGAGTATGTCAAGGGGAAGAAGTTGGTGCAAAATAAGTCTCATAATAGAGGTATAAATGAAATAGAAGAATGAAGGAAAGAAAGATTAATTGTAATGGGGGAGAAAAACATTTCATGAAGGAGATTTTATCTGAGTGGTGCCTGAAAGGATGATTGGAAAGAGTATAAGACAAGTTGGTCTTCCTCCTACTTACTTTCTTCTGGGTATCTGACAGTAGAGAGTGTCTATCTCGGCGCCTAAGGATAGCCTTTGCTTTAACTGCCCCTTGGCCTTCTTTGTAAAGCTAGACCTCTGGGAGGTCAAGAGCCTACTGTGTACTTTTCCTTGCCTGCCATGTCACTCTCAACCTGTCTGCCCATAAATGAACAGCCTCCCCTCACTGTTAGTTTTGAGAAGACCACTTGGAAGGGCAGAGCAAGAGGACCCACTAAGCCTGTATTAGAAATTCCTTATTCCTTGAACTCATCTTCTTTTTATCATGTCTTCTCTGCTGGAATGTTCCCTGCCCAGCTGAAAGATTCTGTAGCTGAGGGCCTGACCGACAGCATCCACCGTTACCATTCAGACAACAGCACCAAGGCAGCGTGGGACTCCATCCAGTCATTTGTGAGTACAGATGGAATCTTCTGCAGATCAGCCCAGACTTTATTTTCAAGCCTCAGCCCCTGGGGGCTAGTTCTTTTCACCAGAGATTTCAGAAATCTAGGGTCCACAGCCCTGAGGTCTGGACTACATTGACTATCGCTAA
The DNA here is from genome assembly GCA_027257055.1 of Cephalopachus bancanus. NCBI lineage: Eukaryota > Metazoa > Chordata > Mammalia > Primates > Tarsiidae > Cephalopachus > Cephalopachus bancanus. The sequence continues at coordinate 780,544 of JAPVLO010000292.1, read as the reverse complement.
CAGGGAAGCCTAAGAATCAGTCTGATTGGTATAACGTTCTCTGTGTCCTCTCTTTCATCCTTTTCCAGCTCAGATAGGCTCATTGTCTAAGACCTACTAGGATGTGAAGAAGACTTAAACACATTCATTTATGTATTTTCCAAAATTATACTGAAAATAGTAACTGTATAGTACAAGAAATTTCTGTTGAATCCCCGAATTGTTCAAATCAGGCTTGTTATCTAGCCCCCCCAGCGCCCCATTTCCCTCGGCCCCTCCCCACCCCAAAACATATATATTAGCTCTACATTCTTGATTTGATGTGTTAGGGGATAAAGAAAGGCCAGGGAGCCTTGCATCGGCATCATCTATGTTTCAAACTATGTCACTGTGACCACATGCAGGAGAAGAAAAAATGACGAGGTGGTATAGGAACTGACTCCTGAAGACCAGGGTTGGGTGACCTGCTCAGCCTGTAATCCCGCGCCTTTGGGAGGCTGAGGTGAGTGGATTGCCTGAGCCCGCGGGTTCGAGACCCGCCTGGGCAGCGAGACCTCATCTCTACAATAAATCAAAAAATCAGCCGGGCGTGGTAGCGCATGCCTGTAATTCCGGCTACTTGGAAGGCTGAGGCGGAAGGATCGCCGGAGCCCAGCAGGTCGAGGCTGCGGTGGCCGGCAGCGGCCACTGCACTCCAGTCTGGGCGGCAGAGTGAGACTCCAACTCAAAAAAAAAAAAAAAAAGAAAAAGTCACTTAACTTCTTAGATCTTCAATTATTTATTTTTTTCAACTCAATTAAGGAAACTTTTTATTATATAATTTTCATACACATACAAAAGTAAAGAGAAAAATAGAAAAACAAATCAGTACACATCACCCAGCTTCAAACAGTTAACACTGTGCCTTTATCATCTCACTTAATACCCTACACTTTTTTTGCCAGATTATGTTAAAGCAAATATCAGACATTATATCATTTCACCCATAAAATATAAAAATAAGAACGTCTAATACACCTCAAATTTTATAATTTCTTAATATCGTTAATAAAGTCTGTAATTAAATTTCCTTTAATTTTCTCAAAAAAATTTTACACTGATTTGTGCTAACCAAGAATTAAACAAGGCCTATATGTTCTTAAATAATATGTTTTTCTAATTCTTCTTCTTTTTTTTTTAATTTGGGGTCTCACTCAGACATCCAAACTAAAGTACAGTGGTATTATCACAGTTCATCACAGCCTTGATCTCCTGGGCTCAGGTAATCTTTCTACCTCAGCCTCATGAGTAGCTAGCACTACTATGTCCAGCTTGTTCTGTGATTTTTGTAGAGATGAGGTCTTGCTGTATTGCCCAGGCTGGTTTTGAACTCCTAGGCTCAGGCAATCCTCCTGCCTTGGTCTCCCAATGTGCTGAGATTACATGTCTGAGCCACTGCACTTAGCCTCTAATTCTTTTAAAATCTATAACAATACCCCTCTTTGTTCATGCTGTTTATTTAAGGAAAGAAGTTAGTTATTTGCCCCATAGACTCCCCTACTTTCTAGATCTGACTAGTTGTTTCCTCAAGGTATTTTGGTGTCATGGAGTCTTGTCTTCCAAAAGCCCCATGAATCTAAAAACTTGATGCAATTTCTGCTTTATATTATAGCTGGTACTTCCTATTGCATCATGTAAATAGGCACACAATGTCTGATGATCCTGCTTTCTGTGATCTTAAGCCTGGCTGGTGGGTCCAGGTATGGTCAGCCTAATCCTTCTGTTATGTCCTCTCGGTGACTTATTCTTGATCTGTAAAATGTGACTAAATCAAGCATGCCCTTTCTACTCCACAGAGTTTTTTTGTGAATGAAAAAGTATAGCAGATTTGAAAGTACTTTCTTCCAAGAGGCCAATAATCATCAGACCAGATCTGACCTTTCTGCTATAGAGTCAGATCTGATGGACCTACCTTTTCCTCCCAGGTCCACAGCTTTTTTTCTATTGACTTCCTAACAGTCATGGTTTCTGGGGTTTATCTTTCAGCTGCAATGTTGTGGTGTAAATGGCACAAGTGATTGGACCGGCAGTCCACCAGCAAGTTGCCCCAAAGATCCACAAGTGACGGTAATGTGTTGGCAACATTCCTGTTAATGACCTCTTTGTTTACACTTTTAATTACCTTGGAAACCACAGTCACAAAGGACCTAGACCTTCTGTCCAGAAACAGGAACCTTGAATAAAAGGAATGGCCATGACAACAGCCCCAAGTAACTAGAAAAATCAGAAAACCACAGAAACATGTTCATTTAGACTAGAGATATTATGATTACTCTTGCTACACTAAATTGTTACATTAGAGGGGCACAGTTTGTATGAAAGTGGCAGAGGGTTATGCATATTTCTTGAGCAAGAAGTCGGTTTCCTTATGGTAGAAAGTGAAATTTATAGCACTGAGGTAGAAAAGCTTCTTCCTCTGCTGGCTTCTCTGTTCTCCTTCCTTGGAAATGGCAGGATCCAGTCCTTTAGGAAAATGAAGGAGCAAAGGAGTGAGGAGTTGAAGGAGAAGGAGTTTGTAGAACTGAAGAAACAAACTGTCCACTGTCCATTTGAACCTCCACAATAGGCTTTGAGAAGAAACCAAACTCATCTTTCAACTAGAACATATCCCTAAGGTCTTGGCACTCCATATTACCTACTCCTGAGACTGTTTGAAAACCTTCAAAATTTTTCAGGTCTAGGAGAAAGACTAGGACATCCACCAACCTAAAGCTTTGTAGAGCTGTGATGAATTTACTGGTTGTCGAAGCAGAAACTGAAATGCAGATTAGTTTTAGGATCATGTAGCCTATATTTCTATGTTAATCTTAGGTCAGCACTGAGTTTATAGAGAACATAGGACATCTATTACTAATCTGCCTCTTGGGAGCTAGTTTAACTCAGTGGGTAAGGATCTAGGAATTCTACAATAGGTGCTACTGTAATGTAACAAAACCAGAAAAGTCTATAATATTCTTTATTTTACACCTGTTTCTTCATCCATTCAAAAATAAAAATATAATACCTGACGTAAGTCTTTTTATATTACATAAGGCAACATACTAACTACCGTGTCTTCCAAATAATCCTTTGATAAAGTTGAATGTATCATTTGTACCTGTAATTTTTCCTAGGGTTGCTATGTGAAAGCAATGCAGTGGTTTTACTCCAATTTCCTATATATTGGAATTGTTATCATCTTTGTATGTGTGATCCAGGTAAGCTCTTAACTGTGGGACTATTGTGAAAATTACAAGAGTTAAGTCATGTAAGGTTTTAGTACACTACCAGGTAGATAATATGTGTGCAATAAATGTTAGCTATTTTAATGAGTATATGAGTTCTCTCAGCTAAGTAGCAAATAATTTTCTTGTCCATTTGATTTAAGGCACACAGAAAATATGCTAGAAGAACATTCATCTGGTCAATTTATCCCTCAGAGATATGGGTGATTAACAGTTAAACTAAAAGTCACCCAGTAGAACTCCACTTTGGTTTCTTACTCAGCTGGTCTGGAAAAGACTGACCGATGAAACCTTTCACTTGAAAAATTGATCTTGCATGCTAAAGAATTGATGATGAAAATTATAATCAATTCCCTTTCCACTTCTGTGCTAGTTTGACAGCAAAGGGGGAACTGAGGGTAGTTTTGTATACTTTTTGTTGTCATATTTCTAACATTTTTCTACTTAAGTGTTGGGTATATCACAGATTAGCTAAGACTCAGTCAAGAAACTCAAAGAAAAATAATTCTTTTCTGCTTGAAAACCATGAAGGCATAGAGCATCAGTAGACACAACTCATTGCACACAGTGTTCAGTGAGCAGAACATGACTATACTAGTAGCAGGGTTTCTTTGAATTCCTAAGAAGACAAAAGATGTCCCAATATTTTACACTCTTTTGTTCCCCCCCCCGCACCACCACCACCAGGAGGGATAATTCTAAGAGTTGTGAGAGAAATAGTTTTTTTTATGAATATTTCATATTTTTCCAACTCTTTTTGCAGGTGTTGGGGATGTCCTTTGCACTGACTCTGAGCTGCCAGATTGATAAAACCAGCCAGGCCATAGGGCTGTGACCTACAACTGCCCTATATTGAAGAGACTTGTTTCATCTCTGAAAATATAAAACCATTTATAGCATGACACCCTAAATGATCACATGCTGGACTGTTCTCCTCCCATCTCTGCCCTTTTTGGGTCCCTGTCTTATATAACCAGAGAAAAGTATATTGGTCAGGAATTTCCCACCTCAGGCAGCAAGACACCTTTCACACACTTACGGCAGCCATCATATCTCTTTTTTTTTTTTTTTTTTGAGTTGGAGTCTCACTCTGTCGCCCAGACTGGAGTGCAGTGGCCGCTCCCAGCCACCACAACCTCGCCTGCTGGGCTCCGGCGATCCTTCCGCCTCAGCCTTCCGAGTAGCTGGAATTACAGGCATGCACTACCACGCCTGGCTGATTTTTTTGATTTATTGTAGAGATGAGGTCTTGCTGCCCAGGCGGGTCTCGAACCCACGGGCTCAGGCAATCCACTCACCTCAGCCTCCCAAAGGCACGGGATTACAGGCTGAGCCACCGAGCCCGGCCATCATATCTCTTAAGGTGGTAAAATGAACACCTGAGCATTTTTTAGACACAAGAGGCCAAAAGACCTATAGAACTAATGACTCAAGATCAAAGAGTGGGCCCAGGATATGAATTTTTGCATTTTCCCTTTCCCAAATTAGTCTCCAATCTCTAAGTCATGCCCAGTCTGCTCTCCAAAGTCAAGCAGGATACAAACTGAAGGGTGGTGAGCTGGGGCAGGCTCACTGGACCTTTGTTACAACTCACTGTTTCTCTTTGACTAGTGGCCATGGCTGTAGGAATGACAGAATACTCTTTCTTTAAAGGGCAAAACTTCATTTACATTTCTTTATTAAAGGGTCTTATTGATTTATTCTAAGTCTTTCCAGTGATTCATATCCTGACTTTAACCCAGTCTCTTAGCTGATAATCACATTCAGAGGAGTTCTGGTGCTATTTCTCTGTCAGATAAGGTTTTGCTAATGTATCATTTTAACACTTTGATAAATAAAACTGCTTATACTCTCAACCACAACATTCTCATTTTTATATATCAAGCACTCCTTCCATGACTCAGCCTGATTACCCTGCCAGCAAACCAGGTGCATTAATCATCTATTACTGCAGAACAAATTACTCCAAATTTAGTAGCTGAGAACAACATTTATTGGTTCACAGTGTTTGTGGATCAGGAATCTGGGAGTGGCTTGGCTGGGTGATTCTGGTTCATCGTCTCTCCTATAACAACAATCAAGATGTCAGCCTGAGCTGCAGTCATTCCAGGGCTCAACTGGTAGAAGATTCACTTGCAAGCTCTTTCACTCAGCAATTGGCAGGCCTCAGATCTTTGCCACATGTGTCTTCACAGGGCAGCCTATGACATGGCAGTTGATTTCCCCATATCAAGACATCCAAAAGAGAGTAGGAGACACAGTGCCCAAAACAGAAGCCATAGTCCTTTTATAACCTCAGAAGTGCCATCACATCATTTCTGTCATATTCTGTTTCCTAAAAGTTAGTTGAAAAGTTCAGCTCATACTCAAAAGGAGGAGGTTATACAGGGGTGTAAGTGCTAGGGGTAGAGATCATTGGCAGTCATTGACAGCAGTTCTCAACTTTTTTTGGCAGGAGGGACTGGTTTTGTAGGAGACAATTTGTCTAAGAACTAGGAGGGGTGTGGGAAGGGGGGTGGTTTCAAGATGATTCAAGTGCATTACATTTACTGTGCACTTTACTATTATTGTGTTGAAATATATAATGGCATAATTATACAACTCACCATAATGCAGAATCAGAGGGAACTCAGTTTGTTTTCCTGCAACTAGATGGTCCCATCTAGGGGAGACGAGAGACAGTGACACACAAAATGTGTTGCTTGTGTCTAATCTACTCTGTAATCTCATTTTGGTTGCCATCACGGTAGAAAACCTGCTTCACAAAGATAGGATGTTGGACATGGAAGCAGGATTTTCAGTGCTTTTGTGGCAATCTTAGGAAATTCCACCTTTACTTTAGTCCAGAACATATGGAGATTTGAAGTTGTCTCAAACATACTTTTAAGGCCACCGTCATTTATGATCTCAAGCAGTTGATCCTCTTCTAGCACAAAGAGGATTCACCTGAATTATTCACAAATAGGTTGTGGAAGCATTCCCTCCCAGTTTGGGAGTCTTTTATGGTTGGAAAGTAATACTCAAACTCTTTTGAAACCTGAAGTAGGTGATCATGCACCAGGTAGGAGAAAGAAGGCCTTGGCTCAGTCTCTTTCAAAATCTCTGCTAATATTTGAAACATGTCAAAAATCCCAATGTTCACTCATCGCTCCCATAATTCCAGTTTGACTTTGAATGTATTCACTTTATCTACGATGTGAACACAGTTGTCAATTTCCCCTGAAATGACAGGTTAATTTTGTTGAGTAGGCTCTGCAACCCATGTGCTACCAGTGGTGACTGTTTTTTCTAAAAGAAATCCCTGGAGCAGCTCTCATAACTCAAAAACTCTAGCCAGTGGTCTACTTTTAGAAAGCCATCTCACTTCTGTGTATAGGAAAAGACGTGTTCTCTGCATTCATCTCTTACAGAGCTGCATGAACAGACGTGTGTTAACTTGAATCACATCCTGCAAAATGTTGTTAAGTTCAGGTGACGCTTTTCTGCAAGCCAGCATTTCTCTATGGATGAACAAGTGCATAGACTCATATTCAGATATGACCTCTTTGACCTGAGTAGTAAAAGCAGAAAACTATTGAGTCATGGCAGCCACTCCATCCATACATATACACCAACATAAAACGATCAATTCAGTTTTCCTGATATGTCATCATTCAAAGACTTGAATAGTTCTATAGCTGTGGTATTGGTTGGCAACAAAAGTGCACATAACATATCTTCATGTACATTCTCCTGGAAAATATATAGTATAAAAACAAGCATTGTTGCTGTGTTGTCAACATCGGTAGACTTGTCACCCTGGATTGTGTACCATGACTCATTGATCCTCTCTAACAATTGTGCCTCAATATTCTGTGCTATTTCATCAACTCATCAAGTTATGGTGCTAGCTGGAAGAGGAATACATGCCACCTTTTGAACTGTAGCCTCTCCTAAAGGTTCACGGCAAATGTCTTTATCAGCAGTCAGGATCAACTCTTCACCAATAATGAAGGAATTCCTAGCTTTAGCAATGTGGTTAGCCACTAAGAATCATGCTCTCATTGCACACACATTTAATGAAGTGATGGCCTTTGATAATTGCTTGCCCATTGTGTTCATGTTTGTTTGTTTTGAGAAACTCCAAAGGCTTGTCCTTTATTGCAGGGTGATTGGTCTCCATGTGGTGAAGCAGTTTTGAAGGTTTCCTGACTTTGTTGGATAGCCAGTCACCACAAATTATACAAACAGGCTTGGAGAGTGTGAATCACCTGTTGCAATGAACCAGTAATTTAAATAGGACTCTTGGTATTTTCTTATAAACACAGCTTTCTTTTTGCTGGCAGTCTTAGAGTCTTCTGCTGTCTCATCATTGAGTCTTTCCCCCTTTTCAAAGAAGGTTTCCAGTGATGTTTGTTTTTCAGTCATTTTGGCTAGGATTAGTTTATGGGCTTTGACTGGTACCAGTCCATAGCCTGTTAGAAACCAAGCCACGACTGAGACAAGTGCACAGTGCAGGAAAGAGGCGTGAATAAAAGTGGTAAATAAAATAATGGGCAGGCCATAAGGGGACTAAATTGTCAGATTCTGTCTCAAAGCCTTCCACCACTGGCAGCTGTACAACTGAAGTACATTGATTTACTTGCCACTCACTGATAGGGTTTTGATATGAGTCTGCAAGAAATCGATTTATTGTGGTTTCTGGGCAGTCAAACCTCACTGATAATGTTAATCTGTATTTGTAGCCACTCCCCAGTGCTGCCATCACTGCCTCAGCTCCATCTCAGACCATCTGGCATTAGATTCTCATAAGGAGCACACAATCTAGATCCCTCACGTGTGAAGTTCACAATAGAGTTCATACTCCTATAAGAATCTAAACTGCTATTGATGTGACAGAAGGCCGAGCTCAGAGCTCAGAGAGTAATGCGAGTGATAGGGAGCAGCCATAAATACAGATGAAGCTTCACTTGTTCACCTACTGCTCACTGGGCTAGTTCCTAACAGACCATGGACCCATACCGATAGGGGACCCCTTGATTTAAGAGGTTGCCAACTCCACCATATTAAAAAAAGGAAGGTAAATTGAGTTTTTTTTCTGTAAGCTAAATTGAATTGTTTACATATAGCCACACTTTGTAAGGCAGAAAATTAGAATATACCTAATACACGGCCAAATGAGAGAAGTCAGAGAAACAAGAAGAATTCCATTCTTGAAGTTTTGTGTAAGATCTCCCACCTCCTTTTAAGGAAAGACTCATTTCAGTGGTAGACTTTAGGAAAACCTATATCTTTTGCATTTTCCTGAGGCATAAAAAGGAGAAGAAGAGATATTCCCTTGAGTATCACAAGTATTGAAAGTATCTCACATTCAACATGCACAAAATGAAATTTATCATTGTATATTTCAAACCTGTTTCTCTTCTTTGTTTTTCATATCAGTGAGTTATAACAGCATCCAGCTTGTTTTCCTAGCAGGATACTTGGACTTTGTCTTTAATTCTAGCCTGTTCTTTACTCCCAACAACCAACCATAGTCAGTCATGAAGTTCTAAGGATTCATCTATGAAAATGTATCAAATTCATCCATTCTCATTTCATTTTTTGCCCATATTCTTTCAAAAGTCCACTATCTGCTCTCCTACTATTTGCCATTGGCCCCATCTAAACTATTCTCTATATAGCAGCCAAAGACGTATGTCTGAAATATAAATATAATAAGGACACTTTTATGCTTGAAACCTTAGTGGCTCTTCAGTAAGGACAAAGTCCAGATTTTTTTTATTCTGTCTGCCAGGCCCCTCATGAGGTAACCCACTCTTGGCTCTCCAATCTCCCTCTTGACATGTCCATTCTTTGATTCATTGAAAGAAAACAGCACATAACACTTCTCTGAAGAAGCATGATTAGATTTGCTTTTAAATGTATATAGAACAGTCATAACAAAGCTTTATGAACAAAGGCAAGAAACATCCTTTAATAGCATGTTCACAATACCTGCCCTCAGAGTTCTCTCTTTGTTAAGCATTTCATTAACTGAAAGAAAACAACACATAACACATCTTTTAAAAAGTTTGTTGGATTTACCTTTTTTGCAATTCTCATTCTTGTATTCTATACTTTTATTAGATTAATGTTTGTTTGGTTGTGTTGGGTTTTATCTATACTCCTTGATTTTTCCCACTCAGCCACTGATTTCCTTTATCTGGATAATTCCTACCCTCTCTTTCCTGTAAGAAAGACTTCCCTAATCCCACAAAGTTTAATATTTATTGAGGGATTTCCAAATATGATATACCATACTAAGAGCTTTACAAACATCTTTTCATTTAAATTTTGACAAAAAGTCTCTTGTATGTACCTCCATAGCATACTCATAGGAACTTCATAGATCTTATCACATTCATAGATTTTATCTTAATATATTTTATCACATTTAAATCGTACTTTTATTTGTCTTTATCAACCATCAGCTTGATCAAGTTAGAAAAAGAGAAAATTTCCAACTACAAATAAAAATTTGACCATAATCATAAGTACAGTAAAGATTTTATAGTTAATGAGGGAATATTATGAACAAATTTAGGTTAATTTTATAATGTGGGTGTCATAGATAATTTTCTAGAATAATAGAAGGCATCCAAACTGACTCAGAAAACAGGATTTCTGTTTCTAATAGACAGCAAACTATATTGCTAGATTAAACTTCCCACTATAAACAACTAAAATGCTAGATAAAAACTCTAAAACATTTTCTTTTTTTCTTTTAATCAATATTTTTTATTATGATTTTGTAGGGTACAGTTAAGGGTGAGGTGTACAATTACATTTCATTCAGGCACCCTGTTGATAAGAAGTGTTTCCCCATCCCCAGACAGATATTTGTGACTGTTAATCCCATCCCCCCCCATAGTTTTCCAGTACTGTGAGTCATTTTCTTATAGTATTACATTGGATGTTCAAGGTTCATTATATGAGTGAAAACATGTGATACTCAGATCTTTGTTTCTGTGAGAGGTCACTCAGTATTATAGACTCTAGTTCCATCCAGGTTGCTGCGAAATTCATGATTTTGTTCTTTTTTATGGCTGCGTAGTATTCCACCACGCATATATACCACATTTTTTTAATCCAGTCCTCTTTTGATGGGCAGCATGGTTGTTTCCAGGTTCTTGCTATTGTGAACAATGCTGCAATAAGCATACGTGTGCTGGTATCTTTTTTATAAAGGGATTTGAGGTCTTCAGGGTATATTCCCAGTAGGGGGATTGCGGGGTCATATGGAAGGTCGATTTTTAGAGCTTTTAGGAATCGCCACACTGCTTTCCACAGAGGTTGCACTAGTTTACACTCCTACCAACAATGTAGAAGTGTTCCCTTTTCACCACACCCTCTCCAGCAGCTGTTATTTTTTGAGTTGTTGATAGTTGCCATTCTGACTGAAGTTAGGTGGTATCTCAGTGTGCTTTTGATTTGCATCTCCCTGATGATTAGTGAGGTTGAGCATTTCTTCATGTGTTTGTTGGCTGCTCGGATGTCTTCTTTTGTGAAGTGTCTGTTCATATCTTTTGCCCATTTGATAATGGGTTTTTTTTTTTCCAGCACGTTTGAGTTCCTTGTAGATCCAGGATGTTAAGCCTTTGTCAGACCTGGAGTTGGCAAATACTTTTTCCCAGTCTGTAGGCTGTCTCCCTGCTCTCTTGATGGTTTCTTTGGCTTTGCAGAAGCTTGTCAGTTTAATAAGGTCCCACTTGTCTATCTTCTCTCTTATGACCTGTGGGTTTCGGGTTTTGTTCAGGAATTGGATGCCAGTTCTGATTTCCATGAGGGTATTTCCTTCATTTTCTAAGGTTCTTATGGTTTGAGGTTTTACATTTAGGTCTCTGATCCATTTGGAGTTAACCTTTGTGCATGGGGATAGATAGAGGACCTGTTTCAATCTTCTGCATGTGGTCAGCCAGTTTTCCCAGCACCATTTACTGAATAGGTTCTCCTCTGCCCATTGGTAGGTGGTGGGGGCTTTGTTGAAGATGAGTTGGTTGAGAAATTGAGGTTTTGCTTCTGGAATCTCAATTCTATTCTATTGATCTATATGCCTGTTCCTGTACCAATACCAAGCTGTTTTGATGACTGTAGCTTTATAGTAAAGTTTGAAGTCTGGTAATGTGGTACCACCTCCTTTGTTTTTTTTTTGCTGAGGATTATTCTGGCTATTCTTGGGCGTTTGTGCTTCCATATGAATTCCTGTGTTGTTTTTTCCAGGTCTGAGAAGAATGTTGCTGGTAATTTGATGGGTATTGCATTGAATTTGTAGATTGCCTTAGGTAAGATGGACATCTTCACAATGTTGATTCTTCCAATCCATGAGTATGGGATATTTTTCCACTTGTTTGTGTCATCTTTGATTTCTTTGAGCAGTGTTTTGTAATTTTCATTGTAAAGGTCTTTCACGTCTCTGGTTAGGAAGATGCCAAGGTATTTCATTTTTTTGTGGCTATTTTGAATGGAATTGTGTTTTTTATTTGGGTTTCTGTTTGTTTATTATTGGTGTAGAGAAATGCGATTGTCTTTTGTACATTTATTTTGTATCCTGAGACTTTGCCAAAGGCCTTTCTCAATGTAAGGAGGCTTTTGACAGATTCTCTTGGGTTTTCAAGGTATGCAATCATATCATCTGCAAAGAGAGATAACTTGACTTCCTCTTTTCCTATTTGGAAACCCCTGATTGCCTCTTCTTCTCTGATTGCTCTAGCCAGGACTTCCAATACTATGTTGAACAGGAGGGGTGAGAGTGGGCATCCTTGTCTAGTTCCAGTTTTCAGGTGAATTGGTTCCAATTTTTGTCCATTTAGGAGTATGCTGGCTGTGGATTTCTCATAGATGACTTTTACTATTTTGAGGTATGTTCCCCGTATGCCTAGATGTTCAAGGGTTTTTATCAAGAAGGGGTGCTGGATTTTATCAAAAGCTTTTTCTGCATCTAATGATATGATCATGTGGTTTTTGTTTTGACATCTGTTGATGAATTTAATTACATTTATGGTTTTACGAATGTTGAACCAGCCTTGCACCCCAGGAATGAAGCCTACTTGGTCATGGTGGATGATTTTTGAGATGTATTGCTGAATCCGGTTTGCTAGGATCTTGTTGAGAATTTTAGCATCTATGTTCATCAAAGATATTGCCCGGTAGTTCTCTCTCTTTGTTGGATCCTTACCTGGCTTGGGTAAACATTTCCTAAGAGTATTAAGTTGTAAAGAAAGTAAGAAGTATTCAAGCCAAGTCACAGACCAAGTGATGGTGGGAACCATAGTGATAAGAGGAATTTGAGAACATTTGACAAAGTATAAAAATGAGTTTGCTTTTCATGGCCATAAGTTTAATATATGAGATACAGGAGACACATTCCAAAGTCTTCCAAAGGTAGGAAATCTAAGCAGGTCTCTTCTTCCTTTTAGATCAGAGACCCCAGAGGACTCTACTCTTAGTGAAAGAGTGACCTAGAAATATTACTCACTTTCATCAAAGATTACATAAAAATCTATCTGAAGCTTGACAATTTAGCAAAGGAAGACAATATCCCTGAGAAGTTGAATTCAAAATCTGGCTATCATGTAGACTTAAAGTCCAAATTTATAGTGTTTGAGTTATCAGCAATGTCTCAAACTAAGAATTTAGTTTAAAGTAGTTTCAAACTGCAAATTATCCCAGGCTGGCAGTAGCAAAATGCACATACTTTTTGAAGGAACCCACATTAACACATAAATTTCAAATAGCAAATTTTCATTGAAATTGAACTACTTACAGTCAAAATTTACTAAACACATGAGAAAACCAGGTATTCCTTTAAAAAGAAGGAAATCTTGCCATGTATGACAAAATGGATGAATTGGAAAGACATTATGCCAAGCAAAGTAAGACAGATACAGAAGGACAAATACTACATGATACCACTTATATGGAGACTCTAAAATATTTAAACTCATAGAGTCAGAGAGTATAATAGTGGTTGTCAGGGGTTGAAGAGAAGGAAAAATGGGGAGGTATTAGTCAAAGGACACAAAGTTTCAGTTATACAAAATGAGTAACTTCCAGAGATCTACTGTACAGCATAATGCCTATAGTTAACAATACTCTATTGTCTACTTAAAATTTTGCTAACAGGATAGATATTATACTCAGTGTTTTTATCACAATAAACAAATAAATAGAACAGGAGAAAACTTATGCAAGTGATGGATATGTTTATGATACAAGTAATGGTTTTATGGGTGTATACTTATCTCTAAACTCATAGAGTTGTATACATTAAATATCTGCAGCTTTTTGTATGTCAATTATACCTCAACAAGTGATTTTTAAAAACAAAAAGAAAACAACAGAAACAGAACCGCAAAACTTCAAATATTTGGATTACTTGAGACAAAGTTTAAAATAGCCATGCTTTCCTATATTTAAAGAAATAAATAGCAGCTTTAAAATATGTGCAGAGAAACTAAAGAAAGAGGGGTACTTGCATGATTAATTTTTGTATACCTAACCTTGAATTGTACCCCACATCTTTATAATAAATAAATTAATTAATTTAAAAAAGAGAACTAAAAAGAATAAGACATTCTTTATAATAAAAAATATAAAAATATAAATGGATGTTTTTAACGGCAGATGGTGATCAACTAAAAGAGACTAATAAACAAGAAGATTTATATGAAGAAATCAATCCAAATGTAGCTGTGGTGTGTTGAATGGTGTCTCCCAAAAGATATGTTCAGATCTAAACCCCCATTAAAACCCCTAGTACCTGTGAATGTGACCTTATTTGGAAATAGGGTCTTTGTGGATGCAAGTTAAGGATATTGACATGAGATCATTCTAGATTTAGGGTGCACCCCAAGGCCAACATCTGCTGTCCTTATAAAAGAAAAGAAAAGGAAAGTTAAAACACAGATATACAGAATACCCAAAGGGGAGGCCATATGAAGACAGTGGCAGAGACTAGAGTGATGTGTCTATAAGTCAAAGAACACCAAGGATTGCTGACCACTACCAGAAACTGGGAAAATGACTTGGAATGAATGGTTTTTCCTTTGGAGTATCTAGGAGGAATTATCCCTTGATAAACACCTTGATTTTGGACTTCTGGCCTCCAGAACTATGAAAGAGTACATTTCTATTGTTTGAGGCTACCAAGTTTGAGGCAGTTTCAGCAGCTCCAGAAAGTTAATACAGTAGCAAATCAAAAAGCAGAAGATATGAAAATGAAGTGAAGAAATGATGAGCATACAGTAAGAAAGTAAAACATAAGTGTAAGTGGAGTTCCAGGGAGAGGAGACACAACACAAAGCATAGTAGACACAATGCTTACAGTCATAATAGCTGGGGACATTCTAGAACTGATGAAAGGTACAATTTACAAATTAGAAGGCTAATGAATTACTTTTATGGGGGGGGGAGAAAATCACAGATGCATCATGGCAAACCCAGATAAAAATTAAGAAAACAATGCAAACACATCCTTAGAAGTTGTGGTTCTAATAATGGGCAAACAGAAATGGAATATTAGATGGATTAAGGGGGGATCATGTTGGAGAACTTCCTATCAGCTTCCACCCCCAGAATCAGAACACGTCAGAGTTTAACCCACTGCACTTCCTTAAAACTCTGAGAACTGCAGAATGAACTTCTGTGACTCTGAGCTATGTAGGAAAGAAAAAAAATAACAGAAAAAGCAGAAGAAAACTTTCCAGTGTATTTATGATGACAGAGCAAATCTCCCACGTCTTTGCAATGAGGTAAGCAAGATTTAAATGGACTACTGACTCTTAGAACCTAAACTTGGTTTGACGTGGTCCCAAACATTCCCCAGACTACCAAGAGAAGCAAATCCAAAACTTTTCTGGAGGAGGAAAAATCTTCCTTATGCCTCAGAAAACGCACATAGATAACTTTTCAATGACAGTGGCTAGCAAGCAATCAAAGTTTATGAGTCATTAAAACAATAATATTACATGAGCCACAAATAACATAAACCAAAGTCAGCAGAGACAAATCTGCAGACTTCAGATACTGAGCTTTTCAGATACCTGTTTTATACCAACTATACTTATAAAACTATAAAAGTAAATCACAAACTTTAAAATTTCAACAATAAATAGAAAACATAAGTAAGTCACATACTTTAAAGAAAACCATGTAATAACTAGGAGTAACAAAAGCAATAACTGAAATTAAAAACTAATTACATCTGTTTGGCAATAAATTGTGTATAGACAAAAGATAAAAATTTTCTGACCTGGAAGATAGAACAGAAGAAAATATTGGGAATGCAGCACAGAGGTATAAAAATACAGAAAATGTCCATAGACTACAATAGATGTGGAGAACACTGTTTGGACCCATTTCCTTAGAGTCCTAGAATGGGTGGAGAGAAGAAATGGGCCAAAGGCAGTATTGGAAGACAGCATGGCTGAGAACGAATGAAAGACCCTATGCATAGATTCAAAAGGTCCACTTAATGTCAAGAAGGCTCAATAAGTCCATACTCATTTGCACTTTATGAAAACTAGAAAAAAACAGAGAGAAAAATTTAAAAACAACCAAAATGAAAAGACAAATTATCTTTAAAAAATGATTGATATATTAGAGGTAACTATAGAAGAGAATGAACTTAAAGTGCTGAAGTTGAAATAAGAATGCTCTTTGAGAAATAACAACAGAAACAAAACAAAACAAAAACAAGAGAATGTATCACCAACAGATAATTACTAGTGAAAATTCAAAAGAATAAATTTATTTCTTTCTTTTTTTTTTACTTTTTTGAGTTGGAGTCTCACTCTTTCACCCAGACTGGAGTGCAGTGGCCGCTCCCGGCCAACGCAGCCTCGACCTGCTGGGCTCTGGCGATCCTTCCGCCTCAGCCTTCCAAGTAGCTGGAACTACAGCTGCGCACTACCACGTCCAGCTAATTTTTTAAAATTTATTGTAGAGATGAGGGCTTGCCAAGTTGCCCAGGCGGGTCTCGAACCCATGGGCTCAGGCAATCCACTCACCTCAGCCTCCCAAAGCGCGGTATTACAGGCTGAGCCACCAAACCTGGCTCAACACAAGATTTAACAAATGTTTCATAAGAGTTGTAGGCATAGGAAAGAGCAAGAATTGCAAAAGTAACAGGAAACATGTCTGATAATTTTTCAAAATAAAAAACTTATTAAAGAAACAGTAAAGCTAAATAGATAAGAAAACACAATGACACATCATAGTAAAATTAGGAAATCAAAATTAATGAGAAAAATCTTTAAGACAATTAAACAGAAAAATTATCTTTCAAAAAATGGAATATAGGCTAAAATTTTCTAGAGGCTAGAAAACAATTTCAAAATGCTAGGGGAAAATAACTGTCAAATTAGAATTCTATGCCCAATAAAAATGTATTTTAAAAAGGAAAATGGTAAAGAGAATAAGACAAGCTGCAGACTAGAAGAAAATGTTTCCAGACACATTTGACTGACAAAGGACTGTTACCCAGAATATACAAAGATCTCTTAAAAATCAACAATAATAAAATGAGTTACTTGATTAAAAGTTGGGAAAAACAAGCCGGGCTCGGTGGCTCAGCCTGTAATCCTGGGCCTTGGGAGGCTGATGTGAGTGAATTGCCTGAGCCTGTGGGTTCGAAACCTGTCTGGGCAACTTGGTGAGACCTCATCTCTACAATAAATCAAAAAATTAGCCGGGTATGGTAGTACACGCCTGTAGTTCCAGCTACTTGGAAGGCTGAGGCGGAAGGATCGCTGGAGCCCAGCAGGTCGAGGCTGCGGTGGCTGGGAGCGGCCACTGGACTCCAGTCTGGGCGACAGAGTGAGACGCTGACTCAAAAAAAAAAAAAAAAAAGTTGGGAAAAACAGGCTGGATGCGGTGGCTCAGACCTATAATTTTAGTGCTTTGTGAGGCCAAGGTGGGAAGATTGCTTCAGGACAGGAACTTGAGACCAGCCTGGGCAACATAGCAAAACTCTGTCTCCACAAAAATTTAAGAAATAGGCCAGGCATGTTGGCATACACCTGTAGTCCTAGCTACTTGGGAGGTTGACTTGGGAGGATTCCTCGAGCCCAGGATTATGAGATTACAGTGAGATTTTCAAGCCACAAGCGAGACCCTGTCAAAAAATTTAAAAAAAACTGAGCAAGACATCTCACCAAAGAAGATATACAGATGGCGTTTGAAAAGATGTTCACTATGATATGTCCTTAGGAAATCACCAGTTAAAACAACAATGACATATAGCACACATCTATTAGAATGGCCAAAATCCAAAACACTGACAGCACCAAATGCTGGTGAGGATGTAGCAACAGGAACTCTTCATTGCTAGTGGGAATGCAAAATTATACAGCTACTTTGGAAGATAGCATCACAGTTTCTTACAAAACTAAACATACTCTTACTATATGATGCAGCAATCATACTCTTTGGTATTTACCCAAAAGTGTTGAAAACTTATGTCCATGCAAAAACTTGCACATGGATGTATATAGATGTGTCGTTAATAATTCCCAACACTTGTAAGTAGCCAAGATGTCTTTCAGAAGATAAATGGGCAAATAAACCATGGTGTAGCCAGACAATAGAATATTACTCGGTGCCAAAATATGAAAAGATATGGAGAAACCTCAAATACATATTACTAAGTGAAAAAAATATGACATTCTGGAAAAGGGTAAACTATGAAGACAATAAAAGGATCATTAATTACCAGAGGTCAGGGGTACGGAGGGATAGAGGAATAAATAGAGCACTGAGGATTTTTTATAGTGGTGAAATTATTCTGTATGCTACCACAATGGCAGGTAAGAGTCGGGATAACACTTGTCATAAACCCATAGAGTGTCCAACACCAAGCATGAACTTAAATGTAAACTATGGACTTTGAGTAATAATGATGTCAGTGCAGTTTCATTGATTGTAACCAATGTACCACTATGATGGGGGATGTCAATAATACGGGAAGTCAGGCATGGGGTGGGTGACAAGGGTTATATAGATAATCAATTTCCACTCAATTTTTCTGTGAACCTAAAACTGCTCTAAAAACAAAATATCTTGATTTTAAAAATTAAAGTGAAATTAAAACATTTTGAGACAAATAAGAAAATGTATGACTCACAAAACCCAGTTGGGAGAAACTCCAAAAGATATATTTCAGGCAAACAGAAAATGATCCTAGGTAAAAGGTCTAAAATACAAGAATAAATTAAGAGCAAAAAATCAGGTAAGCATGAATAAACATGACTGTCTAAAACCATAATGATGCTTATTGAAGTTAAAAATATTTACTCAAACGGTATATTCAAATCCCAAGACAACAATAACATTTAAATTACAAGGTGGGTATGTAAAGCTAAAGTGTTCTAAAAGCTTGGTATACTCTTCTACTCTAGTAGAAGTTTTAATTAAGATTTTTATAAGCTGGGCTTGGTGGCTCAGCCTGTAATCCCGCGCCTTTGGGAGGCTGAGGTGCGTGGATTGCCTGAGCCCGTGGGTTCGAGACCAGACTGGGCAGCGAGACCTCATCTCTACAATAAATCAAAAAATCAGCCAGGCGTGGTAGCGCATGCCTGTAATTCCGGCTACTCTGAAGGCTGAGGGGGAAGGATCGCCGGAGCCCAGCAGGTCGAGGCTGTGGTGGCCGGGAGTGGCCACTGCACTCCAATCTGGGCGACAGAGTGAGACTCCAACTCAAAAAAAAAAAAAAAGATTTTTATAATTAAGTATGCATATTGTCTGTGCTTGAGTTACCACTGAAAATGTAGAAATAGCATTGAATAACTTCCAAACGAATACAGGTAAAACTGAAATTATTTTTAAAAATACATATTCAATAAAAAAGTCAAGAAAAGAATTTTCTGTTGGTGTGACCAACAGACACACAAAATAAAATGGCAAATATAAATCCACATATTTCAATAGAAACACCAAATGTAAAATAATTAAAAGTCCACCATTGAAAAAATCATCAAATTGAATTAAAAAAATTCAACTAATGAAAAATAGCAAGAGCTTTCCTTAAAATCAGGCAAAATAATACTTTAAGATAAACAAAGCCAGGCTCGGTGGCTCAGCCTGTAATCCCGCACCTTGGGAGGCTGAGGTGAGTGAATTGCCTGAGCCCCGGGGTTCGAGACCCGCCTGGGCAACTTGGCGAGACCTCATCTCTACAATAAATCAAAAAACTTAGGCGGGCATGGTAGCGTCCGCCTGTAGTTCTGGCTACTTGGAAGGCTGAGGCGGAAGGATCGCCGGAGGCTGCGGTGGCCGGGAGCAGCCACTGCACTCCAGTCTGGGTGACAGAGTGAGACTCCAACTGAAAAAAAAAAAAGAAAAGAAAGAAAAACAACATTATTATAGATGAAGAAGCACTTCAATTCACCAAAAATATACACATATATATTTAAAAATTTATGTACCTAATTACATAGTCTCAAAATATGTAAAGGCAATAATTAACAAAATCACAGAGAGAAATAGGCAAGTTGATAATTAAGTAGGATACTTCTGGCAAACTTCTTTCAGTGATAGTGCTAGGGTTTAAATGTGTCCTCCAAAGTTTATGTGTTTGAAACTTAATTCTCAATGCAAGAATATTGAAAGGTTGTATCTTTAAGAGGTTTTGAGGGCTCTGCCCTTATGAAAGGATTAATGTCATTACTGGAGAAGTGGGTTTGTTATTGTGAGAATGAGTTTCTCATAAAGGGTGAGTTCAGTTCCCTTCTCTCTCTCTCTTGCCCAAGTGATGTGCCTTCTGCCATGCTATAATGCGGCAAGAAGGCCCTCACCAGATACCAGTGCCTTGATCTTGGACCTCCCAGCCTCTGGAATTGTGAGGAAATAAATTTCTGTTTTTAGAAATTACCCAGCCTCAGATATTCTGCTATAGCAGCACAAAACAAAGACAGATAAATAGAACAAGCAGACATCAAGCAGATAAATGAGTAAGCAGATTTTAAAAATATTTAGGAAATGTTTAATAAAATTGACTAAAAAGCACATATACAATGTTGCCCATCCAATCTGAAAAATACAAATTATTTTCAAACAATCACACATTATATTTCTTTTCTATTGCTACTGCCACAAAGTACCACAAATTTAGTGGCTTAAAACAATACAAATTTATACTATTATAAGTTTGGGTTACCAGATGACTAGAATGAATCTTAAGGAGCTATAGTCAAGGTGTCAGCATTTCTGGCTCCTTCTGCAGGCACTAACAGAGAATCTGTTCCTTGTCTCTTTCAGCATTTAGGGGCTGTGGAATTCCTTGGCTGTAGACTCATCACTCCAAATTCTGCTTCTACTATAATGTTGCCTTATTCTCTCCATAGTCAAATCTTCCGCTGTCTTTCTTCTGTGATTCCATTGGACCCAGCTGGGTATCCTAAACTTCCTCTCCTCAAGAACCCTAACTTATTATATATACGAAGGACTTTTTAACGAGGAAAAAAAAAAAAAAGAAGAACATATTCACAGGTTCCAAGCATTTAGACATCAACATCTTTGGGGGAGGGAAATTATCAGTCTATCACATAAATGAACATTTACCAAATTTGATCAGATACAAGGGTCGTAAATAAAGTCCTCCTCCCAAAATCAAAGGATCAAAGTCATACAGGTTATTTTTTTCTCATAAGGCAATTTTGGTAGAAATCAATAACAAAAAAAGAACCAGAAAAATCTCTATTTATGTGAAAAATGAAAAGTATACTCCTAAATAGCCATGAATTAAAGAAATAAACAATGGCAATTACAAAATATTTCAACTGAAACTAAAAAAAAAAATTACTATTGAGAGATACTGACTGAGAACTTTTCAGAACAGATAAAATGTTCTGCTAAATGATATTCAGCTAAACCGGTGCTAGAGTGAGATTTGTCTTCCAGATTCACATATCAAAAGAAAAAAGTTGAATATTAGGTAACATTAAGTTTTTTGCCTGAATACTTCCTGAATTCATTATTTGTTCTGATAATCTAAACCTTTTGTTAAAATGTGTCTAGATATGGTTCTTGTGGCAGATATTATCAGTAGCTATCCAGTATCCCTTTCTTTTGTACCAACAGAAACTGAATTTTGTTTGAGCAATAACATCCCCAGCCTTCATTATAATTAGCAATGGCTATGTAAAACAGTTTTGGCCAGTGATCCAACGATACATGAAGAGAGGTTTTGAATTCCTAATGCATTTATTTATTTATTACTGCTTCCTGAATGTCCCTAGAATGAGAACTTAGAGGTGAAGCTGACTTTATGTGACTATCTGTTCTTTCTTCATTCATGTTCACTGGCAATACAACAGTGAACAAAATAATTAAAAACATCACCCTTGCAGAGCTTAAACTCGAGTGTATATAAAACAGAAAATAGCAGAATTAAGTAAGTAAAATATTTAGGATATTGATAATAATGATAAGAACCGTGGGGAAAAATGTTAGAATATGAAATTCCAGAAAGCTTTTGGGTGAAAATTAAACAAAGTGTTGAGGAAGCTTCACTGAAAAAGTGACATTTGAGTAAAGCCTTTTAAAAAGTCTGAGAGACTTGTAAAAAGCAGGCCTGAAGCTAGCTGGAGGAGAAATAGTCCAGTTAGTAGGAGAAAAAAAACAATGCAAAGGCCTGAGCTAAGAATGTGCCTACTATATTTAAGGAATATCAGGTAGCTAGTTCGCTGAAGTTCAGCAGTGATGGAGGACTAGCAGGAGACGAAGTAAGAAAGGAAATGGGAACAATTAGTGTAGGACTTTTAGGCAATTGTGTAGAATTTAGCATCTACTTTGAGTAAGTAAAAAGTCACTAGAAGGTTTTGTTTTTGAACAAGAGAGTCACTTCTCTGATATATTTTTTAAACTTTTGTTTTGTTTTTAAGCTTTTTATTTGGATCTAATTTTGTTATATAAAAACTGCAAAAGTAGAACAGATAGTGCCCTTATATCTCTCACGCCACTTTCCCTATTGTAAACACCTTACATCAAAACAGAAAATTAACATTTGGTGCAATATTATTAGCAAAACTATAGACTGTATTTGATTTTCACACATTTCTTTCACTTATGTTCTTTTTCTGTCTGGCATCTTATTCTGATTCCATATTGTATTTAGTTTTCTCTCTCTCTCTCTCTTTTTTTTTTTTTTTTGTTTGTTTTTCTTCCTTAGTCTCTTCCAGTCTTGATGATTCTTCAGGTTTTTTTTTTTCTCCTTATCTTTCATGACCTGACACTTTGGAAGATTATTAATCAGTAATTGGTGTACTACTCCTCAATTTGGGATGATCTGATACAGTATTTACTCATGATTGGGACGTATAATAATCTGCTACAACAAAACACAGATTGGGTAGTTTAAACAACAGAAATTTACTTATAAATTTGGAAGCTAGGATCAAAGGTCCAACTGATTCAGTATTTGGTGAGGGCTCTCCTCCTTGCTTGCTTAAGTCCACCTCACTGTGTTTTCACATGGCCTTTCCTCTGTGCACATGCATGAACAGGTAGGGGGTTGGAGAATAACTCTCTGATGTCCCTTCTTATAAGGACATGAATCTTATTGGATCAAGGTTCTACCTTTATAATCTCAAGTAATTACAACCTTAATTACTTCCTTAGAGATCCCCATCTCCAAAAACAGTCATACTGGGGGTTAAGGTTTCAGCATATGAATTTTAGGGGGAACAAAAACATTCAGTCTATTAGAGAAAAGTTTTGTATTTTGGGCAGGAATACCACATGAAAAAGTATTTCTAAATGTATCATATCAAGGGGCTCATTATGTTGACATATCTTATTATTGTGTACCTTGATCACGTTGGTATCTGCTAGGTTTCTTCACTATATAGTTATTATCTTTCCATTTATAGCTAATAAATATCTTTGGAGAGGTATTTTGATGCTCTGTAAATTCTGTTTCTCCTTAAACTTTTACCCACTCATTTTGGCATCCATTGGTGCATCTTGTCTGCAACTATTATTACTGGGGCATTTGCAATAATAATTCTCTATTTCCTCTTTCCACCTACATTTATTAATTAAAATTCAAGCCGGGCTCGGTGGCTCAGCCTGTAATCCCGCGCCTTTGGGAGGCTGAGATGAGTGAATTGCCTGAGCCCGCGGGTTCGAGACCCGCCTGGGCAGCGAGACCTCATCTCTACAATAAATCAAAAAATCAGCCGGGCGTGGTAGCGCATGCCTGTAATTCCGGCTACTTGGAAGGCTGAGGCGGAAGGATCGCCGGAGCCCAGCAGGTCGAGGTTGCGGTGGCCGGAAGCGGCCACTGCACTCCAGTCTGGGTGACAGAGTGAGACTCCAACTCAAAAAAAAAAAAAAAAAAAATTAAAATTCAACTATAAGGAAGAGCTGTTTGTATGAAGGGGGACCCCCCCAAAACAGAACGTATTTATAAAAAATTATGTACTCATTCTTACACGTTTAAACTTCTGTCATCTTCAAAGTCCTCTCCACTTGATGGAATAAAACTAGAGATGTTTTTCCACGACTCAAAAGTTTTGAACTCATCAATTTTGATGACTTTTAGTGCTTCTGCCATTTTTTGTTTCATCTCTTCCACATCAGCAAACCATTTCTCTTTGAGGACTTTTTCATCCAGAAAACAAAAGAAGTTGCTCAGGGTGAGATTGGGTGGAAAGAGAGGGTGGGGCATGAGGGGCATGCTGTTTTTGGTCAAAAACTGCTGAATACTTAGTGAGGTGTGGGCAGGTGCACTCGTAAATCATCCCTCATGAAATGGGCAAACATGTTGAAAGAATCTCCAAAGAAAAATTCACTGAAGATGAATGCAGCCTCTCACCTCTCACAATGCAAGCTGATACACTGATGCCGATAGGTTCCTAGAACACTTAGCTAGCAATGGAAACCTGTACGATAAGAGGGTCACCCTCCAAAGATAATTCTGGCTTTTTCAGGGTCCCCTCATAATTTTTCTTTGGTATAGATTCATGGCTATATTTTATTCTGGGGGTTAAAGTTAAATACTATGTTTTTGTTGTTGTTCAGATTATTCCATCTTGGTCATTAGGAGTTCTTTCAGGTTGGCTTCCCTGTTTTTTGATGAGCTCCTATCTTTTTGTGGAGTATCTGCTTACCTTCTGACATCGCAAGATATACTAGGCTCACCTTGTCTTGAACTCCTGTCTCAAGTGATCCTCCTGCCCGGGTCTCCCAAAGAGTTAGGATTACAGGCATGAGCTAGCAGGCCTAGTCCCCAACTTTTTTTTGTTTGTTTGAGACAGGGTCTTGCTCTGTTGCTCAGGCTGGGGTAAAATGGTGTGATCATGGCTAACTGCAGCCTTGACGTTCTGGGCTCAGGCAATCCTCCCACCTCACCCTCCTGAGTGGTGTGGGACTACAGGTGCACATCACCATGCCCAGCTAATTTTTGTTTATTTATTTATTTAGTAGAGATGGGTTCTCACTATGTTGTCCAGGCTGGTCTCAAACTCCTGGCCTTAAGCAATCATCTTGTATTTTCCTTGCCCCCCCCACTCCTTAGAGTCAATGACCTTTCCAAAGAGCCCTGTTTTGTTTTTCTGTTTTTTTTTATGTTAGAGGATGGTGTTTTAAAAACTAAGATCTGGTGCTAGATGTGCACACTGTTCTGGAGTGTCACTACTTCTAGACCCTTTAAAACCAAGGAAATATATTAATGTATACTACTCCACATATACATTCACATGTATATTTGTCGACATGTATATGAAAAGTCATGAATTTATACCAACATGTTATTCCACCACCACAGGGTGTATTTTTATTTTAACCTTCCTCCTTTCCTAATGTTTTTCTCCAATAGTGAGAAACCTGGCTTTCACAATCCATAATATATGTATTCATTTGTTCAAGTCTAGCATATATGTAATGGTAGTTTCAGGATTGCTAATTCAGACCTCTGTGAAAAAATCTTTTTGTAACTAGATTAGAGCACTGAAGTACTGTTCTCTTTGCCTTTAGCCTTTTTAGTGCCCAGTCAAGATATGTCTTATACTGTTTTCTACAGTTACTTATACTGCTTTCTACTGCTAATTAATTAGTTCTTTCTCACCCCTGTAAGTATAGTTGTCATTCATTCTTAATACATTTACTTTCATTTGCTAGCATTTGTATTCTATTTTGGGTTTCCCTCATTTCCTAGTTGGCTTTAATCATTATTTATCTGGGGGTATGTGAGACATTATTATGATAACAAGAGTTGGAGATTTACAAAAAGATATAATCAAAGAGATGTTATTCCACTTCATCCTTGCTAACCCATTCTCTTCTAGTCTCTTCCCTGTAGGCAATCAGTCTCATTCACTTTTGATTGATACATTCTGTATCTTTTGAACATATAAGCAAATATTCCTCCTTTCTTATATGAAGGGTCACATGCTATAGATACACTTCTGTGGTTTGCTTTTTTCCCTTTACAGTCTATCTTTAAAATAATTCCTTATGTGTTCATAGAGCTCTTCCTCATTCTTTCTTATAGCTATTTAGTCTTCCACTATGTGACACACAATAGTTAATGAAACCACTCTCTTGTGAATGAGAATTTAAGTTGTTTCTACTTTGAAATTAAAACTAATATTGCTTCAATGCTGTGTTGGAAGTCCTAACTCAAGCAATGAGACAAGAGAAGGATATCAGGGGTATCCAAATAGGAAAAGAAGAGGCCAAGTTCTCTCTTTGCTGATGATATGATCCTATACCTTGAAAATCCAAGAGAATCTGTCAAAAACCTGCTTGCACTGATAAAGGACTTTGGCAAAGTCTCAGGGTACAAAATAAATGTGCAAAAGACAGTTGAATTCCTATACACCAACAACAAGCAGGCAGAGACCCAAATAAAAAGCACAATCCCATTCACAATAGCCACCAAAAAAATGAAATACCTCGTCTCTTCCTAACCAGAGAAGTGAAAGACCTTTACAGTGAGAACTACAAAACACTGCTCAAAGAAATCCAAGAAGACACAAACAAATGGAAAAATATCCCATGCTCATAGATAGGAAGAATCAACATTGTTAAGATGTCCATCCTACCAAAGGCAATCTACAGATACAATGCAATACCCATTAAGTTACCAACATCATTCTTCTCAGGCCTGGAAATGACAATACAGAAATTTATATGGAAACATAAACAACCACGAATAGCCAAAACAATCCTTAGCAAAAGAAACAAAGCAGGAGGTATCACACTTTCAGACTTCAAACTTTACTATAAGGCTACAGTAATCAGAACAGCCTGGTCTTGGTACAAGAACAGACACATAGACCAATGGAACAGGATAGAGATTCTGGAAGCAAAGCCTCAATTCCTCAAACAACTCATCTTTGACAAAGCCTCCAACAACAACCACTGGGGAGAGAAGAACCTATTCAGTAAATGGTGCTGGGAAAACTAACTGAACACATGCAGAAGATTGAAACAGGACCCCTACCCATCACCATACACAAAAATTAACGCTAAATGGATCAAAGACCTAAACGTAAAACCACAAACTGTAAGAACCTTAGAAAATGCAGGAGACACTCTTATGGAAGTTGGAACTGGCAGCCGATTCCTGATCAAAACCCAAAGTGCCCAGGCCATAAGACATAAGATAGACAAGTGGGACCTCATTAAACTGACAAGCTACTGCGAAGCCAAAGAAATCATCAAGAGAGCAGGGAGACGGCCCACAGAATGGGAAAAAAATATTTGCCAACTGTATATCTGACAAAGGCCTAACATCTAGGCTGAAAGGAAAATAACAAACAGCCCCTTAAAAAGTTGGCAAAAGACATGAATAGACACTTCTCAAAAGAAGATATACGGGCAGCCAACAGACACATGAAAAAGTGCTCAGACTTACTCATCATCAGAGAAATGGAAATCAAAACCACATTGAGATACTACCTAACCCCTGTAAGAATGGCCATTATTAATAAAACAAACAACAGATGCTGGCGAGGATGTGGAGAAAAAGGAACGCTTCTACACTGCTGGTGGGAATGCAGACTAGTACAACCTCTTTGGAAGACAGTGTGGCAATTTCTGAAAAAATTAGAAATTGACCTTCCATATGACCCAGCAATTCCCCTATTGGGAATATACTCAGAGGAGTTCAAATTATTCTGTGAAAAAGATACCTGCACACGTATGTTTGCTGCAGCTCGATTCACAATAGCAAAAACATGGAACTGTGTTGTCCACTGAAGCTGGACTGGATAAAAAAAGGTGGTACATATACACAATGGAATATTATGCAGCCACAAAGAAGGACAAGTATATGGACTTTGCAGCAAATTGGATGGATTTGGAGTCGATCATACTCAGTGATTTATCACAGAAACAAAGAACTGAATTTCATATGTTCTCACTCATAAGGTGACCTTGAACAATTATAATGCTATAAGAAAGCGATTGGCAGTAATGGAAAAGTGTCAGGGGAAGAAGGGGTGAGACTGGCAGTTGAGGGAAACTGCTAGGGGAAGGAGGGGCATATCTCATCAACAAGGGCACCTGCATGATCAATGTTTGTACACCTAACCCTGAATTGTACCCCACATCTTTAAATTAATAAATTTTTAAAAATAAAAATAAAACTAATATTGCAACAATTAAACTCTTGCATTCCCATCAGCAATGTATGACTGTGCCTATCTACCCACAGCCTTGCTTACAGAAACTGTTGCTATATTCTTAAATTTTTTCAAGTTGAATAGGTAAGACTCATCAGTGAGATTGGTTTTAATTAGCATAACCCTAATTTTGAATTAATATGAACATTTTTCACATTTGCAATTTTAAAAATGTTTATATTTTAAATATATTTTATGGTGAATATTCTGTTCATGTATTTTTTTTTCTACTGGGTTTTTAGTCCTTTCCTCTTCCTTAAAAAAAAAATCACCTGGTTATTGTGCTGAGGACAAGTTGTAGGAGGACATTGGTGAAAGCAGGGAACAGTTACTTGGTTATTTCAGCAATCTGAATGAGAGATAATCCAAGAGTACAGGTTGTGAGCAATGGTGGAACCCCAGGTATAATTTGAATGTAAACCAAGAGAATACCACAGACTGGTTGTAAGGTGTAAGACAAAGAGAAAAACCAAGGTGTACTCCATGCATTTCCACCTGATGAAGTGGAAGCTTGGATTTGTCATTAACTGAGATTGGGAAGACCTTGGTTGAGACCCAAATTTGGGACAGGGGTGATAACTAGAAGCTGATTTTGGTCTGTATTGAATTTGAGATGCCCGTTAGTTTTCCAAATGGAGCTGCCGAGAAGGCAACTGGATAGGAAATTTCGAGTCGAGAGGAGTTCCTGAATACAGATGGTATTTTGATCTATGAGAACTAGATAAGATCATGAGTATAGATGTAAAATACATAAAAGGATAGAGCTCTATGTAACTCTTTGATATTGTGGGGTACAGTTAAGGGTTAGGTTAATAGATCATGGAGAAGGGGAAGAACTAGTCAAAGAAGCTGAGAAAAAAACAGCCTATGAAATTAGGGAAATAATAATTTTATGTCCTTGAAGCAGAGTGAAGAACAAATTTCATTGAGGACAGAATGATTAAAAGTGTAAAATGCTACAGACAGGTCAAATAAGATAAACACTAAGAATTGACCATAGGATTTAGCAATGATGATTAGAGACCTTGACAAGAGCAGCTTTAGAGCTCTCTTGAGGTAAAGATAAACCCCTAATTTGAGTGAATTTCATAATGAAAGGGTTGGAGTTTGAGACCAGAAGCACTGAACAAATTATGGAGAATTTTGTTGTAAAACAGGGGTTGCCAACCCTCAGGCCACAGACTGGTACTGATCTGTGGCCTATTAGAAACAGGGTCACACAGCAGATGAGCAGTGAGCCTGCAAGCGAAGCTTCATCTTTTTTTTTTTTAATCAATATTTTTTATTTTGATATTGTGGGGTACAGTTAAGGGTTAGGTATACAAATATGCTTCATTTAGGCCCCCTTGTTAATAACAGGTGTCTCCCCGTCCCCAGACAGATGTTTACTACCATTAGTCCCACCCCCCCCCATGGTTTCCCACCACTGTCAGTCATTTTCTTATGGTAGTGTGTTGGATGATCAAGGTCCGCTATATGAGTGAGAATATGTGATACTCAGATCTTTGTTTCTGTGAGAGGTCACTCAGTATTATAGACTCTAGTTCCATCCAGGTTGCTGCAAAATTCATGATTTTGTTCTTTTTTATGGCTGCATAGCATTCCATAGTGTATATGTACCACATTTTAAAATCCAGTCCTCTTTTGATGGACAGCGAGGTTGGTTCCAGGTTCTTGCTATTGTAAACAATGCTGCGATAAACATTTATGTGCAGGTATCTTTTTTACAGAGTGATTTGAGTTCTTCAGGGTATATTCCCAGTAGGGGGATTGCAGGGTCACATGGGAGGTTGATGTTTAGAGCTTTTAGAAATCGCCACACTGCTTTCCACAGAGGTTGCACTAGTTTACACTCCCACCAACGGCGTAGGGTGTTCCCTTTTCACACCCTCTCCAACAGCTATTATTTTTTGAGTTATTGATAACTGCTATTCTGACTGGAGCTAGGTAGTACCTCAGTGTGGTTTTGATTTGCATCTCCCTGATGATTAGTGAGGTTGAGCATTTCTTCATATGCTTGTTGGCTGCTCGGATGTCTTCCTTTGTGAAGTGTCTGGACATACTCTCATGGAAATTGGAACTGGCATCGATTTTCACATAAACTGAGCATGAACTGAACCGTACTTGTGAACTGTACATGCAAGGGATCTAGATTGTGCACGCTTTACAAGAATCTAATGTCTGGGGATCTGAGATGGAGCTGAGGTGGTGATGCTAGCACTGGGGAGCACTTGCAAATACAGATTAACATTAACAGTGAGATTGACTATACAGAAACCATAATATAATCAATTGCATACAGGATCATCTCAAAACACTATCAGTGAGTGGCAAGTGAGTCGATGTACTTCAATTACACAACCGCATCTAGTGGCAGGTTTAAGTCAGAATCTGACACATACTTTAGTCTGTGCATGGTCCACCAATTATTTTATTTTCCACTTCTGTATTTTTTAAAGGTGAACTGTATAATTATATATTATAATGTAATAATAAAGTGCACAAAAAACGTTATATGCTTGAAACATCCCCAAATCATCTCCCCCTCCCCCTTCCTCCAGGCCATGGTAAAATTGTCTTCCATGAAACCAGTCCCTGATGCCAAAAAGACTGAGGACCCCTGTTGTAAAGGATTCAAGCCATGTTCCAGTCATGACACACAATATCAGAATATAGGTGCTTAATTACTTTCATGAGCAGCGAAGTCTTAATAAGGAGAAAATAAAAAGGAGCAAAATAGATTAAAATAAAAAGGTAAGAAAATGAAATGAAATGGTAGATGTCTATTAGAATAATTTTAGTTTATTTTATGTGACAATCACCAATAGAATGCTTAGTATTCCAAGAATTTATGAATACAACTAAACCTTTTACAGTCTTCAATATTCAAGTAAAATCATCCTTTCACAACTTTATTTCAATTGGAAAATACAGTTTATTTACAAAGTAGATTAGAGAAAGACAGAAAAGATTCACGTCCCCAAAGTAAAGGGGGCCAAAGCTTAGGAAAACATGACCAGGCTAGAGTTCAGAGCACCACATGGCTGGGCCAGAACTTAATAAAAGCATGGCCTACAACTTTTCAATGTATTCAAGAAAAGCCCACAATTTCTTCTTCATTTTTTGTACTGTCTCTCTAAGTGGTTATACAGACTTTCTGGATGTCTGACAATACCTGACCTTCGTTGTTCATACATGCCATGCTTTCTTCTACCTTGGAACCTTTAAACTGACCACTTGTATACCTGATCCTGAATTGTACCCCACATCTTTAAAATAAAGAACTAAAAGAAAATCACACAGAGGGGAGAATGAGAAATTCAAAAATGTGAGGACTATTTTAAAGAATATAAGACAGCTTTGATCAATGTAAGCAAATTATTAATAAAACTTAGTTTTTCTTGCCACTCTTAAATAAATGTTGAACACTGAAAGACTTTTGGTTGAACAGAGGGCTCTGAATTATTAGTCTGCCTGGATGTTTCTTGATTTTTCTCGACTTAGTTGCTTTCCAAAAGATACACACAAGTCAATGTATAATACAAGATTCTACCGTTAATCACTCTTGGCAAGGAAATAAATTAAAAAATAAATAACAGAAATTTAAAAATTCTTCAAATTTGCCCATTCCCCATTGGGAAAGTTATTTCACCTCTGCCTCTTGTCCCTTTACTTAATTTGTTTTTCCTTCAGATCTCTGCTCAATGATTATTTTTGAGAAAATACTTCAACCTTTTTACTTAGATGAAATCAGTAGTATATGGGGACACAATCGCATATTAAGGAGATTTAAAAAATGCTTGGTTCTATTTGCTCACCTTGGAACTCCAGCCCTCAGCATAGTGACTCACTCCACGTGAAATGAGGAGTCACTGGAGTAGAATACGAACTCTGGCTTGTTTTAAAAGGACACTCTGGCTGTTGTGCTAATAGGTTCTAAGGGTTCAAACATGGATGAAGGCAGATCACTTATAAGCCTACCAATAATTCAATCCAGGGCTAATGGTAACACTGGAGATGGGGGGGGAAGCAGCCATATCTGCGCTATTTTGAAAGTTGAACCAACAAAATTTGGGTGTGAGAGCAAGACAAGTATGACTTGAAGTTTTATGGCCCAAGCAACTGGTAGGATGAAGCTACCATCAGCTAAAATGGGGAAAGTGTGGATGAAGCTGGTTTGAGGGACAAACAGATTTCAGCTCTGAACATAAACTTGAGATTTTTAGACATTTAATAGAGATATGCAACTCTGGAATCCAAGAGAGAGAGGTCAGAACATAAAGACAATAATGTGCAAGTTGTCAGTACATATATCGCATCTGAAGCCTTGAAAGTGGATGAGATCACCAGGAAAGTGAGTATAGCAGAGAAGCAAACCAAGAACCCAAACCAGGGGTACTTTAATGTATTAAAGAGAATGGGGAAAAGAGAAGGGTCAGCAAGGAGACAGAGAAGAAGCAATGTGAGGAGAAGTGTGGTCTCCTAAAAGTGAAATGAAAGTGTATCAAGAAAAAAAGAGTCAGGACAACTGGTTTGTCTCTTCAATTAAACAGCATCATTAAAACAACTGTACTAAAATAGCTTTATAGAGTATAATAGTTAGATAAAACACAAAGTCCTAAATTTAATACTGTTTTTGAAAAATGGCAAAAGATATTCCGGGGTCAAATTTGTAAATTTGGCTTGAGTTTTGGGGGGGGGGGGGGGATTACAAAAAGGAAAAGCTGAAGATTGTGGACTGTAAAAAGATTCAGAATAGTATAAATAAGATCTTTACTTTGATAAAAACATATACATATGGGTCACAGAGAAAGATCAGGAAGAATATACACTGACATGCTAACAGTGGTAAATTTGGGATGATGGGAGTGTGAAGTTTTAATTTTTAATGTCTTAGCTTACTATATTTTCAAATATTCTACTACAAGTATGTATTGCTTCTATGATGAAATGCTTTAAATATTTTTCAAAAGAAGTAATGGTTCACGAAATTACATTCTGTTGATAAATTAAGACTGACAATTGACCAGTGACTCTACCAACTAGGAAATCACACAAGAACAGTTCTGGTGGGGTGGGAAAAGCAAGACCTGACTGGAATAGTTTGGCAGTTCTTTTAAATGTTAAACAGTTACTGTATAACCCAGCAATTACACTCCTAGGTATATAACCAAGAGAACTGAAACTAAGACGGTAGCCCAAGGCAAAAACAAATCAGATGTCCATAACAAAGGCATGGATAAACAAAGTATGGGTATAATCTGTACAGTATTATTCAGCAACAAATAACAAAGTATTGATACATGTTTACAACATACTGAAAACATTAGGCTAGGTAAAATGAACCAGTCACACACAAAAATACTGTATGATCCCACGTATTGAAATGTTCACAATAAGCAATTCCATAGACACAAAGCATACTAGCAGATGCCTAGGGCAGAGGGAGAGAGAATGGGGAGTGACTGCTAGTAAGCATGAGTTTTGTCTTAGGGGTGTTGAAAATGTTCTATAGTGCTGATGGTTGTACAACTCCGTGGAAATAATAAAAAGTAAACTGTACATTAAAAGGATGAATTTTACAGTATGTGAATTATACTTCAATAAAGCTGTTATCGCTACTAAAAAAAAAAAAACCAAAATCTTGCTGATGTTTGCATTTGTTTCACTCCCTTTCAGTATATTGTCATTTACTACGTTCTCTCTTGTTGCCATTGTACAGGGCTTGTTTTTAGCTCTCTTATTTCAGGGATTTGTTAATTTTTAAAAACAATCTCATACTTCTCCCCATCTTCCCTCCTCTCTCCCTCCCATTTCTCTTCCTCCCTCCTAACTAACGAGTGCAGTCTCTTTGTATTGCCCAGACTGGCCTTGAACTCAGGAGATCAAGCGATGCTCTCGCCTCAGCTCTGGAGTAGCTGGGTCTACAGACAGCACCACTGCATCCAGTTTCCTCCCCTCTCTTAATCCCTGTCCCTACCACTCCCAATCTTTTCCAAATCAAAGATTAACCAGATAGAAAAATAACACTTTACAATTTAAAAGTATTAAAAGTGAACAATGGGGTTATTTTTC
The DNA here is from genome assembly GCA_027257055.1 of Cephalopachus bancanus. Classification (NCBI taxonomy): domain Eukaryota; kingdom Metazoa; phylum Chordata; class Mammalia; order Primates; family Tarsiidae; genus Cephalopachus; species Cephalopachus bancanus. The sequence continues at coordinate 746,580 of JAPVLO010000292.1, read as the reverse complement.
AGGAAGAATAAATGTCGAAGTATTAATATGTTTTGACCCGAAATTGAACTTTCTTTCCTAGATAAAGCCTGCATTGTATCAAGGTGAACTACAGCAAATTTCTGAGAACATCAAGAATGCCATGAAGGAAAACACACAACTTTTAGAAAAAATATTCCTTTGGGAAAAGAAGGTTCAAATTCTCTGTAATAAAGCTGGTGTGCGGGAAGAACAAGTGGAATCTGAAGATGAGAGGGAATCCAAGGAAGACACTTCAGAGAAGATCAAGAAAAAGCAGTCAAGAGATGTGAATGATGTATTTGAGCATTCAGAGCCAAGGAGCTTGAGGTCCAATAACTGTGTCCAGGAAGAAATTAAGAAAAGCCTAGAAGACTATGGTGATGCATTGAGGTCTATGAAAGCTGCATGTGAAACTGAATTGAAAAGGCTGAAGATGAAGTAGACTGTCTTTATAAAATCTACAAAGAGAGATGACAGAACAGAAAAAGAATTCAAGAAATGCAGGAGTAGCAGCAGAAAGCAGAGCACACCTTCAGACACTAGACCACCACTCATGGAAAAAAGGCTCAAAACTACTGGCTGAAGACTCATGTTTTTTGGAGAGGGAGAAGGCCAAACAGGCCAGAGGTCACCCACTTGAAGCACAGTCTAGAAAGAATGCAAAAACAAGGACTTCAAGAGAGACAGAAGATGCAGAAACCAGAGCTACAAAGACTAGACACACAGAACCCTCCACACAGAGCAGATTCAGGACTTCATTTGATTTCCATGAGGAGCAGCAGTGAGAGCCCAACTGAGAACACAAAGAAGAACAAGCACAACCATTCTGAAATTTGAAGAGGACTCTGATCTGTGATAAATATTCTGTGGTACCTGTATAATTTGAAAAGTTGCAAGATGTCCTTTATTGTCTCAGTGTGTTCCCTGCCCAATACTGCATCCTTCCTATTTATACTTGTTTCTCCTAATAAACTTTTACAGTACTATTTTAAAAAGTGACTACTGTTTAGACCTACTTTTCACACAATCTAAGTAATATTTGTATGGTCCATAAAAGCAGCATGTCTAAAAATAATAACCCTTTAAGCAAACAATACATCAGATAGCCTGAATTCTAAAATACATTTGGATTATATAAAATTGATGTGAAGTAACAAATGTTCCTCACTCTTGAGAAATGTTTGAATAGTCAAATAATGCTTCTGTAATACATTTTACTTCATGCAATAAAAAGAAAATAACAAAATAATGGTGAGTAGAAGGTATCATTATTTTGTGGGTAAGGAGACCAAACAAGAACATATACAAAACCATTAGTAAAGCTTAAGAGCTGAATGCCTCTCTTGGATGTAGAGTGTCAATACACAAAAATTACCTATTACTGGAGTAACATCTGAGCAATTTAGCTAAAGATACAAAAACAAAGTCCTACACAAATATTCAAACTTGAAGAGTCTGAGTTAAAGAGAAAAATATATAATTTTTCCTTCCCAAAAAGGTATCTAAGACAATGGTTTAGATAGCCCATGTGGATTATTCACAAATTATATGTGAATCAACCCTTCTGTATTCCTTAAATGAAGTTTCATAATCAACTGATGAAAAAACAAGTTTCATATTCAAAGACATTTTCAAAATGCAGCTACAATTAACTCATTAAACCAAAAATGTATACAAAAAAAACAACTATTTCACTGAAGTCTTTAAGTATAGGAGAATTATTATTTTTGGTGCATCTTCTTACGCATTTCTTCAAGAGCTGCTTCCTTCTCTCTCAGTACCTGTTTCAGTCTTCTTATTTTTTCATCTCGAATGGTTTCTTCTAACTCTGGTGGTGTCACTGGAAAAAGATCTTCAATATAATTTTTATTAAAGGAATGACTTTGCTCATAAGCTGCATTTGAACTCAATGTGCTTTTCTCTTGCTTCTCATGGGTATTGTGCTCTATCTCAGCTCTTTTTTCTTCTCTGGTTTTGCTGTGACTTGTGAGAATGTTGTGTTGTGATACATCTGAATCTGGTAAAATATTGCTAAGGAGTTGGGAACTGGTGACATTAATCTCCCCATTTATGACTGTGTTATAAGCACCTCCAGTTTTTCTCTTCTTTCTGTAATCCATCTTCTTAGCAGTTTTTGTTTTTCTTTTCTTATCAAAACTCTGTTGAATAAGATTCCAAAAGAAAAACAAAATGTTATTGTCACATATATAGCATGCTCTCAAATTTAACAAAGTTTGCAGAAGCAAATATTTAGCAATTATAATTAATTGAACAAAATTTACTGGGGACAACTACAGCAAGAAAGAAATGTTTCCCACTGTATGGTACCAAAATGAAGAACAATGTCTTAATCGTATTCACTAAGAATAAATCACCTAATTCACAGTTCCTTGCTCTGTCAAGTATTAGAAGCCATATTGACCTATCAACAAATATAGCACTTGTGAAGCACTTGTGAACTACAATGGACTTTTTTTTCTTTTTCTTTGCACAGTAAGTAGAAGATTTTCATTGGGAAAGGTTGACTGATCTCTGAACTAAAGTTCAGAAAATGAAATAATAATGATTTATTTATAAGCAGAATGACAGTAGGTAAAGTAACAAGGACATTTCTTCTCATCATTATTAATCCCATAGGCTACTTAAAATACTAGTATCAACAGTAATACTGCAATAAACATTTGCATGCTTACATTTTCCCACTACATTTCAATTATTTCCTTTAGAAAGAGTCCTAAAGCTGGGTGCAGGAGCTCAAGCCTATAATCCCAGCAATTTGGGAGGCTGAGGTGAGAGGATTGCCTGAGCCTGCAAGTTCGAGACAAGTCTGGGTAACTTGGCGAGACCTCATCTCTACAATAAATCAAAAATTAGCCAGGCATGGTGGCACATGCCTGTGGTTCCAGCTACTTGGAATGCTGAGGTAGAAAGATCACCTGAGCCCAGCAGGTCGAGGCCGCAGTGGCCATCAGTGTGCCACTGCACTCCAGCCTGACTGACAGAGTGAGACTCTTGTCGCAAAAAAAAAAAAAAAAAAAAAAAAAAAAAAGTCTTCAAAGTAGGAAAACTACTTAAAAAACTAGGGCCATTTTCTTATCATAGCATAATTTAAAAAAAAAAACAGTAGGTGAATAAAAACACTTAAACAGCATCCTTAGATAACTGGGGATGCATTTTTATCTGTGCATATATGGTTCTTTTTAACACTGTTTGATATGTCATACTTATTAGCAAATTTGGTAGCAAACATCATTTAAATTAATGCACAAGGCTAAAAACCAAATCAAGAAAATTACTACACCAATGTACAACTGTAGTACCTATAAAAAACATCTTAAAGTCTATTACCTGTTTTCTTCCTTCTTCCTTCACCATGAACCCTGTCTTTTTGTAAGTATCACTCTTCATCAAACTGCTAAAAGAATCAAAACCTTCTCCAGAGCTCAAATGGTCGGGAATTCGAGTAAGGCACACTCTCAAATCTTTTGTGAGACCAAATATCTTTTTAAGTTCAGCATCATTCTTCAGATATGATGCCTTATTACTTCTTCCTTGAGAAACGTTCTCATCTTTTCTTTCTTGAGTACTTTTTTCTAATGTTGATGCCATCTCATTCTGGATCTAGAATTATGAAAACACACAAACAATACTGGTAATTACTCATTTGATCAATCTAGCAACAAAGCGATTGTTTCATCTTACATAAAAGAATACATCATGCTTTAAAATCCTAAATGAATGGTTTGTATTACCTTGGCCTTTCCACCCAAACTGAATTTAACCAAGTACAAACCTAAAATATCCCTACAATTTCTCATTTAATTTGTTGCACTAGAAAAGTAACGATAAAAACAGTCAATTCTCAAACAACTGAAATGAGTAGACAGACTAATGACAACTTAAAAGTAATCTACCTGATATTATTTAGAAATTGTCTTCTGGAAAAGTCTTATGCCTTTTACTCAATCTTGTATTTAACAATCAAAATTTACCTCCTTACATCTCTGGATTTCAATGAAATCTGTACTAAAGAGGAGGAATGCTGATATTAAACAGACCTCTTAGCAAGCAAGCAAAGGGTAGGTGAAAATATTCAGTAAGCACACACACACAAACCTAAAGTAGAAAAGAAAGGTAACTAGATGGATATGTTGGGTAACTAGATGAGGAGACAGAAACAAGTTTTTAAAAAAGGAAATTTGTCTACCAAAAAAAAAATCCCACCTAAGATGTTGATAAAATCCTACTTACACAAATTACTGAAAGGTACTAACTAGCCCTGTATCATTTCTTCCATGGTCCAGCTAAAAAAATTGCTGAGTATCTCCCCACCAATACCACACACATACACAAACCTCATAAAACCCCCAAACAGCTCTCCTGTATAAATACTGATCTCTTCTTATACCAAAAAGTATGCTATCAAATATGTATGTACATATATACATGTATAAGTATATATGTACGTATGTGTGTATAGGTGTATGTATGTATACACACACTCACACAATTTCATTAAGCTTTAAATTCATTTTTCTTCCCCAACTCATCTAAATCTTGTTGCTTTGTGATTTTTTTGGTTTGTTTTTTGTTGCTCTTGATTTTGCTTTAAAGAGCAAATGATTTAAGAGAAAGATATCGATTAAACGATCCCAACTGTACTCCTCAAATATTTACTCAGGTAAAACTTTTGACTTAAACATTCATGTGTGTATAGTATATATGTGGGTGGGGTTGAGAGAAGAGGTGTCACAGATAACTTTAAGAATTAATAAAGAAAAATTTTCTATATAGATATACAAAAAGAGCACCCTGACATGGGAAAATTACCTTTGGTTCTTGGTCTCTGAAAACACACTGTTGTGAAGTAACAGTTGTTGCATCAACAGAGGAACTTATTTTCTCTATGCTCTGGATGATACTTCCTTTTCTGGGGGCACTGTGTTCTGTACTAAAGCCATCTGGAAGGAGTGGTTTTGTGAATAAAGTCTTATTGTGTTTTAAGTAGTTACTGGACTGGTTCATACTGTGTGGATTTGTGGTAGAAGGAGATGGTTTCTCCAATTTTTTATCCTTCTCTGCCCCTAGATTGGCCATGGAAGCAAGCTGGGTATTGGAAAGTGATTTTGTCTCCATCTGAGATTTACTTTTAGCCAAAACAATATTTACAACCTCTCTGGATATTTCTGTGACTGGACGTGAATTTACTATCTGTAACATGTCTTTTCTTAGTGGAATATTAGGAGAAACAGAAGTCTGTTGGTCAAGCTGTGATGGCAGAACATCTGTCCCCTTTTTAGCCAAGAGATAGACTTTCTCATTATACATAACCAAAGCATTATCTTTAATAGGCATACTTTTGGACTGTGTCCCACTAGGTCTGATGGTACTCAATGGGGGCACATTTATAGTATTATCTCCCAAACTTTTTCTATGTACAAAAGTTTTTAAAATCTTTGAAGCCACATTATTTGAAGACTTAACAGGAACAAGAGATGGAGTATAAGGCTGTAGATTTTCTTGAAAAATCCATTTCACTGGAGCAGCTTGAGAATGCTGACCACCTTTTAATTGTGTCTCTGCAGTAACATTCATTGGCATTTGTGTGGTGTTTAGTATCACTGGCTTTGCTATTTCAGTAACAGGTTTTGGGTAAATGTTTTGAAAGTTCTTGGTAACTACGTTTTTCACTGTTTTTACAGGAGATACATAAATAACAGTTGGTATTTGGGAGGTCTCAATTGTTCCTGAGGTACTTGTGGTTGCAGCTGCAAGTATCTTTTGCTGAACTGAAGGAGGCAATGATGACGCTGGTATAGATTTCACTTCAGCATGGGCTGGAATCTGTAAATGATGCCCAGAAGGTAAAACTGGAGACTTCACAGTCATTGGAACACTTTGGGAATTAACTACAATAAAAGATGAATCATTTTGTGTTGAGGAGGGAGGAACAGCAAATGTTTGCATGGTGAGTCCATCAATTTTTACACCATGACTCTGAACTTTAGAAACTGATGAAGTAAAATTTTCAGTTCCCACAGCAGTAACTCTAGCCTTTTCTGCTGTATCTACCGTTCTTGTGAGAAAATAGTTTGAAGAACTGGGTGGCTGAAAAATGGGCAATTGAACTGATGCACTTGTGGAAGAGCTGGGAATCTGAGTCTGAAAAGTAAGTTGAACTGGTTTTCCTGTATTCCCTTTCAAAGCATCAGACATGACTGAAGATTGAACTAGCGGCATAAGATTTCCAGAAGAATTAGGAATTGGAAGTAATTGCAGAAGATTTTTTCCATCCGAGCCAATCGTCTGAACTACTTGGTACATGCAGCCTGAAACACTTAAAAGAACATTATGAGTAAATAAACACAACATACTACATGGTACATACATTTTATTTTAAAACAAATTATTTGCAAATATTATTTGTAAACATTAAACTATATAATTTTTCATTTTGAGTTTTCAAAGTGAAATATTGCAAAGCACAGATTTTGAAGAAGTAGAAGAGATAATCAAAGATATAGTCAGCTATATATATAAAAAGTATGCTACAAATATAGACTTCTCTTTTAGACTGTTAGTATTCTCCCTTCGTCTGTTCCTTGAATTCTTCCCTCTTGTCCTCCTCCTTAAATCTTACTGAGCAGGATTCTCATTCCCCCTTCACTCACTCATTCTATTTCCCTCACTCTTCCCCCGACCCTCAATCTGTTGTCTTCTTCCTACTAACAACTCACGAGTTCAAGTCAGTCATTCTTTTGCTTAAGAAATCTCGTCTGGTGTTACCTTGGTTTGCCACATTTTTGTACGTAGACTTAACTGAGCTACTCATGTAGGAATCATCTTCTTTGATTATTGTTTCAGCATATGTGAGGCTTGGTGCTAAATAGTCCTTGACACAGTAATTATTTATATTAATTTACTCTCAACTGCCTACCAACATATACCTATAATACTACTGCAATTTCAGCTGAACAGTTTTCAATAAGCATGGAACAGACCAGAAATCAGTAATTTTTATTTATTTATTTTACTGAGCCCATTTTGACCCCCATGCTTATGAGCTATTTCTTAGTAGAAATTGTCAGATTTTTTAAAAAGTTAACATATGTCTTTGTATAATCTGTTATTTGCGGATAGTTGAATATATACGCTCTAAATTATTTATATATAAAGCCATTTTTCAATTCCTGAAAAATTCTCAGTTCTCATGGGACTCAGAATCATCACATATACTATCACTCTACCTAGGTATGCCTCCCCTTCCCAACTCTTCACATAGATCAAGTCATGGCATAAATGATACTTCCCAAGAAAAACATTTTCTGACTACTTTACCTGTATCCTTCCTTCAAAATTAATCTGTATTACACCTGTTAACTTCCTTCATGGTACAAATTACAGATTTTCATATAAAACTGTCTCTTAGTCGGGCTCGGTGGCTCAGCCTGTAATCCCGCACCTTTGGGAAGCTGAGGTGAGTGGATTGCCTGAGCCCGCAGGTTCGAGACCCGCCTGGGCAACTTGGTGAGACCTCATCTCTACAATAAATAAAAAATTAGCCAGGCGTGGTAGTGCGCGCCTGTAGTTCCAGCTACTTGGAAGCCTGAGACGGAAGGACCGCTGGAGTCCAGCAGGTCAAGGCTGCGGTGGCTGGGAGCGGCCACTGCACTCCAGTCTGGGCGACAGAGTGAGACTCCAACTCAAAAAAAAACACAAAAAACAAAAAACAAAAAAACTGTCTCTCATGTTAAATTCTAGCAACATGAGTACAGGATCCATGTTCTACAGACATGTTATGGTCTTAAATAAAATGCAGAAAAAGTTCAAGGGTAAATAATAATAATGATGATTAGAATTCTCAGAAGTATAAAAGTGTGTTTTACTACCTATAAGCTTGTTTTCAAAAACTTCAGGTATTAATAAAAATTAATGTGAAAAACTATGCATCCTATAAAACGTTGGAACTCAGTTTTACCTTTCTGCAGCCCATACAACATCATTCTAACATAACAAAAATTTAAAACAGACTTCTAGAAACTTGACAGTAGGTCAAAATTTTATACTGACTTTTGGTAAATTAAAAGTTTACTGCTAAAGAGAAGAATGATTCCAAAGAAAAGTATGAATTATTGCTTTCAGAGCTTGAAGAGGAAAACCCATCTCCAGTACTTCCCTACACTCCAAGAAAGCACATTTGAACTGGATAAGAACTTATTCAACATTAATTCACTAAATAAAAATTTACTCAGTATCTGTTATGGATCAAGCACAAGACTCAGTTAGGGAAAATGTTCAGTAAGCTATAGCCTGTGGGCCTAATCTGGCCTACTCTGTTTTTGTGCAGCCTACAGGCTAAGAATGATTGCTTATATTTTAAGTGATTTTTAAAAAATCAAATTAATATTTCACGATGTGAAATTATACGACATTCAAATTTCAGCATCTATAAAGTTTTATGAATATACACATTCATTTTTAATGTTTTGTATATGGCGGCTTTCATGCTACAATAGTGGGAATGAGTAGTTGGAACAGAAATCTTATGACTCAAAGAGCCTAGCCCTTTACAAAAAATTTTTGCTTGCTCCCAAGACAGATTAACCCACAATCCCTATAGGAACTGAAACTACTGGGTAAGTCGACAAGTAAGTAGACAATTATCATTTCGTGAGATAAATGATGTAAATGAATAAGGACAAAAATGCTTGTTCCTTTCTTAAAATATTATCTTCCCAAGGCTTCCTACAAGATGAGATATTCTCCTACCTCTTTAGTGGCTACTCAGTCTCCTTTGGTAGCTCATCCTATCTGAATCACCCTTCATCAAAGCTTTGAAAGAACTCTTCTATTCCTGTTCTTTCCCTGGATAGCTTCTTTTAAATGAATGACTTCAATTACGTTACCACTTCCATACCAACAATTTCAATACTGTTATCTGTTGCTCCTTTGAGATACAGGCATAAGATTTCTGTTCCAACTACTCATTCCCACTATTGTAGCATGAAAGCCACCATATACATATATATACATATATATATATGCCTGTATCTCAAAGGATATATATATATCTCCAACATCCCTCTTAACATTTCCATTCAGAATCTCAAAGGTTCTCAAAGGGTCCTAAAACTCAACATTGCCAGATCTCTGTCCACCTAGCCTCTCTACATGCCCCAATTCCTTCTCCTCCAGAGCGTTCTTTGCTAAGTGGCATCTCATATATCTTAGGTACCTAAATCAGAACAGGAAAATCCTGCTTTTTTATCTCCTATATTCAATCCACCACAAAATTATGTTTATATGGTCTCCCAAGTTTCCCTTGGTTTGTTCAATTCTTCCCAAATCAACTGTTATCACTCTAGGTCAAGCAAACATCAGTATTCTACTAAAATTTCATTCTCAAAGATGATTAAATATGTTCTCTCAGTTGAATCTATCCTTACTCTATCCTCATTCTCTAGGTGTTCTCTGTTGCAAATGATAATGCTAACAAACTATTCCTCCATCTTGATCCTCTTTCCTATCATGGTTGCCACTGTGTACAATTTGTTTCTTTTGACTTTCTTAATGTTCCCTTTCTTACTCATTTTCTGAATTCTAAGCATTCAACTATGACTACCCGCAAAGTACAGTTTTTGACTCAGCTTTTTTCCTTCAAGACATTCTTCCTTTAAAGACTGCACCAATTTTCATGACTTCAACTATTTCCCTGAACTATCTCCTCTGCAATAATGATTCCATAATTATATCCTTTTATTCTTATCTCCTAATACCATCACTTTAAATTCACCAAGTTAAAATCACTCTCTGTTGAAGTAATCTATCCTACCATCCAATCATGTGGCACCACCACTATTTTCCAGGTCATATAGACTTTAAATCTCCTAGTTATCTCTGACTTATCTTTATTATATTTATTTACTTTAGATTCACCCATGGCACTTTGCATGTTTACAAAAGATTAACATTCAATAAATACATAATGAATACATTATCAAGTCTATGAAATTTTCTTCTTTTTAACAGATCTAATCCATCTTCTTTCTTCACCACTACATCTTCTACCATCTATATCAGACCTTCATCACCTATGTCTAGCACTATCAACACATACCTATAGATTTTTGCTGATGTTTAAACTATTTTTTTGACTGTCATCACTACTGATTATCTCTAGTGAGTTAAAATTGCTTTCATCCTGTTACCTCCTGCTCAAATTTTCAAATATTAATCATTGCCAATTCAGCCTGACATGAAAACCATCTCAGTCTAGCTCCAACCAATCTCTACAATAATACCACCTACAACTTCTCAATTTATTTTTCAATTGTCCTTCAAATACCAAGCATAGGAGACTCTCAAAAAATATTATATCAAAAATGATGTAGTTCTTTCTAATAAACATTTCGAGCAATATCTCTTAATGCTCTTTGTCCACTCTCCCCTGGTTTATTTTTGTTCTTCATTTGTCAGTAACATGTGCTTAACAAATTAGAAGCTTCAACAGAGCAGAACTTACACTTTAATTATTTGTGTAGGAGTAAGCATGTTTAATTGACACACTATTTAAACAAATTACATAGACTTGTAATGTAATGTAATTACACAGACTTACACATACTATGTGACTTCTATATTTCTGCTTTACAAAAAAATTATGAATATTGCACAAACTATTTTCAAAGCTGATCACTGAATTTTCCCCCTTTTCCTCTATTTCCCTCCATAAAAGGAAGAAAAATGCAGCTTACTCCCTGTCAATACAACAGTAGAGACTCACATAATCTACCAGACCATAAATCCCTTAAGAGTGGATTATCCTATTTATATCTATATCCTCTGAATCTAACTGAGTAACTGCAGGCAGTGTTAGCTGAACTCAATCCTACAAGCTATAATAAAAAGAAAATCCATGTTTTCCTGTCAATAAATGGAGCATGTTCCAAAAATTAAACTGAAATGCAGAATGCTAAGGACAAAAGTGATAACTCAGGGTGAAATTCATACTCCTTCAATTAATATGCAGTTTTTCAGATCCAGAATGAATTTTCCATTTAAGAAATTAAAACTCTACAGAGATTCTATTTTCTAAAAGACTATATCCTGCTGGTTAATGTCAAACTAAAACTAGAACCAGATTCTGCACTCTATAGTCATTTAAAAAGAATCATCAACATGCGAATTATTTTAAATCGGCTAGTGTTCAAACTCACAAACTACATTGGAAAACAATACCATTTATGTTTTTTAAAAAGAAAAAAGAAAAATTACGGGCTTCTAATCCTGGCTCTTACAAGTACTAGTTGACCAACTTTGGAAAATTTACTTAACCTCTTCAATATCTGTTTCTTCACTTGAGAAATGAGGAAAATAAGGTTTGCTATGAGAGGTAAGTGGAATAACTGTCTAGGAGCAGGCAATTAAATTAAAATATGCAATTTGTCTCCAAGAATAGGAAATCAATTACATAAGGTCTTTTAAAAATGTAAGGCGACAATGAGTAAAAAAGCATAATGAACATACTGATAATACTATCTAACTTCTGACATTTTTGACTATTCTAATATTGGTATGAGGTATTCACATATTAGAAGTGGAATAATGAAAATACTGGAGACTAATAAACATTTTGTAGATAGTTTTGCAAAATATATATATTTTAAACTGTTAGGATACCCTTTTCATCTTTCTATAACATTTTATACACATGAGAGTACATAATCATTTTTTTTGTTTTTTTTCGGTCAAGGTCTCACTCTGTCAACCAGACTGGAATGCAGTGACACGATCACAGGTCACCGTAGCCTTGATCTCCTGGGCTCAGGAGATCCTTCCACCTTAGCCTCCCAAGTAGCTGGGACTACATGAGTGCGCCACCATGTCCAGCTAAGTTTTTTTTATTTTTGTAGAGACAAGGTCTTGCTATGTTGCCCTGGCTGGTCTTGAACTCCTGGACTCAAGCTACCCTTCTGCCTCAGCTTCTCAAAGAGCTGGGATTACATGGTGAGCCACTATGCACAACCCATAATGTAACAGTATATACAACATGTACCGTAGTATGCACACAATAGATATATTATAATTTTTCTGAACTCTAGTACTAATAAACAGTCCACCATGGTAGGTATTACCATTCCCATTTTTATAGTTGAGAAAATGGAGATCTAGAAATATTTAATAACTTACTTAGAATTATATGCCCTCCTTGAGCAATCATATCCACTTTTTGCATTTACTTGAGCATAACCACATTACAGGGTCAAAAAATTCAAATTCATAAACTGAGGAATTAATGATCAGTTAGCTGTGTAGTATGTGTGTCTGCCTCTCTTACACGTACACACTCATACAAATCACACAAGATGATAAAATTTATACAACTAAAGGTACACTGAACTGACAATGAAACATTATCATTCTAACCAAAGCAAGCTCCTTGCTGAGGGCACTAATTTTAGCTTCTCACTTAAAAACAAAGGGTTAAGGATGGATAGATCATATGACATCCTAATTCTTATTATATATAATCATATGTTTTATTATAATACCTTGAGGCTGATGCTTCCCAAGTCTCTATTTTCAGCTCTGACTCAGCCTGAATTTCACATTTAAATATCTGGTTGCATTCTTGACATGTTCCTCGTCTCAGTTAATGCACTAATATTCACCCAGAAAAACATATCATAATTGATCCTCCTTTCTTCCTACCACTTCATTAACAAGGCCTGCCTATTTTCTTTTCTATATTTCTTTGAATCCAACCCTAGTCCACCACATCAGCTAGTTCAGGCCCTCAGAATCTCTTCTAAGACAACTAAAATGGGATGCTTAATGTGAATCCCTCACCCACCAACCCACACTGCCCTGTCACCTAAAAATCTACATCTGTCCATCTTTTTCTTAAAATCGCCTTAGCAATCTCCAATAAATGAAGCCTTGTCTCTTTAGTAAACAGAACCCTTAAGAGCTATCTATCTATTCTACGTATAGTACAAAATCAAGCGATAAATACCAATTGTTACAATAAACCATATGGGTGCTTTATTTACTAATTATCTGCCTAAGCAAATCCAGCACTCAACTTTAACTGAACAGCTGATACTTATGTTTCCTAATGCAGCTGCTCCAGGAATCTTTCCTACAACTCCCTTCCTTTATTACATCACCTCTACCTCGTCCCCACCCTCACCAAGACTACAAGGTTTCTCATGAAAACTGTCCATACTCTAGCCTTTAATCAGTCTTTTCATTTAGCACCGTCTATAACATACACGGGTACTCAATGAGTATTTTTTAACCAAATGTTTAAACTGCACTGACAAGCAGTGAACTAGGATATGAACCCAAGTCTCTGCAACCCCAAAGCGTACCTTCTTACTACAATTCTATCCTGACTCCTAATTTGTTCTTTGCTAATAAAACCCAAATGAAAATAAGCTAAATGAATGCACTCAAAAATATCATCCAAATTTTTTCTTTGTACTGTAAGATTAAATCAGGTTTTCCATTTTATGTTCTGATGAATTAGAAGCACTTCAAACAATATACATTCTGTATTTCATTACTGAAAAATTTTAGAAAAGCGAAGCAGTAACTCAAGAAAAATTCAAAAACCTACAAAAATAAAACCATACGATCATTTAAGTTATGAAGAAAGTAAGTGATTTAATATCATCCATAATTATCAGAAAAATCAGAAAACCAAGCTTCCAGTAAACTAAAAGGGCTGACATCAATCATATTTTTACAAAGTTATATTTGGACATCATGCAGATTGTTACTGACAAAACAGAATAGAATCAAATATGCAATCATTAATCAAAGCGTCAAGCAGTTTCAGAAAGAATCTGGTAAATGTGAGAAAAATGTGATGTAAAACCCCAATGATGTTAAGAAATAAAGGCATTCAAAGATAATGAAAACAGTGCATATACCAGTCAGTTACTAAACTCAAAATGATTTATGAATGCAACAAAAACAATCTGTAACAAAAAAAAATCTCCAAATTGCCAAAAGGATCAGATTCTGGATAACAGAGTTAAAGCAGCGGACTCCAGCCTCCGTGGCATCAGGGATTGGTTTGTTGGAAGGCAATTTTTCCACGGACGGGCGTGGAGAGTGTGGGGAGGGAGAGAGAACCCTGAAGCGTTGGGCTGTAGGAGCACCACCTAGACCTCGCGCATGCGCAGCTCTCAACAGGGCTCGTGTTCCAGGGAGACTGAGGCCCAGGGGAGGTCAGGAGGCTAAGGTCAGTTCACCCGCTGCCCACCTCCTGCTCTGCGGCCCGACTCCTCACAGGACACGGACTGGACTGGACTGGACTGGTGCCGGTCCGCGGCCCGGGATTGGGGACCCCTGAGTTACACAGTACACAATAAACAAAAATGTAAAGTTCTTTATCTTGTTTTTGATATTCAAAAAAAAACGCAATCCTAAGACAAGTGTCTATAAATTACGTTAAGCCAGACGTCACCAGATACCCACGTCCGAAAACAAGGTTAGCAGAAATTACTCATTCAAAAGTAATATATCTATCTAGGGCACTATCACTACCCCTTCCCCTGAAGCTTCCATCACACCCACCCACACCCCCGAGCACTAGCTCTTTGATGATCTGAAATACTTCTTCCTGGGCGGTGCTTTGTTATTATTTTAGCTCATCGCTCTAGTGGCCATTTTCTTTTACAATATCATGCACGCTTTTAAAGAACACCATTACTTACGTCTTACTGTAATCAGGCTTTCTACCTACTTAGAATGAAAAAACAAAACAAAACCAAACCTACCTGGGTAAAGATCCGTACCCAATTTAAGCTGTGTTCTCACAACACCAGCAAACAACACGTGACCCGTGCTTTCCTCTTTTCCTAGACTAAGCATTTCACGTGCATTCCTTCTCCGCGTCCCCAGGCTATGCCTAGGTGCTGTCACCTACAAGCTGGAAGCGGAGGCCCGCCCCCGGCCTCACACGCGCTCAGGGGCCAAGCCAGGAGAAGCCCCCTCCGCGAGCTTTTCCTCTCTTCTTCCTTCTCCTTCCGCAGACCTCGCATCGATCATCTTCTCGCAGCTCGGGCTGCAGCCACTCCCCACGGAGAGGACAGGTTTCGGCGCTCTGCTCTGGCTAACGTTCTGCTCCCATTTCTTTTCATCTCGGTTAACACAAGCGCACGCGCGCGCGCACACACGCGCACACGCACGCGCACACGCACACACACACACACACACACACACACACACACACCACAACACAAAACCCAGACTGACTACGATTGACCATCTCTGTCCTAAAGCGCGTCTTTCTAAACAGACTGGGATCCCGTCTGGTTCCTCTACACGGACACCTCGTCACACCTGCTTCAACAACGCCGTTCAGACTGCCTAACTTTCCACAAGACGGTTCTCTCTCTTTTGCCTCCAATACTCTGTTCTGTTTCCTCCTCTCGCTTCCCAGCGCGCTGTTGATCCGATCCGATCTCGCGGATCTAGAACCGTTTTCTTCCATCACACGCCCCTCTTCTCTAACGCACGCCAGGAAGACGCGGCGGTCTCCACGGACGGTCCTGCGCCCCCCGGGCTGCGCCTGCCGATCCGCGCGGGTGGCGGCGTGTTTTTCCGCGCGTGCGGAACCTTCCAGAAGGTTCCGGGGGCCGGCCATGTTTCGCTTCCTCTCCCGTGGAGCTCTACGCCGTCCGCCTATGAAATTGAGACGCCGGAGTCCCGCGGAGCCGGGGGAGGGGCCGAGCGCGTCGGGCTTTTCAGAGCGGTTTACGCAGGCGAGAGGGGCGCGCTCCGAGGGCTTCCGCGGCCGCGCGCGCCCGCGCGTGCGCGCTCCCCGCCGGGGTGGCGCTCCCCGCCGGGTCCGACGCCTCGGGGTCGCAGGGCGACCGGAAACCAGGGCCCAGGCGACCTCCTACTAAGGAACGCGCCGAGGGGTGGGCGTGGGGAGGACTGGAGACTGGTACTTACCAGTGCGCGGCGTGGCCTGAATTTTCCGCGGTGGGTTTCAGGAAGACCCTCTGTGGGGGGTTGGACATTTTAGAGGGAGGGGAGGGGTCAGCTCATCAGCGAAACGGGGCGGGGAGTAGGGCCGAGGATCTCAAAGGGGTGAGAGCCAGAAGGAGAGGGTGTTGGGCTGGAGTTGCCCCGAAGCAATTCTGAGCGTTTGGATCCAGAACCGAAGGCGACGGCGGACGGTGGGCGTTCCCCCAGGACTCCGAGAAAGGAGGCTGTGGCGCAGTCACCCAGCGACCGGAAGATTCGTGGGGGGGGAGGGCGACTGCGCCCTCGCGGCCGTACATTCTGAGAGACCCGGCCCAAGTCTCCGCCCCCTAAGCTAGGACGACATCGCTCCAGGGCCAATCGGAGCGGGCTCGTGGGGCGTGGCCTTCATGGCCCCGTCTCCTACAGGGTCGGGTCAGCGTGGAAAACAATGCCAGCCTGGATCTGCCGACCCCGCCCACCGAAGCGGCTAGCCCGAGCTAAGCTCTGTCCGGACGCTTCCGTGTTCGTCACGTCCGGTTGCCGAAGTGACTGGCTCGCTAAAGCCCCGCCCTTGTTATGAAGTCCAATTGCAAGTGACGTTTGCTGTGTTTTCTTCCGGATCAAGGAACGAATTGCAAAAGAAAGGTCTCGGGACACCTACGACCCAAAAAAAAAAAAAAGAAAAGAAAAAAGAAAAAATGTTTCCGGGGTCAATCGTAAATTTTCTATCTTTTGTGTTCACCGGTAGTGTCAGTTTTCCTCCCTCGCCAGCGCTTTAAATGACGTCGACAGGCTTTTTTGGAATCGTTCTACACTAATATTGTGAACATTTTCGACGTCTGCCTCTAGCCACCGATGTTTGTGGCTACTTTCTCTGAGTTTTCTTGTTTTGTTTTGTTCTTCCCTCTTTCCTGAAGCTTTGCTACCAGAATTTTTTTAACCCCCCCTTCCCCCACTCCATGTTCATGCCTCAGTCAAAACTTACTTATTGTCATATAGTTCATTCATTCATTCTCTAAGACTTTCATTCTCTATATAAGCTTATTTTTTGACATTTTGGATCTCCAGAGAAAAGCTTTTCAAATGCCTCTTGATTCAGTTAAGCCACTCTCTGTGATAAGGCCTCAGTCTCTGGCTAGTGGGTGGAAATTCCGGTTCAGCTGCTCCATAGAAAGGGTGTGGGTGGAGTGGTTTGGAAGATACAATTTTATTTGCTGTAAGCAGTTCCTGTGTAAACTGGTTCACACTGTTCTTATTTACAAGACTGACGTGAGGCAGCACATTTAAAAGTTTATTTTGGTCTTTTAAAAACGCCAATTACTCATTTCCCTAACTCAGAAACAAAGAACTGAGTATCACATGTTCTCACTAATAAGTAGATCTTGAACAACTATCGTAATACAATAAGAAAAGGATTGCACTGGGCTCGATGGCTCAGCCTGTAATCCCGTGCCTTTGGGAGGCTGAGGTGAGTGAATTGCCTGAGCCTGCGGATTCGAGACCCACCTGGGAAACTTGGCGAGACCTCATCTCTACAATAAAATCAAAATGAGCCGGGTGTGGTAGCACGCGCCTGTAGTTCCAGCTACTTGGAAGGCTGAGGCGGAAGGATCGCCAGAGCCCAGCAGGTCGAGGCTGCGGTGGCTGGGAGTGGCCACTGCACTCCAATCTGGGCGACAGAGTGAGACTCCAACTCAGAAAAAAACGAAAAGGATTGACAGTAGCATGGAAGGGGTGGGGCGGGTAGTGAGGTGGGATTGGCAGTAGTGGGAATCTTCTAGGGGAAGGGGGGGCACACCTCATCAACAAGGGTACCTGCACAATGAATATTTGTACACCTAACCCTGAATTGTACCCCACAATTTTAAAATTAAAAATTTAAAGGTGAAAAAAGAAAAGATGCCAATTACTCATTTCCCTAACTCATTAATGAGACAATACTGATTAGAGAATTTCATGCCTTTATACATTAACAGGAAGTAATACTTTCTAAATACTGTTCACTCTTAAAAACTAACTTCAACTACATAGAAGGCTGTGTATATAACTGACATTATGTTGTGTCCATAAATGACATTTATCTTTTGTTCAAATATCTCCCCCTCCTGAAGAGGAGGGTGGTGAGCCCTTAAACTTGTCTGAAAAAAAAAAAATACTTGAAGGAGTTGTTAAACCTGTACAATTACGTATATACCTAACCCTGAATTGTACCACACATCTTTAAAATATAAATAAATAAATAAAAATAAAATAGCATCCTCACCCTCCAAAAAAAAAAATGAATGAAAGAATTGCCCATTCTTGCTTGATCCATTTTTGTTCACTTACTATCCATTTCTTCCATCGCCACTCCCAATAAGTAGGACTCACTGTCACAGAGTGGACTCTCTGGGAAGCAGGCTCTTAGGATGGACTTAGATATGCAAGAAGTTTGTTAGAGTTGAGTATCTGAAACAGAAAGAAAGAAAGTAAAATTAGGCAGAGGGAGAAGTTAGGTTGTGATGACCAGTCTCAACAAAGGCCTTAGCCAAACCCACATAGAGGTCTAAAACTGAGATTAACTTACAAAGTTTTCTCAAGTGTTATGCAAAGGATGCCTTTATGTCCCTATGATAATCAGCTACTAGATGCAGACTGTGCCAAGGCAGGGTTTATGCATTTGGACAAGAGAATCTTTTTAGCCAAGCCAATTATTCAAAGAGGCTGATAGCAGAGACATGTCTGCTGGTAGCACTCTCAACAGCCAGGGGAATAAGAACTTCCATCCTGAAGGGAAGTCAGAGGTGCATTGCAGCATTGACTGTATTCATTGAACCACTCATTTAGCTTTCTGTTGCAACTGATGCTGTTTATTTCACACGCACTTAAAATTTTTATTCAACAACCTTAGTAATTATTTCCTCACTCTTGACGCCACTGCAATATACTTTGTGGTTTTCCTCCTACCTTTTTCTCTACTTCTGAGTCTCTTCTGAAGGTTTCTGTCTCCCTTTTTAGTCATAAATTAGGGAGCTTCTTAAATCTTGATAAATGATCCTCTTATTTTCTCAAACTATTTTGTCTCCCCACATGATTTCATCCATGCCCATGGTTTGAATTACCACATACACCCATTATTATACTACCAAGCACATGTATGATACTATGTGCCAGGCACTGTTTTAAGTGTTTTTATCAAATTGTTTGTTTGTTTGTTTTGTTTTGAGTTGAAGTCTCACTCTGTTGCCCAGACTGGAGTGCAATGGCCGCTCCCGGCCACCGCTGCCTCGACCTGCTGGGCTCCAGCGATCCTTCCATCTCAGCCTTCCGAGTAGCCAGAATTACAGGCATGCGCTACCACGCCTGGCTGATTTTTTGATTTATTGTAGAGATGAGGTCTCGCTGCCCAGGTGGGTCTCGAAGCCGCGGGCTCTGGCAATCCGCTCACCTCAGCTTCCCAAAGGTGCAGGATTACAGGCTGAGCCACCAAGCCCGGCGTTTTTTTCAAATTGACTCACTCCTAACAGCTAGTAAAAATTATTATGTACAGTTGAATAAGTTGATGCACAGAGGGGGTAAATAGCTTTCCAAAGATTGTACGGCTTGTGAATGATGGAGTCAGACTTCAAATCTAGGTTGACTGAAAACCCCGTGTACTTTATTACTACAATATGCTGTTGCTTGAATTCTAAATTTATGTCCCCAATTCTGATTTCTATGAGCTCTGTACCTAGATGTTCAAATGAAATGTTGAAATACGTTAGATGTTTTAAAAGCCCCTTCAGATGAAACGTGTTCAAAACCAAATTTAAGACTTTCTTCTCCTCTCTTCTGCATACATTTTACTTAATCAGTGCTATCTACAGAAAGAAAACACACACACACACACACACACACACGTGCACACACACACACACACACACACACACAATTCTAGTAAAAGTGCTGACATCCAGGTGTCATCTTTAACACTTTCTTATTTTTCTTCCAAAATATAAAATCAATCATCAAGTCGTATAGGTTTTCTCTTCTGAATATCTTACAAGTATGCTGCTTATTTCCACTACTACTACTACATTATCACTACTATTACTAAATTTGAAAGAGGCTTTTAAAACCCTCCATGCTGTGAAGTGGAACCATCAGCAGTGGTTCTTTGGACTCCTTGGGACATTTACTTTTTCTTCTAAATTCACTGGGAAAGATAGACTGGAGCTTAAATATTGTCCTTTCTCCAATACATATTAATTCAGGGTAGGAGAAAAACCCATGAACTGATGGGCCAAAATAGATAGGAATATTTACTATTGTTACTATAAAAAGAAAGACACAAAAACTGAAACGCACATTTCATGTGAAACAATAATTGGGGTAGATGAAGTAAAAAAAAAGTAAAATAAGCATTATGATTGTAAAAAGACAAAAATGGTATTTGGTATATGAAGCAAAACAATAAAAAACATGAAAATAGTAAGAATGGAAATAAATACACAAAATATTAAATAAGCATGGTATGAACGAAGGCAAAGAATGAAGTAGTCATTGGAAGATAATTTGGAATAAATCTTCCAGAAGGAAATGGAAAAGAATATATAGATAGAAAATAAAAAAAGACATAAAAGGAAAAAAGAAACAGAGAGAACAAAATAACATCTGGGAAATAGAAATCCCAAAAATAGAAATAGAAAGTACATGGCAGGAGGAGTAGAAATAATTGGAGGATAAAGTTCCCAAAGAGGTAAAGAAAGATAAAAGACCTCAGTTTGAAAGGACTTTTATAGTGCCAAACTGGAGTGGTGAAGAAAATCCATGCTTAGATTTATTATAGTGAAATTTAACTATCAAAAGCAAAAATAAAATTGTAAAGAATTACAGAGGGAAAGAAGATTACTTATAAAGGAACAATAATCATACTGATATCATATTTCTCAACAGCAATGCTGAAAAGACAATGGAATAATGTTTCTTACTTATTAAAGCAAAAAACTTTCAGTTATAAAAATTAGCCAATTGGTTGATTTCAAACAATTGTCATTCAAATGTGAAGATATATTAACATTCTTAGGTATACGAGGTTTCACAAAGTTTGCAATACAAAGAATCTTTGGAAGCATTTTTGAAGGAAGCAGTCAATTTTGAGACAAAAAATTCAGGAAATAGTCCAAGAGATATAGGAAGTAAGTAATTGAAATCTTGCTAGAGTTTATTATTGCCTAAGTGGGAGGGGCTTTAAGAAAAAAAAAGTGTTTTATATAATGTTTTGCTCAAATTCTAGACCTGGACTGCCTAATACTGTAGCTACTAGCCACATTTAGCTGTTTACCTTTAAATTCCAATTAGTGACTGAGTACAGTTGCTCAAACTTGTAATCCCAGTACTTTGGGTGACCAAGGAAAGAGGATTGCTTGAAGTCTGAAACCAGACTAAGCAGTATAGCAAGACCTCAATTCTACAAAAAATATAAAACTTGCCTAGGTGTGGTGTTGTGCACCTATAGTCCCAGCTACTTGGGAGACTGAGGCAGAAGGATTGCCTGAGCCCAGGAGGTCAAGGCTACAGTGAACCATAATCGTGCCACTGCACTCCAGCTTGGTCAGAGTGAAGCTCTGACTTGAATAAATGAATGAATGTCAATTAGTAGAAACGAAAAGACCAGGCGCAGTGGCTTGAGCCTATAATACCAGCACTTTGGGAGGTTGAGGTGAGAGGATTGCTGAGCCCAAGGTTTCAAGACCAGTCCGGGCACTTGATGAGACCCTATCTCTACAATAAATAAAAAAATTAGCCAGGCATGGTGGCGTATGCCTGTAGTTCCAGCTTCTTGGAAGGCTGAGGTGAAAGTATCACCTGAGCTCAGCAGGTTGAGGCTGTGGTGGCCAGGAGCGTGCCACTACCCTCCAGCCTGGATGACAGAGTGAGACTCCTATACACACAAAGAAGAAAGAAACTGAAAGTTCAGTTTTTCAGCTGCATTGACCACATTTTAAGTGCTCAGTAACCACATGAGGTTACTGTTTTGGAAAATGCAGGTATGGAACATTCTCACCATCATGGACAGTGATGTTCTACACTACAATAGTCTGAACAAGGTGATACAAGTGGGACCCAAAGGAAAGTAGAACATATTAAAATATGGTTGTTGTCTTCTGAAAGGTATAGCGATAAATTTTTTTTAAAAAGAACTATGAATAAACAAACATGAATATGGGTCTTAACTCAACCATCATCAAAGCAAAAATAGAAAGTAAAACTTTTGCCCTCCCTGGCTGGGTGCCCAGCCATGTCTCAGGCTATGGCAGCTGGGGAAGTCCCTCCACACCCACCCCTTGGAAATATAGGCTCCATCACTGGCTGAAGCACCGTGCGTGGCCCAAAGCCACAGCCAGTGCTTGCCCCTCGGAGTTTCGGGCTGCCACCCTGTGTGAGGTGCCCAGCCCCATCTCAAGCCGCCGTTGCCAAGGGAGGCTCTAGGCGCCCACCCCTTAGAGATACCAGTTCCATTCCTGGCTGAAGTGCCCTGAGCAGCCCAAAGACATTGCCACTGCCCACGCTTCGGAGCTCTGGGTCCCCACCTGGCTGAGGCACCCAACCCCATCTCAAGCCACCATTACCCAGGGTGGCCGTGGTGCCCACCCCTCAGAGCTGCAGGCTCCATCCCTTCCTGGGGTGCCCCACCAGGTCCAAAGCCACCGCTGCCCACGCAGGTCCCCAGCACTCGTGCCTTGGAGCTCTGGGCCCCAGCTTGGACTGAAGCACCCAGCCCCACCTCGAGCCCCAGGCATCCACACCTGGGTGGTTCGGAATTCCAGGCCCCTATCCAGACGCTTCAGACCTCCAGGTCCCCATCCTGGCTGAAGCGCCCAATCCCACCTTGAAATGCTGCTGCCCACAAAGTAACTAGTGCCCACCCCTCAGAGCTACGGATTTCCCCCCTGACTGAAGTGCCCCTCCAGGCCCCAAGCCTCCACCACCCAGGGAGGTCAAAGGCTCCTTCCTGTGGAGTTCGGGGCTCCCTTGGTGGCCACACTGCCCAACCCCCTAGCCATTCTGACCACTACACTGATCAGTAACACCTGGCAGTCTCGCACTCCACCTCCCCCAACTCACCCCTGACTACAGTGGGACCAGAAACACCTGGAGTCCTGTGACCAGGCAAAGACCTGCAGTGACTCACCCACCCAGCTCTGCTTAACCTTCAACTTGGGAGCTAAGACCTCATGGTTGTGTAAGGGAACAGTACATCTTAAGGAGGTTGGTCAGCTTGTGTGTCTGTATGTTTATATGTCCTAGTTTGTTTGTTATTGTCGCTGTTTTTTTGTTTGTTTATTGGATTGCTTGTTTGTTTTTATTTTTGTCTTCTCTTACTCTTATCTGTCTTAAGGTCTATTTTCATTTATTAGTGGGTACCTCTGTCTGTTCTCTCTTTTACTCTCCTGTCTCCACCTTCCACTTCCCCCTCTCTCTGTTCCATTTCTTTCCCTTTTCTTACATCATTTTACTTCCTGGGAGCAAACCAATACCCCCACTTCATGAACAGATTACAAGGCGGTGGGAAGCAGGATCCAGCATATCCATACACCTGTCAGTGGATATTAGGATCTGAGATACATTTTGAATCACAGCTCCCCCTCAAATAAATTTCAAAGTTGCAAAAGGTATAACCCTCAACCTACAGTCCAGCCTCAGAATCGAACAAAGCCAGAAGATTCACATAAGGAAGAATAGGAGATTGAGCAAACAGAAGCAAAAAACAACCCCACCACCCCTGAATAACAGATTTAAAGAAGACAGAGGGAGAAAAAAATAAAAAGGAAAAAGTGGGGAGGCAAATCTACACAAATGAAGAAAAATCAAAAGAGGAATACAGGTCTCACACAGACCCCTGGGAGATCAGATATTGAGAAAATAGACTTTGGAATACAAACAATGAAGAGCCCCCAGAATGACTGATCACATACTACAAACCCAGACATCATGACATTAATAGAGAGAATAAAAAGAATTGAGAAAAGACAAGAGGAAAATAGGAAGGAGTTGATAAATGAGATAACAGTAGTAAATAATTCTGTGATTGAAATAAAGTAACAAACTAATAAGCATAGAAAGCAGACTTAGCCAAGCAGAAGACAGAATCTCAGAACTTGAAGACCAAAATATAGAACTAAATCAAACTGTCAAAAACATAGAAAAGAAGCTTTAAAAGACAGAACAAAACCTTCAAGAGATGAGCAATTACTTCAAGACAACAAACCTAAGAGTAATTGGCCTTCCTGAGGTAGAAAGACAGAGAGACCACTCTGGAACAAACATTCCATGGAATTATTCAAGAAAACTTCCCTCACCTCATTAATGATGTGAAAATTCAAACACAAAAAATTCGGAGAACCCCAAAAGACAACAAATGAGAAGACCAACTCCTAGGCACATAATAATATACCTGAACAAAGTAGGTATAAAAGAAAAAAATTCTAAAAGCAGGAAGAGAAAAAAGTCAGACTACCTACCACGGAAGACCAATCAGAATAGCAGCAGATTTATCTACAGAAACCCTTCAAGCTAGGAGAGCTTGGAGCCCTATATTCAAAGTTCTCAAAGATAAACAATTTCAACCAAGAATAATCTACCAAGCCAAGCTAAGCTTCGTCAGTGAGCAGAATTTAAATCTTTCCCAGACATCCAATCCCTAAGAACTTATGCTGCCTCCAGACCAACCCTACAAGAAACTCTTAACAAAGTATTAAACACAGAAGAAAGAGGGAAAAGAACAACAATGTTCTTCACAAGAGCACAGGAAAAAGATTGAAAACACACATGAACCAACCCAAAAAACCAAAAGAAAGACAACAAACAAAAAGTACAACAACAACTCTATAAGAACATCATGACAAAAATAAACCCTCAGATTTCAGTATTTAGCCTGAATGTGAATGGACTAAATGCACCACTGAAAAGATACAGAATGGCAAAATGGATAAAATATCATGAGGCAACAATATATTGTCTCCAAGAGACTCATCTCGCCAGAAAGGACACTCATAGACTCCAAGTAAGAATATGGGAAACAAATTTTCAGGCCAACAGAACACAAAAGAAAGCTGTAATTGCGATCTTAATCTCAGACAAAATACCCTTTAAGCTATCAAGAATCAAAAAAGATGAAGAAGGTCACTATATAATGATAAAAGTTTCAATCCATCAACAAGAAATATCCATCCTAAGCATATATGCACCTAATATAGGAGCACCAATGTTCATAAAGCAGCTTCTAGGCAAACTTAAAAAAGAGATTAACTCTAACACTATCATATCAGGGGATTTTAACACCCCTCTCACAACCCTGGACAGATCATCAAGACAAAAAATCAGCAAGGACATCCAGAATCTTAATGAGACTCTTGAACAAATGGACTTAATTGATATTTACAGAACACTCCACCCAAAGGCCACAGAATATACATTCTACTCACCACCACATGGAATGTACTCCAAGACCAACCACATCATTGGCCATAAATCAAACATAAACAAATTTCATAAGATTGAAATCTTGCCATGCACCTTTTCAGACCACAATGGAATAAAAATAAATATCAACACCAACAAAATTTCCCCCAAACCTGCAAAGACACGGTCACTAAACAGCATGATGCTGCACAATGACTGGGTCAACCCTAAAATCAAAGAAGAAATTGAAAGATTCCTGGAAACAAATGAAAGTGAAGAAACATCTTACCAAAACCTCTGTGATGCCATGAAATCAGTTTTAAGAGGAGAATTTATATCTCTATGAGCACACATCAAGAAAATGGAAAAGTCACAAGTGGAGAGCCTAACAAACCACCTAAGGGAGCTGGAAAGAGATCACCAAAACCCCAACTTTAGCAAAAGAATCCAAATCACAAAAATAAGAGCACAAATACAGGATATAGAAGACAAAAATATCATAGAAAATATCAACAAAACAAAAAACTGCTTCTGTGAAGGAATTAACAAGATTGATGGGCCCCTAGCCAGACTGATCAAGAAAAAGAGAGAAAAAGCCCAAATAAACACAATCATAAATACAAAAGATCAAGTCACAACTGACCCTGAAGAAATATAAAAGATTATCAGAGATTACAATGTTTACCTATTGGAAATAAACATGATAACCTAGATGAAATGGAAGACTTTCTGACATCAAACAACCTACCCAAGTTGAAACAAGAAGACATTGAGACACTGAATAGACCAATAACAACCTAGGAAATTGACTGTCATGCGAAAACTACCTACAAAAAAAAAAAAAAAGTCCTGGACCAGATGACTTTCCAGCAGAATTCTACAAAACATACAAAGAAGAGCTGATACCAAACCTACTGAAAGTATTCCAGGCAATTGAGAAAGATAGAATTTTCCCCAAATCATTTTACAAAGCTAACATTACACTGATACCCAAACCGGGTAAAGATGCAAAAAGAAAGAGAACTACAGACCAGTATCCCTTATGAACATAGATGCAAAAATCCTCGGCAAAATTCTAGCAAATCGGATCCAAAAATACATCTCAAATATCATCCACCATGACCAAGTAGGCTTCATCCTCAGGATGCAAGACTGGTTCAACATTCAAAAGACCATAAATGTAATTAAATACATCAACAGAGGTAAAAACAAGAACCACGTGATTATCTCATTAGATGCAGAAAACACTTTTGAAAAAATTCAGCATCCCTTCTTGATAAAAACCCTCAAACACCTAGGCATAGAAGGAACATACCTCAAAATAGTAACTGCCATCTATGACAAACCCACAGCTAGCATATTGCTAAATGGACAGAAACTAGAAACATTGCCCCTGAAAACTGGAACAAAACAAGGCTGCCTACCCTCACCCATCTTGTTCAATATTGTGTGGAAGTCCTAGCCCAGGCAATTAGACAAGAGAAGGAAATCAGGGGTATCCAAATAGGAAAAGAGGAAGTCAAGTTATCCCTCTTTGCTGATGATATGATCCTATACCTCAAAAATCCAACAGTGTCTATCAAAAACCTGCTGACACTGATAAATGAGTTTGGCAAAGTCTCAGGGTACAAAATAAATGTGCAAAAGACAGTGGCATTCCTATACACTAACAACAAGCAGGCAGAGACCCAAATAAGAAACACAATCCCATTCACAATAGCCACAAAAAAATGAAATACCTCAGCATCTTCCTAACCAGAGAAGTGAAAGACCTTTACAATGAGAATTACAAAACACTGCTCAAAGAAATCCAAGAAGACACAAGCAAATGGAAAATTATCCCATGGATAAGAAGAATCAACATTGTTAAGATGTCCATCCTACCAAAGGCAATCTACAGATTCAACACAATACCCATTAAGTTACCAACATCATTCTTCTCAGACCTGGAAATGACAATACAGAAATTCATATGGAAATATAAACAACCATGAATAGCCAAAACAATCCTTAGCAAGAGAAACAAAGCAGGAGGTATCACACTCCCAGACTTCAAACTCTACTATAAAGCTACAGTAATCAAAACAGCTTGTTATTGGTAAAAACAAACAAACAAACAAACAAACAAAAAACACAGGCACATAGACCAATGGAACAGGATAGAGATTCCAGAAGCAATGACAAACCCTCAACAAAAACTACTGGGGAGAGGAAAACTTAATCAGTAAATGGTGCTGGGAAAACTGGCTGACTACATGCAGAAGATTGAAACAGGACCCCTACCATACACAAAAATTAACTCTAAGTGGATCAAAGATCTAAATGTAAAACCTCAAACTTCAAGAATCTTAGAAAATGCAGGAGACACCCTCATAGAAATTGGAAGTGGCAACAAATTCCTATCCAGAACCTTAAAAGCCAGTACCTTAAGAAATAAGATAGACAAGTGGGACCACATCAAATTAACGAGCTTCTGCAAAGCAAAAGAAACCATCAAGAGAGCAGGGAGACAGCCCACAGAATGGGAAAAAATATTTGCCAA
The DNA here is from genome assembly GCA_027257055.1 of Cephalopachus bancanus. NCBI lineage: Eukaryota > Metazoa > Chordata > Mammalia > Primates > Tarsiidae > Cephalopachus > Cephalopachus bancanus. The sequence goes on along the minus strand of JAPVLO010000292.1, from coordinate 718,631 downwards.
CTGTATATCTGACAAAGGCCTAACATCTAGGATCTACACAGAATTCAAAAGCACCAAAAGGGAAAAACAACAGCCCCTTTAAAAAGTGGGCAAAAGACATGAAAAGACACTTCTCAAAAGAACATATACGGACAGCCAACAGACACATGAAAAAGTGCTCAACATCACTCATCATCAGAGAAGTGGACATCAAAACCACATTAAGATACCACCTAACCCCTGTAAGAATGGCCATTATTAATAAACCAAACAATGACAGATGCTGGTGAGAATGTGGAGAAAAAGGAATGCTTCTACACTGCTGGTGGGAATGCAAACTAGTGCAACCTCTTTGGAAGACAGTGTGGTGATTTCTGAAAGAACTAGAAATTGACCTTCCATATGACCCAGCAATTCCCCTATTAGGAATATACCCAGAGGAACTCAAATCATTCTATGACAAAGATACCTGCACACGTATGTTTGTTGCAGCTCTATTCACAATAGCAAAAACATGGACCCAACCGTGTTGCCCATCGAAGCTGGACTGGATTTAAAAAATGTGGTACAAGCCGGGCTCAGTGGCTCAGCCTGTAATCCCGCGCCTTTGGGAGGCTGAGGTGAGTGGATTGCCTGAGCCCGCGGGTTCGAGACCCGCCTGGGCAGTGAGACCTCATCTCTACAATAAATCAAAAAATCAACCGGGTGTGATAGCGCATGCCTGTAATTCCGGCTACTTGGAAGGCTGAGGCGGAAGGATTGCCGGAGCCCAGTGGGTCGAGGTTGCAGTGGCCGGGAGCGGCCACTGCACTCCAGTCTGGGTGACAGAGTGAGACTTCAACTCAAAAAAAAAAAAAAAATGTGGTACATATACACAATGGAATATTATGCAGCCATAATGAAGAACAAATATATGGATTTTGCTGCAACTTGGATGGATTTGGAGTCAATCATACTCAGTAATTTATCACAGAAACAAAGAATTGAGTTCCATATGGTCTCACTCATAAATGAACCTTGAACAATTATAATGCTATAAGAAAGTGATTGGCAGTAGTGGCAAATAGTCAAGAGAGGAAGAGTGGGATTGGCAGTTGAGGGAAACTGCTAGGGGAGGGAGGGGCATACCTCATCAACGAGGGTACCTGCATGATTAATGTTTATATACCTAACCCTGAATTGTAACCCACATCTCTATAATAAATAAATAAATAAATTTTAAAAAGAAAGTAAAACTTTTAAACTGCAGAAAAAGACTTACCTATCCAATGTAAAACATAAAGAGACAGAAAAGACAAAGGCAAATATTATAAGACAAATACAAAATAGCATGGAATGAACAATTTTTAATAAAACAATATTATAACAAGATATAAAAATTGCTGAAAAATGAGTAAAAATAGGCTGGAATAAAATCACTGACATAAGAAGAAATGGACTTTAAAGTCAAGAAATGATAAGGGACAAATATGAACTGGTAAAAGGAATAGCAAACAAGAAGATAAAACTGTATTTTATTTTATTTTTTACAAAACAGCTTCATAGAATATTAAGCAATAACTGACAGAAATGAGTACGTTAATATGTCTATAAATGTAAAGGATGATTTTACATACACACTTCTGAGAAATGCATAGTTGAAGCAGACAAAAAAGTAGATGTAGATATAAAATTTCTAAACAGCACAATAAATCAGATCAAGTTATTAGATATGAAAATAACTCTTTATACATTGGATAATTCATGTTATTTTTGAGCATACAAAGAATATGTTTAAAAATGAAGCCCTAATGAGTTCCAAAGGCTCAATATTATATAGACTATACTTTGCTACCACAAATCAATTAAACTAGCAATGCAGAAAGTAAAGAATAGCTTTAAGACTTTTTATTAATTTATTTATTTAAGTTGAAGACTCACTCTGTCACCTAGGCTGGAGTGCAGTGGTGTGGTCACAGCACAGCCTTGACCTGTTGGGTTCAGGTGATCCTTCTACCTCAGCCTTCCAAGTAACTGGGATTTAAGGTGGACACAACCACACCTGGCTAATTTTTTTTTTATTATTGTAGACACAAGGTCTCACCCAGGCTGGTCCCAAACTCCTGACCTCAGGCAATTCTCTTACCTCAGCCTCCCAAACTGCTGGGATTACAGGTACAAGCCACTGCACCTGGCAAGAATAGCCTTTTGACATATTTAGAAGCCAAATGACAGATTAATGACTTACCCTTGGATTAAAGATGAACTCAAATAGAAACTATTTATTTATCATAAATATGAGCATTCAAAGAAAATGAACTAAGCATTCAGGTGAGAGTGAGTGCAATCTGGGTGGTATGACCATAGATGAGTTAAACATTCAAATAAAAAGTATTGAAGACTTCCAGGCAAGATGGCGACAGAACAGGTCAGACTGTGAAAGTCCCCACAAAAGCAAGTGTCCATAAAGATTCTCTGTGTGAGTGGGTGTGTGCCAGTGGATGAGGGAAAGTCCATCTAAGGGGAGACTCAAGTTCATGCACCTGGGGCTCTCCTCTGGAGGTGACTGCAACCCCCCACCACCTTGTGATTGGAGACCTGGGCACACAGGATTGTCTGCCATTCTCCAGGCTCTCTTGACAGGAGGCAGCTGAAAACATATGCTCCTCAGCACCAGCACACAGCCCACACCATCACTGCAGCAGCAGACCTGGCATGAGAAGGCAGGTAGTGGAAATCAAATAAAACTCCAACACCAGTCACGGACACCAACAGGTACCATCTTCTCAGTCCCAGACCAGGCAGAGACTTGCATTGCCCCGCCCAGCTCTGCTCAGCCTCCATCTTGGGACCCAGAGACTATTATCTCATCAGACACAGAGAGACAGATGCCCATCCCCTATGCTGGAACAGGCATAGTCACATCAGATCTGAGTGGGAGACTTTACAGCAGCAGCAGTAAGTAGAGTGAGTTTGGATCTGATCCATCCTCCTCCCACAGTAGTCCATGGGGCATCTGACCAATGCTGAGAGCCACCCTATCAGCCTGTGCTGAGAGTGGGAGGGGAGGAAGCTGGAGATCAGAGCTGCTTCCTAAGGTGGAGGCCTGAAAGGTAACTAGACTCACAGAAACTGCTAGAGAGTGAGGTTTTTTTCCTGTTTGTTTTTTGTTTTATTTTTGGCTTCTTTCTTTCTTTCTTTCTTTCTTTCTTTCTTTCTTTCTTTCTTTCTTTCTTTCTTTCTGTTTTTGTTTACTTTTTTGTACTTGCTTTGTTTCTGTTAGTTTATCTTATTTAATCAATTTATTTATTTATTTTAGATTCTCTATATATGGGTATTTATAAGAGAGCATATACTAGCAGAGGGTCTTTGTGTAATTGTCTGTATGCTTTTGTCTTTTTGTTTTTTCTGTCTTTGTTTGTCTCTCTGTTTATTCATTAGTTGGTAACAGTCTGTTTTCCCTCTTCTTCTTTCTCTCAACCTCCCTTTCATCTTCCTCTTTCCTTTTCCCATTCTCTTCCCTTTTCTTATCTCATTTTGCTTTCATGGGGCAAACAGATACCCCCACCGCATGGACAGATTGTAAGTCACTGGGAAGTGGGTTCTGGAGGGCCCACACCCCCTTAAGTGAATACTAGGATCTGCAGATAGCTTCAGAATCACAGCTCCCCCCTCAATTAAAACTCAAAACTGCAAAGAGCAAAGGACCCCACCCGGAGTCCAGCTTCAGAGTTGAACAAAACCAGAGGATCTACCTAAGGAAGAATAGGAGATTGAGCGAACAGAAATAAAACCTATCCTCCATCACTGAACAACAGAATTAAAGATGAGGTAAAATAAAGGAGGGATGGAGGAAAAGCTAAACAAATGAAAAAAAACCAAAGGAAGAATATGAGTCTCACAGAAACCCCTGGGGAGTCAGCCACTGAGAATACAGACTCTGGAACTCAAATAATGAAGAGCCCCCAGAATAACTGATCTCAAACCACAAACTCAGATATTAAGATATTAATAGAGAGAATAAATAGAAATGAGGAGAGACAAGAAGAAAGAATGGCATTGATAACTGAGATAACAACAATAAAGAATACAATGAATGAATTAACCAAGCAGAAGAAAGAATCTCAGAGCTTGAGGACCAAAATATGGAACTAACCCAAACTGTTAAAAACATAGAAAAGAAGCCCAAAAAGACAGAACAAAACCTCCAAGAGATGAGTGATTATTTCAAAAGCCTGAACCTAAGATTAATTGAAATTCCCGAGGCATCGAGAGAGAGACAGAGGCTGCCCTGGAGCAAACATTCTATGGAATTATTCAAAAAGACTTCCCTCATCTCATCAGTGACACAACCATTCAAACACAAGAGACTAAGAGAACCCCTGCAAGAAAACAAATGAGAAAACCAACTCCAAGACACATAGTAACTTACCTACACAAAGTAGGTATAAAAGAATAATCTTAAAGGCAGCAAGAGAGAAAGGTCAGACTACAACTAGGGAAGACCAATTAGAATAGCAGCAGACTTATCTACAGAAATACTTCAGGCTAGGAGAACTTGGAGTCCAATCTTCAAAGTTCTCAAAGATAAACAATTTCAACCAAAATTGCCTACCCAGCTAAGTTAAGTTTCTTCAATGATGGAGAATTAAAATCTTTCCCAGACATTCAATCCCTAAGAGTTTATGCTGCCTCCAGATGCGTTCTATAGGAAACAGTAAGAAAACATCAAACACAGAAGAAAGGAAAAAAAGAACAATAATGCCCTTCTCAAGAATGCAGGAAAAAGATTGAAAACACACATGAATCAACCCTAAAATTAAAAGGAAGACAACAAAAAAATAAACAAACACCAGCAACAGCAGCAAACCCTATAAGAACCTCATGACTGGGATAAACTCTCACATCTTAATCATTAGCCTGAATGTGAATGGATTAAATGCACTGAAAAGGCATAGAATGACATATTGGATAAAATATCATGAGACTACAATATATTGTCTCCAAAAGACTCATCTCACCAGAAAGGACACTCAGACTCAAAGTAAGAGGATGGGAAACAAAATTTCAGGCAAAAGGAACATAGAAGAATGCAGGAGTCATGATCTTAATATAAGACAAAATACCCTTTAAGCTGTCAAAAACTTTAAAAGATATGGAAGGTCACTACATAATGATAAAAATTCAGGCTGGACGTGGTGGCCCATGCCTATAATCCCAGCACTTTGGGAGGCCAAGGTGAGAGAATTGTCTGAGACCAGGGGTTCGAGACCAGTCTGGGCAACTTGGTGAAATCTCATCTCTACAATAAATCTGAAAATTAGCCTGGCATGGTGGTACATGTCTGTAGTTCCAGATATTTGGAAGTCTGAGGCAGAAGGATCATCTGAGCCTGGCAGATCAAGGCTGTGGTGTCTGTGATTGTGCCACTGCACCCCGGCCTGCGTGACAGAGTGAGGCTCCAACTCAAAAAAAGAAAAGTTCAATCCATCAACAAGAAATATCCATCCTAAACATATATGAATCCAACATAGGAGCACCAACTTTCATAAAGCAGCTTCTAGGTACATTAAAAAAAGATATTAACTCTAACACTATCCTAGCTGGGGACGTAAACACCCCACTAACAACCCTACACAGATCATCAAGACAAAAAGTCAACAAGGAGATGTGGAACTTCAATTGATACCTACCGAACACTTCATCCAACAACCATGGAATATACATTCTACTCATCACCACATGGAATGTACTCTAAGATCAACCACATCCTCAGTAATAAATTAAGCATAAACAAATTCCATAAGATTGAAATTCTGTCATGCATGTCCTCAGACTACAGTGAAATAAAAATAAATACCAACACCAATAAAGCTCCCCCTCAGTGCACAAAGACATGGACACTAAACACTATGATGCTGAACAACTCCTGGGTCAACATGGAAATCAAAATAGAGATTAAAAGTACCTGGAACCAAGTTAAAACAAAGAAACATCTTAACCAAAGTCTCTGGGGGTGCCACGAAAACAGTCCTAAGAGGGGACTTCATATCTCTATACACAAGAAGAAAATGGAAAGATCACAAGTTAACAGCCTAAAAAAATCACCTAAGGAAGCTGGAAAAGCAAGACTACCAAAACCCTAACTTCAGCAGAAGAATCCAGATCATCAAAATAAAAGCCCAAATTCGGGACACAGAAGACAAAAATAAATACAAAAATTCAATGAATCCCGAACCTGGTATTTTGAAAGGATAAACAAGATTGATGGACCTCTAGCTAAAATGACCCAGAAAAAGAAGAAAACACAATCAGAAATGCAAAAGATGAAGTCACAGCTGACCCCAAAGAAATAAAAAAGAATATCAGAGACTACTAGGTACATCTGTATGGAAACAAACTAGAAGACTTAAATGAAATGGAGGACTTTCTTACATCATACAACCTCCTCAAGTTGAAATAGAAGAAATCAAGACCCTAAATAGATCAATAACAACCCAGGAAATTGACTATGTCATAAGAAAACTATCTATAAAAAAAGCCCCGGACCAGATGGCTTTGTAGCAGAATTCTACAAAACATATAAGGAGGAGCTGAAATTAATCCTATTGAAAGTATTCCAGGCAATTGAGAAAGAGGGAACTCTCCCCAAATCGTTTTATGACGCTGACATCACATTGGTACCCAAACCAGGTAAAGATCCAACAAAGAAAGAGAACAACAGGCCAGTATCCTTGATGAACAAAGATACTAAAATTCTCAAAAAAGATTCTAGCAAACCGGATCCAAGAACACATCACAAAAATCATCCCCCATGACCAAGTAGGCTTCATCCCCAGCACACAGGGCTGATTCAAAATCTGCAAGACCATAAATGTAATTAAATATATCATTAGATGCAGAAAAACCTTTTGATAAAAACCCAGCACCCCTTCTTGAAAAACCCTCAAACATCTAGGTATAGATGAAACGTACCTCAAAAAAGTAAGTGCCATCTAGGAGAAACCCCCAGCCAAAATATTGCAAAACAGACAGATATTGGAACCATTTCCTCTGAAAACCAGAACAAGAAAAGAATGCCCACTCTCACCCCTCCTGTTCAACATAGTGTTGGAAGTCCTAGCTAGAGCAATCAGACAAGAAAAGGAAATCAAGGTTATCCAAATAGGAAAAGAGGCAGTTAAGTTATTGCTCTTTACAGGCAACATGATCCTTCCTATACCTCGAAAACCCAAGAGAAGCTGTCAAAACCTCGTTGCACTGATGAAGGACTTTGGCAAAGTCTCAGGGTATAAAATCAATGTGCAAAAGACAGTCACATTTCTATACATCAACAATAAACAAACAGAAACCCAAATAAAAAACACAATCCTATTCACAATAACCACACACACACAAAAAGAAATACCTTGGAATCTTCCTAACCAGAAAAGTGAAAGACCTTTACAACAAAAACTACGTAACTCTGCTCAAAGAAATTAAAGATGACACAAATAAATGGAAAAATATTCCATACTCATGGGTTGGAAGAATCAACATTATTAAGATGTTTATCCTACCCAAGGCAATCTACAGATTTAATGCAATACCTGTTAAATTGCCAGCAGCATTCTTCTCAGACCTGGAAATGACAATACAGAAATTCATATGGAAACAGAAATGATCATGAATTGCCAAAACAGTCCTCAGAAAAAAAAGTGTGATATCACACTCTCAGACTTGAAGCTTTATTATAAAGCTACAATAACCCAAACAGCCTGGTATTGGTACAAAAGCAGGCATATAGACAAATGGAACAGAATAGAGATTCCAGAAGTAAAACCTCAATTTCTCAACCAACTCATCTTTGACAAAGCCTCCACTACCAACCACTGGGGAGAGGAGAACATATTCAGCAAATGGTGATGGGAAAACTGTCTGACCACAGGCAGATTAAAACAAGACCCCTCCCTACCTATCACCATACACAAAAGTCATCTCTAAATGAGTCAGAGACCTAAATGTAAAACCTCCAACTATAAGAACCTTAGAAAATGCAGGAGACAGCCTTATGGAAATTGGAACTGGCAACCAATTCCTGATCAATACCCCAAGTGCCCATGCCACAGAGATAAGATAAATAAGTGGGACCTCATCAAACTGACAAGCTTCTGCAAAGACAAAGAAACCATGAAGAGAGCAGGGAGACAGCCCACAGACTGGGAAAAAAATAGTTGCCAACTGTATATCTGACAAAGGCCTAACATCTAGAATCTACAAGGAACTCAAATGTGCTGAAAAGAAAAAAACAAACAGCCCCATTAAAAGTGGGCAAGGGGGCGGCGCTTAAGATGGCAACTGGACAGGTAGAACTGTGAGAGATTCCACAAAGGCAAGTGTCCCTAAAGATTCTGCATGAATAGGCGTGTGCTAGTGGGAGAGTGAAAGTCTGTCTGAGGGGATACTCAGGTTCATGCATTCAGGCTCCCTCTCTGAGGGTGACTGCAAGTCCCCACCACCCTGAGATAGGAGCACGGGTGCACACAAGATGATCTGCTCCTGCAGGACTCTCCTGAGAAGAGCCTGCCAAATCCAGCTGATTCTCATTGCCTGACGCCTGGCCCACACCATCACCTGTTATAGCATATCAGCTGGAGCCCCAGATCTGATCAGTGAAGAGAGAGGCTTGAGGAGAGTCAGAGAGATGCCCCATGCCCAGTGAGGAGACACTGACTGCAGCCATTTTCTCTGTCCCAGGACCAGGCAGAGACCTGCATTGTCCTGCCCAGCTCTACCCAGCCCCCAAATTGGGACCTAAGGACCAGGCAGAGATCTGCATTGCCCCATCCAGCTCCACTGAGTTCCGTTCAGCCTCCAACTTGGGACCTAAGGTAATGTCATCAAGCTGGGAGAGACAGAAGTCCCTCCCCCATGCTGGATTAGACACAGACAGGTCAGATCTGAGTGGCAGACTCAACAAGCAGCAAGCTGATTGAGTCCAGATCTGATCTACTCTCCTTCCAAAGTAGGCCTGAGGCATCTGACCCAAGCTGTGAGCAACCCTATCTGCCTGCACTGAAAGCAGAGGCAAGGGGCTAGAGATCAGAGTTGAAAGACGTTGGACTTACAGGAATGACCTCAGAATGAGTTTGGTTCCTTGTTTTTATTTTTTGTCTGTTTGTTATGCTCATTTTTGTTTGTTTTTGTTTTAGTTTCTTTTCTCTTTCTGTTTCTGGTAACGTTTTAGTACTTGCTTTGTTTCTGATATTTTACTGATTTTTTTCCTATTGTTTAGACATCCTGTTTGTGTATGGAAGAGTACATCATTAGTCAGGTTTTTGTTGGACTGTGTTCGTATGATTATTTGTATGTTTTAGGTTTTTTTTTTTACTCTTTTCTGTCTTCGTATCTCTTTTCATTTGTTAGTTGTTATGTCTGTCTGTTATCCCTCTCACTCTTCTCTCTCTCCACCTTCCTCCTGCCCTCCCTCCTTCCTTTTTCCATTATTTTCCTTTTTCTTACCTCATTTTGCTTCCAGGGATCAAACCTATACCCCCACTGAATGGACAGATTGTAAGGCAGTAGGAAGTAGGTTCCAGGATGCCCATATACCTGTCAGTGGATACTGGGATCTGCAGATAGATTTTGAATCACAGCTCCCCCCCTCAATTAAATCTCAAAACTGCAAAATGTACAGCCCCTAACCCACAGCCCAGCTTCAGAATTGAGCAAAGCCAGAGGATTCACATAAGGAAGTATAGGAGACTGAGCAAACAGAAGTAAAAGCAAACCTGCCATCCCTGAACAACAGAATTAAAGAATATGGGGGTGGGGAAGGCAGGAGGGAGGAAAAATCTACATAAATGAAGAAAAACAGAAAGAAGAATATGGGTCCCACACAGACCCCTGGGAGGTCAGTCACTGAGAAAACATACTTCAGAACACAAATAATGAAGAGCCCCCAGAATGACTGGTCTCAAACTACAAATCCAGATATCCAGACATTAATAGAGAGAATAAAAATAATTTAGGGGAGACAAGAGGAAAATAGAAAGGAGTTGATAACTGAGATAACAACAGCAAAGAATACTGTGAATGAAATAAATAACAAACTGATAAGCATGGAAAGCAGAATAAGCCAAGCAGAAGAATCTCAGAGCTTGAGCATGAAATTATAGAACTAACCCAAGCTGTCAAAAAGATAGATAAGAAGCTTAAAAAGACAGAACAAAACCTTCAAGAGATGAGCGATTATTTCAGGAGGCTGATCCTCAGAGTAATTGGACTTCCTGAGGCAGAAAGAGCAAACATTCCATGAAATTATTCAAGAAAGCTTCCCTAATCTCATCAGTGACGCAATCATTCAAACACAAGAGATTCAGAGAACCCCTGCAAGACAACAAATGAGAAATCAACTCCTAGACACATAGTAATTCGCCTAAGCAAAGTAGATATAAAAGAAAAAAATCCCAAAAGCAGCAAGAGAAAAAGGCCAGACTATCTACCAGGGAAGACCAATTAGAATATGAGCAAATTTACCTACAGAAACACTTCAGGCTAGAGAGCTTGGAGGCCAATCTTCAAAGTTCTGAAAGATAAACAATTTTAACCAAGAATAACCTACCCAGCTAAGCTAAACTTCATCAGTGAGGGAAAATTAAAGTCTTTCTCAGACATTCAGTCCCTAAGACTTGTGCCGCCTCTAGACCAGCTCTGCAAAAAACACTTAAGAAAGTACTAAATACAGAAGAAAGGGGAAAAAGAACAACAATGCTCTTCACAAGAGTGCAGGAAAAAGATTGAAAACACACATGAGTCAACCCAAAAATAAAAAGAAAGACAACATACAAACAGGAACAACAGCAACTGTATAAGAACCTCATGACAGGGATAAACTCTCACATTTCAATAATTAACCTGAATGTGAATGAACTAAATGCACCACTGAAAAGACATAGAATGGCAAAATGGATAAAATATCATGAGGCAACAATATATTGTCTCCAAGAGAAGACATTCACAGACTAAAAGTAAGAGGATGGGAAGAGAAATTTCAGGCAGATGAAACACAAAAGAAAGCAGGTGTTATGATTTGAATATCAGACAAAATACTCTTTAAACTATCAAAAATTTAAAAATATACAGAAGGTCACTATATAATGATAAAAGGTTCAATCCATCAACAAGAAATATCTATCCTAAACATATATGCACCCAATGTAGGAGCACCAACTTTCACAAAGCAACTTCTAGGCAAACTTAAAAAAGATATTAACTCTAACACTATCATAGCTGAGGACTTTAATACCCCACTCACAACCCTAGAGAGATCATCAGGACAAAAAATCAGCAAGGAGATCTGGAACCCCAATGTGACTCTTGACCAAATGAACTTAATGGATACCTTCAGAATACTCCACCCAATGACCTCAGAATATACATTCTACTCATCACCACATGGAACATACTCTAAGATTGACCACATCCTTGGCCATAAATCAAGCATAAACAAATTTCAGAAGATTGAAACTCTTCCGTGTACCTTCTCAGAGCACAATGGAATAAAAATAAGTATCAACACCAACAAAGTTCCCCCAAAACCCAAAAAGACATGGACACTAAACAGCATGATGCTCCTGGGTCAACATGGAAATCAAAACAGAGATTAAAAGATACCTGGAAACAAATGAAAATGAAGAAACATCTTACCAAAACCTCTGGGATGCCATGAAAGGAGTAGTAAGAGGGGAATTCATATCTCTAAAAACGCACATAAATAAAATGGAAAGATCACAAGTTAACAGCCTAACAAGACACCTAAGGAAACTGGAAAAGCAAGATCACCAAAACCCTAACTTCAGCCGAAGAATCTAGATCATCAAAATAAAAACCCAAATCTGGGACATAGAACACAAAAAGATAATACAAAAAAACAGTGGAACAAAAAGCTGGTTCTTTGAAAGGATAAACAAGATTGATGTTTCCATAGCTAGATTGACCAAGAAAAAGAGAGAAAAAGCCCAATAAACTCAATCAGAAACACAACTGACCTTGAAGAAATATAAAAGATTATCAGAGACTACTATGTACACTTGTATGAAACAAACTTGAAAATCTAAAGGAAATGGAGGACTTTCTAACATCACACAACCTCCCCAGGTTGAAATAAGAAGAAATCGAGAGCCTAAACACACCAATAATAATCCAGGAAATTGACTACGTCATAAGAAAACTACCTACAAAAAAAAAAAAAATCCCTGGGACAGATGGCTTTCCAGCAGAATTTTATAAAACATACAAGGAGGAACTAATACCAATCCTACTGAAAGTATTCCAGGCAATTGAGAAAGATGGAATTCTCCCTAAATCATTTTGTGAAGCTAACATCACATTGATACCAGGTAAAGATTCAACAAAGAAAGTGAACTACAGGCCAATATGCTTGATGAACATAGATGCTAAAATTCTCAACAAGATTCTAGCAAATAAATTCAACAACATATATCAAAAATCATCCACCACGACCAAATAGGCTTCTTCCCTGGGATGCAAGGCTGGTTCAACATTTGAAAGACCATAAACATAATTGCATACATCAACAGACATAAAAACAAAAACCACATGATTATATCATTAGATCCAGAAAAAGCTTCTGATAAAATTCAGCACCCCTTCTTGATAAAAATTTCGAACATCTAGGCATAAATGGAACATACCTCAAAATAGTAAGAGTCATCTACAAGAAACCCACAGTCATCATACTGCTAAATATACAGAAATTGGAACCGTTTCCCCTGAAAACTGGAACAAGACAAGGATGCCCATTTTCACCCCTTCTGTTCTACATAGTTTTTGGAAGTTTTAGCTAGAGCAATTACAGAAGAGAAGGTGATCAGGGGTATCCAAATAGGAAAACAGGAAATCAAATTATCCCTCTTTGCAGATGACATGATCCTATACCTCAAAAACCTAAGAGAATCTGTGAAAAACCTCCTTGCACTAATATAGGACTTTGGCAAAGTCTCAGAGTATAAAATCAATGTGCAAAAGACAATCACATCTCTATACACCAATAATAAACAAACAGAAACCCAAATAAAAAGCACAATTCCATTCACAATAGCCACAAAAAAATGAAAAAGCTTGGCATCTTCCTAACCAGAGATGTGAAACACCTTTACAATGAAAACTACAAAACACTGCTCAAAGAAATCAAAGATGACACAAACAAGTGGAAAAATATTCCATGCCCATTGATTAGAAGAATCAACATTGTTAAGATGTTCATTCAACCTAAGGCAATCTATAGATTTAATGCAATATCCGTCAAATTACCAACAACATCCTTCTCAGATCTAGAAACAACAATATAGAAATTCATATGGAAACATAAATGACCATGAATAGCCAAAAAAATCTGCAAAATAAAAAGGAGGTATCACACTCCCAGACTTTAAACTTTATTATAAAGCTACAATTATCAAAACAGTATGCTATTGGTTCAAAAACAGGTATATAGACCAATGGAATAGAACTGAGATTCTAGAAGCAAAACATCAATTTCTCAACCAACTCATCTTTGACAAAGCCTTCACCATCAACCACTGGGAAGAGGAGAACTTATTCAGTAAATGGTGCTGGGAAAACTGGTTGACTATATGCAGAAGATTGAAACAGGACCCCTACCTATCCTCATATTCAAAAATCAACTCTAAATGGATCAGAGACCTAAATGTAAAACCTCAAACTATAAGAACCTTTGAAAATGCAGGAAGCCGGGCTCGGTGGCTCAACCTGTAATCCCACGCCTTTGGGAGGTTGAGGTGAGTGGACTGCCTGAGCCTGCGGGTTTGAGACCCGCCTGGGCAGCGAGATCTCATCTCTACAATAAATCAAAAAATCAGCCGGGCATGGTAGCACATGCCTGTAATTCCGGCTACTCGGAAGGCTGAGGCGGAAGGATCGCCAGAGCCCCGCCGGCGAGGCTGTGGTGGCCGGGAGCGGCCACTGCACGCAGTCTGGGTGACAGAGTGAGACTCCAACTCAAAAAAAAAAAAAAAAAAATTGAAAAAAAATAAAAGAAAATGCAGGAGACAGCCTTATGGAATTTGGAAATGGTGACCAATTCCTGATCAAAACCCCAAGTGCCCATGCCATAAGAGATAAGATAAACAAGTGGAACCTTATCAAACAGACAAGTTTCTGCAAAGCCAAATAAACCAAGAAGAGAGCAGGGAAACAGCCCACAGACTGGGAAAAAATATTTGCCTACTGTATATCTGACAATGGCCTAACATCTAGAATCTACAAGGACTCAAACGTGCTGAAAAGAATAAAACAAACAGCCCCATTACAAAGTGGGCAAAAGATATGAAAAGACAGTTCTCAAAAGAAGACATATGAGCAGATATATGAAAAAATGTTCAGACTCACTAATCACCAAAGAAATGCAAATTAAAACTACACTGAGATACCACCTAAGTCCAGTCAGAATGGCCATCATCAGTAACAAAAAATAACAGATGCTGGAGAGGATGTGGTGAAAAGGGAACACTGCTACACTGTTGGTGGGAATGTAAACTAGTATAGTCTCTGTGGAAAACAGTGTGGCAATCCCTAAAAGTTCTTAAAATTGACCTTTAAATGACCCCACAATCCCCCTACTGTGAAATACCAGGAAGAACTCAAATCACTCTATAAAAAAGATAACTGCACACATATGTTTATTGCAGCATTGTTCACAACAGCCAGAACATGGAACCAACCGTGCTGCCCGTCAGAAGAGGACTGGATTAAAAAGTGGTACATAAAGCCGGGCTTGGTGGCTCAGCCTGTAATCCCGTACCTTTGGGAGGCTGAGGTGAGTGGATTGCCTGAGCCCACGGGTTCGAGACCTGCCTGGGCAGCAAGACCTCATCTCTACAATAAATAAAAAAATCAGCCAGGCGTGGTAGTGTGCACCTGTAATTCCTGGCTACTTGGAAGGCTGAGGTGGAAGGATTGCCGGAGCCCAGCAGGCGAGGCTGCGGTGGCCGGGAGCGGCCACTGCACTCCAGTCTGGGCAACCGAGTGAGACTCCAACTCAAAAAAAAAAAAAAAAAAAAAAAAGTGGTACATATACACAATGGAATATTACACAGTCATAAAGAAGAACAAAATCATGAATTTTGCAGCAACCTGGATGGACTTAGAGTCTATAATACTGAGTGATCTTTCACAGAAACAAAGAACTGAGTTTCACATGTTCTCACTCATAAGTAGACCTTGAACAACTATCATAATACTATAAGAAAAGGATTGACAGTAGTGGGAAATGGTGGGGGTGAGGGGGGATGGGATTAGCAGTAGTGGGAAACTGCCTGGGGAAAGGGGACACACCTCATCAACAAGGGTACCTGCATAAATATACCCTACTGGGAATATTTGTATACCTAACCCTGAATTGTACCCCACAATTAAAAAAAATATATCTGGGCAAAAGACATGAATAGACACTTCTCAAAAGAACACATACAAGCAGCCAATAAATACATGAAAAAATGCTCAGCCTCACTAGTCATCAAAGAAATGCAAATTAAAACCACACTGAGATACCACCAAACTCCAGACAGGATGGCCATCATCAATACCTCAAAAAACAACAAATGCTGGAGAGGATGCGGGGAAAAGGGAGTACTTCTACACTGTTGGTGGGAGTGTAAACTCTGTACAACCTCTGTGGAAAACAGTTTGGCAATTCCTTAAAGGTCTAAAAATCGGCCTTCCATATGACCCCACAATCCCCTACTGGGAATATACCTGGAGGAACTCAAATCACTCTATGAAAAAGATACCTGCACACACATATTTATTACAGCATTATTCACAGGAGTAAAAACATGGAACCAACCTTGCTGCCCATTGAAGGAGGACTGAATAAAAAAAAGTGGTACTTATACACAGTAGATTATTATGTAGCCATAAAAAGGACAAAATTATGAACTTCACCATAACTTGGATGGACTTAGAGTCTGTAATACTGAGTGATCTATCACAGAAAAAAAGAACTGAGTATTACATGTTCTCACTCATAAGTGGACCTTGAACAATTATCATAATACTATAAGAAAAGGTTTGTCAGCAGTGGGAAATTGCCAGGGGGTGGGGCAGGATTGGCAGTTGTGGAATTCTGTGGGGGGGGGCACACCTCATTAATAAGAGTACCTGCATAATGAACATTTGTATACTTAACCCTGAATTGTACCCTACATCTTTAATATAAATTTTTTAAAAAGTATTGAAAAAAGCAACGGAGAAAATGACAGAAAACAAAAATAAAAGTCAATAAGTAAAATATACAACAAAAACAATGCAGTAAACTCACAAGGCATAATTCTTTGGAAAGCTAAAATAATACAGGTAAACCTTTAATACATTTATCAAACAAAAAAAGAGAGAGGATACATGTAAGCAAAATACAGAATAAAAAAGGGAAAATAGCTATAAATACAGCAGATTCTTCAGTGACAGTATTATAAACAAAAATTATAATATAACATTTGCTGAATACTGCTACTATGGCAAACTACCATGAGTTGCTTGTTCCTTCCTCTAAGACTTAAAAGGAAAACACATATTCTAGAAATTAAGATACTTTTGAAAAGGAGGCAAAAAGTTGTCTTAAAATGATAACTATGGCTGAGCACAGCAGCTCATGTCTGTAATACTAGCACTTTGGAAGGCTGAAGCTGACTTGAGCCCAGGAGTTTGAGATCAGCCTAGGCAACAAAGTGCAACCCTGTCTCTACAAAAACTTTTTAAAAAGACTAGGTGTGATGGCGCAAGCCTGTAATCCCAGCACTTTGGGAGGCTGAGGTAAGAGGATTGCCTGAGCCCATCGGTTCGAGAACAACCTTGGCAACTTGGTGAGACCTCATCTCTACAATAAATCAAAAAATTAGCCAGGCATGGTAGAGCATGCCTGTAGTTCTGGCTACTTGGAAGGCTGAGGCAGAAGGAGCACCTGAGCCCAGCAGGTTGATGCTGGGGTGGCCAAAAGCATGCATGCCACTGCACTCCAGCCTGGGTTACAGAGTGAGACTCCAACTAAAAAAAGAAAAAAAGCTAGCCAGGCGTGGCGGTGTGCACTTGTGGTCCCAGCCACTCGGGAGGCTGAGGCAAAAGGATGACCTGAGCCCAGGAGTTAGAGGCTGTGGTGAGTGGTGACCATACCATTGCATTTTAGTGAGTTTTGGTCTTACTCGGCAACAGAGTGAGATCCCATCTCAAAAATAATAATAATAAAGAATATGCAGGAGGGATAAGGTTATCTGCTGCTGGAGGTGGAGCACAGTTAGGGCACACTACAAAATAATAGGTTAAAGAAAGTCAGTTTTAAGTTATTCTGCTATTTCTCTTCCACGTTGCCTTGGGACAATGTCTGTCCATTCACAGAAAGAAATTTAAGGAAGTAATCTAGATCCCTGATGCAAGTGTTCATGATGGTAATATCAGGTCGGCAAAACAGTACTGCTGAGGTGATAAATTGAATAAAATGGATTAGGTATGATGAGACTTGGACATTCATTTTTCCATCTCTTCACTTCAGAATCCTGTCTCGTTGCTTACAGTCTAGAGGAAAAGCCTCCACCAAAAATCAACCATCTTTACATCCGGTGAGACTCTGACTAGAGGACCAGTGAGAGAAGGCAGCAAGTGGGAATGATTAACTGGCTTGAAGATACCTGCAGTTCTCCGTTCTAGAGCTCAATGTAGCCCTCTCCTTTATTTTACTGGAAAATGACAAAGATAAGGATCAGGTCTTTGGACCTTGCCCAAAATACATAACCAGATAAAGTGGCCAAAACCCACAAGAAAATCTTTTGTAACTCAAAACCAAGGGAGTACAATGATCTCAAAAGAAAACAAATGGCACGATTAAAACACAATAAAACCTGAAGAAGAGTTGGTAAAACAGAACAAAAATGTTAAATGTGTGATTAAGTTATATGGGAAATTAAGGCAATAGGAAATGGCAATAATCGTCACTTATCCTCAGTGTTGCTTTTTGTGGTTTCAGTTGCATGAGCCACTGTTCAAAAATATTAAGTGGCAAATTCCAGATATAGACAATCCGTAAGTTTTAAACCATGTGTCATCCTGAGTAGCATGATGAACCCTTGTGCCATCCTGCTCGTTCCCACTGGGACAGGAGCCATCCCTTTATCTTGTGTATCCCTGCCCACGAGTCACATAGGTGCCATCTTTGGTTATCAGATCCACTGCTGAGGCAGTGCAGTGATTTTGTTCAAGCAACCCTTATTTGACTTAACAATGGCACCAAAGCACAGGAGTATTGATGCCGGCATATTGTTACAGTTGTTCTATTTTATTATTATTTGTTGTTATTAATCTCTTATGCGACTAATTTGTAAATTAAACTTTATCATTGGCGTGTATTTATAAAGAAAAGAAAACATAGTGTATATTGAATGTGGTACTCTTTGGGTTCAGGCATTCCCTGGGGATCTTGAAACCAAATCCCCTGCAGATAAAAGGGGATAACCGAATATCAATGAAAATTAGGGGGAAATGAACATATTACATCTGAAATATGGGTTAAAATAAAGCAAAAATAAAAGTAGAAGATCCAATATCGGGATAACAGGGTTGCTGAAGGAGAAAAATAAAAACAAATATTTTTTCTAATCTAAAAATTATTTTTCCAGAATTGAAGAAAATAGAAAGATATCAGTTTTAAAGTTTCTGTAAAAAACCAAGTAAGAGTGGCTGGCTGTGGTAGCTCATGTCTGTAATCTCTGCACCTTGAGAGGCTGAGGCAAGAGGATTACTTGAGGCCAGGAGTTCAAGATCAGCCTGGGAAACATAGTGAGACTCTTTTTCTGCAAAAAAAAAAAATTAAAAAGCTAACTGGGTGTAGTGTCATGCGTCTGTAGTTCTAGCTACTTGGGAGGCTGAGGAAAAAGGAACCCTTGAGCCCAGGAGTTCAAGAGAGCAGTGAGCCATGATTGTGCCTCTGCACTCCAGCTTGGGTGACAGAGAGAGAACTAGTCTCAAAAAATTAATAATAAAGAACTGAGTGAGAGAGATAAGGAAAAACTCCATAAGAAGTGAAAATTAGAATATTTTTTTAAAATTTAAACTTCTAGAGAGAAAAAATATATTCGATTTATAGTGCTACATCACCAATGACCACACATTTAGCATCTAAAAATGACATTTTAAATATCTCACAGCTTCTTTTGATCAGGAGTCTAGGCACAGCCTGACTAGGTTCTCTGCCTTGGGGTCTTTTGCAAGGCTGTAGTTAAAGTGTTGGCCAGGGCTGCTGTCTCATTTGAAGGCTCAACAAGAGAAGGAGTCAATTTCAAGCTCTATGGTTGTTGGAGGGATTTTGTTATGTGCAGCAATTGGACTGAGGATGTCTGTTTCTTGCTGATTGTTGGTCAGAGACTGCTACTTTTTTTTTAATCAATATTTTTTATTATGATGTTGTGGGGTACGGTTAAGGGTTAGGTATACAAATACATTTCATTCAGGCACCCTGTTGATAAGAGGTGTTTCCCCATCCCCAGACAGATATTTGCTACCATTGATCCCATCTCCCTCCCCCCCGCCATAGTTTCCCACTACTGTCAGTCATTTTCTTATAGTATTACATTGGATGTTCAAGGTCCAATATAAGAGTGAGAACACGTGATACTTGGATCTTTGTTTCTGTGAGAGGTCACTCAGTACTATAGACTCTAGTTCCATCCAGGTTGCTGCAAAATTCATGATTTTGTTCTTTTTTATGGCTGCGTATTATTCCGTCATGCATATGTACCACATTTTTTAAATCCAGTCCTCTTTTGATGGGCAGCATGGTTACTTCCAATTTCTTGCTATTGTGAACAATGCTACGATAAACATGCGTGTGCAGGTATCCTTTATATAGAGTGATTTGAGTTCTTCAGGATATATTCCCAGTAGGGGAATTGCAGAGTCATATAGGAGGTTGATATTGAGAGCTTTTAGGAATTGCCACACTGCTTTCCACAGAGGTTGCACTAGTTTACACTCCCACCAACAGTGTAGAAGTGTTCCCTTTTTGCCACACCCTCTCCAGCAGCTGTTATTTTTTGAGTTGTTGATAATTGCCATTCTGGTTGGAGTTAGGAGGTATCTCAGTGTGGTTTTGATTTGCATCTCCCTGATGATTAGTGAGGTTGAACATTTCTTCATGTGTCTGTTGGCTGCTCGGATGTCTTCCTTTGTGAAGTGTGTGTTCATATCTTTTGCCCATTTTATAATGGGGTTGTTTGGTTTTTTCTTTTCAGCACATTTGAGTTCCTCGTAGATCAAAGATGCTAAGCCTTTGTCTGAGCTGGTTTTTCTCAGTCTGTAGGCTGTCTCCCTGCTCCTTTGATGGTTTCTTTGGCTTTGCAGAAGCTTGTCAGTTTAATAAGATCCCACTTGTCTATCTTCTCTCTTATGACCTGTGGGTTTCGGGTTTTATTCAGGAATTGGATGCCAGTTCCGTTTTCCATGAGGGTATTTCCTTCATTTTCTAAGGTTCTTATGGTTTGAGGATTTACATTTAGGTCTCTGATCCATTTGGAGTTAACCTTTGTGCATGGGGATAGATAGGGGTTCTGTTTCAATCTTCTGCATGTGGTCAGCCAGTTTTCCCAGCACCATTTACTGAATAGGTTCTCCTCTCCCCAGTGGTAGGTGGTGGAGGCTTTGTCGAAGATGAGTTGGTTGAGAAATTGAGGTTTTGCTTCTGGAATCTCAATTCTATTCCATTGATCTATATGCCTGTTCCTATACCGATACCAAGCTGTTTTGATGAATGTAACTTGATATTAAAGTTTGAAGTCTGGTAATGTGATACCACCTGCTTTGTTTTTTTTTGCTGAGGATTGTTCTGGCTATTCTTGGATGTTTGTGTTTCCATATGAATTCCTGTGTTTTTTCTAGGTCTGAGGAGAATGTTACTAGTAATTTGATGGGTATTGCATTGAATTTGTAGATTGCCTTAGGTAAGATGGACATCTTCACAATGTTGATTCTTCCAATCCATGAGCATGGGATATTTTTCCATTTGTTTGTGTCATCTTTGATTTCTTTGAGCAGTGTTTTGTAGTTTTCATTGTAAAGGTCTTTCACATCTCTGGTTAGGAAGATGCCAAGGTATTTCATTTTTTTGGTGGTTATTGTGAATGGAATTGTGTTTTTTATTTGGGTTTCTGTTTGTTTTTTATTGGCGTAAAGAAATGCAATTGTCTTTTGCATATTTATTTTGTATCCTGAGACTTTGCCAAAGGCCTTTATCAGTGTAAGGAGGTTTTTGACAGATTCTTTTGGGTTTTCAAGTTACACAATCATATCATCTGCAAAGAGAGACAACTTGACTTCCTCTTTTCCTATTTGGAAACCGCTGATTGCCTTCTCTTCTCTGATTGCTCGAGCCAGGATTTCCAATATTATGTTGAACAGGAGGGGTGAGAGTGGGCATCCTTGTCTTGTTCCAGTTTTCAGGAGAAATGGTTCCAATTTTTGTCTGTTTAGGAGTAGGCTGGCTGTGGGTTTCTCATAGATGGCTTATACTATTTTGAGGTATGTTCCCACATGCCTAGATGTTTGAGTGTTTTTATCAAGAAGGGGTGCTGGATTTTATCAAAAACTTTTTCTGAATCTAATGATATAATCATGTGGTTTTTGTTTTCACATCTGTTGATGTATTTAATTACATTTATGGTTTTATGAATGTTGAACCAGGCTTGCATCCCAGGAATGAAGCCTACTTGGTCATGATGGATGATTATTGAGATGTATTGTTGAATCTGGTTTGCTAGGATCTTGTTGAGAATTTTAGCATCTATATTCATCAAAGATATTGGTCTGTAGTTGTCTTTCTTTGTGGGATCTTTACCTGGCTTGGGTATCAATGTGATGTTGGCTTTGTAAAATGATTTGGGGAGAGTTCCATCTTTTTCAATCACCTGGAATACCTTCAGTAGGATTAGTATCAGCTCCTCCTAAAATGTCTTGTAGAATTCTGCTGGAAAGCCATCTGGACCAGGGCTTTTTTTTGTAGGAAGTTTTCTTATTGCGTAGTCAATTTCCTTGATTGTTATGGTCTATTTAGGGTCTCAATCTCTCCTTGCTCCAACCTAGGTAGATTGTGTGATGTCAGAAAGTCCTCCACTTCCCTAAGGTTTTCAAGTTTTTTTCCATACAAGTGTACGTAGTGGTCTCTAATGATCTTTTGTATTTCTTCAGGGTCAGATGTGACTTCATCTTTTGTGTTTCTGATTGTGCTTATTTGGGTTTTTTCTTGGTCAGTCTAGCTAGGGCACCATCAATCTTGTTTATCCTTTTGAAGAACCAGCTTTTTCTTTCATTGATTTTTTGTATTATCTTTTTGTCTTCTATGTCTTGGATTTGGACTTTTATTTTGGTGATCTGGATTCTTCTGCTGAAATTAGGGTTTTTGTGGTCTTCCTTTTCCAGCTTCCTTAGGTGGCTTGTCAGGCTGTTAATTTGTGTTCCTTTCATTTTCTTCAGGTGTGTTTGTAGGGATATAAATTCCCCTCTTACTATAGCTTTCAAGGTGTCCCAGAGATTTTGGTAAGATGTTTCTTCATTTTCATTTGTTTCCAGGTTTCTTTTGATCTCTGTTTTGATTTCATCATTGACCCAGGTGTTGTTTAGCATCATGCTGTTTAGTGTCCACGTCTTTGTGGATTTGGGGGGGACCTTGTTGGTGTCAATGTTTATTTTTATTCCACTGTAGTCCGAGAAGGTGCATGGTAGAATTTTGGTCCTTTTAAATTTGCTTATGCTTGATTTATGGCCAATTATGTGGTTGATCTTAGAATACATTCCATGCAGTGATGAGTAGAATGTGTTTTCTGTGGTCTTTGTCTGGAGTGTTCTGTAGGTATCAATTAAGTCCATTTGGTCCAGAGTCACATTGAGGTTCCAGATCTCCTTGCTGATTTTCTGTCCTGATGATCTGTCTAGGGTTGTGAGTGGGGTATTAAAGTCCCCAGTTATGATGGTGCTAGAGTCAATATCTTTCTTTAGTTTTCTTAGAAGTTGCTTTACGAAAGTTGGCGCACCTATGTTGGGTGCATATATGTTTAGGATAGATATTTCTTGTTGATAGAGTGAACGTTTTATCATTATGTAGTGGCCCTATGTATCTTTTTAAATTTTTGATAGCTTAAATGATATTTTGTCTGAAATTAGGATCACAACTCTTCCTTTCTTTTGTGTTCCATTCGCCTGAAAATTTGTTTCCCATCCTCTTACTTTGAGTCTGTGTATGTCCTTTCTAGTGAGATGGGTCTCTTGAAGGCAGTATATTGTTGCCTGGTGATATTTTATCCATTTTGCCATTCTATGTGTTTTCAGTGGTTCGTTTAGTCCATTCACTTCAGGCTAATTATTGAAATGTGAGAGTTCATCCCTATCATAGAGTTCTTATAGAGTTGTTGTTCTACCACTTGTTTTTTGTTTTTTTTTTTTTGTCTTTCCTTTGGTTTTGGGGTTGGTTCATGTATATTTTATTCTTTTCCCTGTACTCTTTTGAGGAATGTTGTTCTTTTTTCCTTTTCTTCTGTGCTTAGTACTTTCTTAAGTGTTTCATGTAGAAGTGGTTTGGTGGCAGCATAAGTTCTTAGGGATTGGATATCTGGGAAAGATTTTAATTCTCCCTCATTGATGAAGCTTAGCTTGGCCGGGTAGGTTATTCTTGGTTGAAATTGTTTACCTTTTAGGACTTTGAAGATAGGGCTCCAAGCTCTCCTATCCTGCAGGGTTTATGTAGATAAATCTGCTGCTATTCTGATTGGTCTTCCATGGTAGGTGATCTGGCCTTTTTCTCTTGCTGCCTTTAGGATTTTTTCTTTCAGCCTCCTTTGTTTAGGTGAATTATTATGTGTCTAGGAGTTGATCTTCTCATTTGTTGTCTTGCAGGGGTTCTCTGAATCTCTTGTGTTTGAATTTTTGCATCACTGATTAGATAAGGGAAGTTTTCTTGAATGATCTCATGGAAAGTTTGTTCCAGTGTGGTCTCTGTCTCTCTTTCTGCCTCAGGAATGCCAATTACTCTTAGGTTTGGTCTCTTGAAGTAATCGCTCATGTCTTGAAGGTTTTGTTCTCTTTTTGAGCTTATTTTCTGTGTTTTTAAGAGTTCGCGTTATTTCTATATTTTGGTCCTCAAGCTCTGCGATTCTTTCCTCTGCTTGGGTAATTCTGCTTTCCATGCTTATCAGTTTGTTATTTATTTTATTCACAGTATTCTTTATTACTGTTATCTCAGATATCATCTCCTTCCTAGTTTCTTCTTGTGTCTCCTCAATTCTTTTTAATCTCTCCATTAATTTCTTGATGTCTAGGTTTGTAGTTTGAGACCCTTCATTCTGGGGGCTTTTCATTGTTTGCATTCCGAAGTCAGTTTTCTCAGTGTCTGCCCTCCCAGGGGTCTGGGAGAGACCCATATTCTTCTTTTGGTTTTTTCTTCATTTATGTAGATTTTTCTCTCTCTCCCCCTCTCCCTCCTCTTCTTTAATTCTGTTTTTGAGGGAAGGTGGGGTTGCTTTTATTTCTCTTCTGCAACATCCTGTTCTTCCTTATGAGGGTTTCTGGCTTTGTTCACTTTTGAGGTTGGAGTGTGGTCTGTAATCTGTAGTTTTTGCAGTTTTGAGGTTTAATTGAGAGGGAAGTTATGGTTCAGAATGTATGTGCTGATTCTAGCATTCACAAACAGGTGTATGAGCACACTGGAACCTATTTCCCTCTGCCTTACAATCTGTCCATTCAGCAGTATGTAGTCTTGGTTCCTTAGGAACTGAGGTGTAGTTTGTTGATAGGTGAGCAGGGCAATGGAAGAAAGGCAGAGACAGATTCTCTTTCATAGATCCCTTTCTCTCTACTTGTCTGGGTCCTCAAGCTTGGGGTCACGTGCTGAG
Source organism: Cephalopachus bancanus (assembly GCA_027257055.1). NCBI lineage: Eukaryota > Metazoa > Chordata > Mammalia > Primates > Tarsiidae > Cephalopachus > Cephalopachus bancanus. The sequence goes on along the minus strand of JAPVLO010000292.1, from coordinate 693,732 downwards.
TGCCTCAGCCAGGGTGGGCCCAGAGCTCCAGAGCTCCAAAGCTCCAACGGACAGGCGGTGAGTGGCAAGAGTGGCCCTGGGCCCCCCACAGGGTACTTCAGCCAGGAATGGGACCAGAGTCTCTGAGAGGCGGGTGCCCAGAGCCTCCCCGAGTGACTGGTGGCTTGGTGCTGGGTGCTGGGAGAGAGACGATGTAGCTAGGGAGCTAGCTGAGACCCAAGACTCCCACACACATGGTGGAACAGCAGCAGCAGGGGGCCGCGATATCCGGCCCTGCATGGGACCGAAGGTCCCCAAGCCTCGGACCAGAGCTGCTGGTGGTGGGCTGGGAGGGAAGAAAATAAGAGTCTTTGGGAACTCAGGTTTGGAGAATCTCACAAGTTCACCTATGCCATCGCCATGTTGTTCTCCCTACGAAAATGGAGACTGCTACTTTTAGTTCCCAGTCATGTGTGCTACCAAAGATAAACTCAAGTAAACATTAATTAAAACATTGAAAACTGATTTTATTTGGTAACTACTGACAGTAGGAAAAATAGCTGATCTCCATTCCAATTTGTGCAGAGGGGATTGGATGTTTGAAAGGGAGAATGAAGGGAGTCCATATGAGGGGGCTCAAGTAGAGTCAGAGGAGTAAAATAATTACAAAAAATTGGTCCGTGTAAATCACAGTTAATCCTACTGGATCTGCTAGCTGGAGGTTATTAAAGTTAGACTTTTATCTCCTTAAGAGGCTAAGACAGGGACCATATTCTTCCTGATGATTACATTTAAGACATGACTTTCAAGTCCTTGAGAAAGACAATTCTAAGTTGTAGAAGATACATAAACATCTGAAAGAGATAGAAGGAAAATTTATTTTATTTTATTTTTAAATTTTTTATCCTAAGATTGTGAGTTACAACTCAGGGTTAGGTATACAAATGTTCATTATGTGGGTATCCATGTTGATGAGGTGTGCCCCCCTCCTGGCAGTTTTCCACTACTGCCAATCATATAGTATTATGAAAATTGTTCAAGGTCCACTTATGAATAAGAAAATGTGATAGTTCTTTGTTTCTGTGATAGATCACTCAGTATTATAGACTGTAAGTCCATCCAAGTTGCTGCAAAGTTCACAATTTTGTCCTTTATAGCTGCATAATATTCCATTGCGTATAAGCACTACTTTTTTTTATGCATTCCTCTTTCGATGGGCAACACAATTGGTTCCATGTTTTTGCTCCTGTGAATAGAACTGTAATACATATGTGTGTGCAGATATCTTTTTCATAGAGTGACTTGAGTTCCTCCAGGTATAGTCCCAGTAGGGAGATTACAGAGTTGTATGGAAGGTCAGTTTTTAGATCTTTTAGGAATCGCCATACTGTTTTCCACAGAGGTGGTACAGAGTTTACACTCCCACCAACTGTAGAAGTACTCCCTTTTCCCCACATCCTCTCCAGCATTTGTTCTTTTTTGAGTTATTGATGATGGCCATCCTGACTGGAGTTTGGTGGTATCTCAGTGTGATTTTAACCTGCATTTCTTTGATGACTAGTGAGGCTGAGCATTATTTCCTGTGTCTTTTGGCTGTTCCTATGTGTTCTTTTGAGAAGTGTCTATCCATGTCTTTTACCCACTTTGTAATTGGCCTGTTTGTTTTTTTCTTTTCAGCATATATGAGTTCCTTGTAGATTCTAGATGTTAGGTCTTTGTCAGATATACCGCAGGCAAATTTTTTTCCCAGTCTGTGGGCTGTCTCCCTACTCTCTTCTAGGTTTTTTTGGCTTTGCAGAAGCTTGTCAGTTTGATAAGGTCCCCACTTGTCTACCTTATCACTCATTGTATGGGCACTTGGGGTATAGATCAAGGATTGGTTGCCAGTTTTAATTTCCATAAAGCTGTCTCCTGCATTTTCTAAGGTTCTTATAGTTTGAGGTTTTATGTTTAGATCTTTGATCCATTTAGAGTTGATTTTTGTGTATGGTGATAGGTGGCAGCCTTGTTTTACTCTTCTGCATGTGGTCAGCCAGTTTTCCCAGCACCATTTACTGAATAGATTCACTTTTCCTCAGAGGTTGGTGATGGAGTCTTTGTCGAAGATGACTTGGCTAAGAAATTGAGGTTTTGCTTCTGGAATCTCTATCCTGTTCCATTGGTCTATATGCCTGTTCTTGTACCAATACTAAACTGTTTTGTTTATTGTAGCTTTATAATAAAGTTTAAAGTCTGGGAGTGTGATACTTCCCATTTTTTTCCTGAGAATTGTTTTGGTTATTTATAGTCATTTATGTTTCCACATGAATTTCTGTATTGTTGATTCCAGGTCTGAGAAGAATGGCAATTTAATGGGTTTTGCAATGCAATGGGTTTTGTATTAAATCTATAGATTGCCTTGGGTAAGATGGACATCTTAACAATGTTGATTCTTCCAATCCATGAACACAGAATATTTTTCCATTTATTTTTGTCATGTTTTATTTATTTGAGCAGTGTTTTATAGTTTTTGTTGTAAAGGTCTTTCACTTCTCTGGTTAGGAAGATGTAAGATATTTCATTTTTTTATTGCTATTGTGAATGGGATTGTGCAGAAGAATTTATAATTGAAAATCCTTTTCAGTAAATGCTCTAAGAAAGAACCTATCATCAGGTATAGGCTAGAACAAACAAATTCTCCTGAGAACATTGAGTTTCTCAGCAGGAATTTTAATTGGAGGCTAGGGCCATCCAAAGAACATTCCTTAGTCTGCTAGAAGCCATGCTAGAGTTTGGTTGTCTCTTAGTGGAGAAATCTGAACAGAGTTGTTATGGCCAAGAGTTCTGTAGTTCTCAAGGGCTCCCCAGTTTGGTCCTTCAGTTATCAAAGCTAACAAGGAAAAGAGTTCAATAGCAAGATGAAGTTCAGAATTTTATGTAGCCTAAGTATAAAAGTGACATCCTATCACCTTTGGTGTATTTTATTGGTTAGAAGAACGTCACTAGGGCAGCCTACATTCAAAGGGAGATAATTACAGAAGTGTGTAAATACCACAAGGTGGGCATAATTGGTCATCTTAGTGTCTTCCTGACATAAGGAGCATGCATCAAAAAAATAAGATTGGTTCAGTTATGTTAACAGAGCATTTGATGCAAGAATACAATGGAATTTTGAGCTGTTAAGAGATAATGAAAAAGGTAAAATTATTACTTTTATGCAAAATTAAATGAACATGTGTTAATTGATTTTAACTCATTTATTTAATAAGGAAACCTTAAGATTTTAAAACAGGCTCAAAAGAGAATCCCAAGAACAATTACTATTTAGGCAATGAGAAATGCTGAAATGAATTAATTATACTTGTTCTACTGGTCAGTATCCAGAGGCAGTAAAACAAAATGTAATATTTGGAATCACCTCTTCCACAAGGGGTTAGAGAGGGTTGTGAATCAGTTGCATCTCTACCATGCAAATTCATATGCCTCTCTATGAACATGAATTGTTTGCATCATCATTAACAGCCCTTCACAAGTCAACTTCTATCACTAAAGACTGCAAAATTCAACAGGGATAAGGAAAAGTGAAGGACCCTATAGAATCTGTTCCAGCACATTGGGGGACCAAAGCAGAAGGAATCTCTTGAGGCCAGGAGTTCAAGACTAGCCTGGCAACCTAGCAAGACCCTGTCTCTACAAAAAAAAGTTTAAAAAAACCACACATTTCGTCATCACACCTGAATTACAGGTTATAGCTAAACTTAAGAACGTTTTAAAAATAAGAATCTGATAACCACAAATGTTCTAGATAGTATCCAGTATTCCACTGAAAGAATGCCTTTCTGATTTTTTTTCTATTTCAAATTTTTTCTAAAAGAAATGAGATATTTATTTGCAACAGAATTGTCAGGTAATGTGACATACAAAGCTTCACAAGGTTTTTTACCCTGGTATATATTATAAATATTTTTATTAAATACTAAAATAATAATAAAATAATTCCAGGAAACATTTTTTTAAATAAGTAAAGTTAGTTTTTCTTTTCTTTTGAGTAGGAGTTTCACTCTGTCAGGTTGGAGTGCAGTTGCATGCTCACAACCACCACAGCCCTGACTTGCTGGGTTCAGGTGATCCTTCCACCTCACTCTTCCAAATAGCTGGAACCACAGGTGTGCACCACCACGTGTAGCTAATTTTTTGATGTACTGTAGAGACAAGGTCTCTCCAAGTTGCTCTGGCTGGTTTCGAATCCCTGGGCTCAGGCAATTCTCTCACCTCAGCCTTCCAAAGTACTGGGACTTGAGTCACTGCGCCCAGCGAAAGTCAGTTTTTCTATCATACGTGTTTTGAAAGCATGATTTATTCCCAACGATTAAGATGTTATAGAAGGAGTTGAATACAATGTCAATTTTGTATTTCCCTAAGCACAGTTCCATGCCTGAGAAAAAATATATGGATGCCAAAGATTGCACTCTGCTTAACTGTGCAGTGTAGAACATAAAAAACACTCCCATGCCACTCAAAAGGGTAATGAGCCACACCTATCCATATCAGGTGTTTCAACTTTCTGCCCTGTTCCAGATAACCCTCCTTTCACTGCTTAATGATAACTCATAAACTGCAGTCCTTCAGATGATCACTTTGACTACTCATCTCTCTGTATCCTCTCCCTTTAACTTCTTCCCTTCTCCTCTTAGCTTATTTGTATGTTTTTGTCATGTTCTTTCTTATTTTTTCTCTGTATCTCCCATTTCTTTTACCTTTTTCTAGCTCTCTCTCGTTTTCTTCCTCGCAGAGGCAGTGTGTCAGGAGTGGGAGCATGGACAGGCTGGCAGGAGTAAGGGCATACATTTCCAAAAGCATATTTCAGGTCTTTTACATAGTGAGGTGCTATAGTATGCATTTGCTAACTATTTAACATGTTAAAAACTGTACTTCTATTTTATCGAGCCACTATATTTTTCTTTAATGTGTCAGTGTTTTTTTTTTTTAATGTTGTACCCCTAACCTCATTTCCCATGGGCCCTGGGTTTTTTATTGCAGGGTTTTGAATAGTGTGGTGATTTGGGGGAGCATATATGTCATGTTATGTCAGAACTACCTGAAAAGATAGACAAACAAACCAGAAAAAAATTTGTAAAGCCACTGTGGCCAAGATGAGCAATAGGGACCACACTTACTTGGAAGCAACAATAATAGTAACAAAACCTGTGAAACAAACAATGTAATTTCTACAATTGCCTCAGTTTACTAACTTGAGAGAGTTTCCAGGCCACTGCTCAAGGAGTAACTCAGGCAGAGATGAGAGTACAGAGAAACGAAGGCGGTTAAAGTTAAAAGAACAGACTTTCACAGAGAGGAGAGAACTTTATGAAAGGAGATACTAGGGGGAACCCTCCCCAAACCAGGATTATCTTTTGGAGGGTGGGCCTCTTGTTGGATAGGCTTCCCCTGGTAGGTAAGTGTTCTTGGAACCCATCAGCATCAGTGGACCAGCTAGCATTGTTATGAGAAGCTGAACCTGGCTTCAATGATTTATTTTTTTGGAGATTCAATGTGTTTGTTCATTTCATGATGGGTGATTTGCAGGTGCATCTTCCCACACCGCGCTAAGTGTCCAGCAGTTTTTGACCCCAAACGGCATGACCCCCATACCCCACCCTCCTTATTTACCCAATCTAGCCCCAATTCACTTTTTTGTTTCCCTGGATGAAAAAAGTCCTCAAAGGGAAATGTTTTGCCAGTCTGGAAACGGGGAAACAAAAAATGGCAGAAGCACTAAAAGACATAAAATGGAAAAGTTCAAAAACTGTTTTGAGCAGTGCAAAAAGCATCTCAATAGATGTATTGCATCAAACGGAGAGTACTTTTAAGGTGACTGAAGTTTAAACTTGAGAATAAATACACGATTGCTTATAAATAAATTCTGGGTTTGGGGGCTCTATCCGTGTGTGTGTGTGTGTGTGTGTGTGTGTGTGTGTGTGTGTGCACGCGCTCACACATGGGGGGAGATTTATTATGGGAATTGGTTAATTTGATCATGGAGGCCAATAAGTTCCACCTTCTGCCATTTGAAAGCTGGAAACCAGGAAATTCAGTGGTGTGATTCAGTCTGAATCTAAATGTCAGAGGACCCAGGAAGCCAATGGTGTAATCCTCAGTCTGACTCCAAAGGCATGAGAACCCTGGAGATGGGGAAGGGAGTGGAGATGTAAGTCCCAAAGTCTCAAGGCCTGAGAATCAGGAGCTCTGATAGCAGGAGAGGATGAGTTCTCTACCTCAAGTAGAGAGAGAATCTTCCCTTCTCCCATTTTTTTTTGTTCTATTCGGGCATTCAACTGATTGGATGATGCCTGCTCACATTAGTGAGAGCAGATGTTCTTTACCTACTCTACTGATTCAAATGCTAATCTCCTTCAGAGACACCATCACAGACACACACCCGGAAATAGTGTGCATACAGCTATCTGGGCATCCCTTAGCTCAGTCAAGTTGGCACTTAGAATTAACAAGTGCAGTTCCTGTTGAGTATTCAGCAGAATACTCATAAGCACATGCCCATGATGAAACTCAATAGGAAGGGATCACCCAATCGGATAAGAAGGAACAAAATGGGCCACAGGGCTGGAAACAGTGTTTGTTCCCACAGCTAGACTGGAAAATGTCATATTTCATGGATGTTTTATAAAGTATTGCTATACTCTAGATACATACCTAACAAATCTTTTAAAAAATCAAACTTTTTTCAAATAAAATAGCTATCTAAAAACAAAACTCAAGAAAACATATAGCAATAAAATATTCAGCACCCAACAAGGTAATATTCACAATGTTAGAGTCTAATCAAAGATTATCAAACATACAAAAATGCAATAAAATATCCATAGTGAGAATAACCAGGCAAGATTGACACAAATGTTGGAATTAGCAAAGTGAGATATTAATACAAATATTTCAAGAAGAAAATAAAAAACCCCAGAATTTATTTATTTAAAAAATATGTATTTATTCCTATATGCTTAAACTTCAGTCACCTTCCAAGTGCTTTCCATTTGATGCAATACGCCTATCAAGATGGTTTTTCACGGCTCAAAACAGTTTTGAACTCATCCATTTTGATGCCTTTTAGTGCTTCTGCTGTTTTTTATTTCACCTCTTCCACATCAGCAAAATGTTTCCCTTTGAGGACTTTCTTTCATCTAAGGAAACAAAAATAAGGCACTCAGGGTAAGAACAGGATAATATGGAGGGTGGGGCATGGGGATCATGCTGTTTTTGGTCAAAAATTGCTGAACACTCAGCTTGGTATGGGCAAATGTGCTCATAAATCACCCATCATGAAATGCGCAAACACATTAAAGGAATCCCCCCCCCACCACCCAGAAATTCACTGAAGCTTAATGTAGCCTCTCACATCAATGCAAGCTGCTACACTGATGCTGATGGGTTTCTAGAACACTCACCTAGGGGGGGAATCCTGTACTACAAGGGGCTCACCCTCCAAAGGATAATTCCAGGTTTTTGGGGAGTCCCCTCGTATATGTGTGTATATATGTGTGTGTGGTAAACAGTCCATATAAACAACTCTTTAAAGGCATTGGAGAGTAACCAATGAAGTCAGGAGTTGATGTTTCATTATCTTTGAGAGAAGGAACACACATTCGAAAAGATTTATATTTTTCCTGACCTATTTTCTGAGAATTCTTTTAAACATAGGGACTGGTCAAAGTATAAAATGCAGTCACATTGGAATGAGTAAGCAGAGATCAGAATTCAAAGATGCCAAGTGGCTGTGGCTTAAATACATTTCCAAAAGGCAAGAAATTATAGAAAAGGAAGCCAACTACAAATTCAGCTCAAATCATTGACCAAATTTTTAGCTGCAGACAAAGGGACAGACATCCAATAATAATGCCTCAGAAAGCAGCAGCTGGTAGGCTAATAAACTGTGCAGAGGTTTCAGCAGTCATGTTATATTTATGAGACAGAGGTTAGAGTTCAGAATTTGTTAAGGTAAAATGGTTTTGGTAAAAGCTGGGCTTTCAGTTGGGATTCCAGAACTGTCACACTGTGAAAATATAGACTGCTCCATGGAGTAATAATAACACTGTAATAAAGTCATCATAACAAAGTCTCAAATCAGTCTTCTACAGGATTGATTTGATCATTGGTACTCTAACTCCTTGTCAGAAGAAAACTCGATCCCTTAGCTTTTTTTCTGCAGGGAATGTCCAGCATCTAATAAAAAAAAAAAAAAAGGTCACATCTTACAAAGCATAAGAAGCAAGAGACAATAACAAAGAGTGAAAACAGACAATGACAACAGACTCAAGCCTGGGCAACATAGCAAGACTCCATTTCTATACAAAATTTAAATATTAGCCAGGCATGGTGGCATAAGCATGTGGTTTTATGAGGTATCTACTTGGAATGTTGGGGCAGGAGGATCACTTGAGTCCAGGAGTTCAAGGTCACAGTGAGCTATGATTGTGCCACTGCACTCCAGCCTGAGTGACAGAGCAAGAGCCTCTGTCTACTAAAAACAAACAAACAAACAAGAAACCTAGACTCAGAAAAGATTCAGATTCTGAGTTAACAAACAAGTATTTTAATTATGATTAATAGACACATAAATATAGATTAAAATGAAAAACTTTACTAGAGATATTAAATATTTTTAAGAGTAAAATGAAAGTTTTAAAATTGACATTGCCACTGCTGCTGGGAATGCAAACTAGTGCAACCTCTTTGGAAGAGAGTGTGGCAATTTCTGAAAGAATTAGAAATTGACCTTCCATATGACCCAGCTGTCGGGGTACCAGCCCCGACCAAAGAGGGAAGGGTTAGGACCCGCTCCAGAGAATCCGGACAGCGAGAAGAAATGACTCTGAGGCCATTCTTCTGGGAACAGTCTGATCAGGACTGAAGTCAAATTTTATTCGGACCCCTTCCAACTTATATACCATTTTTCATACCCTCCAGCAGTGTGATAATCACTTGCTGGGGCATACAAACTCCATGATGTATATTGCGATTTACAAACTATGCATCACAAGACCATCACAAGACTTGCAACCTCCAAGCAGGCGTGCCTTACAAATCTCACATCAAGGTCACAGGTGCACAAATACAGTTCGTTTAAAAGTGTCTTCCATAGTGTTCAACAAATCATTCATATTATACTCTTTGTTCTAAACCCTGATTAATACAAAAACTTTCTTAGTTAACTCTAGGTTCAATCCAAGTTCACTGACTCCTAATATTTTTTAACAATCAATATTATCAACTTAACACTATACTATAATTTACAAGTTTACTTAAATGACTTAATTTTTATTTATTCCATTAACCTATTACGATTCAACATAGTGGCCTGTAATTCTACAACAATTAATTCAAAACCTATTTCTTACCATGACTTATATGAGTTTCATGATCTAGTGTTTGGGCTTTAATATTATGCTATATCTTATTAAGCTAATACCTTATCATTAAATCTTATAATTATCATTGACGTATGATTTTAGAATCATAACACTATAATTCTCATTCTATTTTAATAAAACTATGACTTTAACCCAAAACTTAAATCTTTTTTCCTAGTATATTAGTACATGGCTACGTGTAAAATTTCCTGTTGTCATATTAGAAGCAAAAACTACAGCGTTGGGAAAGTTTCGGTATACTAATCAAAGGATCTTAAAATTGGCCTACAGGAACAGGAACTAAAGTCATAATCTGAAAAAAGGAAACTTAAAAAGCTTAAACAAAACCTAAAAGTTTTCTACGAATGCTTATTACTGTTTAAATCTTTCCGATGGAAATTATATCGTCTTAAATGAATGTTTTATCCAAACAAGTCTATTCTAAAAATCAAATAGTGTCTGCCACACTCTTGGATAATGGACTGAGCAGTTACTATGGAAATGGCCACGGGCTGAAGCAGTTTCGGCATGTAACGAAACTAGAAAAACGTCCTGAAGAAAAACGCCCTGCCTGGCTAAAAGGCGGGGCAATAAAACTATTATGATAATTTAGTTTCTAATCTTAATCCTAGAAGAAACTGCCATTTGGGAACAAGAGCTGACTCACCAGTCTACCAGGAAATAGAAGTTAAAAAGTATCTAGAAGAAAGTAAGACTTAGAAAGGACAAGGTCATTCTGCTGTATAACCTTTCATCAGGCGTATAGAGATTTTACTTATAAGTTTTACTGCCATGTATGCACACTGGTCACTAATCACACGCCAATATTATAGGTATAACTGACATCCTATATCAGAGGCGATCTTCCAGATGGGCCTTTACAGGCCTCAGCCATGTAACTATAGATGTTGGCTCCCAACACCAGCAATTTCCCTATTGGGAATATACCCAGATGAACTCAAATCATTCTACAAAAAAGATACCTGCACACGTATGTTTGCTGCAGCTCTACTCACAATAGCAAAAGCATGGAACCAATCATGCTGTCCATCGAAGTTGAACTGGATTTAAAAAATGTGGCACATATACACAATGGAATATTATGCAATGATAAAGAAGGACAAACATATGAACTTTGCAGCAACTGGATGGATTTAGAGTCAATCATACTCAGTGATCTATCACAAAAACAAAGAAGAGGAGAGTACCATATGATCTCACTCATAAGCAGACCTTGAACAACTATCATAATACTATAAGAAAGGGATTGACAGTAGTCAGAAACTGCTGGGGGGTAGGGCGGGATTGGCAGTTAGGGGAAACTGCTAGGGGAGGAAGGGGCACACCTCATCAACAAGGGTACCCGCATAATCCATGTTTGTATACCTAACCCTGAATTGTACCCCACATCTTTCAAATAAAAATAAAAATAATAAATAAATAATAAAATAAAAAATAAAATTGATATTACCAGTAAAATTAAAAGCTGGCCAGGAGGGGAGGTTCACTCCTATAATCCCAGTACTTTGGGAGGCTGAGGCAAGAGAATTGCTTGAGCCCAGGAATTTAAGTCCAGCTTGAGCAACATAGTGAGACTCCATCTCCACACAAAAAATTAAAACAAATAACTGGGTGTGGTGGCACATATCTGTAATCCCAGTTACTCCGGAGACTGAGGTAGAAGGATTGCATGAAACCAGGAGGTGGAGGCTATAGTGAGCCATGATCATGCCACTGTGCTCCAGCCTGGGTGACAGAAAGAGACCCTGACTCAAAAAAAAAAAAAAAATGAAGAAGTTTTATAAATGGGTAAAATAGCTTATTAGACATTATTGTACAGAAGATTAGTGAATTAGCAAACAGGAGAGAATCAAGCCCACAGAGAAAAGGGAATATAAAACATTGAATAAAACACAGCAGACATATGGGACATTGATAAATGGTCTAACATATGTGTAATTGGGATCCACAATGTAGGTGGAGAGAGAGGTGGAGAGAGTGAGAGTAAGAGCAAGAGTGAGAGCAAGATGGAAGGGGAGAGAGAGAAGCAATATTTTTAGACCTGCTGGTGAGAAATTTTTAATTAAAAATAAATTTATTAGGAAATGAGCTGTAAAAACTCTATAAGACCTTTTTTCTGCAAAGAAGAGTAAAGATTTGGCCAAAATTTCAAGATATTATGGCCTACAATAAAGTCATATGAGCATTTTTATGAGTTAGCAAAACACAGGTTCAAGAAGCCTTATAAATCCCAAAGAAAATAATACAAAGAAAACCACACCAAGGACTAAGCTTTGGAGTTCACTTACATTTCTTCTGCAATATGCAATATGCAATTTTCCATTAATCTAGTTAGGTGCATTTTTCCATTTCAGCACTAGCTTTTCTCTTTGTAATTATTTCAATATATTAAATATTTTCTATGTCTTTACTTAGCTTTTGAACATATAGTATACAGTTTTATCAGGGAAACAAACAAACAAAAAAAACCCCCAGAATTTATTCATTAAAAATTGTGTATTTATTCTTACATGTTTAAACTTCGGTCACTTTCAAAGTACTCTCCATTTGATGCAATACACCTCTTAAGATGTTTTTCCCATTTCTCCAAACAGTTTTTGAACTTGTCAATTTTGATGTCTTTTAGTGTTTTTGCCATTTCTTGTTTCATCTCTTCCACATTGGCAAAACGTTTCCCTACGATGACTTTCTTCATTCGGGGAAACAAAAATAAAAGGAACTTGAGGTGAGATCAGGTGAATACAGAAGGTGGGACATGGGGGACATGCCATTTTTGGTCACAAGCTGCTGAACACTCAACGCAGTGTGGGCAGGTACGCTCTCATTAATCATGCATCATGAAATGGGTAAATGTGTTCAAAGAATCTAAAAAAAAAAAAATACTGAAGCCAAACGCAGCCTCTCACAATAACGCTATCTGGTGCACTAATGCTGGTGGATTCCTAGAACACTTACTTAGCGAGGAAAGCCTGCACTACAAAAGGCTCACCCCCCCACACAAAAGATTCCATTTGGGCGGGGAGGGTCTCCTATCATAGTCTTGCTTGTGGAGTTACTTTATAGAATCTGTGGGCTTTCTACTTACATGTGCTTCTGTAGTGGCGAGTATCCTTCTTTTGTTTCCATGTTAGAACTTTCTAAAGTATTTCTTGCAGAACTGGTCTTGTGACAAATCCTCTTATTGTTTGCATGTCTGGAAAAGACTTTATTTCTCATTTGTTTATGAAGTTTAGTTTGGCAGGATATAAAATTCTTGACTTGGCATTTCTTTTCTTTAAGAAGGTTAAAAATAGGCCCCCAACCTCTTCTGACTTGTAAAGTTTCTGTTGAGAAGTTCACGGTTATTCTGATAGGATTTCCTTTATAGGTAATTTGCCCTTTTGGCCCATATCTCTAGCTGCTTTTAAGAGTTTTTTGTTTTTGTTTTTGTTTGTTTGTTTATTGTGTATTGACCTTGGATCGTCTGATGACTAAGTGCCTTGGGAATGGTTGTCTTGTGTGGTGTCTTGCAGTTCTCTGAATTTCTTGTGTCTGCATATTTCTAGCAAGACTAAGGAAAGTTTCCTGAATTATACCTTCAAATAAGTTTTCCTTCTCTTTTCTTCTCTCTCAGAAATACCAGTACATTTTTATAAATTTTGTCACTTTACATAATCCCATTTTTCTCAAAGGTTTGGCTGGCTTTTTAAAATTTTCATCTCCTTATTTTTATCTGACTGGGTAAATTTAAACCATGAGTCTTCAAGTTCTAAAATTCCTTCTTTTGTTTTGGGTAGTCTGTTGCTAACATTTCCAATTATCTTTTTTAATTCCTGTAGTGAATTTTTTCATTGCGGAAGTTCTGTTTAGTTCTTTTTAAATACAGCTATGTTGTCTGTCATGTCCTGGACTGTTTTTCTGTTTTGTTTCTTTGGGGTTTCAACTTTCTCTTAGATCTCATTACATTTCCTAGCCAGCCTTGTTCTGAGTTCTACAGTGTCATTTCAGACATTTCAGTCTGGTTGAAATGTATTGCTAGGGAGCTAGTATGATTCTTTAAAGGTGACAAAAACATTATGGCTTTTTGTACTGCCAGAGTTCTTGCACTGATTTCATCTGAGGGAGCTGACACTTCCTTCTTTTGAACTAGCTATCATTTAGATGGGGCTTTTTACTTTAAAATTATTTTTCCCTTGATAGTATGCCTGTAGTGTATGTTGTGTATAATTGATTGGCTTTGTTTCTGTGTTGTTTCAGGGGGCCAAGGCTCTGTACAGGTTCTTCTATTGCAGATAGGTTTGTGCATTGACTTTCTCAGATGCTGCTTATTGTGATGAAGTATTTGTATTCGATGATATAACTCAGGCTGCAGCCCAGTTGCTGACACCTAAGAGTAAGTACTGGCAGGCAGCCTCTTTCAGCGGGGGTTGAGCCTCTGGAGAAGCACAAAAAGTGCTTTATTTCAGTGTGCACTCATTTTCAGTGGGTATGGAACTGGGAAGAAGCATAAAAAGCTCTTTCAGCAGGCACTCGCTTTCAGCGGGGGTGGAGCCACCAAAGAAGCATAAAAAGTGTTTCCTTTCATTGCGTGCCCACCAGGCCCCAACAGGAAGAACAACTGCCATGTCTTCAACAGTACACTGGGAAGGGAAGAGGGGGAAAGGAATGACTCCTCTCCACGTTCATTCCTGGGCTGTGGTGACGCCCCCTTCAATGATTGGCATCATGCCTCTGTTTTCTTTGTCCCAAGGAGGGCTTTGGGAGACTGAACTCCTCCCCTCCCCTGCCTCTGGTGGTGCTTCATACTGAGGGCTAGATTTTGGGGACCCAGAGATTCTCAGGGACCTGCTGGTCCCCTATGCGTTCCAAAATCAGAGCAGGTTGTGGGGCATTCTGTGGGTGTTCTGGGGATACAATGACTGAAGGGTGGAGGATCCCAGGCAATGAGTTGGTGCCATGGGTGCAGAATCAGTGTGGTGCTCACTGTCTAAATATGGGTCTGAGGGCATGGAGTATGGCTACACAAGCTGGTCACCTAGTTTTCTGTTCCTGGGAGGGTCTCTAATTACCAGTGATAGTGTTTCCCTGGGGCAGAGAGGCTTTCTAAGAATTTAGCAGTCACAGGTTGTCAGAGAGGTGAAGGAAGCAAAGAAGCACTCCTACTCATCATTTCTGGTGGTCTCAGTTCTTCTGGAGTCAAACTCAGTCATACCTTTGCTACTTCCTTTCTCTGCACCCCAGCTTCTTCCCATGGGCCCTCTGTCAGGTCCTGGCTCTCTTCCCAGTGTTTTCTGGCCATAACTTGACCATTCACTGGGAACTTTGACCTTCTCTCTGAGGAGAACTGACACGTGACATCCCCAGTCAGCCATCTTTTTAAAAGAACCTTGAAAAAAAAAAGAAACAGGATATATATATATATGTATGTATATATATATATAATGTAATACAAACACACACACACGTATATTGATTGCATCATCTTTGAACAGAAATAATGCTTACTGCTTTATTTCTCATTTGGATCCCTTTTATTCTCGTTTGGTTTTGGTTTTGGTCTACTTGCTCTGGTGAGGACTTCCAGAAAATTTTGACTAGACATGGCAGGAGAATGCACCCTTGTCTTATTCCTGATCTTAGAAAAAAAGCTGTCGGTCTTTCACCATCGAGTATGATACTTGATGTGGGTTTTTCATACAAGGCTTTTATTATATTGATGTAGTTTCCTTCAGTTCCTAGTTTTCTAAGTTTTTTAAAAAGTGTATCTTTTATTGTTTCGTTGTTTTTTTATTTTTATTTCAATAGCTTTGGGGAGTAAAAATGTTTTTTATTTACACAGATACATTGGTGAAGAGGTCTGGGCTCAAGTGTACCCACCACCCTCTCCTGTGTACACCTCTGTTGTACCCAACAGGTGATTTTTTTCATCCCTCCCCCTTCTCCCACCCTCCCCCTTCTGAGTCTCTAATGTTCATTATACCATTCTGTGTGCCTTTGCAGATCCTTAGTTTAGCTTTCACTGGTAAGTGAGAATATGTGGGGGGTTTTTATTGATGTGTTACTTCACTTAGAATGATGCTCTCCAATTCCATTAAAGTTGTTGCAAAAGAAATTATTTTATTTTTTATGACTCTATAGTTTCTATTATACACACACACACACACACACACACACACACACACACACACACACACACACACATATGTGTGTGTATATATATCATATTTTCATTATCCACTGACGAGTTGATGGGCATTTGGGTTGATTCCACATCTTTGTGATCATAAATTGTGCTGTGATAAACATACAAGGGCAGGTGTCTTTTGTATATAACAACATCTGTTCCTTCGGGTAGATATCAACTAAGAAGTGGGATTGCTGGATCAAATGGTAAATGTACTTTTACTTCTCTGAGAAATTTTCATACCGTTTTCCTTAGAGGTTGTACTAATTTACACCACAATAACTGTTCCCTTTTCACACATCCATGCCAACATCCATTTTTTTTTTTAGTCAAGGTCTCACTCTGTCATCCAGGCTGAAGTGCAGGGACACAACCATGGCTCACTGCAGTCTCCTGGGCTTAGGTGATCCCTCTGCCTCAGCCTCCCAAGTAGCAGGACTACAGGCATGTGCCACCATGGGTGGCTTATTTATTTATTTATTTAATTTACTTGTTTGTTATTTATTTTTGTAGTAGATGTGAGATCTCGCTCTGTTGCCTAGGCTGGTCCTGAACTCCTGGGCTCAAGCAATCATCCTGCCTTGGCCTCCCAAAGGGCTGGGGTTACAGGCATGAGCCATTGCACCCAGTTTTGATTTTTTAACAATTTTAATAATATGGCCATTCTGACTTGTATAAAGTGGTATCTCCTTGTGGTTTTAATTTGTATTTCCCTGATGTTTAGTGACATTGAGCATTTTTCATGTTTGTTGGCCATTTATATATCTTCTTTTGAGAGACATCTGTTTATGTTGCTTGCCCACTTTTTAATGGGGTTATTTGCTTTTTTCTTGCTGATTTGTCTGAGTTCCTTGTAGATTCTGGTTATTAGCCCTTAACTGGATGTTTAGTTTGCAAATATCTTCTCCCATTCTGTAGGTTCCCTATATACTCTGTTGATTATTTTTCTGTGCAGAAGCTTTTAGTAAGGATTATGGGAGCCCAGCAGGTCAACACTAGAGTGACCATGAGCATGCCACTGCACTTCAACCTGGGCGATGGAGTGAGACTCCAACTCAAAAAAAAAAAAAAAAAAAAAAAAAAAAAAAAGCTTTTAGCTTAATTAAGTCCCGCTTATTTATTTTTGTTTTTGTTGCATTTGCTTTTGGGGTCTTAACCATAAATATTTGCCTAGACCAATGTCCAGAAGAGTTTTTCCTAGGTTTTCTGCTAGAACTTTTATGGTTTCAGGTCTGATATTCAAGACTTTAATCTATCTTGAGTTAATTTTTGTATATGGGGAGAGATAGAGATCAAGTTTCATTTTTCTGTATGTAGCTGTCTAATTTTCCCAACACCATTTGTCGAATAGGGTGTCTTTTCCCTAGCATATGTTTTTGTCTGCTTTGTCAAAGATCAGTTGGTTGTAGGTATTTGGGTTTATTTCTGGATTCTTATTATATTCCATTAGTTTATGTACCAGTGCCATGCTGTTTTGGTTATTATAGCCTGGTAATGTAATTTAAGTTAGGCAATGTGATGATGCCTCCAGTTTTATTATTTTTGCTTAGGAATGCTTTAGTTTTTCAGGCTCTCTTTTGTTTCTATGTAAATTTAAATATCTTTTTTTCCTAGATCTGTAAATAATGCTGGTAATTTGATAGGAGTTGCATTGAATCTGTAGATTGCTTAGGGTAGTATGAACGTCTTAATGATATCGATTCTTCCAATCCATATACACTGAATGTATTCCCATTTGTTTATGTCACCTTTGATTTTTTTTCAGCAGTGTTTTATAGTTCTTGCTGTGGAACTCTTTAGTTAAATGTATCTCAAGGTATTTTATTATATTTTTGGCTACTGCAAAAGTGATTATTTTCCAGATTTGGTTCTCAGTTTGAATGGTGTTGATATAATGCCACTGATTTTTTAATGTTGATTTTGTATCCTGAGGCTTTACTTAATTTGTTTATGAGTGCTAGGAGTCTTTTGGTGGAATCTTTAGGATTCTCTAGAGATAGAATTATATCATCTCTGAAGAGAGATAATTTAACTTCCTTTTATTTCTTTCTCTTGCCTGATTGCTCTGGCTAGAACTTCCAGTACTGTGTTGAACAGGAATGGCAAGAGTGGCATCCTTGTCTTGTTCCAGTTCTCAAGAGAAGTGCTTTTAGTTTGTGCCTATTAAGTATAATGTTGGCCTAGGTTTGTCACAGATGGCTCTAATAATTTTGAGGAGTGTTCCTTCAATGCCTAGGAGGTAGAGGGTTCTTATCATGGAGGGATATTGGATTTTATCAAATGCTTTTCTGCATCTATTGAGGTAATCTTGTGATTCTTCTTTTTTACTTATGTTTATACAGTGTAATCTGTTTATTGATTTGCTTAGGTTAAATCAGACTTGCATCCCAGGAATAAATCTCACCTGATTGTGAGGGACAAGTTTTTTTTATGTATTGTTGAATGCAGTTTACTAGGATTTTGTTGAAAATTTTTGCATCTATGTTCATCAGGGAAACTGACTTTGATTGTAGTTGTCTTTCTTAGTTGTGTCTTTGCCATTTTGTAGTGTTAGGATGGTGTTGGCTTGCAGAATGAGTTAGGGAGAAGGCCTTCTTCTCAGCTATTTGGAATAATTTTTGTAGTTTTGGTACCAGCTCTTGCTTATACAGCTGGTAGAATTCAGCTCTGAAGCCATCAGGAACTGAACTTTTTTTAGTGGATAAATGTTTTACTACTAATTCAGTTTTATGGCTCTTTATTGGTCTGTTCAGGGTTTTAATTCCTTCTGTTCCAATCTTGAGAGGTTGCGTGATTCCCAGAACTTATCCATTTCACCCAGATTTTCAAATTTGCATGCATACACATGTTTATAGAACTCTCTGACAATTGTTTGTATTTCTTCTGGGTCTGTTATTATGCAATCTTTTTCATTTCTTAATGTATTTATTTGAATTTTTTCTCCCTTCTTTTTTATTTATTGGGCCTAGGGTCTGCCCATCTTATTTATTTGATTAAAGAACCAGCTTTTCAGATCATTGATCTTTTGTGTGAGTTTTGCCTCAATAACATTTATTTCTTTTCTACTGCTAGCTATGGCTTTAATTTGTTTCTATCTTTCTGGTTCCCTTAGGTGAGATGCTAGATGGTTAATTTGGGGTCTTTCAGCTTTCATGATGTGCACTTGCAGTGCAATAAATTTTTCTCTCAACACCGCTTTGGCAGTGTCTCAGAGATTTTAATATCTGAGGTCTTCATTTTTATTTGTTTCAAAGAATTTTTTAAATTCCTTTCTTGATTTTACCATTTACTCAAAAATCATTCAGGAGCAAGTTGTTTAATGTGCATGAATTTTTGTGTTTTTGAGGATTTCTCTTGGCATTGATTTCTAGTTTTATTCCACTGTCATCAGAAAAGATGCTTCATATGACTTCAATCTTTTGTAATTTATTGTTGGCTGATTTATGACTTAGTCTGTCATCTTGGAGCATGATCTGTGCGTGGATGAGAAGAATACATATTCTGTAGATGATAGGCTATGTGTTCTGTATATGTCTGTTAGATCTAATTGGTTGACCACCAAATTTAAGTCCAGGATTTCTTTGTCAGTCTTTTGTTAGTTTGTTAGTTTTTTTTTAAATCAAGAAATTAACACTGAAATTGTGTCAGATGCTTTTTCTGTATCAATTGAGATGACCATGTGGTTTTTTTCCCTTGCATTCCGTTAATGTGGTGTATTACATTGACTGATTTTATATTTTGAACTAGCCTTGAATTCAAGAAATAAATAACATTTGGTCATGATGTATAAATCTTTTGGTACACTGCCATAATTGGTTGCTAGTATGTTGTTAAGGACTTTTTCATCAATGTTCACTGGGATATTGGTCTGTAGTTTTCTTATATGTAGTTTCTGTCTGCTTTGGTATCAGAGTAATGTTGGATTCATAGAATGAGTTAAGAAGTACTTCTTCAATTTTCTGGAAAAGTTTGGGAGGGAATTGGCTTAGTTGTCTTTTAAATAATGTGTAAAATGTACTTGTGACACCATTTTGTCCTAGGCTCTTCATTTTTAGGAGACTTTTGATCACTTATTCAATCTTTATTAGTTATAAGTCTGCTCAGATTTTCTATTTCCTCATGATTTTATCTTGGTAGGTTTTACATTTCTAGGAATTTGTTCATTTCACCAACATTATCCAATTTCTTGGTATAAAATTGCTCATGTGGCTTTATTGTATAAATTTATGGGTACGGTGCAATTTTATTACATGCGTAGATTGCATAGTGGTCAAATCAGGGTTTTTAGGGTATCCATAGCCCAAATATCATAAATTTTACCCATTAAGTAATTTCTCCTTATCTACCCCTTCAACCCTCTCACCCTTCCAAATCTTCATTGTTTATCACTCCACTCTCTATTTCCTGTGTGCACATTTTGTAGCATTCACTTATAAGTGAGAATATTCAATATTTTACCTTCAGTGTCTGGCTCATTTTACTTAAATGATAACAATCTCCAGTTCTAACCATGTTGCTACAAATGATATGATTTTATTATTTTCATGACTGAATAGTATTTCGTTTTGCATATATACCATAATTACTTTATCCAGTCATTCATTGATGGACGCTTAACTTGATTCCATCTCTTTACTATTGTGAATAGTGCTGCAGTAAACTGGGATACAGTATTTTTTTTTATACATTTATTTCTTTTCTTTTGGGTAGACACCCAGCAGTAGGATTGCTGAATCAAATGGTAGTTCTATTTTTAGTTCTTTGAGAATCTCTATACTGTTTTACATTGAGGTTATACTAATTTACATCCCCACCAATGGTATATGAGTTTCCTTTTCTCCACGTCTTTGTCAGTATCTACTATTTTTTGTCTTTTTAATAATAGTCATTAACTAAAATAAGATGATACCTTATTGTGACATTAACGTGCATTTTCCTGATAGTTAGAGATACTAAGCAAACAATAGGTATTTTTTTTCAATACCTGATAACCATTTGTATGCTTTCTTTTTTTTTTAATAATCAATATTTTTTATTATGATATTGTGGGGTACAGTTAAGGGTTAGGTATACAAATATGCTTCGTTCAGGCACCCTTGTTGATAAGAGGTGTCTCCCCATCCCCAGACAGATATTTACTACCGTTAATCCCATCTCCCTTCCCCTCCCCCCATAGCTTCCCACCACTGTCAGTCATTTTCTTATAGTATTACGTTGAATGTTCAAGATCCACTATATGAGTGAGAACATATGATACTCAGATCTTTGTTTCTGTGAGAGGTCACTTAGTATTATAGACCCTAGTTCCATCCAGGTTGCTGTGAAATTCAGGAGTTTGTTCTTTTTTATGGCTGCGTAGTATTCCATCATGTATATGTACCACATTTTTTTAATCCAGTCCTCTTTTAATGGACAGCACGGTTGCTTCCAGGTTCTTGCTATTGTGAACAATGCTGCGATAAACATTCGTGTGCAGGTATCTTTTGTATAGAGTGATTTGAGTTCTTCAGGGCATATTCCCAGTAGAGGGATTACAGGGTCATATGGAAGGTTGATATTTAGAGTTTTTAGGAAACGCCACACTGCTTTCCACAGAGGTTGCACCAGTTTGCACTCCCACCCACAGTGTAGAAGTGTTCCCTTTTTGCCACACCCTCTCCAGCAATTGACATTTTTTGAGTTATTGATAATTGCCATTCTGACTGGAGTTAGGTGGTATCTCAGTGTGGTTTTGATTTGCATCTCCCTGATGATTAGTAAGGTTGAACATTTCTTCATGTGTCTGTTGGCTGCTCAGATGTCTTCCTTTGAGAAGTGTCTGTTCATATCTTTTGCCCATTTTATAATAGGGTTGTTTGTTTTTTCCTTTTCAGCACAGTTGAGTTCCTTGTAGATCCAAGATGTTAAGCCTTGGTCAGACCTGGAGTTGGCAAATACTTTTTCCCAGTCTGTAGGCTGTCTTCCTGCTCTCTTGATGGTTTCTTTGGCTTTGCAGAAGTTTGTCAGTTTAATGAGGTCCCACTTGTCTATCTTCTCGCTTATGGCCTGTGGGTTTCGGGTTTTATTCAGGAATTGGATGCCAGTTCCAATTTCCATGAGGGTATGTCCTTCATTTTCTAAGGTTCTTATGGTTTGAGGATTTACATTTAGGTCTCTGATCCATTTAGAGTATGCCTTCTTTTGAAAAATGTCTATTCATGTCCTTTACCTGCTTTTCAATGGAGCTATTTGTTGGGTTGTTTGAGTTCCTTGTATATTCTGTATATTAGTTCCCTGTTGGATGAATAGCTTGCAAATATTTTCTCTTATTCTGAATGTTGTTTGTTCACTCTGTTGGTTATTTCTTTTGCTGTGCAGAAGCTTTTTAGTTTAATTAAGTACCATTTGTCTATTTTTGTTCTTATTGCTTATGCTTTTTAGGTCTCGATAATAAATTATTTGCCTAGACTAATGTTGAGAAGAGTTTATCCTAGGTTTTCTTCAAATAGTTTTATGGTTTCAGGTCTTATGTTTGTCTGAATTCATCTTGAGTCTATTTTTGCAAATGGTGAGGATTAGTGGTCCAATTTTCTTTTTCTTTTCTTTTCTTTTTTTTTTTTTTTTTGCATGTGGCAATCCAATTTTCCCACTATCATTTATTAAAAGGGTGTCTTTCTCCAATGTATCTTCTTGTTGGCTTTATCAAAGATAAATTGTGGCTTTGCTTCTGGGCTTTATCTGTTCAACTGATCTACATATCTAGTTTTATACCAGTTCCATGCTTTTTTTTATTGTTATGATAGCCTTTCAATACAATTTGAAGTCAGGTAAAGCACCCAGCTTTGTTATTTTTGTTTAGAGTTGCGTTGGATATTCAAGTTCTTTTTTGGTTCTATATAAATTTTGGATATTTTTAATAATTCTGTGAAAAATGTCATTGGTGTTTTGATAGGGATTACATTGAATCTGTAGATGGTCTGGGTGGTATTAACAATACTGTAGATTGCTTTGGACAGTATTAAAAATAATGATTAATATAAATAATATTCTTCCAATCCATGAGCATGAGTAGTGTTTCTGTTTATGCCATCTATAATTTTTTTCGCCACTGTATTGTAGTTTTTCCTGTGGAGATCTTTCACCTCCTCTTTATCCCTTTTGTGTAGCTACTGTAAATGGAATTACATTCTTGATTTTATTCTCAGCTAGATTGTTATTGTATAGAAATGCTTCTGATTTTTACACAATTATTTTGTGCCTGCAACTTTATTAAAATTCATTTATCAAGTCTGTGTTTTTTTGATGGAGCATGTGCTATTGGAAATTGCACCAACAGACTTGCTTGATTAAAAGTTAGAGTTGCTACAAATCTTCAATTTGTAGAAAAAAAAATAGTATCTGCAAATCACACTAAAATGAAGCAAATAAAATGAGGTACACATGTAAATGACATTCTGGGAAAGGCAAAACTATGGAGACAGAAAAAAAGATTAGTGATTGCCAAGAGTTATGGAAAAGGGAAGGATAAGTATAAAAAGCACAGTGAAATAATTATTCTGTTTAATACCATAATGTTGGGTACATGTCATCATACATTTTCCGAAACCCATAGAACGTACCTTAATGTAAACTATGAAATTTAGTTAATAATAATGTATCATTGACTCATCAATGGTAACAAATTTCCACAATAGTGCAAGGTGCTAATAATAGGGAAAATTGGGGGTGGGTGAGAAGGGGTATATGGAACTCTACTTTTTGCTGATATTAATCAGGTTTTTCCAGAGAAATAGAATGAATAGAAGATTTTATATATATATATATATATATACATATATATATATATATATATATATGTTTATTCACAATGTTGTGCAACCATTGTCTGTCTAGTTCCAAAACATTTTGGTTATCCCAAAAGACATGCTATGCCCATTAGTAGTCACCTTTCATTTCTCTCTCCCCTAACCTCCAAGCAACCACTAATTTGCATTCTCCCTCTATGGATTTAGCTATTCTTAGTATTTCATATAAATGGAATTTACTTTTTTCTTTTGAGTCAGGGTCTCACTCTGTTACTGAGGCTGGAGTGCAGTGTCATGATCATGGCTCACTGCAGCCTCAATCTCCTGGACTCAGACAATCCTCCTCCCTCAGCCTCCTAAGTAGCTATGACTACAGGCACATGCCAGTATGTGATTTTTTTATTTTTGTAGAGGCAGAGTCTTGCTATGTTGCCTAGGGTAATCTTGAACTCCTGGGCTCAAGCTATCCTCCTGCTTCAGCCTCCCAAAGTGCTGGGATTATAGGCATGAACCACCATGCCTAGCTAAAGTTATTCTTTTAACAGATCTGATATCAGAAGTGGAATCTGAAGTAAGACTTTGGCAACCCCCAGGTAACAGGAGAGATGCCCGCAGAGCCAGTCATGCTCAGTACTCTCTAGATTGTAACTGGAAGTCGTGGGTGAGTTTCTTTTGAATTTCAAACTCTACTAATTTGTGTTCTGAGCTCTCCAAGATTATTTGAGCAACCTTTAGGCTGGACTGGGTTCAGGATCAAGTTGGATTTGATAATTAACTGGATTGGATCCAGTTAGAGGCTTCAGACCATGGGTAGGTACCTTTTTAAAAAATGAAAATTAATGGGTTTGTCTCAATCTAAAGAGCCTGGGACTCTACCTTCTGGGACTCCAGCTAATTTTTTGTTTAAACATTATGGCCCAAGAATGTGTGCATATTTAGAAAAATGGGTTAACCTTCCTAGAGAAAACATAGAATTAAGATGGCCACAATGCAGAAGTTTTAATTTGGATAAAATTGTTTATTTGAGAAGCATATTAGAAGTTCGAAAATGGATGGCAGTGACGGAACTGGGCAAACTTGAGGAGGATATTTAAGACCCCTAAAAACCTCCTAACTAGAAGGACCAAAAAGAGATGGAAATTTTGCTGAAAATCTTTTAAATACAATTCCTGAAATTTTTTCACAAAAAAATTGATTGGCTTTTCATTCAATCTTACAAACAAAAGAAAGATGAACCAGTGTTAGATTACAGAATCCACTTAGAAACACTGCTTGTGAAACATTCTGCTCAAAGTACGTCAAGGAGTATTTCCTGAATGAACGGAAATGGCATAAACTGCTCTATTTATAGACTCTGTCCTAAACTAGAATGGGAAGTTACAGATATGATTTGCTTGGTAGTCTTTGCTGAACATTTTTTAGAGGACTACAGCAAGATAACAAGCTTATGGCTCTTCAATGACAACAGTTACAAGGACTGGGACCAAAGGGACCTTCTCACCCTCATTTTAAATCACAATTAAGAGATCCTAGAACAAGAAATTCTTTACCCCAAGATGTCTGCCTTCATAAACAACCAAGGCACTGGAAAAGAGATTGTCTTCTTTTACCTTCGTCCTCCCATAAACCTACTTCACCACTAGAGGGAGCCTAAGAGATCTTAGCTCTCCGGATAGTAATCCACACTGAGGAGGCTCCTAGGCATTCTCCAGGTAGTTGCTCCCAGGAATACGCTTAAATAGACATAGAGAAACAGAGACTAAAATGGTGGGGAATCAAGTACAGTCTTGTGGATACCGGAGCTAAACTATCTACCATAAACCCTATTTTAGTAAGCCAACAAATCCCTCGGAATAAAAGGCTCATTTCTGTGGTGGAGGTTTCAAATCAGGTTCAAGAAGTTCCCATGTCTGAACCCATCCCACTGACTTTGGGGCCCTTTTCAGAAAAACATATTTTTATTATGTGATACCTCGTCAGTAAATTTACTAGAGTGAGACTTACTTTTAAGCTAAAAGGGCACATAAAATTTTCCTCAGAGGAAAGAATGAGTTTTCTGATTCTCCTGAGTCACAATTGTTATGCTTTCTATAGGCAGAAACTGGTAAGATTGAAACTAAGGCCTATAGTGCCCCTGACCTTTCAAAAGTACCTGAGTGTTTATGGGCTTTTTCCTCGACTGATATAGGAAGAATTAAAAGTGTGGAACCCATAAAAGTCCAAGTAGACCATTCTAAATCTTTGCCTAAACTAACCCAATATTCATTAAAACCTGTAGCAATTTAAGGGCTCTCACCAACAGTAGAAAATGTAATTAAACAAAGACTTATAATTTAATGCACTAGACCTTGTAACACTCCAATCCTGCCAGTTAAAAAACCAAATAGATGAGGTTAGAGATTTGTTCAAGATTTATGGACAATTAATAAAATTGTAATAACAAGATTCTCTGTAGTCCCAAATCCTAATACTTTATTATCTAATGTACCCACTGATTCCAAGCGGCTCCCGGTAATAGATTTCTGCTCAGTCTACTTTAGCATTCCCGTTCATATAGGGAATCAATACTTGCTTGTCTTTACTTGGAAAAATCAGCAGTATACCTGGACTATAATGCTATGAGGATTTGTTGAAGCCCTTTCATATTTTTCCCATGATGCTATGGTTTCCTCAAAATTCTACTCTTATTCAGTATGTAGATGACCTATTGTTTTGTTCTCCCAATAAGGAGTACTCTGAAATGGACTCAGTTTATCTTTTGCATTTTTTTTTTTGAGTTGGAATCTCACTCTTGTCACACAGACTAGAGTGTAGTGGCATGCTCATGGTCACCGTGGCCTTGACCTGCTGGATTTAGGCGATCCTTCAGCCTCAACCTTCCAAGTAGCCACTCCGCCCGGCTAGTTGTGTGTGTGTGTGTGTGTGATTTATTGTAGAGATGAGGTCTCACCAAGCTGCCGAGGATGGTCTTGAACCTGTGGGCTCAGGCAATCCTCTCACCTCGGTGTCCCAAAGTGCTGGGATTACAGGCAGAGCCGCCGTGCCCAGCCTATCTTTTACATCAGCTCACATATAAGCATCACAAGGCTTCAATGGAAAAACTTCATTTTTCAAGGTAAAAATTCCATTATTTGGAACATGACTGATGAAGAGATTTCCCTCTCACCTGAAATGATAAAATCTACTCAAAGTTTTCCTTAGTCTGTAACCAAAAGACAATGAAGATGTTTTCTTGGACTTACAAGATATTGCAGGTCCTGGATTCCAAATTTTTCCTTAATAGCCTCATCATTGTATAAGCTCACTAAAAACACTGTACCAAGCCAGGCTCGGTGGCTCAGCCTGTAATCCCGCGCCTTTGTGAGGCTGAGGTGAGTGGATTGCCTGAGCCCGCGGGTTTGAGACCCGCCTGGGTAGCGAGACCTCATCTCAACAATAAATAAAAAAATCAGCTGGGCATGGTAGTGCATGCCTGTAGTTCCAGCTACTTGGAAGGCTGAGGCAGAAGGATTGTTAGAGCCCAGCAGGTCAAGGCTGCGGTGGCTGGGAGCAGCCACTGCACTCCAGTCTGGATGACAGAGTGAGACTCCAACTCAAAAAAAAAAAACCACTGTATCAGAGTTCTTACTTTGGAAAAACAGTCACAAGCAGACTTTTAGCTGAATGAAATAGGCTCTCCAACACCCCCAGCTTTAGGGCTTCCAAATTACACTCAACTTTTTATCTTGTTTGCTCATGAATGTAGCAATCAGGCATTAGAAGTTCTTACCCAAAAACATGGGAGGGAAACATAGGCTCATTGCCTATGATAGCCTTCCATTAGACCCGTAGCTAAAGCATATTTTTATTTTTTAAAAAGCAGTAGCAGCAGCTGCCAAGTTGGTAGAAACTTAGTCTGATCTGGTTTTAGGAAATGGTCACTGGGAAGAAGAGAACCTATTTAGCAAATGGTACTGGGAAAACAGGCTGACCACATGCAGAAAAACGAAATAGGACCCCCACCTATTACCATACCCAAAAATCAACTCTAAATGAATCAAAGACCTAAATGTACAACCTTAAACTATAAGAATCTTAGAAAACGCAGGAGACACCCTTACAGACATTAGAATAAGCAATTAATTCCTGATCAAAAACTCAAAAGCTCATGTCATAAAGAGATAAGATTGACAAGTGGAGCCTCATAAAACTGAAAAGCTTTTGCAAAACAAAATAAACCATCAAGAGACTGGAGAGACAGCCCAAAGAATGGGAAAGAATATTTGCCAACTATATATCTGGCAAGGCCTAACATCCAGGCTCCACAAGGAACGCAAATGTGCCAAAAGGAAAAAAGACAAACAGCCCTATTTAAAAGTGGGCAAAAGTATGAATAGACACTCCTCCCCAGGAATCCTCTGACTTTCATACCCGCATGGCTGGGGCATGATTGAGAGGGATGAACCCATGTAGATCCTGGGTATTGGTTGCAATAGGAGGACTCCACTTCAGAATCGGCCTGGCTGGGGCACCTCCCGCCAGTTACTGGGGAAGAGACAATCCTGCAACTCCCCACTGGAGGAGATCCCCTTGACCATACAAGAGTGGGAGGGGAGGACTGCAGTCTACCTACCCCCCACTGACCCCTACCCCTTCCTTGGACACTGGGGAGAAAGTGAATGAGGCCAAGCTCTGCAGGAGACAGAAGAGGGGCAGCTGAAAGGAACAATTACAGAAACTGCTACAAGATAGAAGGCTTTTTTCTTTAATTTTTCTGTCAGTTTTTCTAATTTTTCTATATTTTTCCTTTGTGCATAAATATATATGTAGGGTTTGATCTGTATCCCCCCCCTTCTTTTCTCTTTCTTTTGTTTTTTGTTTTCTATTTATGTATCTATGTGAATGATTGAATGTTCATCTTTCAGTTTTGTTGTTGGTGGTGGTGGTTTGTTTTTGCTCTTTCATTCTTCTCTTTTTTTTTTAGTTTAATGTGTGTGTGAATATAGGTGTGAGGGATCAACCTGAATTCCCTTTTCTTTCTGTCTTTCTTTCTTGTTCTTTTTCTTCTCCTTTCATTTTGTGCAAAACGTGTGTATGTGTGTTTGGTTTTCCTGGGTTTTGTTGTTGCTGTTGTTTGTTTTATTTTACTTTGCTGTTATTCCAGTTTGTTTGGGGGTTTGTGTGTATGTGTGGAGGGGACTGTGCTATTGTTTTTTGCTTTGGTTTCTGCTTTTGTTGTTCTGTGTTTTTTCTCATTTAAAAAAATTTTTACCCATCTTATTTCATCTTACTCTGTTCTGCTACTGTATCTTGGACTCAGGGAACACACACATGTATCCATTGCACTGCCATATAGAGTGGTGGTGGGGAGTGGATCTCAGAGAACACATACCACAGTCAGTGAACACTGAAATTTGCAAGTTGTTTCTGAATCCTACCTTCCCATTCCCTATCCTATTATACTTTCTTTTTTATTTTTTTGAGTTGTAGTCTCACTCTGTCGCCCAGAATGGAGTGCAGTGGCCACTCCTGGCCACCGCAGCCTCGACCTGCTGGGCTCCGGTGATCCTTACACCTCAGCCTTCCAAGCAGTTGGAATTACAGGCATGCACTACCACACCCGGCTGATTTTTTTATTTATTGTAGAGATGAGGTCTCGCTGCTCAGGCAGGTCTCGAACCCACAGGCTCAGGCAATCCACTCACCTCAGCCTCCCAAAGGTGCGGGATTACAGGCTGAGACACTGAGTCTGGCTATTCTACTTTCAAAACTATAAGAGATAGCAAGCTTCCCACCCACAACCCTGTTTCAAAACAGAACAAATCCAGAACTCTGATCAGGGAAGAATAGAGGGCTGAGTAAACATCAGAAGGGAAAGCCTCTCTCACTGACACTAATAATGGAAATAAAGAGAAAAGCAAGAGATCTGTCACAAATGAGGAAAAACCAAAGGAAGACCACAAGTAATTTCAAGTGTAACAAAGAGAAAACTCCTGAAAATCAGACCTCAGAGCCCAAACTATGAAAGTCACCAATGACTGACCGCAGAATGTGACAGGGATTAGGGAATGGATGGAAAGATCGAATAAGACTCAAGAAAGATAAGATGCAACACTGAAAGAACTTGTAACAAAGATTTGCATCATAAAAAAATTCATCCAGGAAATAAATAACAAGATTACAAGCATGGAAAGCAGAATTAATCTGGCAGAAGAAAGAATCTCTGAACTGGAAGACCAGAACATGGAATTAACCTGATCTATAAAGAACATAGAAAGAAAACCCAGAAAGAAAGAACACAGCCTACAAGAGATGTACAATTATATCAAGAGGCCGAACATACACCTGTTGATATCCCCAAAGAAGAAAGGGAAATTGGGAATACCTTGAAGCAAGTATTCCAGGGGGTTTATCCAAAAACTTTCCCCATGTTACTAGATGTATGAACAGCCAAACACAAGAGATACAGGGAATCGCCACATGATATCAACCCCTAGACACAGTAATTCACCTATGCAAAGTAGGCACAAAAGAAAAAATCCTAAAGGCAGCAAGACAGAAAGGTCAGACGACCTACCAGGGAAAACCAATCAGAATAGCAAAAGACCTATTGGCAGAAACACTACAAGCTAGAAGGGACTGAAGTCAAATAGTCAAAGTTCTTAAAGATAAACAATTTCAGTCAAGAATTTTCTACCTAATCAAGCTCAGATTCATCAGCGATGGAGAATTAAAATCATTCCCAGACATCCAATCCCTAAGAGATTATGCAGCTTCCAGATCAGTTCTACAGGAAATGCTTAAAAAGATGTTAAACACAGAAGAGAGGAAAAGAATGACCACACATTTCCCAAGAGAACAGCAGAACACAGAATCAACAGAGAATACATCGCAACATTAAATTTGAAAACACACACATACATCAACCCCAAAACTAAAGGAAAACAAACAAAGAAAAAACTTTGTAAGAACCTCAGATGGGGATAAATAATCACATTTCAATAATCAACCTAATTGTGAACGGATTAAATGCACCACCAAAAAGAGATCGAATGGCAAACTGGATAAAGACCATGACCCGATAATTTGCTGCATCTAGGAAACTCATCTCACCACAAGGGATGCACACAGACTCAAAGTCAGAGGATGGAAAATGAGTTTCCAGGCAAATGGCTCACAAAAGAAGGCAAGAGGTGTGATACTAATGTCAGAAAAAACAACCTTTAAGCTATCTAAAGTTTTTTAAAAAGATATGAAAGGACACTGCATAATGACAAAAGTTTCAGTCCATCAACAAGAAATATATATCCTAAACATATATGCACCCAACACAGAAGCACCAGCATTTATAAAACAACTACTAAATAGAGTAAAAAGATATTGATTCTAACACTATTATAGTTGGAGACTTAAATAACCCACTAACAACCCTAGATAGACCACTGAGGCAAAAAACCAACAAAGAGATCTGGAACCTCAACTTGATGCTCAACCAAATGGACTTAATAGATATCTACAAAATATTCCACAAGCCAAGCACAGACTATACATTCTAGTCACCATCACATAGAACGTACTCCAAGATTGATCACATCCTTGGCCATAAATCAAGCATAAACAAATTCCATAAGGTTGAGATATTGCCATGTACCTTTTCAGACCACTGTGGAATAAAAATAAATATCAACACCAACAAAAATTTTCCCCAAACCAGCAAAGATATAGACACTAAACAACATGCTACTGAACAACTACTGGGTCAACAATGAAATCAAAACAGGAATTAAAAGTTTCCTAGAAGCAAATGAAAATGAAAAAACATCTTACCAAAATCTCTGGGATGTCATGAAAACAGTTTTAAGAGAGGAATTTATATCTCTATGAATACACATCAAGAAGATTGAAAGAACACAAGTTAACAGTCTAACAAATCACCTAAGGGAGCAGGAAAGACAAGACCAATAAAACCCTAACTTTAGCAGAAGACTACGGATCACTGAGCTAAAAGCCCAAATATAGGACAAAGAATACAAAAATATCATAGAAAAAATTAACAAAACAGAAAAGCTGGTTCTTTGAGAGAGTTAACAAGATTGGTGCACCCCTAGCCAGAATGACTGAGAAAAAAAAGAGAAAACACCCAATAAACACAATCAGAAATACAAAAGATCAAATCACAACTGAACTCAAAGAAATACAAAAGATTATCAGAGATTACTATGCACACTTGTATGGAAACAAACTTGATAATCTAAATGAGATGGAGGACTTTTTAACATCATACAACCTCCCAAGGTTGAAACAAGAAGACACTGAGATACTAAACAGACCAATGACATCCCAGGAAATTGACTCCATCATAAGAAAACTACTTACAAAAAAAAAAACACACACAAAAAAAACCCCTGGACCAGAGGCTATTCAGCAGAATTTTATAAAACATACAAGGAGGAGCTGATACCCATCCTAATTAAAGTATTCCAGGCAATTGAGAAAGATAGAACTCTCTCTAAATCATTTTATGAAGGTAACAGCTCGCTAATACCGAAACTGGGTAAAGATTCAACAAAAAAAGAGAAGTACAGGTCAATATTCCTAACGAACATAGATGCAAAAATTCTCAAAAAGATTCTAGAAAATTACATCCAATAACAAATCCCAAAAATCATCCACCATGACCAAGGAGGCTTCATCCTCAAGATGCAGGGCTGGTTCAACATCTGCAAGATCATAAATTTAATTAAACACATCAACAGATGTAAAAACAAGAACCACGTGATTATCTCACTTAGATGTAGAAAAAGTTTTTGATAAAATCCAGCATCCCCTCTTGATAAAAATCCTCAAACACTGAAGTATGGAAGGACATACCTCAAAATAGTGTTATCTACAATAAACACACAGTCAGCATATTGCTAAATGGACAGAAATTGAAAACATTTTCTCTGAAAATCAGAACAAGATAAGGATGCCCATTCTCACCCATCTTGTTCAACATCGTGTTGGGTCCCAGCTAGAGCAATGAGACAAGGAAAAGAAATCAGGGTATCCAAATAGGAAAAGAGGAAGTCAAGTTATGACTCTGCAGATGATATGATCCTATACCTTGAAAATCCAAGAGAATCTGTCAAAAACCTGTTTGCACTGATATAGAACTTTGGCAAAGTCTCAGAGTACAAAATAAATGTGCAAAAGACAGTTGCATTCTTATATATCAACAACAAGCAGGCAGAGAACCAAATAAAAAACACAATCCTATTCACAATAGCCACAAAAAAAAAAAAAAAAGAAGAAGAAGAAGAAGTATCTTGGCATATTCCTATCCAGAGAAGTGAAAGACGTTTACAGTGAAAACTGCAAAACATTGCTCAAAGAAATCCAGGAAGACACAGACAAATGGAAAAATAGTCCATGTTCATGGATAGGAAGAATCAGCATTGTTAAGATGTCCATCCAACAAAGGCAATCTACAGATTCAACGCAATACCCATTAAGTTACCAACATCATTCTTTGACCTAGAAATGAAAATACAGTAATTCATATGGAAACATAAATGACCACGAATAGCTAAAACAATCCTTAGCAAAAGAAACAAAGCAGAAGGCAGCACACTTCCAGACTTCAAACTTTACTATAAGGCTACAATAATCAAAACAGTCTGGTATTGGTACAAGAACAGGCAAATGGACCAATGGAACAGAATAGAGATTCCAGAAACAAAACCTCAATTTCTCAACCAACTCATCTTTGGCAAATCCTTAACCAACAATCACTGGGAAAATAGAACCTATTCAGTAGATGGTTCTAGGAAAACTGACTGAACACATGCAGAAGATTGAAACAGGACCCCTACGTATCACCATACACAAAAATCAACTCTAAATGAATCAAAGACTTAAGCCTAAAACCGCAAACTGTAAGAACCTTAGAAAATGAAGAGGCACCATTATGGAAATTAGAACTGGCAACTAATTCCTGATCAAAACCCCAAGTGCATATGCCATTAGAGATAAGATAGATAGTGGAAACTTGTCAAACTGACAAGCTTCTGCAAATCAACAGAAGCCATCAAGAGAGCAGAGAGACAACCCACAGAATGGGAAAAAATATTTGCCAACTGTGTATCTGTTCCAGGATCTACAAAGAATTCAAATGTGCAGAAAGGAAAAAAAACAGCCTGTTAAAAAGTAAGCAAATGACATGAATAGACACTTCTTCAAAAGAAGAGGTATGGACAGTCAACAGACACATGAAAAAGTGCTCAGCCTCACTAGTCATCAGAGAAATGCAAATCAAAATCACACTGAAATACCACCTAACCCCAGTAAGAATTGCCATCATTAATAAAACAAACAACAACAGATGCTGGCGAGGATGTGGAGAAAAAGGAACACTTCTACACTGCTGATGGGAATGCAAGCTAGTGTAACCTCTTTGGGAGACAGTGTGGTGGTTTCTGAAAGAAATAGAAATTGACCTTCCATATGACACAGCAATTCCCCTATTGGGAATATACCTGAAGGAACTCAAATCATTCTACAAAAAAGATACTTATGCATGCATGTTTATTGCAGCACAATTCACAATAGCAAAAACATGGAACCAACTGTGCTGCCCATTGAAACTGGACTGGATAAAAAAAAAATGTGGCTCATATACACAATGGAATATTATGCAGCTATAAAGAAGCACAAACATATGGACTTTGCAGCAACTTGGATGGATTTAGAGTTGATCATACTCAGTGATCTATCACAGAAACAAAGAACAGAGTACCATATGTTCTCACTCAAAAGTGTACCTTGAACAATTTTCATAATACTATAAGAAAGAGATTGACAGTAGTGTGAAACTGTCATGGGGGGTGGATTGGCAGTAGTCAGAAACTAACCAGAGGGATGGGGCACACATCATCGACAAGGGTAACTGCATAATGAACATTTGTATACCTAACCCTGAATTGTACCCCACATCTTTTTTTTTAGTTGGAGACTCACTCTGTCACCCAGGCTGGAGTGCAGTGGCACATTCACAGTCACCCCAGCATTGACCTGCTGGGCTCCAGCGATCCTTCCGCCTCAGCCTTCCAAGTAGCTGGAAGTACAGGTGTGTGCTACCTTGCCTGGCTAATTTTTTATTTTAATGTAGAGATGAGGTCTCAGCAAGTTGCCAAGGCTGGTCTCAAACCCGTAGCTCAGGCAATCCACTTGCCTTGACCTCCAAAAGTGCTGGAATTGTAGGCTCAGTCACTGAGCTTGGGATGTACCCCACATCTTTACTAAAAATTTTTTTATAAAAGAAATCATCTCTGTGCTATTATCCTCAACAAATGCAAAGCTGTTAGCAACTTCCCATATGTCAGTAAAGATCTGAATGCATACTAAGGGCATTCTATAGGGCCAAATGCACAGCTTCTAACTCTTGTGCAAGCTAGGCAGACCCGACGATTCTGGTTAGAGAGTTACTCAGAGCCAGATGATAGGCCATGGCTCTTCAGGGGGCTGCATTGTATACAATGGTAGCACTATCATCAATAAAATATATCTACTCCTTTTCCATGTCAGACAATTGGTCCCAAGAGGCTCCTCATTTTCCAGAAGAGGAAATGATGGGGATGCCAGCATCACCATTGTCTATGGGAAAAGGTCTGAGCATGGGGAAAGCTAAAACTTCCTGGAACTTGTGAAGAACCTATTTATTCAGTTTAACCCACTTCTAGAAGTACGATTTTCACATAAGCAAAGAGACTACCACAGTCATGCTGAGCCACTGCGGGGAGTAATCTCTCACCCATGGAAGAATAGAGATTTGGATGTAGAGGTTTACCTGATGGCACCCAAAGTGAGCCTTTGTCTCTATCAGGACTCAGTAGGCAGCTAATATTTGATATGTACCAGACAGCAGCTGATGGAAGCCTCCATGTCCAAAATCCTATCTGGAGCCAATTTTGACCACATGGCTTATTTCAGATGTTTCAATAAGCATAGTTAGGAGTGGCCAACACCTCAAATATAAAATAAATTTCTGGGAGAACCAGCTTCCTGGCTTTCATACGCTGCTGAGTTCATTCTAATGCCCATATGCTGGAGTTACCCCTCATGGAAGATAGTGGACTTGTGAGTTTGTATATAGGCTAAAGTTAAATTGAAAAGTGTGGAATGCGTGAAGAGGCTTAACAGGTGTTAAGTCCAGCATAGTGCCTGTAGTGGGATGAGCTCTAAGTGATGATGTTTAAATGTGGTAGAGATTTGGTGACCATTAGAAGACAAGATTATGCCTGAGAATTTAACCGCGGTTTGTGGACCTTGAATTTTGGGTAGAGATATTGGAGATGGTGTATGTAAACCCTCTTTACCTCCTCAGATGGCCTTCATATCAGGAAAGCATGTATGTACCACTAGCTAAGTCTTATGGGGTGTGAAGGTCCCGAAGGCACAAAACATGAGCAATGGCAGAGGTGTTTAAATAACTCTCAGCCTCATTCCTGCCAGAACAATAGAAACTCAGGAAGAGGTACATCCACCTGAATCACTAGGACAAGCTTGCTGGCCTCATTCTTGGCTATGGACTTGGAAGCAGCTCTGATAGCTCTAGTTCTTCTCAACAGTAGTCAGAGAAGAGTCCTGCCATCCAGCTATGAACCTGAAAACAGTTACAGGGACTAGTTTCAGCTTCTCTCAGATATGAACCAAGGTAAAACTTCCTGCCTAAGGATCTGCCCAGTGACCCAGCAGGAGGCTTCCTGGAGACACAGAGAAAGCAACATTCATCCTCTAGCATCCAGCAACAGGCCAATTGTCTATAGACCCTAAAGTGAATGCTCATCTCATCATCACCCCTATGGTTCCAGATTCTGGAGACAATCCAGTCCACCAAAGGATAAGACAGGAATTATGCCCACTAGAGCCTCTGGTAACAGGCTCACCAACCATGGACCTTACAGCAGACACAGATCCAGACATGTGACCTGGTTTCAGTTCAATTTATCTGCAATCCCAGAGGAAATCCTATCATCCTGAGGACCTAATGAGAAAACCTTAACCTGCTGAAATTAGTCTTTAAAGACCAGAAGAGGTGCTTGCTCCCTCAGATGCACAGACACAAATTCATGCCTACATATACAACGAAGAATCAGGCAAATATGACAGCACCAAAGGAAATAAATAAAATTTCAACAATATTCATTGTTTGATCCCAAACAAATGAATAACTATAAATTGCCTCAATAAGATGCAAGAAAATACAGATAGATAACTAGATAAGATTAGGGAAACAATGCACGAACAAAGTGAGAGGTTTACTTATAAAAAAATAACAACAATAAGAAGAACCAAACAGAAACCCTGGAGCTGAAGAATACACTGTCAAATCTTTTTAAAGTTTAGTAAAAAGCTTCAACACCATACTAGATCATGCAGGAAAAAATGAACTCAAAGACAAGTCACTTGAAATTAGCCAATTAGAGGGACAAAAAGAATGAAAAAGAGTGAAGAAAGTATAAAAGACCTATGTAAAAACATCAAATGTATGAATATACAAATTATAAAGTTTTCAAAGGAGAAAAAAGAGATGAAGAAGAAAGGATATTTAAAGAAATATTGTATGAAAATGTTCCAAATTTTAGGAGGAATATGGACATCCAGATTTATAAATCTAAGGGGACCCCAAGCAAGTTCATCCCAATAGTCATATAAGGGCGATTTTTCCCCGAGTGGTGGGAAAAGGCACAGGGACTTGTCAAATCCCTATTGGAAAGCCCATGGCAATTGGCAGTTTCAGAAATCTGAAAATTAGCCAGAAGCATAACTAGTTAGAATTGGGGGAATGGGTCAAGAACTACTAGATCTGGGAAAATGGTGAAGCATTTTCAGTGAGTTCTATTTTAGCTGTTGCAATTTGGGGAAGCCTGTCCAGTAATTCTTCATGAGGCATGCATGGACCTCTCACCTGCCAATAAAAAGAGTGAACTGGATAACCTGGAGATGATAAGAGTAAACCAAGAGTTGGAAAACAAGGAGCAGAATGAGTGGTATAGTGGGGGAGGGGGGTAGTCTTATGCACCAGGAGGCAGGCTTTGATAGGTCAGAATTTGTTTGTCAGGATGAGCAGAGCCTTCATGTTGTGCCAGAAGATGGATTTTATCTATGGCCTCCAGTATGGTATTGGACAAGGTTAAATAACAAGGTCCTGTACTTGGAAGGAGCTCCCTACAACCACATCTTTTGAGATTCTGTGTCAAAAAGGGCTTCCTTCAAATTAAAAATAGTCTTCCTTGTCTGAAATGATAGACCCATTAAACCATATTAACTTTGAGGAGGAGCATGTAGACCTTCTTAGTTTTTTATGGGACATCTGGTTTAACATCAATGTATTTAAGTATAAAACTGTCACCACTTCTATGTAACGTGATGGAAGGATGAGCTAGCCTCCAAGTCTTGAAAATTCAAGTCAGTAAGAAATGGGCACTGAAATCCCAAGGGGTGGTAGAAGTTTTGGGTTCCTGATCTGAGGTTTCCATAACCCCCTCAAAAGTTTTAGCCAGTTTATCATGCCTGCCCTGGTGTTTAGGATACTCTTTACCCTGTTTGGATGATTTGGGCTCTAAAACATGCAAAAATGAAACATGAAGACCAAATAATCTTTAAATAAATAATGCAACTTAGGTTCTTCAATAATGCTGATGAGTGGCCGTATCACTGGGGTGATGAGCAAATGCTTCAATCCAATACTAAAAACTTTCAGTGCCAAACCAGACCCTTTCCCTCATCTTTTTGAACAAAATTTGGGGAATAATTTGAATTTCTAGACTTGTAAACTTAGGGGTTTAATTTTTAGTTCCTTATGACCTATCACACTTGTTTTGGTTCTTTTTATTGTATTTAAGTATACAACTGTCACCACTTCTATGTAACACAGAACTGAAAATACTAGCATGCGTAATCAGATAAGAAAAAGAAATGGTGTTGGGAAGGTGGTGACTCAGCCAGTCAGATTATGAGTCCCAGTGTGAGTAAGTGAGTGTATGGAAAATTTTGTGTATGTGCTGGTGAGTGAGTGGACATGTGAATGGTTGAATGAGTGAGAAGTAGGGAGCTAGTGGCCAGGGCTTTCCTGGTGCAGCAGTACAACACAGCTGTTCAGCTTGGACCCTAGCAATTCCTGGAATGCAGAAGCCGAGCACCATATATTTTTTTAAATCAACAAAACCCTTCCTGGGAAGAAGATGCTGGGAGAGACTGACTAAGTGGGGGATTGTGAGCAAGTGGCTAGGAACCTCCTGGTGAAGCAGCTGGTGCTGCAGCTGCTCTGCTTGGGTCCTAGCACTTCCCAGGTCACAGAAGACAGGAGCCATTTTTTTTAATGGACAAAAGTTTTTCTGCAAAGAAGAGGTGTGGGGGGACTACCTGCTCCAGACTCTGCCTCACCACTGCAGCAGGAGAGACTGCCAGCTCCAGGCTTTGCCTCACCACTGCAGCAGGAGAGACTGCCAGCTCCAGGCTTTGCCTCACCACTTCAGTACCTGGCTGGACACTGGCAGCAAGGGTTGTGGAGAGAGCCCAGAGGCAGAGTCCCACCAGAGAATACAAAAGAGGCACCCCACCAACATCTTGAAAATAGGGCAGGAAAGTGCTTCGACTTGCTCAACATGGAACAACAGACCAAATCACTGTGACTGAGGGATCAACTACTCAGGGGTTGATGTGACCCAGAGGGAATATCCTGAAAGCACAAATTTTGGAGAGGCCTGATGAGTGCTGAGTCTCAGGTGCACCACCTCCTACTCTGATCCAGTCAGGCGACAAAGATTGTGGCCAGAAAAGGATGAGGATGAATTCCAAAGAGATCAGTGGTGAGTCTGGGGCTGACCCAACCCCACTCTCCTCAGCAATCCTCTGAATGTCAGAATTTCACAGCTGGGGTATGAAAAAGATGGAGAAACACAGGAAGAGATTGCAGCTCAGTTGCAATAGGAGGAATTCATTCCAGGTAGGCTTGGCTGGGGGACCCCTGTGAGTAGCAAATATATACCTGGGGAAGAGACAATCCTGCACCTCCCTACTGGGGGGGATTTCCCTGACCATGCAAGAGTGGGAGGGGAGGACTGCAGCTCCACCCACCCCCAATACCAATACCCCTTCTCCTTTCCTGCTATGGAAACTGGGGAGAGAGTGAAAGAGGTGGAAGCTCTGCAAAAGATAACAGAGCAGGTAAGAGAAGCAATTACAGAACCTACAC
Source organism: Cephalopachus bancanus (assembly GCA_027257055.1). NCBI lineage: Eukaryota > Metazoa > Chordata > Mammalia > Primates > Tarsiidae > Cephalopachus > Cephalopachus bancanus. The sequence goes on along the minus strand of JAPVLO010000292.1, from coordinate 654,168 downwards.
AAAAGGATAGGGGTTTTTTTTCTTCTCTTTTTAACTGTTTTTATTTTTAAAAATTTTCTACCTGATTGTTAGTTCATCAATTTTTAAAATATTTTTCCCTTGTGCATGAATGTGTATGTGACAGTTTGATCTGCATCATCCCCTTTTCTCTTTTCTTTTTTGTTTAATGTCTTCTTTTTTTTGTTTTCTGTTTATGTGTGTATATGAATGATTGTGTTCAACTTTCAGTTTTTTGTCGTTGTTGTTTTGATTTTGCTATTTTGTTCTTCTCTTTTTTCATTTTTTAGTTTAAGGTGTATGTCAATATAGGTGTGAGCATTCAATCTGAATTCCTTTGGGTTTTTTTATTCGTTCTTTCTCCTATTCTTCTCCATTCATTTTGCACTAGTTGTGTGTGTGTATATGTGTGTGTGCTTGTGTTTGTGTTTAGTTTTCCTGGTTTTTTTGTTGTTGTTTGTTTTGTTTCACCTTGTTGTTATTCCAGTTTGTTTTGAGGCATGTGTGCATGTCTGTGTGGGGGTGTGTGAGTTCAATTTTTTTTGCTTTGGTTTATACATTCATTGTTCTGTGTTTCTTTCTTTACCTTAAAAAAATTATTTTCCATCTTTTTTTATTCTATTTTTGTCTGTACTCCTCATTGCTCCCCCAGAATCTTGGATTCAGGGGGTACACACGTGCACCCACTGAATAATCATATAGAGTGGTGGTGGGGAGTGGGTCTCAGGGAACACATACCACAATCAGTGAACATTGTAATTTTCATGTCATTTCTGAATCCTAGCTCCCCATCCCCTACCCTATTCAACTTTCAAAACTACAAGAGACAGCAAGCTTCCTACCCACAGCCCTGTTTCAAAATAGAACAAATCCAGAACCCTGACCAGGGAAGAAAAGAGGACTGAGCAAACATCAGAAGGAAAAGTCTCACCACTGACACTAAATAATGGAGCTAAAGAGAAAAGCAAGAGAACTGTGACAAATGAGGAAAAAACAAAGGAAGACGACAGGTAATTTCAAGTGCAACAAAGAGAAAACTCCCAAAAAATCAGACCTCAGAGCCCAAACAATGGAAGTCACCAGTGACTGGCCCCAGAATATGACAGGGATTAGGGAATGGATGGAAAGAGTACATAAGACTCAAGAAAGATTCAACACTGAAATAACTTGCAACAGAGATTTGGACCATAAAAAATTTCATCCAGGAAATAAAAATAAGATGACAAGCATGGAAAGCAGAATTAATCTAGCAGAAGAAAGAATCTCAGAACTGGAAGACCAGAACACGGAATTAACCTGATCTGTAAAAAACATAAAAAGAAAACTCAGAAAGAAAGAACAAAGTCTACAAGAGATGTGTGATTATATCAAGAGGTCAAACCTATGCCTGGTTGGTATCCCAGAAGAAGAAAGTGAAATGACGAACACTGTGGAGCAAGTATTCCAGGAGGTTATCCAAGAAAAATTTTCCCATCTTACCAGAGATGTGACTAGTCAAAGACAAGAGATACAGAGAACCCCCACAAGGCATCAAATTAGAAGACCAACCCCTAGACACATAGTAATTCACCTACACAAAGGAGGCACAAAAGAAAAAAATCCTAAAGACAGCAAGAGAGAAAGTTCAGACTTTCTACCAGGGAAAACAATCAGAATAGCAGCAGACCTATCAGCAAAACACTACAAACAAGAAAGGACTGGAGTCCAATATTCAAAGTCCTCAAAGATAAACAATTTCAACCAAGTATTTCCTACCTAGCTAATCTCAGCTTCATCAGTTATGGAGAATTAAAATCCTTTCCAGATATCCAATCCCTAAGAGATTATGCAGCTTCCGGACCAGCTCTATAGGAGACACTTAAAAAGGTATTAAGCACAGAAGAAAGAAAAAAAAAATGACCACAACACTTCCCAAGAATACACCAGAGCACAGAATCAACAGAGAATACAGCGTAACAACAAACTTGAAAAGGCACACACACATCAAACCCAAAACCAGAAGAAAACAAGCAAGCAAAGAAAAAATTTTATAAGAACCTCATGACAGGGATAAACAATCACATTTCAATAATCAGCCTGAATGTGAATGGATTAAATGCACCAATGAAAAGACACAGAATAACAAACTGGACAAGAAACCATGGCCCAATTATTTGTTGCATCCAGGAAACTCATCCACTACAAGGGACACATGCAGACTCAGGGTAAAGGATGAAAAATGAGTTTCCAGGCAAATGGATCACAAAAGAAGGCAGGAGTCATAATCTTAATATCAGACAAAACAACCTTTAAGCTATCAAAAATTTAAAAAGACTCAAAAGGACACTACATAATGATAAAAGGTTCAATCCATCAACAAGAAGTATCCATCCTAAACATATATGTACCCAACAAAGGAGCACCAGCACTTATAAAGCAACTACTAAGCAAACTAAAAAAAGACCTTGATACTAACACTATTATAGTAGGGGATTTGAATACCCCACTAACAGCCCTAGACAGATCATTGAAGCAAAAAATTAACAAGGAGATCCAGAACCTCAACTTGATGCTCAACCAAATGGACTTAATAGATACCTACAGATTATTCCACTCAACAAGCACCAAATATACATTCTGCTCATCACCACATGGAATATACTCCAAGATCAATCACATACTTGATGATAATCAAGCAAAAACTAATTTCATAAGGTTGAAATATTGCCATGCACCTTCTCAGATCACAGTGGAATAAAAATAACTATCAACACCAACACAATTTCCCCAACGCCCACAAAGATATGGACACTAAGCAGCATGGCACTGAAAAACTACTGGATCAACACAGAAATCAAAGCAGAAATTAAAAGATTCCTGAAAACAAATGAAAATGAAGAAGCATCTTACCAAAACTTCTGGGATGCCATGAAATCAGTTCTAAGAGGGGAATTTATGTCTCTACATGCACACATCAAGAAAATGAAAAAATCAGAAGTTGAGAGCCTAACAAATCACCTAAGGGTGCTAGAAAAAGAAGACCATCAAAACCCTAACTTTAGAGGAAGAATCCAAATCACCAAAATAAGAGCCAAAATATGGGACATAGAAGAAAAAAAAATCATAGAAAACATCAACAAAACAAAAAACTGGTTCTTTGAAAGAATTATCAAGATTGCTAGCCAGAATATCCAAGAAAAAGAGAGAAAAAGCCCAAATAAACACAATCAGAAATAAAAGATCAAATCACAACTGACCCCAAAGAAATACAAAAGATTATCAGAGATTAATATGTACACCTATATGGAAACAAACTTGGTAACTTAAATGAAATGTAGGACTTTCTGACATCACACAACCTCCCCAGGTTGAAACAAGAAGACATTGAGACATTAAATAGACCAATAACAACCCAGAAATTTGACTCTGTCATTAAAAAACGACCTACAAAAACAGCACTGGGCTGGATGGCTTTCCAGCAGAATTCTACAAAACATACAAGGAGGAGCTGATGCCAATCCTTTAGATAGTATTCCAGGCAATTGAGAAAGAGGGAACTCTCCCCAAATCATTTTACAAAGCTGCCATCAAAATGATACCCAAACCAAGTAAAGATCCAACTAAAAAAGAGAACTACAGGCCAATATCCCTTATGAACATAGGTGCAAAAATCCTCAACAAGTTTCTAGCAAATCAATTCCAAAAACACAATCAAAAATCATCCACCATGACCAAATAGCTTCATCCCCAGTATTCCGGGCTGGTTCAACATCCACAAGACCATAAATGCACATAAATACATCAGCAGATGTAAAAACAAGAACCACATGATTATATCATTAGATGCAGAAACAGCTTTTGATACAATCCAGCATCCCTTCTTGAAAAAACCCTCAAACACCTAGGTATAGAAGGAACAAACCTCAAAATAGTAAGTGTCATCTATGATAAACACACAGCTAACATTGCTAAATGGAAAGAAACTGGAAACACATCCCCTGAAAACTGGAACAAGACAAAGCTTCCTACTCTCATCCCTCTTGTTTAACATTGTGTTAGAAGTCCTAGCTAGAACAGTTAGACAAGAGAAGGAAATCAGAGATATACAAATAGGAAAAGAAGAAGACAAGTTATCCCTATTTGGTGCCAATATGATCCTATACCTCGAAAATCCAAAGGAATCTATTTTTAAAAAACCTACTTGTACTAATAAAGGACTTTGGCAAAGTTTCAGGGTACAAAATAAATGTGCAGAAGACGGGTGCATTCTTATACACCAACAACAAGCAGGCATAGATCCAAATTAAAAGCATAATCCCATTCACAATAGACACACACACACACACACACACACACACACACAAAATACCTCAGCATCTTCCTAACCAGAGAAGTGAAAGAGAGTTTTCTTTACAATGAGAACTACAAAACACTGCTCAAAGAAATCCAAGAAGACACGAATAAATGGGAAAATATTCCATGCTCATGTATAGGAAGAATCAACATTGTTAAGATGTCCATCCTACCAAAGGCAACCTACAAATTCAACACAATATCCATTAAATTTCCAACAGCATTCTTCTCAGACCTGGAATTGACAATACAGAAATTCATACGGAAACATAAATGACCACGAATAGACAAAACAATCATTAACAAAAGAAACAAAACAGGAGGTATCATGCTTCCAGACTTCATACTTTAACTATAAATCTACAGTAATCAAAACAGCCTGGTATTAGTACACAAACAGACATGTGGACCAATGGAACAGAATAGAGATTCCAGAAGAAAAACCTCAATTTCTCAACCAACTCATCTTTGACAAAGCCTCAACCAACAACCACTAGGGAGAGGAGAACCTATTCAGTAAATGGTGCAGGGAAAATTGACTGGCCACATGCAGAAGACTGAAACAAGACCCCTACCCATCACCACACACAAAAATTAACTCTAAAAGGATCAAAGACCTAAATGTAAAACCTAAAACTATAAGAATCTTAGAAAATGCAGGACATACCCTTATGGAAATTGGAACTGGCAACCAATTCCTGATCAAAACTCCAAGTCCCCATACCATAAGAAATAAGATAAGACAAGTGGGACCTCATAAAATTGATGAGCTTCTGCAAAGCTAATAAACCATCAAGAGAGCAGGGGGACAGCCCATGGAATGAAAAAATATTTGCCAACTGTTTATCTAACAAAGGCCTAACGTCTAGGATCTACAAGGAACTCAAATGCACGAGCAAAAGACATGAATAGACACTTCTCAAAAGAAGATATATGGGCAGCCAACAGACATATGAAAAAGTGCTCAACTTCCCTAATCATCAGAGAAATGCAAATCAAAACCACATTGAGATACCACCTAACCCCAGTAAGAATGGCCATCATTAATAAAACAAACAACAACAGATGCTGGCAAGGTTGTGGAGAAAAAGGAATGCTTCTACACTGCTGGTGGGAATGCAAACTAGTGCAACCTCTTTGGAAGACAGTGTGGCGATTTCTGAAAGAACTAGAAATTGACCTTCCATATAACCCAGCAATCATCCTAATTGGAATAAACCCAGAGGAACTCAAATCATTCTACAAAAAAGATGCCTGCACACACATGTTTGTTGCAGTGCTATTCACAGTGCCATTGAAACTGGACTGGATTTTTAAAATATGGTGCATATACACAATGGAATATTATGCAGCTATAAAGAAGGACAAACATATGAACTTAGTAGCAACCTGGATGGATTTAGAGTCTATCATACTCAGTTATCTATCACAGAAACAAAAAACAGAGCACCCTATGTTTTCATTTATAAACACACCCTGAACAATGATCATAATACTAAAGAAAGGGATTGGTAGTAGTGGGAAACTGCCAGAGGACAGGGGACGGGAGGTGGGATTGGCAGTTGAGGGAGACTGCCAGGGAAGGGAAGGGCACATGTCATCAACAAGGGTACCAACATAATGAACATCTGTATACCTAACCCTGAATTATATCCCACATCTTTAAAAAATAAAAATAAAAAGAATTAAGACATTCAAATCATAAATAATAAAGTAAAATTATTCTTGTTCAAAGGTGACATTATCCTATATATAGAAAGGACTAAAGATTCCACTAAAAAACTATTAGAAAAGTGAAAGCTGCTGATGCCAAGATGGAGTCACTTGCATAAGACCCAAATGAAAAAAACTAAAAGATCATGAAGGAGGAATCCCATGCTTTATATCTGAAATAAGAACTACTATGGGCCATTGCTTTGCTAAGCTATGGTGTGGCCATGTTCTCTTTGAACTGTGGCCAGGCCATGTTCTCTGGCTTTGGCTCCCTCCCCTACCTTGGGGAGGTGAAACTCCTCTTTCTCCGTCAAATTTACTTTCTAAATAAACTATATTTTCTAATCTAAAAAAAAAAGAACTATTATGAACTGTTTCTGAAAATCCTTATGCATGTATATTGATGATAAGAACTATGAAAAGAACTCTATGACAGCACAAAAATTCCAGATTAGTTGCTTCTATGAAGATATCTCCCCAGTGTTACCAGTAAGTAACCACCAGCTCAGCTCCTGCAGTGAGCCTTCATAACTCATAAATTTTGCTTCAAGACAGCTTATGTGAACTTCTCTCTTTCACCTTTAATAGTTTTCCCTTACCCTTATTTCTTCAGATATGCCTATAATGTATCATAGCATGCATATCCCAAATTATAAGCCCCTGCTTAATCCCAAGTAAATTTATTTCTTTGGAGAGTCACTCTTTTTGTTGTTATTTTAGGTTAACATTATTTGGTGTCAGAAATGGGATCCAAAATTAGTTCATCTTAGAAGGATCAGCAGCACTTGAAATTGTGTGCAGTACCCACCCAAATCTTTTATGCTCCCTGTGTCTGTGAGTTACCCTTTCACTTCAGTGTATCTCCTCTTGGATATTTGGATTTCCTCATTGTTAGGTCAGACCTGCTGTGGGGTGTGTGATCCGGTGCTACATGAAAGATGCAAAGAATTGCACAGAAGTTAGACTGGAAAATATAGTTTATTTGGAAAGTAGATTAGAGAGAGAGAGAAGAGATTCACCTCCCCCAGGATAAGGGAGGGGGCCAAAACTTAGGAAAACATGGCCTAGCCAGAGCTCAAAGAGCACATGGCCTGGTCAGAGTTTAGCAAAGCAATACTGACTGCTGTTTGAAGTTGAATGCATTTTAAACCTCCTCCTTGATGGTGTCATATCGTTAAGGTGACTGGATGGTGGTCTGTTCCACATCATCAGGAAGGACACAGGCAAACACAGGTTTTGATGTCAGGTGATGGACAGCAGACAGATGGGTGAGCCAGTCACGTGACTGTTGCCAGCTTGATGGGGTTTATATTACCAAGGTTACTAAAGGCTGATTAGGTTAACCTGTTTACAAAAAAAGCTGAGAATGGGCTATGAAGCAATTATCAATAGCTACCTCTGGTTCTGTCCTTGGCTAGTGATTAGAGGATAAATTAAAGTGAACTGCTAGAACAATATGACAGATCTAGGCGATGTTAAAATGGCTGCTCAGTGGATATTGACTACATCTTATGTCCTTTCACTCATTTTGGTTGAGGTTTTTTTTAATATTATTCAGGATCTGGTTTAGATATATGGCCACTTTAATAAGGGACATTGCATTCCCCTGGGGCTATAGAATACTTTTTTTTTCTTTTGTCTTTTCTAGCAATTCCTTTTGAGTATGAAGACAGTTTGTCTTTCTGGTGAATACTCTTGGCTTTATTTTTGCTTGTTTATGCAAGTCTGTAAACGATTTTGCTCTTTTGCTTTTTTCTCTCTCCCTAGTTGTTTCTGGACTTTTTCAAGAGCAAAGATAAACATATGAGGCTTATAGGATTTTGCTTTTACTCTTGAAGAATTAGTGATAAATGGAATTCTAAAATTCTAAGGCATGCCAGGCTTTCAGGAACTCCAGCTGATTATATGTTCAAACATTATGACCCTTCTTCATGCACATTTTAAAATGAACAGATTACACAAAAAATTACCTAGAATTTCTATGTTTAGATGAGGAATTATTTGAATTAACCAACCTTGTTTTTCTTGGAACTAAATTAGAAAGCCACACCTATAGAGTTAAACAATCAAAATGAAATGCATATTTTTTATTGGTATCTTGAGGCTTCAAAATGTACAAATTACCACACAGCAAAACAATGTCTCAAAGCTGAGACTCTCCTCAGAGTTTTTCCCTACCCTCCCTACAACTCCTCTTTCTTTTTATTCTTCTCTAGAATAATTTGGTTTCCTCCAAATTCCTCAGATACTACCATAATTCTCTCCATGACCATCCACTCAGCTTTTTATATGTGAAATGATCTAAGTTAAAATATATGATTCTGGTATGTTGACTATTTAAGTTAAAGACACTTAAAAAACAGCAGGTGCACAAAGATCAAAGTGATCTTTGTGCTGTTTCTTAAAAACTTAAGATAAAATTCCCATGTGAACAACAGCCTTTCTATACTAGAAGAAAAGGCAACGTTCTTATCGTGAAGGACTAGAAGTTGAATCTGAGAAAATACTGTACAGGCTTTGTTAGAATAACACAACCACACTGAGATACCACCTAACTCCAGTCAGAATGGCAATTATCCACAACTCAAAAAAAACAGCTGCTGGAGAGGGTATGGTGAAAAGGGAACACTTCTACACAGTTGGTGGGAGTGTAAACCAGTGCAACCTCTGTGGAAAGCAGTGTGGCAATTCCTAAAAGCTCTAAATATCAACCTCCCTTATGACCCCACAATCCCCCTACTGGGAATATATCCTGAAAAACTCAAATCATTCTATAAAAAAGATACCTGCACACGTATGTTTATTGCAGCGTTGTTCACAATAGCAAGAACCTGGAAACAACCATGCTGCCTATCAAAAGAGGACTGGATTTTAAAAATGTGGTACATATAAACGATGGAATACTATGCAGCCATAAAAAAGAACAAAATCATGAATTTCGCAGCAACCTGGATGGAACTAGAGTCTATAATACTGAGTGACCTCTCACAGAAACAAAGATCTGAGTATTACATGTTCTCACTCATATAATGGACCTTGAACATCCAATGTAATACTATAAGAAAATAACTGACAGTACTGGGAAACTATGGGGGGGAAGAGAGATGGGATTAACGGTAGCAAATATCTGTCTGGGGACTGGGAAACACCTATCATCAACAGGGTGCCTGAATGAAATGTAATTGTACACCTAACCCTTAACTGTACCCCACAAAACCATAATAAAAAATATTGATTATGAAAAAAAAAAGAATGACACAACTCCTATGGTCTTTGGTCACATTTTCACAGTTTACTGTTCTTTTTCTAATCCAGCATATTGGCAACTGACTGTTTCTTTGACGTCTTCACTTTCTTACATGGATCCTCATGCCAGATGAAACTTGCATTGTGCTTTTCTCCTATGAATTTCACTTATCTTATTTTAATTCTTGAACCTTACTGTGACCCTAAAGACTGGGTCACTTACTCCAGAGCCTTTAGATGAGATCCTTAAAAATGTAGCAAAAGCTGGCAGAAGGTAAGAATTTAACCTTCCTGAATCTCCATCTGTAATGTCTGGTTGAGAGAAAAAAAATAAATAATTTTGGCCTTTTCTTTCCCTCAGTTTGGACTGTCAGGAAAGAAAAACATTTGTAAAAACTGTTTTTTTTAAATTGTGACTGTTGTTAATATGGTTCTTGGTACACATTTGTCATTAATTTACAGTCTTCCAGAAATAGTCTTGCTTTTCCTTATTTTTTTCATTTGTGATTTTTCTAAATAAAAATTATAGCAAATCTTTTACTAGACTGTAGTTCTGTTTATTGTTTTTGAGAGTGTTTATTGTTATTTATGTACAATATGGACAAAATTTTTAACTATTCTAGCTTCCTCTAACATCTGGCTACAACAGGTCTCACCCAGTTCCTCATGGTCATTTGATTTGTTTAGGTGGTTACTTGTCAGCCTAGATTCATAGCTTAAAACCATTACATAAATTGGGGTTATATTGTGGTTACCTTTACTCTCTGCTATTCCTTTAAACCTTTGTACTTGTTGCCTGTCAAATTACCACAGCAGTGCAACACCTAACTGAAGAATTCTGTCAAGCATTTACAAAAACAAATACTTCCAAAACCTATGGAATTTACAAAATTGAACTTGACAATGAACTTCAGGCAAACTTAACCAAGAGCCATTCCTTCTAAACCCCTTGGCATTAAAATGTGTTCACACACACACAAATTTCATTAACTCATAATTATTAACCATCCACCATCAACCCTACACTAGATAAACCAGGACAGGTTCATCCCAGCACTGAGGAACAATCAAAAGTTAATTACAAGCTGATTGATCAGCATTGTTCCAGAGAAAGGTCTTGATGAAAAGGAGGAAATATGAAAGTTGCTGATGCCAACATAGAGTCATCTATATCAGACCCAAGACTGAAAAGTTAGAAGGTCATGAGGGAAGACTCTCATGCTTATGTCTGAGATAAGAACTACTATGAAAACTCTCTGAAGATCTTCATGCATATATACCTATGACCAAAAAAAACAAAACAAAACAAAAAAACACTATTAGAGAACTCTCTGACAGCACAAAAAATTCCAGAAAAGTTGCTTCTATGAAAATATCTCTCCAACAACAATTATTGCTACCAATGAGTAATTTGCTCCTGAAATGAACCACTATGGTTAGTGAACTTTGTTTTAGGGCAGGTTGTCTGAACTTCTCCCTTTGCCTTTAATAGTTTCCCCTTTCCCTAACATCTTTGGATATGCATATGATCCGTCATAGCACTCATATCCCAAATTATAATTTCTTGCTTATTCCTGAATGAATTCATTTCTTTGGAGAGCCATTTTGTTGTTATTTTAGGTTGGCAAAAGTAATCAATGAATTCAGTACAGTTGCAGAATACAAAATCAAAGTAAAAAAAATTAGTTTCATTTTTGCACCAATAACAAACTATTCAAAAAAGAAATTTTTTAAAATCCCATTTATGACAACAGCAAAAAGAATAAGATACCTAGGAATAAATGTAATGAAAAAGTAAAATATCTTGTATACTGAAAACTGAAAAACATTGATGAAAAATTAAAGAAGGCATACATAAATGAAAAGCTATACTGTGTTATGGATGAGAAGATTTAAAATTGTTAAAATGTCAATATTACCCCCCCAAATATATACAGGTTCAACACAATTTCTAAAGAAATTCCAATGGCATTTTTCCTATAAATAGAAAATAATTTCTAAAATTATTATGAGATCACAAAAGACCCTGAGTAGCCAAAACAATCTTAAGAAAGTAAAACATGAGTGGATTGCCTGAGTCTGTGGATTCGAGACCCGCCTGGGCAACTTGGCAAGACCTCATCTCTACAATAAATCAAAAAATTAGCCAGGCATGGTAGCGCATGCCTGTAGTTCCAGCTACTTGGAAGGCTGAGGCAGAAGGATCACCAGAGCCCGGCAGGTCAAGGCTGGGATGGCCGGGAGCGACCACTGCACTCCAGTCGGGGCGACAGAGTGAGACTCCAACTCAAATTAAAAAAAAAAGGAAAGTAAAACAAAGTTGGAGATGTCATATTTCTTTATTTCAGATTATATTATAAAGAAATAGTATTCAGAACAGTATGGTACTGGCATAAAAACAGAAACAGAGACCAGTGGAACAAAATAGACAACGCAGATATAAATTCAAATTTACATGGCCACCTACTTTTTGGCAAAGACAGTTTGTTACTGGTGCTTTTATCAGTAGCTGGTATTGGAATTCAGTTTTAGTGGTCCACTCTTTCCCTATCTGCCAGGTGTTTTTCAGGTTTTTGTGATGGGAATTTTTATTTTAATGGGAGGAATTGTAGAACTGCTACTGGCTGCCTGTGACTACATGTGTTTGTGGTGCTGTTCTACTGGGCATCTGTATAATTGTTTCTTGCATTAAAATCAGCAGTTTCTGGCTGACCATATGCAGAAGATTAAAACAAGACCCTTACCTATCCCCATACACAAAAATCAACTCTAAATGGATCAAAGACCTAAATGTAAAACCTCAAACTATAAGAACCTTAGAAAGTTCGGGAGACAACCTTATGGAAATTGGAAATGGCAACCAATTCCTGATCAAAACTCCAAGTGCCCATGCCATAAGAGATAAGATAGACAAGTGAGACGTCATCAAACTGACAAACTTCTGCAAAGCCAAAGAAATCATGAAGAGAACAGGGAGACAGCCCACAGCCTGGGAAAAAATATTTGCCAACAGTATGTCTGACAAAGGCCTAACATCTAGGATCTACAAGGAACTCAAACATGCTGTAAAGAAAAAACCAAACACCCCCATTACTAAAGCGGGCAAAAGATATGAATAGACAGTTCTCAAAAGAAGACGTACGAGCAGCCAACAGATACATGAAAAAATGTTCAGCCTCATTAGTCATCAAAGAAATGCAAATTAAAACTACATTGAGATACCACCTAACTCCAGTCAGAATGGCCATCATCAATAACAAAAAATAACAGATGCTGGAGAGGACGTTGTGAAAAGGGAACACTTCTACACTGTTGATGGGAGTGTAAACCAGTGCAGTCTCTGTGGAAAACAGTGTGGCGGTTCCAAAAAGATCTAAAAGTTCACCTTCCATATGACCCTGTAATCACCCTACTGGGAATATACCCAGAAGAACTCAAATCACTCTACAAAAAAGATACCTGCACATGTATGAACATGTTTATTGCAGCATTGTTCACAACAGCAAGAAAATGATACATGCACATGTATAAACATGTTTATTGCAGCATTGTTCACAATAGCAAGAAAATGGAACTACCATGCTGCCCATCAAAAGAGGACTGTATTGGGAGCCAACATCTATAACTACATGACTGAGGCCTATAAAGGCCCATCTGAAAGATCGCCTCTAACAAGCAACACCTATAATATTGGCATGTGATTAGTGACCAGTGTGCATACATGGCAGTAAAACTTATAAGTAAATCTCTATACACCTGATGGAAAGTTGCACAGCAGAATTATTTTATATGACCTTGTCCCTTCTAAGTTGTACTTCTTTCTAGATATTTTCAAACTTCTATTTCCTGGTAGACTGGTTAGTCAGCTCTTGTTCCCGAAAGCAGTTTCCCCTAGAGCTAAGATTAGAAACTAAATTACCATAATAGTTTTATCGCCCTGCCTCTACCCAGGCAGAACGTTTTTTCTAGCTTCGTTACATACCGAAACTCTGTTTGCTTCAGCCCGTGGCCATTGTCATGGCAGCCATGCATTTCCTTGTTCAAGAGTGTGACAGCTACTATTTGATTTTCAGAGTAGACTTGTTAGGATAAAATATATACATATACACTTATAGTTGCATTTACATTTTATAGTATATTTGAGTAAATTTATGCTTGCTGTTTTGTCTCCTTTTGCTACATTATTCAAATATGTTACTATATGATTTATAAAAGAATTAATGATAAGGTATTAGCTTAATAGGATATAGCATAGTATTAAAGGTCAATCATTAGATTATATAAAAATTAAAGTTTAGACATAGGAAATTCATTTAAGCCATGATAAGGTTTTATAGTTTAAGAATAAGTTTTAATCGTTATAGAATCACAGGACACTACATTGAATCATAATAGGTTAATAGAATAACTAAGTCATTTAAGTAAACTTATAGATTATAGTATAGTGTTAAGTTGATAATATTAATCGTTAAAAATATTAGGAGTCAGTAAACTTGTATTTAACTTAGAAAAGTTTTTGTATTAATCAGGGTTTGAAACAAAGAGTATAATATGAATGATTTATTGAACATTACGGAAAACACTTTGAACAATCTGTATTGAAATTGTGCACCTATGATTTTAATGTAAGTTTTGTGAAGCACGTCATGCATCATGGAATTGTAATTGTTTGCTTGGAACTTGCAAGTCTTGTGATGGTCTTGTGATGCGTAGTTTGTAAAGCGCGATATGCATGGAATTTGTACGCCCCCCAGCAAGTGATTATCACACTGCTGGAGGGTATAGAAAATGGTATATAAGTTGGAAGGAGTCCGAATAAAATTTGGACTCAGTCCTGATCAGACTGATCCCAGAAGAGCTGCCTCCGAGTGGTTTCTTCTCGCCGTCTTGACTCTCCAGTGCGGGTCCTAACCCTCCCTCATAGATTGGTGCTGGTCACCGACAGGACTGGATAAAAACAATGTGGTACATATACATGATGGAATATTACACAGCCATAAAGAAGAACAAGATCATGAGCTTCTCAGCAACTTGGATGGTTATAAAGTCTATATTACTGAGTGACCTTTCACAGGAAAAAAATTGAGTATCACATGTTCTCACTCATAAGTGGACCTTGAACAACTATAGTAATACTGTAAGAACAGGAGTGGCAGTAGTGGGAAACTGCAAGGGTGCAGGGTGGAGGGGGAGGTAGAATTGACAATAGTTGGAATCTGCCTGGGGAAGGGGGGGCACACTTCATCAACAAGAGTAACTGCATTATGAACATTTGTATACCTAACCCTGAATTGTACCCTACATCTTTAAAATAAAATAAAATAATTTTTTTTAATCAACGGTTTCTAGCTTACTTTTTTCTCTGTATCTAAAGACATTTTCTGAGGAATTATTCCAGGAGTAGCAGAAATTGACTCAGTGTTTACTGGTCCCTGCTTTAAAAGTATATTCTTGCTGAATAGAAGAATGATCAGGAAAAAATTTTTTCAAGATGTGGGGTACAATTCAGAGTTAGGTATACAAATGTTCATTATGCAGGTATCCTTGTTGCTGAGCTGTGCCCCTCCCTCCCCTGGCAGTTTCCCTCAACTGCCCATCCCACCCCACTCCCTGGCAGTTTCCCACTACTGCCAATCCCTTTCTTTTAGCATTGTGATAATTGTTCAATGTCCGCTGATGAGTGAGAACATGTAGTACTCTGTTCTTTGTTTCTGTGATAGATCACTGAGTTTGATAGTCTCTAAATCCATCCAAGTTGCTGCAAAGTTCATATGTTTGTCCTTCTTTATGGCTGCATAATATTCCATTGTGTATATGTACCATATTTTTTTATCCAGTCCAGCTTCAGTGGACAGCGTGGTTGGTTCCATGTTTTTGCTATTGTTAATAGAGCTGCAACAAAGCTGCATGCATAGGTATCTTTTTTGTAGAATGATTTGAGTTCCTCTGGGTATATTCCCAATAGGGGAATTTCTGGGTCATATGGAAGGTCAATTTCTAGTTCTTTCAGAAATCGCCACCCTGTCTTCCAACGAATTTGCACTAGTTTGCATTCCCACCAGCAGTATAGAAGTGTTCCTTTTTCTCTGCATCCTCACCAGCTTCTATTGTTTGTTTTATTAATGGTGGTCATTCTTACTGGGGTTAAGTGCTATCTCAATGTGGTTATGATTTGCAATTCTCTGATGATTAGTGAGGCTGAGCACTTTTTCATGTATTTGTTAGCTGCCTGTATATCTTCTTCTGAGAAGTGTCTATTCATGTCTTTTGCCCACTTTTTTTTTTTTGAGTTGGAGTCTTACTCTGTCACCCAGACTGGAGTGCAGTGGCCGCTCCTGGCCACCGCAGCCTCGACCTGCTGGGCTCCAGCGATCCTTCCACCTCAGCCTTCCAATAGCTGGAACTACAGGTGTGTGCTACCACACCTGGCTAATTTTTGCTTTATTGTAGAGATGAGGTCTTGCCAAGTTGCCCAGGCGGGTCTTGAACCCGCAGGCTCAGGCAATCCACTCACCTCAGCCTCCCAAAGGTGCGGGATTACAGGCTGAACCACCAAGCCCGGCTTCTTTTGCCCACTTTTTAAAGGGACTATTTGTTTTTTTCCTCTCGGCGCATTTGAGTTCCTTGTAGATCCTAGATGTTAGATCTTTGTCAGATATGCAGTTGGCAAATATTTTTTCCCATTCTGTGGGCTGTCTCCCTGCTCTCTTGGTTTCTTTTGCTTTGCAGATGCTCGTCAATTTTTTGTGGTTATTGTGAATGGGATTGTGCTTTTTATCTGGTTCTCTGCCTGCTTATTGTTGGTGTATAAGAATGCAACTGTCCTTTGCACATTTATTTTGTACCCCGAGACTTTGCCCAAGTCCTTTATCAGTGCAAGCAGGTTTTTGACAGATTCTCATGGATTTTTGAGTTATAGGATCATATCATCAGCAAAGAGGGATAACTTGACTTCCTCTTTTCCTATTTGGATACCCCTGATTTCCTAATTGCCCTAGCTAGGACTTTCAAACACAATGTTGAACAAGATGGATAAGAGTGGGCAACCTTGTCCTGTTCCAGTTTTCAGGGGATGTGTTTCCAGTTTCTATCCATTTAGCAATATGTTAACTATGTTTTATTGTAGAAGGCACTTACTATTTTGAGGTATGCTCCTTCTATGCCGGGTGTTTGAGGGTTTTTATCAAGAAGGGATGCTGGATTTTATCAAAATCTGTTTCTTCATCAAATAATATAATCATGTGGTTCTTGTTTTTACATCTGTTGATGTATTTAATTACATTTATGGTCTTGTGGATGTTGAACAAGCCCTGCATCCAGGGGATGAAGCCTAGAAATTTTTTAACTTTCCTGAGTGCTGTGTTTAGAAAGTTCCTATTGAAAATCGATGTTTACTGGCTACCAGAGAAAGGTGTCTCTGGCTTCTGTGAATATATCTGTTCTGTCCCTGCTGGCTTTTGATGTTGAGGACATTTTTTTGTGTGATGACAAACTACATGAAGTATTTAACACTTCTGTTGCTAGCCTTAACAAATTATCAAACATATGACTGCCTGAACAGAAATATGTCTTGAATTTAGAAGTACTGCCCCAGGGAATGATGTTGTATTATCAATTATTTCTGAAAAGTTGGGTTTTTGGAACAATAGTGACAACATCTAATAAAATAGAATTGTTGACCAAAGATAAACCAAGAAGTGGTATCTTGGATACTTGTTCATCTATTTTTGGCTTCTTAGATCTCTGCCTCCAATTTTAAATCCTCTTAAATCTACTAGACATTTTCTCCAATATTTGTAGAAATTCATCTGTTAGCTCATCTAGTAATTCTAGAGTAACTGTAGAATTCATGTATTCCCATCAATGCTTTCTATCAGTTGATACAGGAATCTCTCAATAAGACAGTATGCAAGTATACATATATGCTTCTATGAATGCAAGCATTCATGTAAATGCTTGCATACATATTCTGCTACTCTTGGTTTATACTGAAGACAGAATTTTATAAGATACAGATTACTAGTAGCCATAAAATAGGATGTGTGTATGTCAAAATCTTGCTTACTCTTGCTAACAGCATGTACTTCATGTTCATTTTCAATGGTGATCTTAAAACCTAGAGTTTGTAGCATTATGGTTCCAATTAGAACCAGTTCTTGAGTCTGTTGAAGGTAGCATCACATTTAGTAACAGACAGTGGTTCTGAGACATAATGACAAGCATTTGCTACTTTGGTAACATGTTTAAGTTTTTAAGCCTGTTTTTCCACATTTGCAGCCAAAAATAATACAGTAGGCAACACTATCCACACTCCCCACAGAAGTCTTTCTGTTCTCTCCAAGCAGAGTTCAATTCTCTTCCTCCTCCAGTGCAACACTAATTCCCAGTACTCTTCCAGAATTTCTCATGAAATCTACTAATTCCAAGTACACTGCCTCCTCTACAACCCTCAAACATTTTACTTCATCAAAGATTTCTATTGAATGTAGTGAAAGAATGGTGCTTACAAAATTTTTATATTTAAAATTTTCAGTGTTTATTGTAACCTGAGAGATACTGTTCCATTGTCCTGGAGGAGGCTGGCCGCTTGCTGGCAATATGAAAATTTTTTTTCCATCTCTACTCCACAACTGGGGGCTTGGTGTGTTCTCCAGCTCTTTCCTAGTAGAGAATTAATGAGAAGAAGCTCCATACCTTAAGCCTTTCTCCTTCAGCCACCTCTCACAAATTATACATTTTTCTTTTACTTTACATATAATAATTGTACATATTTATGGGATACATGCTGATGTTTCAATATATATAATGTGTAGTGATCCGATCAGGGTGATTAGTATACTCATCATCTCAAACGTTTATCATTTATTTGTGTTGGGAACATTCACTATTCTTCTAGCATCTGAAATAGGACAATATACTAACATTGTATAGTGATATAGAACACTAGAGCTTATATCTCCTATCTACCTATAATTTTGTAGCCTTTAACAAACCTTTCCTCATCCCTCTTTTCCTCTAAACTTCCCAGGCTTTTGTATCCTCTGTTCTACTTTTTATTTCTATGAAATCAACATTTTTAACTTCCACATGAGTGAGAACATGCAGTGTTTAACTTTCTTTTCCTGACTTATTTCACATAATATATCTTCTAGTTTCATCCATGTTGCTGCAGATAACAGGATTTTATTCTTTTTTATGGCTAAATAGTATTCCATTGTGTATATATACCACATTTTCTTTATCTACTCACCTGTTTTCAGACACCTAGGTTGATTCCATATCTTGGCTAGTGTAAATAGTGCTGCAGTAAACCTGGCAATGCAGATGTCTTTTCCATATACTAATTTCTTTTCCTTGGATAAATGCCCAGTAGTAATATTTCTGAATCATAGGGTAGGCCATATTTTTAGTTTTTCAAGGAACCTCTATATTGTTTTCCATAGTGACTGTACTATTTTACATTCACAACAATAGCATATAAAAGTTCCATTTTCTCTGCATCCTTGCCAGCATTTATTTTTGTCTTTTTAACAATAGCTTTTTTATAGAGTGATTTGAGTTCTTCAGGGTATATTCCCAGTAGGGGGATTGCAGAGTCATATGGAAAGTTGGTTTTTAGAGCCTTTAGGAATTGCCACACTGATTTCCACAGAGTTTGTACTAGTTTACACTCCCACCAACAGTGTAGAAGTCTTCTCTTTTCACCACATCCTCTCCAGCATCTGTTATTTTTTGAGTTATTTATAATGGCCATTCTGACTAGAGTTAGGTGGTATATCTCAGTGTAGTTTTAATTTGCATCTCCTTGATGACTAGTGAGGTTGAACATTTCTTCATGTATCTGTTGGCCACTCATATGTCTTCTTTTGAGAAGTGTCTGTTCATATCTTTTGCCCACTTTTGTAATGGGGTTGTTTGTTTTTTCTTTTCAGCACGTTTGAGTTCCTTGTAGATTCTTGATGTTAGGTCTTTGTCAGACATGGAGTTGGCAAATATTTTTTCCCCTGAAGAACTCAAATCACTCTATAAAAAAGATACCTGCACATGTATGTTTATCACAGCATTGTTCACAATAGCAAGATCATGGAACCAACCATGCTGTCCATCAAAAGAGGACTGGCTAAAAAAATGTGGTACATATACACAATGGAATATTACACAGCCATAAAAAAGAACAAAATCATGAATTTCACAGCAACCTGGATGGAATTAGAGTTTATAATACTGAGTGATCTCTCACAGAAAAAAAGATCTGAGCATCACATGTTCTCACTCATAAGTGGACCTTGAACAACTACTGTAATACTATAAGAAAAGGATCAACAGTGGCAAGAAACTATGGGGGGGGGACAGAGAGGGAAAGGGAGGTGGGATTAAGAGTAGTCAATATCTGTCTGGGGAAAGGGGGGCACACCTCATCAACAAGGGTACCTCCACAATGCATCTTTGTATACCTAACCCTTAACTGTACCCTACAACTTTAAAATAAAAAATATATATTAAAAAACAAAAACAAAAACAAAAAACAATAGCTATCTTAATTGGGGTGAGATGATACCTCATTATAGTTTTGAGTTGCATTTCTCTGAAGACTAGTGATGTTGCACATTTTATTATATATTTATTTATTAGCCATTTGTATATCATCATTTGCATTCCTTGCATTCCTTGATGATGGTGTATTATCTTTCTGATGTGTTGTTGGATTTAGTTTGTTAGTATTTTTTTGAAAATTTTTGTAACTATGCTTATAGAGATATTGGCCTGTAGTTTTCTCCTTTTTTTGTTGTGTTCTTGTCTGGTTTTGGTATCAGAGTTATGCTGGTCTTGTAGAATGAGTTAGGAAGAGTTCCTTCTGCTTCAAATTTTTGGAACAGTTTGAGAAGAATTGGTATTAATTCTTCTTTAAAGGTTTGGTAGAATTCAGCAGTGTAGTCATTTGGTCCTGAACTTCTCTTTGTTGGGAGACATTTTACTACTGATTCAGTCTCATTACATGTTGTTGATTTGTTTAGGTCTTCCATTTTTTTCTTGGTTATATCTTGGTAGGTTGTATGTGTCCAGAAATTTATACACTTCTTCTAGGTTTTCCAATTTATAGGTTTATAGTTCTTCGTGGCTGTCTATAATGTCTCTCTCCGCCCCCCCCAGCTAATAGTTTGTCAATTTTGTTTATCATTTTTGAAAATCAAATCTTTGTTTCATTGACTTTTTATTGGTCTATTAGTCTCAACTTTATTTCTGCTCTGATCTTCATTATTTCTTTCCTTCTACTAATTTAAGATTTAATGTGTTTTTGCTTTTCTGGTTCCTCAAGGTGCATCATTAGGTTGTTTATTTGAAATCTGCTTAGTTTTTTGATGTAGGCATTTACTACTATAAACTTGTCTCTTAATACTGTTTTCTATATGCCACAGATTTTGATATGTTGAGTTTCTATTTTCATTTATTTTAATAATTTTGTTTCAGTCAGAGTCCTACTCTTTTGCCCAGGCTGGAGTGAAGTGGCAAGAGCACAGTTCACCACAGCCTCAATCTCCTGGGCTCAGGTGAGCCTTCTACCTCAGCCTTTCATCTAGCTGGGATTACAGGTGGTCACAACCATGCCAGACTAATTTTTCTGTTGTTGTGATAAAATCTTGCTATGTTGCCTAGGCTGGTCTTGAACTCCTGGGTTCATGTAATCTTCCTGCCTTGACCTCCAAAAGTGCTGGGATTAGAGGTGTGATCCATCACATTCAGCCTATTTCAAAAAATTTTTAAATTTTATTCTTAATTGCTTATTTTTACTTATTGGTCATCCAGGACTATGTTGTTAATATCCAGGTACATCTATAGTTTCACATTTTGTTGTAAATGATATTTTGTTTAATACCATTGTAGTCAGATAAGATACTTGATATAAGTCTTATTCTTAAAAAAAAAAAATGAACTTGCTTATGTCCTGACATATAGTCGATCCTGGAGAATGATCTATGTGCTGATGAAAAAAACATGTATTCTCCAGCCGTTGGGTGAAATGTTTCATAGATGTCTGTTAGCTTCTTTTGATCTATAACTTCGTTAAAACCTGATGCTCCTTTGAATTATTTTGTCTAAGTTATCTGTCTAATGTGAATGTTGAAATTTGTAACTATTATTGTGTTGAGGTCTACTTCTCCCTTTAGGTCTAATAATATTTAGTTTATATATTTGTTCTGGTATTTGTTGCATATATAGTTACAAGTATATTATCTTGCTGAATTGATAAACTTATTATTATATAATGTCTTTCTTTGTCTCTTTTTATAGGTTTTGACTTGAAGTCTGTTTTGTCTGAAATAAGTATCACTACTACTTATCATTTTTGGTTTCCATTTACAAGAAATGTATTTTTCCATCTCTTTACATTAAGTCTATCTGTGTCTTTACAGATTATTTGAGTTTACTGTAGCCTGCATAGAGTTGGGTCTTTAAAAAAAAAAACAAACAACTATTCATCCAGTCTAAATTTTATTTTATTTTTTATAATCGATATTTTTTATTTTGATATTGTGGGGTACAGTCAAGGGTTAGGTATACAAATATGCTTCATTCAGGCCCCCTTGTTGATAATTGGTGTCTCCCCATCTCCAGACAGATGTTTACTACCATTAGTCCCATCTCCCCCCCATAGTTTCCCAACACTGTCAGTCATTTTCTTATAGTAGTGCATTGGATGATCAAGGTCCACTATATGAGTGAGAATATGTGGCACTCAGATCTTTGTTTCTGTGAGAGGTCACTCAGTATTATAGACTCTAGCTCCATCCAGGTTGCTGCAAAATTCATGATTTTGCTCTTTTTTATGGCTGCATAGTATTCCATAGTGTATGTGTACATTTTTTTAATCCAGTCCTCTTTTGATGGGCAGCATGGTTGGTTCCAGATTCTTGCTATTGTGAACAATGCTGCAATAAACATACGTGTGCAGGTATCTTTTTTATAGAGTGATTTGAGTTCTTCAGGGTATATTCCCAGTAGGGGGATTGCAGGGTCATATGGGAGGTTGATGTTTAGAGCTTTTAGGAATTGCCACACTGCTTTCCACAGAGGTTGCACTGGTTTACACTCCCACCAACAGTGTAGAAGTCACACCCTCTCCAGCAGCTGTTATTTTTTGAGTTGTTGATAATTGACATTCTGATTGGGGTTAGGTGGTATCTCAGTGTGGTTTTGATTTGCATCTCCCTGATGATTAGTGAGGTTGAGCATTTCTTCATGTGTCTGTTGGCTGCTCGAATGTCTTCCTTTGTGAAGTGTCTGTTCATATCTTTTGCCCGCTTTATAATGGGTTGTTTGTTTTTTTCTTTTCAGCACGTTTGAGTTCCTTGTAGATACAGGATGTTAAGCCTTTGTCAAACCTGGAGTTGGCAAATACTTTTTCCCAGTCTATAGGCTGTCTTCCGGCTCTCTTGATGGTTTCTTTGGCTTTGCAGAAGCTTGTCAGTTTAATGAGGTCCCACTTGTCTTTCTTATCCCTTATGGCCTGTGGGTTTCTGGTTTTGTTCAGGAATTGGATGCCAGTTCCAATTTCCATGAGGGTATGTCTTTCATTTTCTAAGGTTCTTATGTTTCAGGTTTTATATTTAGGTCCCTGATCCATTTGGAGTTCATTTTTGTGTATGGGGATAGATAGGGGTCCTGTTTCAATCTTCTGCATGTGGTCAGTCAGTTTTCCCAGCACAATTTACTGAATAGGTTCTCCTCTCCCCAGTGGTAGGTGGTGGAGGCTTTGTCAAAGATGAGTTGGTTGAGAAATTGAGTTCTTGCCTCTGGTATCTCAATTCTATTCCATTGGTCTATATGCCTGTTCCTATACCAATACCAAGCTGTTTTGATGATTGTAGCTTTATAGGAAAGTTTGAAGTCTGGTAATGTGATACCACCTGCTTTGTTTTTTTGGGTTTTTTTTGTTTTTCTTTTTTGCTGAGGATTGTTCTGGCCATTCTTGGTCATTTGTGTTTCCATATGAATGTCTGTGTTTTTTTTCTAGGTCTGAGAAGAATGTTGCTGGTAATTTGATAGGTATTGCATTGAATCTGTAGATTGCCTTAGGTAAGATAGACATCTTCACAATGTTGATTCTTCCAATCCATGAGCATGGGATATTTTTCCACTTGTTTGTGTCATCTTTGATTTCTTTGAGCAGAGTTTTGTAGTTTTCATTGTAAAGGTCTTTCATGTCTCTGGTTAGGAAGATGCCAAGGTATTTCATTTTTTTGTGGCTATTGTGAATGGAATTGTGACTCTTATTTGGGTTTCTGTTTGTTTATTATTGGTGTAAAGAAATGCGATTGTCTTTTGCACATTTGTTTTATATCCTGAGACTTTGCCGAAGGCCTTTATCAGTGTAAAGAGGTTTTTGACAGATTCTCTTGGGTTTTCAAGGTATACAATCATGTCATCTGCAAAGAGAGATAACTTGACTTCCTCTTTTCTTATTTGGATACCCCTGATTGCCTTCTCTTCTCTGATTGCTCTAGCCAGGACTTCCAATACTATATTGAACAGGAGGGGTGAGAGTGGGCATCCTTGTCTTGTTCTAGTTTTCAGGGGAAATGGTTCCAATTTTTGTCCATTTAGGAGTATGCTGGCTGTGGGTTTCTCATAGATGGCTTTTACTACTTTGAGGTATGTTCCCTGTATACCTAGATGTTCAAGGGTTTTTATCAAGAATGGGTGCTGAATTTTATCAAAAACATTTTCTGCATCTAATGATATAACCATGTGGTTTTTGTTTTGACATCTGTTGATGTATTTAATTACATTTATTGTTTTACGAATGTTGAACCAGTCTTGCATCCCAGGGATGAATCCTACTTGGTCATAATGAATGATTTTTGAGATGTGTTGTTGAATCCGGTTTGCTAGGATCTTGTTGAGAATTTTAGCGTCTATGTTCATCAAAGATATTGGCCTGTAGTTCTCTTTTTTTTGTTGGATCTTTACCTGGCTTGGGTATCAATGTGATGTTAGCTTCATAAAATGATTTGGGGAGGGTTCCATCTTTCTCAATCACTTGAAATAGCTTCAAGGATTGGAATCAGTTCCTCCTTAAATGTCTTGTAGAATTCTGCTGGAAAGTCATCTGGTCCGGGGCTTTTTTTTGTAGGTAGTTTTCTTATTACATAGTCAATTTCCTTGATTTTTATTGGTCTATTTAGGGTCGACATTTCTTCTTGTTTCAACCTAGGCAGGTTGTGTGATGACAAAAAGTCCTCCATTTCCTTGAGGTTTTCGAGTTTGTTTCCATACAAGTGTAGATAGTAGTCTCTGATGATCTTTTGTATTTCTTCAGGGGCAGATGTGACTTCATCTTTTGTATTTCTGATTGTGTTTATTTGGGTTTTTTCTTTCTTTTTCTTGGTTAGTCTAGCTAGGGGACCATCGATCTTGTTTATCCTTTCGAAGAACCAGCTTTTTGTTTCATTGATTTTTTTGTATTGTCTTTTTGTCTTCTATGTCCTGGATTT
Organism: Cephalopachus bancanus; assembly: GCA_027257055.1. Lineage (NCBI taxonomy): Eukaryota > Metazoa > Chordata > Mammalia > Primates > Tarsiidae > Cephalopachus > Cephalopachus bancanus. Next base: position 629,386 of record JAPVLO010000292.1, on the reverse strand, counting down.
AGGCTTTTATTTTGGTGATCTGGATTCTTCTGCTGAAATTAGGGTTTTTGTGATATTGCTTTTCCAGCTTCCTTGGGTGGCTTGTTAGGCTATTAATTTGTGCTCCTTCCAATTTCTTCATGTGTGTTTGTAGGGATATAAATTCCCCTCTTACTACAGCTTTTAAGGCGTCCCAGAGATTTTGGTAAAATGTTTCTTCATTTTCATTTGTTTCCAGGTATCTTTTGATCTTCGTTTTGATTTCATCATTGATCCAGGAGTTGTTTAGCATCATGCTGTTTAGTGTCCATGTCTTTGTGGGTTTTGGGGGGACCTTGTTGGTGTCAATGTTTATTTTTATTCCCCTTGGTCCGAGAAGGTGCATGGTAGAATTTCGGTCTTTTAAGATTTGCTTATGCTTGATTTATGGCCGAGAATGTGGTTGATTTTGGAATATGTCCCGTGTGGTGTTGAGTAAAATGTGTATTCTCTGGTCTTTGGATGGAGTGTTCTGTAGGTATCAATTAAGTCCATTTGGTCCAGAGTCACATTGAGGTTCCAAATCTCATTGCTGATTTTTTTGTCCCAATGATCTGCCGAGGATTGTGAGTGGCGTATTAAAGTCCCCAGTTATGATGGTGTTAGAATCAATATCTTTCTTTAGTTTTCCTAGGAGTTGCTTTGTAAAAGTTGGTGCACCTATATCAGGTGCATATATGTTTAGGATAGATATCTCTTGTTGATGGAGTGAGCCTTTTATCATTATGTAGTGGCCCTCTGTATCTTTTTTAATTTTTGATAGCTTACATGGTATTTTGTCTGAAATTAGATCACGACTCCTCCTTTCTTTTGTGTTCCATTCGCCTGGAAATTTGTATCCCATCCTCTTACTTTGAGTCTGTGCTTGTCCTTTCTAGAGAGACGGGTCTCTTGAAGGCAGTATATTGTTGCCTGGTGATATTTTATCCATTTTGCCATCCTATGTCTTTTCAGTGGTGCATGGAGTCCATTCACATTCAGGCTAATTATTGAAATGTGAGAGTTCATCCCTAACATATAGTTCTTTTAGAGTTGTTCTTTCACTTGGTTTATTGTCTTTCTTTTGTTTTGGGGTTTTTTCCTATACTCTTGTGAAAAATGTTGCTCTTTTTTTCCCCTTTTCTTCTGTGTTTAGTACTTTCTTAAGTATTTCGTGTAGAGGTGGTTTGGTGGCAGCGTAGGTTCTTAGGGATTGGATATCTGGGGAAAATTTTAATTCTCCCTCGCTGATGAAGCTTAATCTGGCAGGGTAGGCTATTTTTGGTTGAAATTGTTTATCTTTTAGGACTTTGAAGATAGGGCTCCAAGCTCTCCTAGCCTGCAGGGTTTCTGTAGATAAATCTGCTGCTATTCTAATTGGTTTTCCATAGTAGGTAATCTGACCTTTTCTCTTGCTGCCTTTAGGATTTTTTCTTTTATGCCTACTTTGTTTAGGCGAATTATTATGTGTCTAGGAGTTGGTTTTCTCATTTGTTGTCTTGCAGGGGTTCTCTGGATCTCTTGTGTTTGAGTTTTTGCATCATTGATTAGATAAGGGAAGTTTTCTTGAGTGATCTCATGGAAGGTTTGTTCCAATGTGGTCTCTGTCTCTTTTTCTGCCTCAGGCAGACCAATTACTCTTAGGTTAGGCCTCTTGAGGTAATTGCTCATCTCTTGAAGGTTTTTTTCTGTCTTTTTGAGATTGCTTTCTGTGTTTTTGAGAGTTTGGGTTATTTCTATATTTTGGTCCTCAAGCTCTGAGATTCTTTCTTCTGCTTGGGTAATTCTGCTTTCCATGCTTATCAGTTTATTGTTTATTTCATTCACAGTATTCTTTATTACTGTTATCTCAGATATCAGCTCCTTTCTAGTTTCTTCTTGAGTCTCTTCAATTCTTTTTAATCTCTCCATTAATGTCTTGATGTCTAAGGTTGTATTTTGAGACCATTCATTCTGGGCAGGGCTCTTCGTTATTTGCATTCCAAAGTCAGTTTTCTCAGTGTCTGCCCTCCCACGAGTCTGGGATAGACTCATATTCCTATTTTGGTTTTTCTTCATTTGTGTAGATTTTTCTCTCTCATCCCTTAGTGGATCAAGTTCCTGACATCTAATCTCCAGCCTCTCCTCTGTTTCTATTGCAGGCAGTTAGCTTGTTGCCTAGGAGATCTGTGACACTAGTCTCTATTCAGCGTAGGGGAGGGGCTTTGTCCCCTGTTAATGACGTCACCATGGGAACCAAGGTGGAGGCTCTGCTAGGTGGGCGGGCGATGCAATGTAAATATGCCTTGAAAATGGTGGAGGTGGTGGTTTTACTTTCACTTTGGGGGGTTCCTGTGGGTCTCTAGGCGGGACCAGCTTCACAACTGGGTGCTGGACCTGGGGTGCCTCCAGCCAGCTGTGGTGGAGGACAGGGTTGGGCGTTTCCTTCTCGGAGCTGGAAGCCTGCGATCGGCACCATTTGCCAGCTTGGGGTTCTGCCCCCTTACACAGGCTTGTGGTCGCGCATGCTGAGTGCCTCAGCCAGGGTGGGCCAGGGGCTTCCAATCTCCAAAGCTCCAGAGGGCAGGAGGTGGCTCTGGGTCCCTCCCAGGGCACTTTAGCCAGAAATAGGACTGGTATCTCTAAGGGGAGGGCACTCAAAGCCTCCCTGAGTGACAGGCAGCTTTGCGCTGGGTGCTGGTCTCCATGATGTGGCCGGGGATGGAACTGGGGTCCGGGATTTGGAATTCCCCAGCCAGCCGGAATCACATATAGTGGAGCAGCCATGGTCCAGCAGCAATGTCTGGCCCTGCATGTGACCAAAAGTCCCCAAGCCTCGTACCAGTGCGGCTGGAGGTTGGCGGGGGGGGTGCAGAAAGAGAAGTAATAGTCTTTTTGGGAAACTCACGTTTGGAGAATCTCAGGGATTCATCTATGTGGTCGCCATCTTCAGGTCTCCTCAGAATGTGAGTCTAAATCTTTTAACTGGCTAATTTAATCCATTTATCTTCAAGGTTATTATTAATAGGTGAGAACTTACTCCTGTTCTTTCACTAATTGTGTTCTGATTGTTTTGTATACTCTTTGTTTCCTATTTCCCCTATTTTTTTATTTTTTTGCAGTTGGATGGTTTTCTCAATGATAAATGTTGACTCCTTTCTTTTTCTCCTTTGTGTATCAGCTCTACCAGTTTTATAGTGTTGCATGTTTTCATCATGGAGGCTATCCTCTTTTCACTTCCAGATGCAAGACTTTCTTGAGCATTTCTTGTAAGGCCAATGTAATGGCAATATATTTGTAAAGTTTTTCTTTCTCTATGGAAGATCATATTCTCCATCATTTGGGAGAGATAACTTTGCTAGGCATAATATTCTTGGCTAAAAGTCTTTTGTTTTTTTAAATTTTCCAGTGAATATGTTATTTCATTATCTCTGACCTGTAAAGCTCTTTGCTGAGAAACCATTGTTAGTCTAATGAGGATTCCCCTAGATGTGACTTGAAGTTTTTCCCAAACTGTTTTCAGAATATTTTCTTCATCTTTAATTTTTGAAAATTTGACTAGAAAAGATTGAGTCAATCTGGAATTACTTAAGTTTCCTGCATCTGGATGTCCATCTCTCTTCCAAGACTTGAAAAGTTGTATTAAAGATGTTTTCTATGCCTTTTCACTTCTCTTCTCCTTCTGGAACACTCATAATGCAAATATTTGTTCACTTGATGATATCTCAAAATAATCTTGTAGGCCTTCTTTATTATTTTGTACTTCTCTCCCTCTCTCTCTCTTCTCTTCTTTTTTCTCTCTTTCTCTCCTCTCTTCTCTCTTCTTTTTATCTGTCTGTGCTATTTCAAAAGATCTGTCTTTAAGTATAGAAATTATTTTTCTGCTTGGTCTACTGTATTGTTAAAGCTCTTGTTTGTTTGTTTTTTTTTAAGAAAATTGTGTTCAGTAAACTTCTCAAGTGCAGAATTTCTGCTTTGTTCTTTTTATGATATGTATTTTTTCACTGAATTTCTCATTCATGAGTTATTTTCATGATTTAGTTGAATTTTTTATCCATAGTCACTTGTAACTCATTGAGTTTCCTTAATATTAGTAATTTAAAAATTTTAATGCCATTTTGTATATTATTTGCAACTGGTTTTTTTTAAACTGGAAAATTATTGTGCTCCTTTGGAAGTGTCATGTTTTCTTGCTTTTTCATGCTTGTGTGAGTTGGGTGGAATGAAGATGGAGAACCGGTGCTGGATTTATGCAGTGGCTAGTGGCCCTCAGGGAAGGGTGCACTCCAGAGGCGGCTCTGCTCTCAAGATGGCACTGTATTGCAGCATTTTGACCCACAAAGTCTGCGTGGGGGCTGAGGAGTGCATACATGGTGCTCCAAATTTGGAGCTATACACTGTATGAATTCCAAAAGCTTTCCCAACTGACTTAGGCCTTGTGAGGACTGTGTGATTTCTCCTGCAGTAAGAGCTATATGTATTTGCAAAGGCAGTGGGAGCTTAAGGAGTTATTCTGCTTACCTTTTTTCCAGAAGGGGAACTCTCTCTTGACTCCAGGTTGCTTTGATCCAGTCAGGGGGTAATAAGGCTTCAAAGACTGAATGCCTTTACATTGCCCTTTTGGGTATCCAATCACCACACAGGTACATCTCCACTCACTGCTGTACTCCAGTGCTCTGCTTTAGACAATCCAACTAAATCTTGGCTGTTTATTCATTGTCTTGGCTCTTTCTTATGGGAGAATAAGCACCAGGCATCCCTAGAAAGTCATTTTGCTAACATCAATAAATTTATCTTGGTAGGAAATTCAAAATGACCACCTAGAGCCAGCCAACTGGTGCCTTTCTCACAAAGAAAACCAAGAAGGAAAGCTCCAGCAGTTGGAGACCCTCAGCAGTCAGAGCAAGTTGAGATAGAGGATGCACCCTACAATTCACTTAGGACCATTGAGACACTCGGAGAGCAGGAGGAAAACAGAATGGGCAGCCAGCTTTGGAACCAGGAAGACCTCTCCCCACCTGACTTATATTGGAAACAGAAGGCAGACTCTGGATGTGGGAAATGGTGAGTATTGGAAATTAGGTATACACTGCTCACTCCTGCCATGGACTGAGAAGGCCCCCCAAGCCTCATGGAACTGCAGTCCCACATGGGAAATTCCCTGGATATGGCACAGCTGCATGCTGTCAGAGCCCATGTGGAGCTACGAGCCCATTTGATCTCTGAAGACCTATGGCCAAACCATTCTCAAGAATTCATTCACTACAGGCAGTGCTTGGTGACCAGCTCTCAGGCTGGTAATGAACCCTGGCCCAGTCACCTTTACTCACCCCCCAAGGGCAGGTTCTGTCACTGCAGGCAGCTCCCATTTGGGGCAAGCTGCCACAAGAGAAACAGTTGCTAAAGGAACTTTTGAGTTCTGAACAAACTCTGTCTCTATCAAGAGAAAGGAAGCCAGGAAGAGCCCTATCATCCTGGTAAACCTCTCCCCATGTAAATGCTCCTTGCAACTGGTGACTCTGTCATTCTTGCAGCACTGCCACAATGGCCAGGGGGCACATCCTCCCTCCTAATTCCCACTGAGTGCATATAGATGGGGATTGGGAATGCAGACCAGTCATTTTTAGCCTGTGAAAAAACATTGCTGCAGAAAGTTTGAGTTCTGATTAGAAGCAGTCTCAGACAAGGGAAGGAGAGCCAAGGGTGATAAAGGGGAATGCTGTCATCCTGGCAACCCTTTCTTCCTGTGTGGACTGCTTTGTGCAACAGAAAAGGCTCGACCAACTCCGCAGCATGACCATAGCAGCTAGGAGACCCATTTTCCACTGGGTAGTCAATCATGCCTGCAAGACAGGGAGATAGAGAGTTGTCCAGTCTGACTTAGTCCTCCCCAATTAGCATACCCCCTCCAATTCCCTCAAAAGCCCAGTACTGAAGAACTCTGAGAGTTCACACAGCCCCACCCATAACCTAGGTCATCTGTGCACTTCCTTGGGGAAATAAAAGCAAAGCAAAAAGTCCACAGCCACCATCACAGCTGGATTTCTCCTTCAAGCTCCACCTCCTAGCTGAAGGTCAACTGACACACAATGTCTGAGACAATTAAACAGTCCTTGGGAAGGAAACCAGAACAAAGCCCATGGCATTGTGCATCTCTCAGACGAGTCCACAAAGCAAGAATTTACAGAGCTCTTTTAGAGAATCCTCCAGAGACACTGGTGACCAACTCTCCTTAGAATTCAACCCTTGCATTTTTACATCATGGGTTACCTTCCAGGCACCCTCCAGTATTAGTCCAATAGTGGCAATCTCATAGGGCAGATAGATCCAGAAGAGCAGCAGGACCCACAGTGGCCAGATCCTCATGGACTACCACTCTCAGAGGAAGAAGGAGTGCACTATAACAGAGAAGCACACCGTGGAATAAAAACTGAAAATAAGAAAATAAATCCTAGCAAAGGCCACCCAACAAAACAACAACAAAATGTCTCTCCTCATAGATGAGGAAGAAACAGCAAAATAAAATAAAATAATCAGCAATCCCCAAACCCTTAATGAATTGTCATTCACAAAGAGACCTCCCAGATCCCAAGCAATGGAGTCCATCCAGAGTGACCTGTCTCTGATGACAGACATAGAAGTCAGACTCTGAATGGCAAAGACAGTCAAGGAAAGCCATGAGAAGATGGAAGCACAGGTCATCCAGGCAATGAAAGCAGTGCAGGAAATAAAAGATGAACTGTCCAATATAAGAAAAGTCCAATCTGAACTCTTGGAAATGAAAAATTCTTTCCTGGAATTTCAAAGCACAATAACAAGCCTGAACAGCAGACTCGATCAGACAGGAAAGAATCTCAGAGCTAGAGAATCAAACAATCTAATTCACTCCAACAAAAACAAGGAGAAAAGGCTCAGGAAGAATAAGCAAAGCCTACAAGAGATTTGGGATTATGTAAAGACACCAAATATATGACTTATTGGCATCTCAGAGAGGAAAGGGCAAATTGAGAACACCTGGAACAAGCCTTCCAGGAGGTCATTCAAGAAAATTTCCCCTACCTTGGAAACCGCATCCACCTGCAGGCACCCACTTGTTACCTTGTTCCACTGCTGGTCCACACCACACCAGCTCACCATGGACAATGATATTGCTGTGCTCCTGGTTGATAACGGCTCCCGCATGTGCAAGGCCAGCTTCACGAGCGACGATTCACCCCCTCCCCCCAGCTGTCTTCCCGTCCATCACGGGGTGCTCGCGGCATCAGGGTGTGATGGTGGGCATGGGCCAGAAGGACTCCTACGTGGGCGATGAGGCCCAGAGCAAGAGTGACCCTGAAGTATCCCATCGAGCACGGCATTGTCATCAACTGGGATGACATGGAGAGGATCTGGCACCACAATTTCTACAATGAGCTGCGTGTGGCTCCCGAGGAGCACCCTGTGCTGCTGACCGAGGCTGCTCTGAACCCCAAGGCCAATCGTGAAAAGATGACCCAGATCATGTTTGAGACCTTCAACATCTCAGCCATGTATGTGGCCATCCAGGCTGTGCTGTCCCTGTATGCCTCTGGCATCGTGATGGACTCTGGTGATGGAGTCACCACACTGTGCCCATCTACAAGGGGTATGCCTCCCCATGCCATCCTGTGTCTGGACTGGCTGGCCAGGAATTGACAGACTGCCTCATGAAGATTCTCACTGAGCGTGACTACAGTTTCACACCATGGCAGAGAGGGAAATTGCGCATAACATCAAGGAGAAGCTGTGCTATGTTGCCCTGGACTTCGAGCAGGAGATGGCCACCACTGCATCCTCCTTCTCCCTGGAGAAGAGCTATGAACTGCCTGATGGCCAGGTGATCACCATCAGCAATGAGTGGTTCCGCTGCCTGGAGGCCCTCTTCCAGCTTTCCTTCCTGGGCATGGAATCCGGTGGCATCCATAAAACCACCTTCAACCACCTTCAAGTGTGATGTGGACATCCACAAGAACCTGTACGCCAATACAGTGCTGTCTGGAGGCACCCTCATGTACCCAGGAAGCTGACAGGATGCAGAAAGACATCACTGCCCTGGCACAGCATGATGATCAAGATCGTTGCACCCTGTGAGCACAAGTACTCCATGTGGATTGGCGGCTCCATCCTGGCCTCACTGTCCATCTTCCAGTAGATGTGGATCAGCAAGCAGGAGTACCATGAGTCCAGCCTCTCCATTGTGCACCACAAGTGCTTCTAGGCGGACTGAGACTAGCATGCTACACCCGTTCTTGACAAACCTAACTTGTCCAGAAAACAAGATGAGATTTGTATGGCTTTATTTTATTTTATTTTTATTTTTTGTTCTTGACTTGATGACTCTCAGAATTTAAAAACTAGAATGGTGAAAGTGACAGCAAGTTGGAGTGAGCATCCCCAGAGTTTCACAATGTGGCCAAGGACTTTAATTGTACATTGTTCTTTTTTTTAATAGTTATTCCAAATATTTGTGAGATGCATTGTTACAGGAAGTCCCTCCCAAAAGCTGCCCCACTTCTCTCTAAAGAGAGTAGCCCAGTTCTCTCCTGATCCACATGGAGGAGGTAACAGCATTGCTTTTGTGTAAATTATGTAATGCAATTTTTTTAAATTTTGCCTTAATACTTTTTTATTTGTTTTATTTTGAATGATCAGCCACTGTAGTTCCCCTTTTTGTCCCCGACTTGACATGTATGAAGGCTTTTGGTCTCCCTGGGAGTGGGTGGAGGTGTGGAGGCAGCCAGGGCTTACCTGTACATTGATTTGAGACAAGTTCAATAAAAGTGCACACCTGAAAAAAATAAAAAGAAAGAAAATTTCCCCTATCTTGCTTAGAGAGGTGGCCATGCAGATGCAAGAGATCCAGAGAACTTCTGCTAGGTATTACGTGAGAAGAACATCCCCAAGACACATAGTAATTCATCTTCACAAGGTGAGTATGAAAGAAAAGATCTTAAAGGAAACTAGAGAGAAGGGACAGCCACCTACCAAGGAAGACCAATCAGAATTGAAGCAGGCTTCTCTGCAGAAACCCTACAAGCCAGAAGGAACTGGAATTCCATCTAATATTCTTAAAAATAAGTAAGTAATTCTAGCCAAGAATTTGCCAAGATAAGCTTTGTTAATGGAGAATTAAAGTCCTTCCTAGACATCCAATCACTAAAAGAATGTGCTACCTCCAGACCAACCCTTCAGGAGATGCTTACAACAGTTCTAAGCACAGAAACAAAAGAACAGTTCCACCCATTGCAAAAGCACAGGAGGCACACAGCTAACAGATCGTACAAAACAATACAAAACATAAAAGCAAAGCACCCTTTAAATAACAATGTGACAGGAATAACTCTTCCCCACATATCAATAATTAACTTAAATGTAAATGGACTAAATGCACAACTCAAGAGGCACAGAGTGGCAAATTGGATAAAGAAACATGATCCACCTTTCTGCTGCCTTTAGAAACCCCATCACATTGCAAATGGCACCCACAGACTCAGGGTAAAAGGCTGGAGAAAGAGCTTCCAAAAAAAAAATGGAAAAGAAAAAAAGAGCAGCAGTAGCTATTCTTATACTAGACAAAACAGATTTTAAACCAATAAAAGTTGAAAGGATACTACATAATGATAAAAGGCTCAATCTACCAGCAAGAAATACCCATTTTGAATACATGCACACCCAACATAGGAGCACCCAGATTTATAAAAACAATTGCTAATTAAACTAAGAGAATGAAGATAACTCTACAATTATAATCAGAGACTTTAATACCCCACTAACTGCCCTAGACAGATCACTGAGGGGGAAAAAAGAACCCTGGGAATCTGGAATTTTAACTAAACAATTGGCCATCTACAGAATACTTTTCCCAACAACCACAGGGTATATATTCTTCTCTATCAGCACATGGAACATACTCTAACATCAACCACATACTCATGTATAAATCAAGCATGAACAAATTTCAAAAAGTTGAAATGATATCAAGTACCTTCTTAGTCCACAGTGAAATAAAAATAAATATTATTGCCAACAAAACCCCTTCAGAAACATAAAAATACATGAAAATTAAACAACATGCTTCTGAATGACATTTGGGTTAAAACAGAAATCAAGGCCGAAAAAAAAAGATTCCTGGAAACAAATTAAAACAAGACACAATACACCAAAACTTCTGGGATACTGTGAAAGTGGTGCTGAGAGGGAAATTTATAACACTGCACTCACATATCCAGAAAAAACAGATCTCAAGTAAACAGCCTAATGTCACACCTAAGGGAGTTAGAGAGTCAAGAGCAATCCAAACCTAGAATTAGGAGAAAAATTTGAAATTATTAAAAGAAGTCACATTTGAATAAAATAGAGGCCAAAAAAAATCATAAAAAGGATCAATGAAACAAAAAGCTGTGTTCTTTGAAAAGGGCAAGTAAGATTAATAGATCCTTGTCCAGATGGACCAAAACAAAAAAAGAAAAGAAAAGAAAGTTTGGATAAACACAACTAGAAATGAAAAAGGTGATGTTATGACTGACAGAAAAATTCAAAAGATTATCAGAGATTACAATGAATATCTGTATGCAAATAAACTAGAAAATCTAAAGGAAATGGAGATATTCCTGTCATCACATAAACTCCCAAGATTGAATCATGAAGAAATTGAAATCTTTTTTAAGATTAATTCCTTATGATATTTTAAATGTTCCATAGAAACATTTTTTATATTCCACACACCAAAGTTATCATACATTCTAAGCTTATACTTGCCAATCTTTCTCCTCTAATTCTACTTCTAATCTTTTACTCCACAATGCTTGAGACAAGTACCTCCCTTTGGTTTATACCTCAACACCATATGCCTTTCTCCATGTAATTTGTTGGATGAATTAATTCTAAGAATTAAGCAATTAATAAATTCCAAGAATTGATATTTCTTTGGTTTCTGCTGATCTGGTACATGCTATTCAAATGTGCGTTGATCAATTGTTAATATTTCTTCATATATAGGTTATGGACTTTGTGTAAATTTCTGTAAATTCAGTTTAGACTTGCATATCTTAATTTTCATGTGTTTGGTTTTACTGTCCCAGGACTCTCAGTGTATAGGTAAAGCTTAGACTAGCAAGATTTTAGGCCTTTTCCACTGGTGTCATCTTCCTCATTGCAGCTAATATCCACCATGATATCCACCAGAACAGTCAGTTTTCTGAAACTGTGTAGACACTATTGTAGAGACCCTTTAGGAAAGAGTTTTTGACCAGTGTCTATCCTATAATTGAAAATATCTAATAATCCATCAGTTTATTTATTTTCTTCCATCAATTAAATAGAGTTCCACAGTAATTTTTTCCTCCTGGAAAACAATATTCTTAGCAGTTAAGAAAAATGAATTTACAGAGTGAAATAGTCTAAGTATAAAAATATTAATGTTAAACCACATTGAAAAATTCTTTACCATGGTACTTTGAACATAATCCATTGCTCCATATATAAAAGTGATCTTGAAATCTGCTTAATTGTTAGTGTAAGCTTTTCACTTCCTTGTCATTAAAAATTCTTTTAGATATTATTCAAATCCCATATACTTCCTACATTTAAAGTGTACAATTCAATCATTTTAATGTATTTACAGAGTTGTACGCCATCGCCATAATCAATTTTATTAATATTTTCATCCTTCTAAAATGAAACACTGGCCCTGTTTACAGTTAGCCCTCCTATTGTCCTAAATCCTTTCCCTACACCCGTAGGTAACTACTAATCTATTTTTTGCCTCTAACCATTTGCCTATTCTACACATTTCATATAAATGGAATCATTAAATAATATGGTGTTTTGTGATTGTCTTCTATTGAGCACAAAGTTTTTTAGGCTTATTCATGTTGAAACATGCATCAATATTTCATTCTTTTTATTGTTGAATAATATTTTATTCAACACATTTTATTTATCTATTTTAAAATTTTTTTTATTTTACAGATGTGGAGTACAATTCAGGGTTAAGTATACAAATGTTCATTATGCAGGTACCCTTGTTGATCAGGTATGCTGAAATTGAAATCTTTTATAGACCAATAACAATCCAAAAAACTGACTCAGTAATAAGAAACCTCCTCCTCACAAAAAGGCCTGGGCCAGATGGTTTCTCAGATGAATTCTACAAAACTTAAAAGGAAAAGCTGATACCAATTCTATAAAAATATTCCAGGCAATTGAGAAGAAAGGAATTCTTCCTAACTCATTCTATAAAGCCAGTATCATCCTAATACCCCAACATGGAAAAGTCCCAACAAGGAAAGAAAACTACAAGCCAATATTCCTGATGAACACACGTGCCAAAACTTTAAATAAGATTCTAGCAAATAGCATCCAATAACACATTTCAAGGATCATAAAACATGATGACCAAGTGGGCTTCATTTCTGGGATGCAAGGTTGGTTCAATATATGTAAACCAATAAAAGTAATCCATTACATAAACAGAGTTAAAACCAAGAACAGCAATACTATCTCATTAAATGCTGGAAAAACATTTTACAAAACTCAACATCTCTTCTTGATTAAAAAAATTTAAAAAGCCCCAACACCTAGACATTGAAAGAACATTTCATGAAATAATAAGCACCATCTATGAAATCCTGCAGCCAACATCATAATGAATGGACAAAAGTTGGAAGCATTCTCCCTAAGAACTAGAACAAGGAAACGATGGCTACTCTCACCCCTCTTAGTCAACATAGTACTGAAACTCCTAGCCAAAACAATCAAGCAGGAGAGGAAAACCAGGGGGATTCAAATAGAAATAGAGGAAATTAAGTTACCCCTCTTTGCAGATAATAGGATTTTATACCTAGAAAACCTTAGAGAGTCTGTCAAAAACCTCCTTGCACTGATAAATGACTTCAGGAATGTCTCAGGTTACAGAATAAATGTGCAAAAAACAATTGCTTTTTTTTGAGTCACCCTGTGGCCCAGGCTGGAATGCAATGGCACACTCACAGCCATCACAGTCTCAACCTGCTAGGCTCAGGCAATCCTTCTGCCTCAGACTTCCAAGCAGCTGGAATCACAGGTGCATGCCACTACACCCAGCTAATTTTTCTTGATTTATTGTAGAGACGAGGTCTCACCAAGTTGCCTGTGTTGATCTCGAACCCCTGAGCTCAGGCAATCCTCTCACCTTGGCCTCCCAAAGTGCTAGGATTACAGGCTTGAGCCACCATGCCCTGCCAACAATTGCATTTTTATACAAAACAACAAGCAGACTGAGAACCAAATATAAATCACAACCCTGTGCACAACAACCACACCAAAAATAGAATACCTCCCTCAGCATTCACCAAACCAAAGAGGTGAAAGACATTTACAGTGAGAGCTATAAAACACTGCTCAAAGAAGTCAAGGATGACACCATCAAATGTAAAAACATCCCCTATTCATGGATTGGAAGAATCAAAATCATCAAGATCTACATTCTACCCAAGGCAATCTACAGTTTCAATGCAATTTCTATCAATCTGCCAACATCATTTTTTACATACGTAGAAATGACAATACAGAAATTCATATGGAAGCCAAAATGAGCCCAAGTAGCTAAAGCAATCCTCAGGAAAAAGAACAATACTGGAGGCATCACAACTCTAGACTTCAAACTTTACTACAAGGCTATAGTAACCAAGACAGCATGATATTGGTACAGGAATAGACACATAGACCAATGGAACAAGACAGAGAATCCAGAAATAAAACTATGAACTTTCAAACAACTAATCTTTGACAAAGTCATCAATAACAAATATTGGGGAAAGGAAATCATAGTTAGTAAACGGTGCTTGGATAACTGACTAACCACATACAGAATGAAACTGGACCCCTACCTATCCTGATATTTTTAAAAAATTAACTCAGAGTGGAGGAAACACTTAACTCTTTACTCCTTTAGAAAGAAAAAAAAGTGAATGTACTGCTTCATTCATTTAATTTTTACAGAAACACGCTCTTTGAGGCTGAAGCAAATCTGACTTGTTTTCAGTGGGAAAATAAAAGATTAAAACTGTTCTTGAAGTTATTTCTAAACAGAACTTGACTCTAATCCTAATGAGAATTACAAAAATAAAGAATAAGAGAATTACTATATTTTGTAATTCTCTTCTCTTTCTCTTTTTTTAAATATTGGGATAAACACTGCAACTGCAAGCACTGCTGGTGAGTATCCTTGGGTTAAATGGGAAAATGGTTTAAATGTAGCCCCTCAAACTGTAATAGCCTTAGAAGAAAATTTAGGGAACACCCTCTTAGACATCAAAGTAGGCAATGAATTCATGGCAAAGTCCTAAAAAGCAAATGGCAGCAAAAGCTAAGATTGACAGGTGGGACCTTGTCAAACTAAGAAGTTTCTGCACAGCAAAAGAAACCATCAAGAGAGTAAAGACACAACCCGCAAAATGAGAAACAAATATTTACAAGCTTTGCACTGACAAAGGTGGCCTGACATCCAGGAGCTACAAGTAATTCAAACAAACTGACAGTAAAAACCAAACAAACAAAAGCTCCATTAAAAAGTGTGTAAAAGATAAGAATAGACACTTCTCAAAGGAAGACATTCAAGCAGCAAACATGTGAAAAAAATTCTCAACCTCATTAATCATTAAAGAAATGCAAATTAAAACTACAGTGAGATGCCGTCTTACACCTGTAAGGATGACTATTATTAAAAAGTCAAAAAACAGCAGCTGTTGGTGAGGCTGTGGAGAAAAGTAAATCCCTGTTTTTTTTCTATACTGTTTTCCTATACTGTTGGTAGGAATCTATGTTAGTTCAACCCTCACGGAAAACAGTATGGTGTTTTCCCAAATAACTAAAAATTGAGCTACCATATAATCTAGCAATTCTACTTCTGAGAATATAACCAAGGGAACATGAATTGCTCTCCCAAAAAGACACCTGTACATGTATATTCATTGCAGTACTATTCACAAGAGCAAAAACATGGCACCAACCCAAATGCCCATCGAAAATGGACTGGATAAAGAAAATATTGTACATATACATGATGGAATACTACATAGCCATAAATAAAAACAAAATCATATCCTTTGTAGCACCGTGGATTCAGTTATAGACCATCCATCGACGTGAACTATCATGGAAACAAAAGACTGAATACTGCATGTTCTCATTCATAAGTGGGTCCTGATTACTGGACATATGAGCACAAAGGTGGGAACAACAGATGCTGAACACTGCTAAATGAGGGCAGGTGAGGGAGAGGATGGATAAGCAACACACAACCGCATACTGTATACCAAGTCCCCTATAAGGAAGAGAGAGGGCTTGCTAGGAGCCCAAACCTCACCTGCACACAATTCATTTATCTCGTAAATCCTCACATATATTCCACAGCTCTATAATAAAATAAAATGAAACACATATATCATTATAAATTGTATGCTCAATAACATAAATTAATAATTGTTTTCATACATGTCTTTCAAAGCCTGTAGAAAATAAAAAGTGAAGTCACAAATCAAAATTACAATAACAAAATTGTATAATTGTCCATTTATTTATTGTTATCTCTTCATACGATTTCAAGTTTCTATCTAGTTTTCTTTCATTTCAACTGGAATAACCTTCTTTTTTTTTTTTTTTTGAATTGGAGTCTCACTCTGCCACCCAGATCAGAGTGCAGTGGCACACTCCCGGCCACCACAGCCTTGACCTGCTTTGACCTGCCAGGTTGCAGCCATCCTTCTGCCTCAGCCTTCCAAGTAGTCAGAACTACAGGCACGTGCTACCATACCCAGCTAATTTTTGGCTTATTGTAGAGATGAGGTCTTGCCAAGTTGCTCGGGTGGGTCTCAAGCCCGTGGGCTCAGGCAATCCACTCACCTCAGCCTCCCAAATGCTAGGATTACTGGCTGAGCCACCGAGCCTGACTAGAAGAACTTTCTTCAGCCTTCCTTGCAGGGCAGATTCGGTAGTAACAACACCCGTCAGTTTTTGTTTATTTGGTAATGTATTAATTCATTCCTCATTTTGAAGAGCAGTTTTGTGAGGTATAGAGTTTCAGTTGGCAGATTTTTTTTCCCTCAGCACTTTGAATTTGTCATCCTATCATCATGCCTTCTAAGCTCTAAAATTGTTGCTAGGAAAGTTACTGCAGTCTTACTGAAAATCCCTTGTGTGAAATTAGCCATTTCTCTCTTGTTGCTGAAGATTCTCTTTTTGTCTTCACAATGTAATTATAATGTATCTCAGTGTGGTTCTTTTGTGTTTATCCCATTTGAAATTTATTAAACTTTGTGGATTTGTAAAATTATGTCTTTCATCAAGTTAGGAAATTCTTCAGCCATTATTTCTTCTAATATTTTTTCCTGCCACTTTTTCTCTCTTCTCCTTCTGGAATTCATGCCATACATATGTTGATCCACTGGATGGTGTGCCATAGGTTGTTTAGGTTTTATTCACATTTCTTTATATCTTTCTTTCTGTTCCTCTGACTCAAATTCAATTGTCTTATATTTAACTTTATTTCTTCTGATGCTTACTCAAATTTTCTTTTGAACCCTCTAATGCAATTTAAATTTCAGTAATCATAATCATCAGCTGCAGAACTTTTTGTTTCCTTTTTATAATTTCTCTTTATTGATATTCTCATTTTGTTCACACATCATTTTCTAGTCTTTGTTTAAGTCTCCCATTAGCTCTTTGTGTAACTTTAAGATAGTTATTTTAAATTCTTTTTTTAGTAAGTTTGGCATCTGGGTTTCCTAAGTTACACTTTCTATTAATGTTGTTCCTTTAAATGAACTATGTTTTCCTGTTTCTTTGTATACCTTGTGATTTTTTTGTTGTTAAGTGTTGATATTTAAATCTTATATTGTAGTAATTACAAAAATCAGGTCCTCATTCTTTTTAGGTTTTTGTTTTTGTAGCTGTATTGTATCTCTGTTCTGGGGAATCAGTCTAAAGTAAAATATTAAGGTATTCTCAGATCTTTTATTTTTCTTTTTTGAGTCAGATTCTCACTTTGTCACTCGGACTGGAGTGCAGTGGTACAATCAGGACTCACGACAGCCTCAACTTCCTGGGTTCAGACAACCCTTGTGCCTTAGCCTCCCAAGTAGCTGGAACAACAGGCATGTGCCAACACATCCACCTAATTTTTTAGTTATAATTATTTTTTGTAGAAATGAAGTCTCACTATGTTGTCCAGGCTGGTCTTGAACTTCTAGCCTCAAGCAATTCTCCCACCTCAGCCTTCCAGAGCATTGCAATTACAGGTAAACCACATCTTCTCAGGTTTTTTAAGAGCTTGAATTTCTCCCTAAGTATGCACAATGGCTTTCAAACTCTTTCATATTCTTACATAAATTGTGGTTTTGGAGTGTCCACAAAAATGATGATTTTCTTTCAGTTTTCTAAAAGCCACTTCAGCCAGTGGGGGCATGAGGTGACCAGCCTCTGTGCCTGTACTTTCTATCAGAAGCAACTATTAGAAATGATCATATAAAACCCTAATATTTGGAGGACAAGATCTTTTTTATCTACGTGACTCCAGTAGCCCATGCCAGAAATGGTATTTTCTGTCATCACAATTACCTGTCACAGGGCTGTGAGGCAGGTATTGTGTAGCTGATACAGTGCTGAAGGCTGAAATAAACCAATATTAATGATGGTTTATCATCTACACTTTCTCGCTGGAATCTGCAGTCATTCAAATAGACTTCTGAGTTCATCCTTTGAGGCCAGCATTACCCCAATACCAAAACTCTGATACCAATATGTAGAAACCTTAAGAAAGAAACAAGGACATGAGAAAAAACAAAAAACCAAAACTACAAGCCAATATCCCTGTAGTTTGCAAATACAAGGGATACAAGAATAAAACAATATATGCAAATCAATAAACTTAATACATTACATTAATGGAATCAAAGATAAAAAATTATGTGATTATTTCAATCAACTCAGAAAAAACATTTGATAAAATTCAGCATCCCTTCATAATAAAAGCTCTCAATACATTAAAATAAGTGTTCCTAAAAGCGCCACTAAAATACTATTGAAATTTATTTAAAAAGTCAATAAAGTTGCAGAATACATAATCAACACGAAAACTTCAGTAGCATTTCCATAAACTAACAGTAAAGTGTTTGAAAAAGAAATTAAGAAAACAATCCCACTTACAGTAGCTGCCCAAAATAGAAAATACCTCAGAATAAATTTAACCAACGAGGAAAGATATTTACAATGAACATAATAAAATATCAATGAAAGAAACTGAAAAAAAGTAAAAATAAAAATACATGGAACTATATATCATGTTCATGAATTGGAAAAAATAGTATTAAAATGTCCATATTACCCAAAGTGATCTACAGATGCAGTGCAAAATACCAGTGACGTTCATCACAGAATTTTTTTTAATTCTAAAATGTACATGGAACCACAAAATACCCCAAATAATAAAAGCAATCTTGAGCACAAGGAATAAAGATGGGGTCAAAACACTACTTGACTTCAAAATATACTACAAAGCTTTAGTAACTAAAGCAACATGGTGCTGGAATAAAAAAGGAGACATACAGCCACTGTAACAGAATAGCAACCCCCCAAAAAAATGTATTTACAGTCAATGGATTTTTTACAAAGACACTAAAAATGCACATTGTAGGAAAGACAGCCTCTTCCATAAATGACACTTAAAAAATCCTGATATTCAATGACAGATGGACCCCTAGCCAGATTGACTAAAAAAGAGCAAAAAAGTTACAATTGACCTCAAAGAAATTCAAAAGATTATCAGAGATTACTATGTACACCTGTATGGAAGCAAACAAGAAAACTTAAATGTAATGGAGGACTTTCTGACCTCACACACTCTCCCAAGTTTGAAACAAGAAGAAATTGAAATCCTAAATAGACCTATAACAACCCAGGAAATCGACACCATCATAAGAAATCTACCTACAAAAGAAAGCCCCGGACCAGATGTCTTCCCAGTGAAATTCTACAAAACATACAAGGAGGAACTGATACTAATCCTATTGAAATTACTCCAGGCAATCAAGAAAGATGGAATCTTCCCCAAATCATCTTATGAAACTAACATCACACTGATACCCAGACCTGGCAAAAAGCCAACAGGGAAAGAGAACAACAGGACAATCTCCTTAACAAACATTATAATTTTAATAAAAATAAAAATTTTCAGGACTCCAGCAAATTGGATCCAATAATACATCTCAAGAATCATTCACTAGCCGGGCTCGGTGGCTCAGCCTGTAATCCCACGCCTTTGGGAGGTTGAGGTGAGTGGATTGCCTGATCCCGCGGGTTCGAGACCCGCCTGGGCAGCGAGACCTCATCTCTACAGTAAATCAAAAAATCAGCCGGGCGTGGTAGTGCATGCCTGTAATTCCAGCTACTCGGAAGTCTGAGGCGGAAGGATCGCCGGAGCCCAGCAAGTCGAGGCTGCGGTGGCCAGGAGCGGCCACTGCACTCCAGTCTGGGCGACAGAGTGAGACTCCAACTCAAAAAAAGAATCATTCACCATGACCAAGCAGGCTTCATTCCTGAGATGCAGGAATGAATCCTGGGAACCACGAGATCATAAACGTAATTCAATACATCAACAGATGTAAAAACAAGAACCATATGATTACATCACTAGATGCAGAAAAAGCTTTCAACAAAATCAATCATCCCTTCTGGATAAAAAACCCTTGAGCACCTAAACACAGAAGAAACATTCCTCAAAATAGTAAGCGTCATCTATGATAAATCCATTGCTCAATGGACAGAAGTTAGAAGCATTTCCCCTGAAAAAGGGAACAAGACAGGGGTGCCCACTCTCACCCCCTCCTGTTCAACATAGTATTGGAAGTCCTAGCTAGAATAGCAGGAATAGAGGAATTATTCCTCTTTGCAGTCGACATGATCCTACACTTTCAAAGCCCAAGGGAATCTGTTAAAAACCTCCTTCCACTGATAAAAGTCTTTGGCAAAGTCTCAAGGTACAAAATTAATGTGAAAAAGACAGTTGTGTTTTTATACTCCAACAACAAACAGGCAGAGAGCCAAATAAAAAGCACAATCCCATTCACAATAGCCACCAAAAAATGAAATACCTTGGCATATTCCTAGCCAGAGAAGTGAAAGAACTTTACAATGAAAACTGCAAAACACTTCTCAAAAAAATAAAAGAAGATGCAAATAAATGGAAAATATTTCATGCTCATGAATTAGAAGAATCAATATTGTTAAAATGATCATCCTACCCAAGACAATCTACAGATTCCGTGTGATACCCATCAAATTACCAACATCATTCTTCTCAGACCTTGAAATGACAATACAGAAATTCATATGGAAACAAAAAGAGCATGAATAGCCAAAACAATCCTCAAAACAAACAAACAAACAAAGCAGGAGGTATCACACCTACAGATTTTAAACTTTATTATAAGGCAACAATAATCAAAAAAGCCTGGTATTGGTACAAGAACAGGAATATAAACCAATGGAACAAGACAGAGATGCCAGAAGCAAAACCTCAATTTCTCAGCCAACTCATCTTTGACAAAGTCATCAACAACAGCCAATGGGGAGAGGAGACCCTATTCAGCCCTGGACCAGATGGCTTCCCAGTGGAATTCTGGACCTATACACCATACACAAAAATCAACTCTAAGTGGATCAAAGGCCTAAACACAAAACCTCAAACTATAAGAATCTTAGAAGAAAATGCAGGAGATACCCTTCTGCACATTAGAATAGGACACCAATTCTTGATCATAATGCCAAAAGTGTATGCCCTAAAAGATAAAATAGACAAATGGGACCTCATCAAACTGAAAAGCTTTTGAAAAGCAAAATAAACCATCAAGAGAGCAGAGACCCCACAGAATGGGGAAAAATATTTGTTAACTGTATAGATGACAAAGACCTAACATCCAGGATCTACAAGGAACTCAAATGAGCTGAAAGGAGAAAAACAAACAGCCCTATTAAAAAGTGAGCAAAAGACATGAATAGACACTTCTCAAAAGAATACATATGAACAACCAACAGAAAACATGAAAAAATGCTCAGCCTCACTAAACATCAGGGAAATGCAACTCAAAACCACATAAGATGCCACCTAATCCCAGTAAGAGTGGCCCTCATTAATAAATCAAAAACCAACAGATGCTGGTGAGGATATGGAGAAAAGGGAACACTTCTACATTGTTGGTGGGAGGGTAAACTAATTCAACCTCTATGGAAAACAGTGTGGTGATTTTTTATTTTTATTTATTTTATTTTTATGTATGTGTTCATTTTATTTTAATTCCATGTGATCCAGCAATTACCCTTCTGAGAATATACCCAGAGGAACTCTAGTTATTCTACAAGAAATATACCTGCATACGCATGTTTATTGTAGCACTATTCACAATAGCAAAAACATGGAACCAACCATGCTGCCCATTGAAAGTGGACTGGATAAAGAAAATGGGTACATATAAACAATGGAGTGTTATGAAGCCATAAAAAGGACAAAATTATGGACTTCACAGAAACTTGGATGGATTTAGAGTCAATTATACACAGTGATCTACCACAAAAACAAAGAACTGAATACCACATGTTCTCACTCATAAGTAGGTTCTGAACATTTATCAAAATACTACCAGAGAGGGATTGGCAGTAGCAAGACACTGCCAGTGGTGAGGGGGACATATAACATCACTAAGGGTACCCGATCCTAAGCCAGGGAAAATGAGGACTAATGGGAGGCCCAAACTTTATCTGCACATAGACCACTTATGTACCTAATCCTGACACGTATGCCACATCTTTAAAATAAAACGAAAATATTAAAAACTTGATATCCACATGCAGTAGGATTAAATCAGACCCTTATCACTCACTATATACAAAAAGTGAAATCAAATGGTTTAAAGACTTAAATTTAAGACCCAAAATTATGAAAATACTGGAAGAAAACATATGGGAAGTGCTTTATGACATTGGGCTGGGCAAGAATTTTTTGGATAAGACCTCAAAAACGCTGGCAATAAAAACAAAAATAGACAAATGAGATCACATACCAAAAAACTTCTGCACAACAAGGGAAACAATCAAAAGACTGAAGAAAAACCTATAGAATGAGAGAATAAATTTTCAAACTATGGAGCGGACAAGAGGTTAATATCCAGAATATATAAGAACTCAAACAACTCAGTACTAAAAAATAAGTAATTCAATTAAAAATGAGCAAAAGAGCTGAATAGACATTTCTCAAAAGAAAATGTATGAATGACCATTGAGTATATTTTTAAATGCTCAACATCACTTCTCGTCAGTGAAATGCAAATCAAAATCACAATGAAATATCACCTCACCCCAATTAAAATGGCTATTATTAAAAAGTCAAAAAATAATAAATGCTGACAAGGATGTGAAGAAAGGGAAACTATACACTGTTGGTACTAATATAAACTGGCACAGCCATTATAAACAACAGTATGGAAGTTCCTCAAAAATTAAAAGTAAAACTACCATATGGTTCATCAATCCCACTTCTGGGTACATATTTAAAGGAAATGATATCAGTATGTAGAAAAGGTATCTGCACTCCCATGTTTATTGCAACACTGTTCCCGATAGCCAAGATAAGAAATCAATCATGTGTCTACAAACAGATGAATAGGTAAAAAATGTGGCAGATATACACATATATTCTCACTAATAAGCTGACCTTGAACAATTATAATGCTATAAGAAAGCAACTGGCAGTAATGGAAAACTATCAGGGGAGGGGGGTGGGATTGACAGTTGAGGGAAACTGCTAGGGGAGGCAGGGTATACCTCATCAACAAGGGTACCTGCATGATCCATGTTTATATACCTAACCCTGAATTGTACCCCACATCTTTATAATAAATAAAAAGAAAGAAAGAGGCCCATTACAAAGTGGGCAAGATATATGAATGGATGCTTCTCAGAAGAAGACATATGAGCAGTCAGTAGATACATGAAAAAATGCTCAACCTCACAAGTCATCAAAGAAATGCAAATTAAAACTACTGAGATACTGCCTAACTTCATTCAGAATGACCATCATCAAAAACTATCAAAACAACAGATGCTCGAGATGGTGCACTTCTACACTGTTGATGGGTGTGTAAAGTACAACCTCTGTGAAAAACAGTTTGGTGATTCCTAAAAGATCTAAAAATGATCTTCCATACAATCCCGCGATCCCCCTCCTGGGAATATGCCCAGAGAAACTCAAATCACTTTATGAAAAAGATACCTGCATACACATGCTTATTGCAGCATTATACACAATAGCAAAAACATGATACCAACCATGCTGCCCATCAAAAGAGTATTGGATTTTTAAAAATGTGGTACATATATATGATGGAATATTATACAGCCATTAGGAAGAACAAAATTATGAACTTTGCAGCAACTTAGATGTACTTAGAGTCTATAATACTGAGTGATCTATCACAGAAACAAAGAACTGAATACCACATGTTCCCACTCATAAACAGACTTTAAAAATTTTCCATAAAACTATAAGAAAGGGATTGGCAATAGTGGGAAACTGCCAGGGGAGGGGAGGGATGGGGTGGGATTGCAGGTAGTGGGAAACTGCCACGGGAAGTGGGGGGAACACTTCATCAACAAGGGTACCTGTATAATGAACATTTGTATACCTAACCCACATCTTTAAACATTTGTATACCTATCCCACATCTTTAAAATTATACTAAAAAAAAAAAAAAGATTGAGAATGGAAAGTCACTACTAACTAATGAGATTTGCAGTGGGGTATTGAAAATGTTCTGGGCCAGGTGCAGTGTCTCATACCTATAATCCCAGCACTTTGGGAGGCTGAGGTGAGAGAATTGCCTGAGCCCATAGGTTTGAGACCACCATGATCAACTTAGCAAGACCTCATCTCTACAATAAATTTTTTAAAAATCAACCAGTTATGATGGCGCATGCATGTAGTTCTGCCTACATGGAAGATTGAGGTGGAAGGATTGCCTGAGCCCAGCAGTTCAAGGTTGAGGTGGCTGTGAGTGTGCCACTGCACTCCAACCTGAGTGACAGTGAGATTCTGTCTCAAAAAAAAAATTTTTTTAAGAAAATATTCTGAATTATGCAATGGTGATTACTGTTCAGTTCTGTAAATATATTAAAAACAATGGAATTGTGCAGTTTAAAAGAGAAAAGTTTATAATATATTAATTATATCTCAATAAATACTATTTTAAATGTTTAAAAAAATAAGATAAAATAAAATATGAGGGAGTACCCTGGAAAAAACAGAATCATATATTGGAAGGCAGGCCCCTTGTAGTACAGGCTTCCCATTGTAGTACAGGAACCCACATCAGTATACAAACCAGTGTTGTTGTGAGAGGCTGTGTTCAACTTTAGTTTTTGAGTGTTTTTGTTTCTTGTTTTTTGTTTTTTGAGATTCTTTCAACATGTTTGCCCATTTCATGATGGGTGATATACAAGTGCACCTGCCCACACCATGGTGAGTATTCAGCAATTTTTGACCAAACACGGCATGTCTCCCATGCCCCACCCTCCCTATTCACCCAATCTCGCCCTGAGTTACTCTTTTTGTTTCCTCAGATGAAAAAAGTCCTCAAAATGAAGTGCTTTGCTGATGTGGGAGAGGTGCAACCAAACATAGCATTAAAATGGACAAGTTTGAGCCGGGCTCGGTGGCTCAGCCTGTAATCCCACGCCTTTGGGAGGCTGAGGTGAGTGGATTGCCTGAGCCCGCGGGTTCGAGACCCGCCTGAGCAGCGAGACCTCATCTCTACAATAAATCAAAAAATCAGCTGGGCTATGGTAGTGCCTGCCTGTAATTCCGGCTGCTTGGAAGGCTGAGGCGGAAGGATCGCCGGAGCCTAGCGGGTCGAGGCTGCAGTGGCCGGGAGTGGCCACTGCACTCCAGTCTGGGTGACAGAGTGAGACTCCAACTCAAAAAAAAAAAAAAAAAAATGGACAAGTTCAAAAACTGCTTTGAGCCGTGGAAAAAGCATCTTGATAGGTATATTGCATCAAACTGAAAGTACTTTGAAGGTGACTGATGTTTAAACATGTAAGAATAAATACACATTTTTTATAAACACATTTCAGGTTTTCTTGGATGCTTCCTCATAAGAACTTCAACACCACTGAATATATTCATCTTTTCCTTTATAGTTAATGCTTTGTATGTGTTATGAAGTAAATTCCTGTCCTGAGGTCTTGAAAATAGTCTTTCGTGTTATCTTCTGAAATTTTTATAGTTACCTATTTCACAGTTAGGTCTTGATTCTACCCAACATTTATTTCTGTCTATGAAGTTAAGGTGAATTTTCCAACTTTTTCAATATCAATACTCAATTGTCACCTCCACCCAAAATCCTTTCACACACTTTTGCAATGCTATCTCCAACACAGAGCACTACTCATCCATGTGTTTGCATGCCAAATTCTGGGCGTCTATTTTTTTCTTTTGTCTGTTTTGTCTATTTCTATTTTAAGACCACACTGCCTTAGTTACTATAGCTCATAGCTTCATGTTAGGAATTTATATCTGGAAAAGCAGAGGTTATCATATTATTTTCTTTTTAAAACAATTTGATTATTCTTTTTTGCATTTTCAGATATATTTTTGGTAATCTCACAACACACTCTGGAACTGTTTATGTTTATAATATTAGCATAATAGGGAGGGTGGGGCATGGGAGATATGCCGTTTGGGGCCCAAAATTTCTGAACACTCAGTGTGGTGTGGGCAGGTGCACTCATAAATTACCCATCATGAAATGGGCAAATGTATTGAAAAAATTGTTTATAATATTAACTCTATAAATCAATCAGAAGAGTGCTACCATCTTTACAACACTGTGTTTCCCAACTCATAAGAATGCTGTCTCTCTCCAATTGTTTAGTATCTAGTACGGCTTTAAAAATTTTCCATGGAGATAATGAACATCTTGTTCTATTTGTTCCTAAGAATTTCATAACTGTTTGCTACTATTACATGGAAACAATATAATTTTTGAATCTGGAAAACTTGCTAAAAAATGTTTAGTTTTAATAATTTGCCTATAAAAGACCTTAGGATTTTCTATGTTATAATAACAAAATTTTCAATAATGACAGTTTTGAGCCTTTCTTTCAATTGTTAGGCCTAACATTGTACTGGTACTGAAATGATAGTAGACATTGTTGTCTTCTTGTTGATCTTTAAAAAACACATGCTTAATGTTTCACCATTAAATATGTTGTGGTTATGGTTCTATTTTTGTATAAAACTTCTCATCTATGGTTTATTTAGGTTCAACAAAACATTCAGTCTTAAAAATTATACTAGGCCGTCCTTATGCCTACCCAGAAGGTATGGACAAACATTACAGGTTGCCTGGTGACTATCCTCTGCAGAAGTAAATCTTGCAGCAATCTCTCTAGTAGTTCCCACAGCCACATAGGAGCTTCCATGTGGTGTTAAGTCAGTCTGCTGGTTCACAGAAGGCACAGGAACTTGGCAGTTTTCACCTAGATTTCAGAGGATATATGAAAAAGGCTGGATTAAGGTAGAAGGCTGTCACAGGGGCAGAGACTTCACAGAGAGCCTCTACTAGGGCAGTACCAAGAAGAAATGTGAAGTTGGAGCTCCTAAATAGATTCTCCACTGGGGCACTGCCTACCTAGTGTTGCTGTGGGAAATGTACCACTTCCCTCCAGATGCCAAAATGGTAGATCTATTGGCAGAGTGCACTCTCAGCCTGGGAACTGAAGCATTCAGTTCCACCCCATGAGAGCAACCACATGGGCTGTGTCCAGAAAAGTTACAGAGCAAAGCTGCCCAAGGCCTTGGGGACCCACTCCTTATACCAGTGTGCCCAGGATGCACTGCATGGATTTAAGAAAGATCGTTTTGGAACTTTCAGATTTAATGTCTTCCTTTCTGGGTTTCAGACTTGCATGGGGTCTATTTTCCTTGCTTTAGGCCAATTTTTTTCTTTTTGGAATGTTTACCCAATCCCTGTATTGCCACTGTGTGTTGGAAGTAAATAACTTGTTCTTGTTTTACAGGCTCATAGGTGGAAGTGACTTGTCTTGAGTCTCAGATGAGAGTTTGGACTTTTCAGTTGATGCTGAAATGAGTTAAGACTTCAGAAAATCACTGGAAGGGTGTGATTGTGCTACAGGCTAACAAGGTTCTTATGCCTGCTTCCCAGGGAAAAAAACAACAACAATACACTAACCGCAGTTGGTGCCATAGAGAAAGAGTTAAATATTGCAAAGCAGCTGAGAAAGGTGGATGGGAAGTATTTCTCAAATGCATCTCCTTAAGAGTCTTGCTAGTGTTTTTAAAGGAATAATTTGGTGGGCAGGGTCTAAGAGGTGAGTGCTGCTGACTGGTTGAGGATAAAGTTATGGGGAGTGCTGAAATATCTTCATGATGCAGAGTCCATTTCTGGGAGATGGTTACAGAATGTGGAGCCAACTCCTTGATATGAATTCAGGTCCAGGTTGGATTTTAGGTCCATCAGAATGCAAAGTTTGAAAAACATCTCAAATAACATTCTTAGGTTTTGCAACTGATGCTATCTATAAAGCAAATTCCACAACCATTCGTTACTGACCCCTGGGCAATAAACCATTATAGAGGTAGTTTTAGGAGGAATGTATGCAGGATTTACAATTTTACTTCTCCCTCCAACTACAGATGTCATAGTTTACATCTTTTTATACTGTGTATCTGTTAAAATGTTATTGTAGCTATGGTTGTTTTTAATAAGTTTATCTTTTAACCTTTATACTAGAGTAATAAGTGATTTATATACCACCACTGCAGTATAAGCATATTCTGAATTTGAGTTCATATTTGCCTTTACTAGTGAGTTTTATACTTTCATATGTTTTTATGTCACTAATTATTATTTTGTCTTAGCTTGAAGAACTCCTTTAGCATTCTTGCAAGGCAGGTCCAGTGTTAATGAATTCCCTCGCCTTTTGTCTGTCAAAGTGTTTATCTGTCCTTCACTTCTGAATAACAGCTTTGGCAGGTAAAGTATTCTTTGTTGTCAGTCTGGTTTTTTTTTTTTTCAGTCCTTTGGATATTTATCCCACTCTCTCCTGGCCTGCAAAGTTTCTGCTAGTAAATCCTCTGATATTTTTATGGGGTTCCCTTTTATGTAATGAGCCTCTTTTCTCTTTCTGCTTTCAAAATTCTTTGTCTTTGATGTTTAACAGTTGATTATAATGTGTCTTGGTAAAGTCTTCTTTGTGTTAAACCCATTTGGAAATTTTGAGCTTCATAGACCTGAATGTCCATGTCTTTCCCCAAATTTGAGGAGCTTTCAGCCATAATTTCTTTTAATAAGATTTCTGCCCTTTTCTCTATCATTTGTGATGGAGATGACCCTGAAACAAACTTCTGTAATGTGATAGTTTGCTCTCTTGATGCTGTCCCATATATTCTAAAAGCTTTCTTTACTTCTTTTTATTTATTTTTCTCCTCTGACTGGATAATTTCAAATGACCCACCTTTGAGTTTGCTGATTCTGAAATAAGGACCAAGCACTTAATTCACAGACACCAACACCAAAAGTACAAGTTATAAAAAGGAGAGGTTTTATTTAGTCAAGAGCCGGGCCGGCAGCCACTTGCCTGTTGGACATGACAGTCCCACAGCAAGGGGCCTCATTAGCTGTAGGGGCTTGCTTAAGAAAGGCTAAACCACATTGGGACTTTCCAAGTGGGCTAAACCACAACATCCTGGAGGCCTAGGTACCTTTCAAGCAATGCAAGTGTGGTTCACAGAAGCGAAAAAAACGCTGTTAAGACAATTTAACCTAGCCAGCAAGTGCTGTTGCCAGTTTCCAGGAAGGGAACTTTTTTTTAACTGTGCAAAGGCTGAGTACATGTTTAGCTTAATTTTTGACTTTGTGGATTTTTTTAAGTCCCCTTTCACATTCCCCCCTTTCAGTTGTTCCTGGAGTCAAATCATTGACTCTTTATATAGGGGATTATATTGAGTTCTGAGGACCATTAATTTTATTGATGACACACTATTTTTAACATAACCAAGGAGGCTTATGTATGGGTGTCGGTTTTTCCAAGGAACAATAGTTTCGCACCCCCATGCAGCACAGTGGTATTGTCCTGCTTTGTGGCAACGGGCTGGTCCTGATGCCGGGCAAGCATAAAAACCAACAGATTTAAGTCCTTTTTCATAAGCTAGGGTGCCGCATTCATCAGTGTGTGTGCCCCTGAGGGTTAGACCTGGCATAATTTACAAAGGTCAAAATGAAAGACAGGCTGCCCGCTTCCTCTGTAGGTGGCAATTATGATCCCAGTGATGGTATTTCTCAGTTCCCAGGAATAGTTCACTGGAGTATAGGGATTACGTGGGTTAGGCCAATAGGCCTCTTGCTGGGGAAAGTATGCAAGGAATATGATTAAGATACCAGGCCCACAAAAGTCTTATCTTTAGAAGATCTTCTCCAGTAGCTGGTTTGATGACTTTCCATGTTTCCAGGGCGCAGTGGTGACTGCCTTTACTTGTGAATGATGAATCCAGGGGCGGACACCACTGACTTTGATGGCCGTAGGAGTAGTAAGGATCACTATGTGGGGCCCTTTCCGCCTTGGGGTGAGAGCCTCAGCTTTGTGCCGTTTTATCCAGACCTGGTCACCAGGCTGGAATGGGTGTGGATGTTCCGGAACCGGTTTCCGGAAGGCTGCCTGCACAGTCTCAGTGATAGTTTGCTGAATGCTTTGAAGAGCCTGCAGTGACTGAAGCAAATTATGGTTAGACAGTTCTAGTGCTTTTTCCAGTCCAATTTTTGGAAGTAACGGCGGGAGACGTCCAAACAGAATTTCAAAGGGGGTTAGACCCTTGATGTAGGGAGTACACCTGGCCCTTAAGAGGACATAGGGAGGGAGTGTTACACAACTTTTGCTGGTCTCCAGGGTTAATTTGGTTAAGATCTCTTTAAGCGTCCAATTCATTCTTTCTACCTGTCCTGAGCTCTGGGGATGATAAGCACAATGTAAGTTCCAATTTATCCCCAAGGTTTTTGCAATACCTTCAGTCAGTTTAGAAATAAATGCTGGCCCATTATCTGTGCCTATTGAGATAAGTAGACCATATCTTGGTATGATGTCATTTAAGAGTTTTTTGACTGTTACAGAAGCAGTTTCAATTTTTGTAGGAAATGCCTCAACCCATTCCGAGAAGGTGTTTACCAAGACCAATAGTTATTTATATCCATATTGCCCAGGTTTGACTTCTGTAAAGTCTATTTCCCAATGTCTCCCGGGGGTTAGTCCCCTATCTTGGCACCCTTGGGTGGATACACTGACCTTAGCATTATTAGTCTTCTGGCATGACACGCAGCCTTGAATGAGCTCCTGGGTGAGCTGGTCCAGATGAGGGAGATAGAATTCTTTTCTCACAAGTTCAGTTAGTTTTGTCCTTCTCAAATGAGTACTTTCATGGAGCTGCCTCAGGATTTGTTGTCCCAGGACTCGAGGGAGGAAGGTTCTGCCGTCCTGAAGTTGAAGCCATCCATCTGGGTTTGAGGTTGACTGCAATTTTTGTGCAGCGAGGAGGTCTTCTTCTGTATATTTTGGTGGCTCACATAGAACTGGAGGAGGCAGCACCAGCAGGCAGGTGGTTCAGCGGTAGACAGCTTCTCTGGTGGCTTGATCTGCTTTTCTATTTCCTATTGCCTCTTTTGAGTTTCCTTTTTGGTGGCCTGGGCAATGGATGATGGTGACTTCTTTGGGGACCCATATGGCTGCCAGGAGGTCTAAGACCTCCACTTTATTTTTTATAGTTTCCCCTCTGTGGTGAGCAATTCCCGCTCCCTGTAAATTATCCCATGAATGTGTGCAGTTGCAAACGCGTACCTGCTGTCAGTGTAGATGTTGACAACTCTTCCTTCACCTGCTTTCAGGGCCTCAGTTAGGGCAATCAGTTCTGCTTTTTGGGCCAATGTTCCCTGTGGAAGAGGCTTAGCCCTTATAGTTCCCTATAGAGTGACCATTGCTGCCCCTGCATACCTTACTCCATTCTGGATGAAACTGCTGCCATCCGAGAAAAGCGTCAGGTTGGGGTTTGTTCTCAGGACATCGGTTAGGTCCCAGCACAGCTTCTGGAACTCAGTTGTTTCATAACAACAATGCAGTGGCCCTGTGGGACTTTTTTCCAGTAGTAAAGTTGTGGGGTTCAAGCTGGGGGTATGCTGGAACTTGATGAGGGGTTGATCTAAAAGCAGCACTTGATAATGCATTATTCAGGCATTCAACATCCATCTGTCAAGGGCCCCTCAGAGTAAAGACTCCACTGCATGCATGGCCATGACAGTCAGATTCTGCCCCAATGTTAGTTTATCTGAGTCCTTTACTAACATGGCAATGGCTGCTATAACTCACAGGCAGGATAGCCAGCCCAAGGCTACCAGGTCCACTTTTTCTGACAGGGAGGCGACTGGCCTGTTCCATGGGCTGAGCTTTTGGGTTAGGACCCCCTGGGCAATGCCTTGTCTTTCATCCACATAAAGGTGGAAAGGTTTTTCAATAACTGGCAAGGCCAGGGCCGGAGCTAAGACCAGGGTGTTTTTAAGGACTTGGAAAGCTTTGTCCCCCTCTGGTGTCCATTTAAAATTATTTCCTTGGCAGTATCCTACAGCTCCCAAGAATTCCCGGACCTGCCTTTTGCTTCCTGGGGCTGGGATGTCTGCTATAGCCTGAATGCGCTGGGCAATCAGGGATCTTTTACCTCCCTCAAGGTAATATTCAAGGTATGTGGCTACAGTCATACAGAGCTGAGCCTTTTTTGCTGACACCCTATACCCCAGAGTCTGAAGTTCTTTAAGCAGGTGCCTGGTGGCATGCAGGCACTCACCTTCCGATTTGGCTGCAATTAACAGATCATCTACATACTGTAGCAGAGTCACTTCAGGGTGCTGTTGCCAGAAATCTCTAAGGTCTTGGTGGAAAGCTTCATCAAACAGCATGGGAGAGTTTTTAAATCCTTGTGGGAGTCATGTCCAGGTTAACTGGCCATTTTCCCCCTTTTCAGGATCTGTCTATTCAAAAGCAAACAAGTATTGGCTCTGCTCAGCCAATGGGATACTGAAGAAGGCATCCTTAAAGTCCAGGACAGTGTATACCTGCCTCTCTGGAGTTAACCCACTGAGGATGTTATATGGGTTGGGGACTGTGGGATGGATATCCTCCACTGGCCTGTTGACCTCCCTGAGGTCCTGGATAGGGTGGTAGTGTCCTGTGCCCACCTTTTTGATAGGAAGAAGTGGGGTGCTCCAGGATGAGTGGCACGGCACTAGGATTTTAGCTTCCCGGAGATGCTGGATGTGGACTGCTATGCCTTTTCGGGCCTCTGGGGATATAGGGTACTGTTTTACCATAATGGGCATTGCCTGACTTTTGAGATGTACAACAACTGGTGGTTGATGAGATGCCAGCCCAGGGGAGCTTAATTCGGCCCAGACTTGGGGAAACTCAGTCTGCAGCTGGGCCAGCAGTATGGCATTTGAAGAGTCAAGAGGGACCCCACCTTCTGTTAACACATATCACTTACTTAGGGAAACAGTAACAAGAATTTTTGATGCCCCAGGTGGGTTTAGGCTTACTGCTGCCGTGGTTTCTTCAAAACCTATGTGGACCTTTTAAGCTTGTGTAAGAGGTCATGTCCCAGGAGCAGGTATGGGCAGTCTGGCATTACTAGGAATGAGTGAGTTACTTCCCCTTTTCCCAAATGTATTGTTCTTTCAATGGTCCAGGGGCATAACTGAGTCCTGATTGCCCCCTGGACCAAGGAATGCTTATTCTGAAGCAGGCCGTTGTACTTTTGGAGGATTGAATATTCAACCCCGTGTCCACTAAGAAGTGGACAGGGCTTCCCCCCACCATAAGTTTCACCCTGGGATCTGGGGGGGATTGACAGAGCCCCTGCTCCATCAGTCAGTTTGTAATTGAAGCACAGGAGTAGATTTCGGTGGGCACCCCCCCAGAGGGCACTCTTGTGGTCAGGGTGGCCTGTCTGGGCAGTCTTTTACCCAGTGCCCAATTTTTTACAGTGGGTGCATTGATTTTTTTGGTTTGTTGGTCTTCAAGCTAGTCCCTGCTATTATAGACCTTCTGGGCTACCTCAGTTAATTCTGATAAACTTTTCCCTTCAAATCCTTCAATTTGCTGCAATTTCTTTCATATCAGGGGCTGGGTGGGAGACAAAGGCTATAACTAAAGCCCTCTGATTTTCTGGAGCCTCTGGGTCTATGGGAGTATACGTCCGATAGGCCTCCATAAGGTGTTCCAGAAAAGCCATGGGAGATTCCTGTGGGTCCTGAGTTACCTCACTTACTTTAGGCAAATTTGTGGGCCACCTGGCAGTAGCCTGGAGACCCCCCATTAGAGTCCAGTGATAGGTGGTGAGACACTCTCTACTGTGATTGGTGTTCGGGTTCCAATTAGGCCTCTCAGTGGGGAAGATACAGTTCACATGGTCCTGCTCTGCCAGTCTGCCATCCGGTCCCAGGACCAATTTCCTTGCTTCCTGATGAATTCATTCTCTTTCCTCCATAGTAAAAAAGGCTTGGAGGAGTTGTTGGCAGTCACCCCAAGTGGGCTGGTGGGTGAAGAAAATAGTTACTAAAAGGACTATGAGGCTCTGAGGTTTTTCAGAGAACGTCAGATTTTGGTGCTTCCAATTGTAAGGATCACCAGTAGAGAAAGGGACATAAACCATAAAGTACTGGCCTCCCGAACCTCCCACCTCTAGTCCCAGGGCCTGTCTCAGGGGGAGGACTGTGGAATTTTGTGGTTCTGAGTTCCCCAAAGATGAGTCAGGGCTAGTCTGTTTATCAGGGGCAGTTGGGCCCTTGGGAGATGCATGGGGAAGAGGGGGATAAAGGGGCTGATACAAGGACCCACTCCTGGTGAGTGATGGGCTGAGAACCTTGGGGGCCCTCCGCTCCCACTCAGATATAGAGCAGGGCGGGGGAATTTCATCATCCTCTGGTGGGCTCTGGAGGACTGGAGGTTTGGCTTTTGGAGTTTCCTGTAGGGCTAAAACATGAGAAGAATTAGCTCTCTTTTTGACTTTCTTTATCCATGATGGCTGCTGCATTACCAGGAGGTACAAGGCAGTGATGTATGGAATCTGGTCCAGGTGGCAGTGATAGACAAACTGTCAGACCTTCCTCACTATGGGTTGAAGGTCCCCTCTGGTGGCCAGCTGTAATTAGGAAATGTGGGCCATTTGAGGGAACAAAGGTGGTTAGGTTTCCTTGGTTTACCTGATAACCTGACTGCTGTGCCACTGCTCCTTGGAAATCCTTGAGGTGGTGCAAAACCAGTTGCAGAGGGGTGTCAGGCTTAGAGCACTGCTGCCCCATAATGTAGATAGCAATGACAGACACAACAGTGACTAACACTGAACAAATAAAGACAATAACACAAACTGAACAGACAGACCTAACTGCCCAAGGGCAAGACCAGAGGGCCCAGTGATGTCTCACTGGGACCTCAGACCCAGGAATTAGCGCTGCATCTAGCTTTCCTACAGGTCCAAC
The DNA here is from genome assembly GCA_027257055.1 of Cephalopachus bancanus. Taxonomy (NCBI): domain Eukaryota; kingdom Metazoa; phylum Chordata; class Mammalia; order Primates; family Tarsiidae; genus Cephalopachus; species Cephalopachus bancanus. The sequence goes on along the minus strand of JAPVLO010000292.1, from coordinate 594,773 downwards.
CAAAAGTGCGCACAAACAAAACAGGAACTTGACTCACCTCTCAGAGGGCTCTGGGGACGTTGTGAGTCTGCCAGAGATGACAATCAGCCGTTTGTGAGTCCACAGACTCGCCAGGCCTGATGAACACTGAGGTTTGCGGGTATGCAGACCCACAAGGTCAGCTGGTGATTGGGGCTGGGGATTAAGCTTTTGGATATCCCGGACGAGCCCCCAAATGAAATAGGGACTGAGCACTTAATTCACAAACACCAACACCAAAAGTACAAGTCATAAAAAGGAGAGGTTTTTTTCATCAAGAGCCGGCTGGCAGCCACTTGCCTGTTGGACATGACAGTCCCACAGCAAGGGGCCTCATTAGCTGTAGGGGGTTGCTTAAGAAAGGCTAAACCACATTGGGACTTTCCAAGTGGGCTAAACTGCAACATCCTGGAGGCCTAGGTACCTTTCAAGCAATGCAAGTGTGGTTCACAGAAGTGAAAAAAAGACTGTTAAACAGTTTAACCTAGCCAGCAAGTGCTATTGCCAGTTTCCAGGAAGGGAACTTTTTTTTTAACTGTGCAAAGGCTGAGTACACATTTAGTTTAATTTTTGACATTGTAGATGTTTTTTAAGCCCCCTTTCACAATTCTTTCTTCAGGATGATCAAATCTGCTGTTAACTTTCCCTACTGCATTTTTTTAGTTCACTCGTATTCTTTAGCTCCTAAATTTCTGGGTTATTTTTAATCTCTTTGTTGAACTTTTCCATTTCTTCTTGTGTTGCTTTCTTGATTTTACTAAATTGTTTTTTTGTGTTCTCTCATTGCTCACTGAGCTACTTTAGAACAATTATCTTGAATTATTTGTCAGGCAATTTGTGGATCTCCATTTCTTTGGGGTTGATTACTGTAAATCTATTATTTTTTCTTTGGTGGTGTCATGTTTTCCTGATTCCTTACAATTTTTTTAGCTTTGTATAGTTGCATAGTTGTCTGCACATAGTTGGCTATCTGAAGAAGCAGTCATTCCTTCCTTATTTATGAAGAGGTTTCGGTAATGAATGACCTTCACCTGCAAATGTGTGTGTATGTGAGAGGGAGCACACATGTGTGTGTTGTAACACCAGTTCTACTGGCATGGGACACCCATTGTGGGGGTATGTGGCAGTTCTGGATCCATAGTGGAATGATGTCTTGTTGGCTCAGGCAACTGCATGGTCCTTGGCAGTGAAAGCTTTTGGAAGGGTCTGGAGTGGAAGCAAGGGCTACTGCAGTTCTCAATGGCATCTCCATGTCCTGTGGTGAGGAACTGACAGGTGGCAATGGGGGCTTGTGCCTGTAGTTTGCATGCCCTTAGATGTAGGTTCTGCATTCAGGGACATGTAGGCACACACATAGTAGCAAGACTGAGGCCAGTGGCAGAGGCTGGGGACAACTGTGGGTACACAGGCAACGGTAAGGCTAGCAGAGTATGCATGCATTGCCTGGATTCCAGAGCTGTCAGTATGCACATGCATAACTGCAAGATTCAGCAAGGTCGTGAGCACAGAAATAACTGGCAGTGGTGTCTGGGTCTGGCAGCACACATGCATGCAATTGCAGAGGCCAGCTGTAGGTGTCTGCATGGTAGTCATGTATGGTAGCATGGATCAAGGTTGGCTGTGTGTGTGCAAAAAGGCTGCAGGGTCAGCCACTGGCACACACGTGGTTGTGGGAGTCAGGGCCAGCAGCATGGGTGTGGGCCATTTGAAAATGTATGCATGGTGGCCATGCTCAGTCTCAGGACCAGAGTGCCCACAATGGTGCCATCTGGGGAGGTGCTGATGGGCAGGTAGTGGGTGGCATTTCAGGCACTGGAGTTTGTGAGGCAAAAAGCTTTAGGATCCCCTGTGATGAAAGCTATAGGGGGGTTTATGGCAGCTGTGCTGGCTATTGGTTTCCTCAGCAGCAAAGGCTGCTGGAGTTCTTTGCAGAGCAGGCTTCTTGGAGTTTGTGATGATAAACACAGCAGAGTCCTCAGTGGTAAAAGCTGTCAGGTGCAGGGTCCATGACAGCGATGAGAAATATTGAGGTCCTCACTGGTGAAAGCTGCTAGGGTCTGCTGCAGAGTAGACCAATGGCAACTTTGGTGGATCCCACTGCATAGCTGTTACGGATAGCTCCTTTCCTTCTCTTTTGTTCCTAGCTGTCTCCAGGAGTCTCAGCTATGCCAGTTTCCCTGGAAATCTGGAAGGGTTGAAACCACAGTGGGTCCTTCAGGTAGTGCCCCAAAAGCCTGGGAAAGTTGGTCATTCACATTGATTTTTGTTGTTTGCTTTTTTGTTTGTGTATTTTTCCTTCTGAAAAGAACTCACAGGCATAAGAGTTCCCTTTTGGCACTGAGTAGTACTGGCCTGAGGGAAATATAATACAGGAAAAATAAAACTGTTTTCTACTTTTTTTGTGCAATTATCTTTGTTATTGTTGTTGTTGTTGTTTTGCTCCACTATGTTGCTGTCATTTAACTGAACTCCCACGTTTTCACAGAGATATTTTCATTTATGGATAATTTATTTTTGTGGGTGACAAAGACTGATATCTCCTACCCTGCTATCATGGTGATGTCACTCCTGAAAGTAATTTTGCAATGTTGATGTAATCTGAAATTTTTGTTGTTGTTGACCTGTTTTGTGTAACTTTAAAGAAATCTGTATGAGGGGAACCCCCCTAAAAAACAATTTGTTTATTAAAAATTGTGTATTTATTCTTACGTATTTAAACTTAAGTCACCTTCAAAGTAATCTTTGTTTAATGCAATATTCCTACTAAGAGTTTTTTTGCTACTCAAAACAGTTTTTGAACTCATCAATTGTGATGCCTTTTAGTGTTGCTGCCATTTTTTTGTTTTACCTCTTCCACATGAGCAAAACATTTCCCTTTGAGGACTTTTTTCATCCAGAGAAACAAAAAAAGAGTCACTTGGGGTGAGATCAAGCAACTAGTGAGGGTGGGGCACGAAGGTCATGCCATTTTTGGTAAAAACAGCTAAACACTCAGTGGGGTGTGGGCAGATGTGTTTGTAAATCACCCACCATGAAACGGGCAAATGTGTTCAAACAATTTTTTTTAAAAAATGTACTGAAGACAAATGCAACCTCTCACAACAATACTAGCTGGTACACTGATGCTGATGGGTTCCTAGAACACTTACCTAGTAGGGGGAAGCCTATACTACAAGGGGCCTGCTCTCCAAAAATGATTCAAGGCTTTTTTGGGTCCCCCTTCTTATCTTTTTTCAAGCTTATAAGCATGTTTTTCTATAAAGGCTTTTACCTTGTAATCTTTTTAGTCTCTGTGAAATCAATATCGGTAGCTTGTGTCTTCTATCTTTTTTTAAATGATAACTTTTTCAATTCTATTTTGGCATTTCAAAGAACTAAATTATACCTTTTTTCTTCTTTCTTTCTTTTGAGTTGGTTTCTCTCTTTGTCACCCCAGGCTGGAGTGCAGTGGCACAATTACAGCTCACTGCAGTCTCAGCTTCCTGGACTCAGGCAATCCTTCTGCCTTAGGTTCCTCAGTAGCTGTGATTACAGGCATGTGCCACTATGCCTGATTAATTTTGTGTGTGTGTGGAGTCAAGGTCTTGCTATGTTTCCAATCCTCCTGCTTCAGCCTTCCAAAGTGCTGGAATTACAGGTGTGAGCCATCACACCCGACTAAATGATACCTTTTAAGTTGTCTCTATTTTTGTTTTTATTATTTCATTGGCCTCTGTTTTTATTTCCTTCATTTGGCTTTTGTTGTTGTTTAATTTGCTATTATCTATCTCTAGAGCTGAATAATTGGACATTGATTTTCACCCTTTCTTGCTTTCTAATGTTTTGTAGTAGGCAACATCTGACATGACTCCCAGTGATCTCCATCTCTTGGTATTCATGAGAGCATAACCTCCTCCCTTGAAGGTGAGCTTGACCTTGGCTTGCTTGTAATTAACAGAATGTGGCAAATATTATAGTTTGTCATATCCATAGATAGGACCAGAATATTGTAACTTTGTCTTACTAGTATTTTCTCTCTGTGTAATGCTCACATACTCTTTTATTTTATTTCTATATCTCTTATTATGGGTTTGGGTTTGTTTTGTTCTGTTTTTGTTTTGTTTTGATTTTAGCACTTTCTTACTCTGTGGCATGACAAGATGATCAAGGTTCATCTTGTATATTTCCTGGTCCTGTTCAAGAATCAGGCATTTCTCCAAGGAGCCTTGATTTATTTTGTTGGGTAATGGCATTAGAACTAATACATAATATCTGGGTGCAAGTATGCTCAAAGCTATGCTTTTTTATTTCTTTTATCACTGAATTATATCCCATTATATGGATGTACTAAAGTTTGCTTGCCTATACATCTATCCACGGATATCTTGGTTTCTTCCATTTTGGGGCAATTATGCATAAGACCAAAAACATTGATGTACAGGTCTTTGTGTGAACAATAGTTTTCATAACAGCTGGAAAAATACTTAGGAACCAGATTTCAGGATGGTAAGACTATTACATTTAACTCTAAGAAACTTCCAGCTGAGTCCAGTGGCTCACACCTATAATTCCAGTACTTTGGAAGGCCAAAATAAGAAGATTGTCTGATCCTAGGAGTTCAAGACAAGCCTGAGCAATATGGTGTGACTTCACCTCTACATTAAAAATAAAAATAAAATAAAATAAATAAAAATAAAATTAAATAAATAAATCTCAGCACCTTGGGAGACAGAGGCAAGAGGCTTGTCTGGGCCCAGGGGTTCAAGACTAGCCTTTGCAACTTTGTGAGACCTTGTCTCTACAATTAAAATAGGCACGCTACAATTAAAATAGCACGTGGTGCACGCTGTATTTCCAGCTACATGGAAGGCTGAGGTGGAAGGATTTTCTGAGCCCAGGAGGTCGAGGCTGTGGTGGCCATGAGTGTGCCACTGCATACCACCCTGGGTGACAGAATGAGACTCTGACTTTAAAAAAAAATTAATTAGGTATGGTGGTAGTGCACCTGGTTGAGAAATTGATGTTTTGCTTCTGGAATCTCTATCCTGTTCCATTGGTTTATATAACTGTTATTGCACCAATACCAGGTTGTTTTGATTATTGTAGTTTTATAATAAAGCTGCAAGTCTGGGAGTGTGATGCCTCCTGCTTTTTTTTTTTTTTTTTTAATGTTTTGGCTATTTGTGGACATTTATGTTTACATATGAATTCCCAGGTCTAGAGGAATGCAGATGGTAATTTAATGGGTATTGTGTTAAATCTGTAGACTGCCTTGCGTAGGATGGACATCTCAACAATATTGATTCTTCCAATCCATGAGCATGGAATATTTTTCTATTTGTTTGTGTCACCTTTGATTTCTTTGAGCAGTGACAAAGTTTTATAGTTTTACAGTTTTCATTGTAAAGGCCTTTCATGTCTCTGGTTAGAAAGATGCCAAGTATTTAATTGTTTTGTGGCTACTCTGAATGAGATTGTGTTTTTTATTTGGGTTTCTGTTTGTTTATTGTTGGTATGTAGGAATGCGATTGACTTTTGCACATCTATTTCATACCCTGAGACTTTGCCAAAGTCCTTTATCAGTACAAGGAGGTTTTTGACTGATTATCTTGGGTTTTCGAGGTATAGAATTATGTTATCAGAAAAGAGGGATAACTTAACTTCCTCTTTTCCTATTTGGATACCCCTGATTTCCTTCTCTTGTCTGATTGCTGTAGTTAGGACTTCCAATACCACATTGAACAGAAGAGGTGAGAGTAACCTTTGTCCACTTTTTAATGGGGTTGTCTTTTTTCCCCCTTTCAATTCGTTTGAGTTCCTTGTAGACCCTGGATGTCTACAAGGCCTTTTTCAGATGCAGAGTTTGCAGATATTTTTTTCCCTATTCAGCAGGCTGTCTCTTTACTCTCTTGATGGTTTATTTTGCTGTGCAGAAACTTTTCATTCTGATAAGGTCCCACCCGCCTATGTTATCTTTTGTTGCATTTGTTTTTGAGGACTTTGTCATGAATTCATTGCTCACTCTGATGTCCAGGAGGGTGCTCTTTATGCTTTCTTCTAAAAGTCTTATAATTTGGGGGATTACATTTAAGTCCTCAATCCATTTTGAGTTGATGTTTATATAGGGTGACAGGTAGGGCTCCAGCTTTATTCTTCTGCATGTAGCTAGTCAGTTTTCCCAGCACCATTTGCTAAATATGGTTTCCTTCCCCCAGTGTTTGTTTTTGATGGCTTGGTCAAAGATGAATTTGTCAAGGGTTTGTGTTTTTATTTCAGAATTCTCTGTCCCATTCCATTGTCTATATGCCTATTCCTGTACCAGTACTATCTTATTTTAGTTACTGTAGCCATGTAATAAAGTTGAAGTCTGGAAGTGTGATGCCTCCAGCTTTGTTCCTTTTGCTAAGGACCACTTTAGCTATTAGTGCTCTTTTTTGTTTCTATATGAATTTCAGTATTGTCGTCTCTAGGCCTGTAAAAAATGACGTTGGCAGTTTGATAGGGATTGCATTGAATTTAATGATTGTGTTGGGTAGAACAGACTTTTTTTTTTTTTTTTCGTTTTTTTTTTTTTGAGTTGGAGTCTCACTCGGTCACCCAGACTGGAGTGCAGTGGCCGCTCCCGGCCACCGCAGCCTCGACCTGCTGAGCTCCGGCGATCCTTCTGCCTCAGCCTTCCGAGTAGCCAGAATTACAGGCATGCGCTACCACGCCTGGCTGATTTTTTGATTTATTGTAGAGATGAGGTCTCGCCTGCCCAGGCGAGTCTCGAACCTGCAGGCTCAGGCAATCCACTCACCTCAGCCTCCCAAAGGTACAGGATTACAGGCTGAGCCACCGAGCCTGGCTAGAACGGACATCTTGACAAAATTGATTCTTCCAGTCCAGGAGCATGGAATGTTTTTTCATTTGTTTGTATCTCCTTTGATTTCTGTGAAGAGTGTTTTGTAGTTCTCATTGCAAAAGTGTTCAGTTCTTTGGTTAGTTGCATGCCAAGGTATTTTTTTTTTAGGCTATTGTGAATGGAATTCTGTTTTTTATTTGTTTCCATTTTGTTCTTAGCCGGCTTGTTGATGTATAGAAGTGCAACTGTCTTTTGCAGTTTGATTTTATATTCTGAGACTTCACTGGAGTCATTTATCAGTACAAGGAGCTTTTTGACACACTCTCTAGGATTGTTTATGTACAGAATCATATTGTCTGCAAAGAAGATACCTTAACTTCCTTTTTTCCTATTTGAATACCCCTGATTTCCTTCTCCTGCCTGATTGCTCTTGTTAAGATTTCCAGTAGTATGTTGAACAAGAGAGGTTAAGAGTGGGCATCCTTGTATTGTTCCAGTTCTTAGGGAGAATGCTTCCAGCTTCTGCCCATCAAGCATAATGTTGGCTGCAGATTTGTCATAGATGGCTCTTATTGTTTTGAAAAATGTTCCTTCAATGCCTAGGTGTTCAGGGTTTTTATAAAGAAGGGGTGCTGGATTTTATCAAATACATTTTCTGCATCTAATGGGATAATCATGTAGTTCTTGGTTTTACACCTGTTGATATTGCTGAATTACATTTATAGACTTGCGAATGTGGAATTAGTCCTGGAACCTGGGAATGAAGCCTGCCTGATCATGATCGATGATCTTTGAAATGTGGTGTTGAATGTGATTTACTAGAATCTTGTTAAGAAATTTTGCATCTATGTTCAACGGTAAAAATGGCCCATAATTCTTTTTTCCTTGTTGAGTCTTTGCCAGTTTGGGGTATCAGAATGATATCAGTTTCATAAAATGAGCTAGGAAGTATTCCTTCCTTCTTGATTGTCTGGAAGACTTTCTATAAGATTGGAATCAGCTCTTTCTTGTATGTCTTATAGAATTCAGCTGTGAAATTATCTGGCCCATGGCTTTTTCTTTTCTTTTTCCTTTTTTTTGGCTGGGAGGTTTCTTATAATTGAGTTAATTTTCTGAATTGTTATTGGTCTTTCAGGGTTTCAAATTTTTCCTGTTTCAAACTTGGGAGGTTGTGATGCCAGGAATTCCTCCATTTCCTCTAGATCTTTTAGTTTATTTTCATATACATGTTCATAGTAATCTCTGAGCATCTTTTGAACTTCTTCAGAGTCAGTTATGACATTACCTTTTGCATTTCTAATTGTGTTTATTTGGGCTATCTTCTCTTTTTTAGTCAATCTGGCCAGGTGTCTATCAACCTTATTTATTCTTTCAAAGAACCAGCTTTTTGTCTTATTGATTATTTCTATAATTTTTTTGTCTTCTATTCCCAGTTGTTGTGACTTTATCTTAGTAACTTGGATTTTTTTATTTTTATTTTTTATTTTATTTTATTTTATTTTGAGTTGAAGTCTCACTCTGTCACCCAGACTGGAGTGCAGTGGCCGCTCCCGGCCACCGCAGCCTCAACCTGCTGGGCTCCGGCAGTCCTTCTGCCTCAGCTTTCCAAGTGGCCAGAATTACAGGCAAGTGCTACCACACCCGGCTGATTTTTTGATTTATTGTAGAGATGAGGTCTTGCTGCCCAGGCGGGTCTCGAACCCGCGGGCTCAGGCAATCCACTCACCTCAGCCTCCCAAAGGCACGGGATTACAGGCTGAGCCACTGAGCCTGGCTATATTTTTATTTTTTACTGAAGTTAGTATTTAAGTGTTCTTGCTTTTCCAGCTCCTTTAGGTATGACTTTAGGCTGTTTACTTGCAATCCCTCTATTTTCTTAACATATGCATGCAATTCTATGAACGTCTTTGTTTTCACTTGTTTCCATAAATCTTTTATTTCTGTCTTGACTTATGTGTTGACCCAAAAGTCATTCAGCAGCAGGTTGTTTAGTTTTCATGTATTTGTATGTGCTGGGGGTTTTGCTGGTGAAATTTCTTTTTATTCCACTGTAATCTGAGAATATGCTTCATATTATTTCAATCTTTTGAAATTTGTTCATACTTGATTTATGCCACAGAATGTGATCAATCTTGGAGTATTTTCTGATGTGCTAATGAATAGAACGTATAATCTGTGGTTGTTGGGTGGTGTTCTGTAGCTATCTGTTAGGTTCAATTGGTCAACTGTTGAGTTAAGGTTCCAAATCTCCTCATTGATATTTGCCTCAATTATTAGTCTAGAGGTGTAAGCAGGGTATTGAAGTCTCTGACTATGATTGTATGAATATTTATGTCCTCTCTTAGTTTATGTAGCAATTGTTTGATAAATCCAGGTGCTCCTGTGTTGCTCACATATACATTTAGGATGGATATTTCTTGCTAGTGGATTGAGCCTTTTATCATTGTGGAGTGTCTTTCCATGTCCTTTTTAACTTTTATTGGTTTGAAGTCTGTTTGTCTGATATAAGTATAGCTACCTCTGCTCTTTTTTGTTTTCCATTTTCCTGGAAAATCTTTCTCCAGCACCTTACTTTGAGCCTATGGGTATCCTTTGCAGTGAGATGAGTTTCCTGGAGGCAGCAGAATGTTAGATCATGTTTCTTTATTCAGTTTGCCTATCTAGTGGTACGTCAGTCCATTCATGTGCAAATTAATTATGTGTCTTGGGGATGGTCTTCTCATGTAATATCCTTACAGGGTTCTCTGAATCTCTTCCAATTGGATAGTCACCTCTCTTGCAAGAGAGGGGACATTTTCTTGGATAACCTCTTGGAAAACTTGTGCCAGGGTGTTCTTGGTTTCCCCTTCTGTTTGGGGGATGCCAATCTAGAATAGATTTGGCCTCTTTACATAATCCCACACCTCATAGGCTTTGCTCATTCTTTTTGGGCCTTTTATCCTTGTTTTTGTCAGACTGGGATAATTCAATATTTTGAACTTCAAACCCTGAGATTCTTTCCTCTCCCTGGTTCATTCTGCTCCTTTATGCCATTATGCCTTTGAAATTCCAGGAAGGAATTCTTCATTTCCAGGATTTCAGATTGGACTTTTCTTATATTGTCCAGATTAACTTTATTTCCTGCACTGCTATTGTTGCCTAGATGATCTTTGCTTCCACCTCCCCATGTTTTCTCATAGTCATTTTTTGCCATCCATTGTCTGAATTTTGTGTCTGTCATCAGGAGCAGGACTTTCTGGATGGATTCTATTGTTTGGGAACTGAGAGGTGCTTTTGTAGGTGATGCCTCTTCAAGGCTTTGGAGATTACTGGTGCTTTTCACTGTTTCTGTTTGTTTGTTTGTTTGAATCATCTGTGAGGACCAACATTTCTCTTTTTATTATTTTTTGTTTTGTTTTGTTGTTTTGTAGTTAGATCTAGTCTAGCTGCTCAAGGGCCTTTTCTGCCATTCTAAGTGGTTCACACAGGGAAAGAGAGACAAGCAGCTACTTCAGCCCTGCCCCTCTTGCTAGGCAGTGCTCAGAACCCAATGTGACTTTCTGCTGCAGTTTTCCCATGGCAGGTCAGCCAGACTGCTTTCTGACCACCAGTTGTGAGCTCTCTGTGGGGATCAGGAGGGGATAGGCCCTCTGGCTGCTGCAGCAGCTCTGCGGGTGTGTCAGTGCCATTTGCAGCCCAGAAGTGCTCCTGCCAGGAAACCAAGCTGCCTGGTGTCCTTCATAACTCTCCCTCCCCTGCCAGAGGTCCCACTCAGAACTTATAATCTGTGGAGTCCCTACCATGGTGAGAACTGCCCTTGAGGCAGGTGAAGCTGGCAGGTGATCCTTCCTGTTCTGGGGACTGGCTGCTAGATGCTGCAGACAGGTGCCAAGTGAGTGCAGCTGGCGGGGAAACTTTCCCACCAACAAGCTGGCCACCAAACACTGCACGTGGGGAACATGTTCTCAGGGGTTGACTGATGGTAGATATTCCAAGCTCAAGTGGGTTCCTAGCTCCACATTGGCTCTGGCAGCATGCCAATGTGCCCTTATCAGGCCTCCTTTTGTATGGGACTAAAGACCCATGTGTGGCTGGGCTGAGAGGAACTGTCACAGACTATGTCAGGAGTATTCACCCCCTATTGCATACAAGGCAGGACTGCAAATACTACATGAGCCTGCTGCCTAGCAGGGATGGGGCCTTCTGGCTCCAAAGTTGGCCTCCCACTCTCTCCCTTCATTTTTTCCTATGTGTCCCAAGAGTCCTCTGTGGGATATTATGTTGGGAGCCAGCCTTGGAGGCCCACCTGATTGACAGGGTCCGGGTGGGCCAAAGACCCCGGGCTGCAGGGCGAGCCCAGGAAGCTGAGGCCCTTCTGTCTTTCACCTTTGCTGTTTGATACCGCCGAAGAATTCTGTGCAGTCGTGGAAGAAGACATGGCATGTTTATGTGAAGTACTCACAGCTAACCTGGAAATATCATGGTTTATTTTTCCATTTTCCCACTATGCCACTTGGCCTTTTCTAACATATGCAAGGGTTAAACTCTGAAGCACATCAAGAATGCTTTCTTTCACTTGGTTATAAGTTACTAGATATTGCTTAAGTAATAAATGATATAAGTATATCCACTCCTTATTTGATTTAGGATTATGCAGTTTAGTGTTTAGACATAAGGATTTTTAGAAGCACAAGTTTATAGTAGTTCATTATGAATTCATTATAAGTTCTAACACTTATCTAGGAGTTGTGTAGGTGATTTATAATACTGTTTTCATTAACTTAGGATAAAGATTAATGTTAAGGTTTTTACTTAATTCTATAGTTAAAACTCTAAGTTAACATTTATAGAGTAGGTTTTCACTGAACTCAGAATATAATAATCAGACACTTTTATGACAGATCAGCTAAAACAGAAAGTAACCTTGAGGGGCCTGGGAAACATTACTAAAAGCTTCTTTTGAGTTCTCTTTAGAAACAAGCACTGCAAGATAAGAGAAAAGTAACGAGGACATCTGGACAAGGGAGGCGATCACAGAACTCTGAAGGACATGAGAACCTAAGATGAGAATATTCCTGACACATAAAGAAATATACACTTAAAGAAACTTTCTTGAAACATTTGTAATTTGGGACATTGGACTGAGAGTGTCATTGTTGGCTTTATGAATAAGATGTAGTCTGAAGGCCTATGGGAATCTTGGTTTGTTCGCTACTAAGACCACTAGCTGGTAACTTTTAAAAGATATGTATGTGAAAGAATTTTCTTTGTCTTGCCCCTTCACAAATGGTATAAAAGCTCTGTATTAACTAGCATTAAATTGTCATCTGTTCAAGAAGCAGGTGTCCGGTATATGATCTTCGTCCATCGCCTATCCATCTCTCCTTCAACACTTCCCACGACCGTCGCGGGGTGGGCCCCCACGATATATGATGCATCTGCCATCTAAGTTTGCTGAAGCTGCTCAGGGTTACCAGCAGCTGGGTTGGTCTTCCTTGTTCTGCTCTGCAAGAAAGGTGCCAGTCAGCTACTCCCAGGTGCCATCTTGGATGAAGCTCCTAATTAGAGAAGTTCTATAATATTTTTTATATTGACCTGTGATCACCTGTGACTTAGCTTTTGTCAAGGTCTGTCTAGGTTTATCTGTTTGTATTTTGTTTTGGATATGAATATTCAATTGCTCCAATATCATTCATTGAAAAGGCTATCCTTTCTCCAATGAATTGCCTTTGCTCCTTTGCCAAAGATCAGTTCACTATAATTGTGTGAGTCGACTTCTAGACTCTTTAGTCTATTCTCTTCATCTATGTGCCTATTCTTTACCAATATTGACTGTCTTCATTACTGTTTCTTTATAGTGTATCTTGGATTTAGTAGTGAGTCCTCCCACTTTGTTCTTCATCACTATTGTGTTGGCAAACCTCTGTAAAGTATTGTGTATAGTACACTCATCAGACTGGGTGCAGCAGCTCATGCCTGTAGTCCCAAGCCTTTAGGAGGTGGAGGGAGGAGGATCACTTGAGGCCAGGAGCTCAAGATCAGCCTGAGCAGCAAAATAAAACTTCATTTCTACAAAAAGTAGAAAAATTAGCCAGGTATGATGGCATGCACCTATAGTCTCAGCTACTTGGGAGGCTAAGGCAGGAGGATTAGTTGAGTCAAGGAGTTTGAGGTTGCAGTGAGGTGTGATTGTACCACTGCACTCCAGTCTGGGTGACAGAGTGAAACCTTGTCTCTAGGGGAAAAAATACAGTAAATTTGTCAACATCTAAAAAGTAGCTTACTGAAATTTCTATTGGGATTTCACTTTAGATCAAATTGGAAAGAACTGATATTGTAACAATACAGTTTATGAACACAGATCACTCAATTTGTTCTAATCTTTCAATTTTTTCATCAGAGTTTTATGGTTTTACACATGTACACCCTATATAAACATTTTGTTAAACTTATACTTAAATATTTTATTTTTATTGTTAGTATAGACTTTCTTTTTTTTTTTTTTTTTTTTACTATTTCAAATTCCAGTGGTTAATTGCTGGCATAAAGAAAACCAACTGAATTTTCTATATCAACCGTTTATTCTGCAACATTATTGTAGTCAATACTTGCAGATTTTTGTTGATTCTTTGGCATTTTCTACATGCACATATAATAATATTACCTTCAAAAAAGTGTCTTATTTCTTCTTTCCCAGTATGTATACATAATTTTATTTCCTTTTCTTGCTTTACTGTACTAGGTAGGACTTCCAGTATGATGTTGAACATGAATTGTGAAAGTATTTGTTTCCAATCTTAAGGGGGAAATACCCACTTTCAAATCATTAAGTATGATCATAGATGTAAGATTTTTTTTTTAAGTTGGCTTTCTCACTCTGTTGCCCAGACTGAAGTATAGTGGCATGATAATGGCTCACTGCAGCCTCCAAATCCAGGGCTAAAGTCCCAACTAGCTGGGACTACAAGTGTGCACCATCACACACAACTATTTTTTTTTTTTTTTGAGTTGGAGTCTCACTCTGTCGCCCAGACTGGAGTGCAGTGGCTGCTCCCGGCCACTGCAGCCTCGACCTGCTGGGCTTTGGCGATCTTTCTGCCTCAGCCTTCCAAGTAGCTGGAACTACAGGCGCATGACCACACCTGGCTAATTTTTTGATTTGTTGTAGAGATGAGGTCTCACCAAGTTGCCCAGGCAGGTCTTGAACCCACGGGCTCAGGCAATTCACTCACCTCAGCCTCCCAAGGCGCGGGATTACAGGCTGAGCCACCGAGCCCGGTCACAACTATATTTTTTAATTTTTATTTTTTGTAGAGACAAATCTATGTTGCTCTGGGTGGTCTCGAATTCCTGAGCTCAAGTAACTCTCTAACCTCAGCCTCCCAAAGTGCTGGAATTACAGGCATAAGCCACCATGCACAGGATGTAAGAGTTATTGTTTTTTAAAACTGTTTTCATCAAGTTCAGGAAGTTTCCCTATATTCTGAGTTTGCTGAGACTTTTATCATGAATAGGTGTTGGACTTCGTCAAGTAGTTTTTCTGCATCAAGTGATATAATCATATAGTTTTTCTTCTCTAGCTTGTTGATATGGTAGATTATATTTGCTAGTTGTTAAAATTTCACTTGCATGTGGTATAAAATTTCACTTGCATGTGGCATAAATCTCCCTTTATACATTGTTTTATTTTTATTTACCGATATCTCATTGAAGATTTTTGCATCTATGTTCATGAGAGATATTGATCTGTAGTTTTCCTTTCTTGTAAAGTCTTTATTGGTTTTAGTATTAGGATAATGTTGGCCTCATAGAATGAGTTAAGAAGTGTTCCCTAGCCAGGCTCGGTGGCTCAGCCTGTAATCCCGCGCCTTTGGGAGGCTGAGGTGAGTGGATTGCCTGAGCAATAAATCAAAAAAGTCAGCCGGGTGTGGTAGCGCATGCCTGTAATTCCGGCTACTTGGAAGGCTGAGGCGGAAGGATCGCCAGAGCCCTGCAGGTTGAGACTGTGGTGGCTGGGACAAAAAAAAAGAAGTGTTCCCTATGCCTCTATATTCTGGAACATATTGTAGAGAAAAGGCATCATTTCTTCCTTAAATATTTGGAAAAATTTGCCAGTGAAAGCATCTGATCTTGTACTTTCTCTTTTTGAATAGTTATTACTTATTGATTACATTTATTTAGTGGATATGGCCTATTCAGATGCCTTCTTTTTCCTTGGGTAAATGTTGGTAGTTTGCATTTTTTAAGGAAGTGGTTCATTTCATCTAAGTTATCACATTTGTGAGCACAGAGATGTTCAAGGTAGTCTCTTACTATCTCTTTAATTTCCATGGAATTGGTAGTCATTATCCCTTCCATTTCTAATATTGGCCATAAGTATCTTTTTTTCAAGGTTAACCTAACAAGATCAATTCTATGGATCTTCTCTTTTTTAAATTTCCATCAATGATTTTACTTAAATTGAGATTTAAAAGGCCAATAAGTACACACATACTTTTACATATGCTCAGTCTGAGCTTGAACTTTTATGGTTCCACTGCTAAACTTTGGGGTTGCTCAAATATTCATATACTGATCTTCTAAAAGACCATTTTTTTATGCCGATTTTTAAATGTTCAGGCTTTCATTTCTTTTTTCCCTAGTTTTCTAACATGGAAAACTAAACTTATTATTTATTAATGTATTATTATTAACTTTAAATTTTATTCTTTCTTAACATATGCATATGATGTGTTGCTTGTTTGTTTGTTTTTTGAGTAGGGATCTCACTTTTTTGCCCAGACAGACTGGAATGTAGTGACACAATGAAGGCTCAATGCAGCCTGGATCTTCTGAGTTCAAGCAATTCTCCCATGTTAGTCTCCTGAGTAGCTGGGACTACAGGCACACACCAGTATGCCTGGGTTTTTTTTGTTTTTTTTTTTCTTCCTTCCAGAAGTGAGGTCTCACTATCTTGTTCAGGCTGGTCTCAAACTCCTGGACTCAGCAATCCTCCTGCCTCAGCCTCCCAAAGGGTCACAGGTGTGAGCCATTGTGCATATATATATATATAGATATATCATGCTATAAATCTCTCACTAATCATTGCTTTGCTACCTCCCACAAATTTTGATAAATTGTATTTTCATTTAGCTCAAAGTATTTTTTAATTTATCTTGAGACTTTTTCTTCTACCCATGGGTGATTTAGAAGTGTTGGTTGTCTAATTTCCAAGTGTTTGGGGTTTTGCTGTTACCTTTGTTATTGATTTCTAGTTTAATTCCATGATGATATAAGAAAATACTTTGTATGATTTTTATTATTTTAAATTTGCTAAAGTTGTTCTATGGTATAGAACATTGTCTATTTTGGTGAATGTTCCATGGGAACTTGAGGTAAAAGTGTATTCTGCTGTTGTTGGATGGAGTTAGATAAAGTTGATTGATAGTGCTGTTCAAGCCACCAGTATGTTTCCTGACTTTCTACTGCCTTGTATAACAATTACCAAAAAGGGGTTGTTGAAGTTTCTAAATATAACAGTGGATATTTTTTCTAGTTGAGCACAGTTCTATCAATTTATGCCTCACAAATTTTCATATTATCCTGTTAAGGATTTTATTATCTTGAAAAATTGATGCTAGACACAGCGGCTCATGCCTGTAATCCCACCACTTTGGGAGGCTGAGGTGAACCCAGGGTTTCAAGACCAGCCTGGGCAGCTTGTCAAGACCTTATCTCTACAATAAATCAAAAGTAAACTGGGTGTGGTGGTGTGTGCCTATGGTTCCATCTACTTGGAAAGCAGAGGTGGAAGGATCACCTAAGCCCAGCAGGTTGAGGTTGCAGTGGCCCTGGGCGTGCCATTGCACTCCCCGCTGGGCAATAGAGTGAGACGCTGAGAAAGAAAGAAAGAAAGAGAGAGAGAGAGAGAGAGAGAGAGAGAGAGAGAGAGAGAAAGAAAGAAGCCCTAATCATTATGTTAATGCTACTCTTTCTTGCTGAAAATTATCCTTACTTTGAATTATGCTTTGTGTTAAATTAATATAGCTACTCTAACTTTTTTTTATTAGTGTTGGCATAATGTACAAGTATCTTTCTCAAAACCTTTACGCTTAACCTACCTGAGCATTTATAAAGGGGATTTTTTTTTGTAAACTATTTAGTTTAGTCTTGTTTTTTATCCATTCTGACATTTCAATTAACTGATGTATTTAGACCATTCACATGTAAAATTATTATTGATAAGTTGGATCAGTATCTGTCAAAATTGTAACTGTTTTCTAATACTTACTCTGTTTCTTCTCCTTTTTGATGCCTTAAATATTTCTCTCTGCTCCCTTCTTGCTTACATAGTTTTGATGAAAAATTTGCTATAATTTTTATTGTTGCACCTCTACTTCCATTTTCTTTCTCTCCAACGTTTTCCAAGATTGTCTCTTTATCTTTAATTTTCCACAGTTTAAATACAACATATCTATGTGTTATAGGAGTTTTTCTTTTTTAAGAAAAAGTTGACCTGCTTTGTGTTCTCTGAGTTTGTTGGATCAATGATTTGTTGTATGTCATTAAATTTGAAAAATTCTTGAACATTATTACTTTAAGTATTTCTTCTGCTTTGTTTTCTCTTTATTCTTTCAGTATTATGCATATATTAAAGCTTTTGACATTTTCACCAGAGTTTTTGGATGTTCTCCTCTGTTGATTTTTTTTAAAAAAACCTTTTTCCTCTTTTTATTTCAGCTTAGGAAGTTTCTATTAACATATTTTAAAACTTGCTGATTCTTTCCTTGGCCATGTCTGATCTACTGATTATCCCATCACAGGCATTCATTTCTGTTACAATTTTTAAAAATTTCTTGTATTTCCTTATGTTGCTTTCTTAGAATTTCCTTCTTTCTGCTTATATTATCTTCCCATTTTTGCATATTGTAATTTTTTCCAGTAGAGTTTTTAACATATTAATCACAGGTATTTTCAGTTTTCTGACTGATAATTCAGTAGACCTTGTAATTTTTTTGTTGAAAGTCAGTCAAAATGTACAAGTAGTGAGTAATTTAAAATGTGGTAAATAGGCCTTTGGTGTGAACTTGTATATTAATCTAGCTAGAAATTGAACTACATCTATTTTTTTCTGTAACTGTAGGTGCCAGAGACTTCAAATTCACCATTGTCCTTGTTTTTGTCTCTCCTTTGTCTTTGGGCTTTCCTAAAACTTCCTCCTTAAAGCCTGTATCCTGCATGTCTCTTTTTTGTAAAACACTATAATCATAATGGAGCACTGTTGGTGCAATGGTAAGGTGTGGGGGCGAGAACATTCTATACTTTTGTAATTAAATCTTGTTTAGTGAACCTATGTACCTAAGGTGTGACTTTTACAAGCTGGTAAAGTTCTTTGCCCTGGAGAGTGCTTTTGTTAAGAAGAATGTTCTGAGTTTATTGAATAATGGTTATTTTCCACTCTCCCCTGAGAGGGAATAAAATCTTTTTTATCTCTTACCTTGAGAACCTTGTGGAATTCCTGGAAGTAAAAGCCACAAAAGTGTGGGGTTTCTGAAAACAAAAAGTATAAGATACTTCAAAAAGTATCTACCAGGAGTTTCTCACTTTTCACCAGTTTACACCCAACTCCAGCAATTTGTCAAAGTTACTCTTAAAGCGTTCCTTTCAGTTTATGGCTTCTCTGGTTTCAGCTTCAAGTAAGGACATTTTGGTTGTGACTCTGATTCACCTGTCTCTTCAAAATAAAAGGCAGAGTAATCCCTGTGACCTCGGTTCTCTGATGAATACAACTGTTTATTTTCCATTTGTTCAGCTTTTTTTTTTCTATTTTTCTATTTTAAAGATGGAAGTGATGATTTCCAAGCTCTTTCTCTACATATTAGAGCTAAAATCAAAAGTCCCTGGCATATATTTTTGAAGAGTTCTTATATTTCATTCTGTTTCCCTATAATTATGTCTCTGAGGGGCAGCTTGTGGTAGAACTTTGTATCCTCGTCCAAACTAACAACTGCAGCCTTTTTTTTTTTCATTTTTATTTATGTGTGTTTTTTTTTTTTTTTTCTGAGTTGGAGTCTCACTCTGTCGCCCAGACGAGTGCAGTGGCTGCTCCCGGCCACCGCAGCCTCGACATGCTGGGCTCCGGTGATCCTTCCGCCTCAGCCTTCTGAGTAGCTGGAATTACAGGCATGCGCTACCACGCCCGGCTGATTTTTTGATTTATTGTAGAGATGAAGTCTCGCTGCCCAGGCAGGTCTCGAACCCGCGGGCTCAGGCAATCCACTCACCTCAGCCTCCCAAAGGCGCGGGATTACAGGCTGAGCCACTGAGCCTGGTTTCTGTGTGTATTTTAAGAGACAGGAGCTCACTATGCTGCCCCAGCTGGCCTTGAACTCATGGTTCAAGTGACCTCTCACCTAAGCCTCCCAAGCAGCTGGAACTTTAGGCATGTACCACTGTGCCTGGCTTAAATGGGAATATTTAGTCCAATTATGCATAATTATTGGCATATTTGAGGTTTTATCTGTCTTCATTCCTTGGAATCAAGACATACAAATTCTTGGCTCTACTTACAGAACAATGAATCTACCAATCAAATTGAAAATGGAATTGGTTTTATAGCTTTGGAAAATATAAATGTCATTCTCTAAGAACCTTTGAATTGAATATACTGTTTCACAACTTATTTTTATTATGGCTCCCTAATAATATTTTTTAGGCATTTTTTTTCTTGTCATCCAAATTAGATTTTAATACTGCAGATATACTGCATACATGTTAATAAAGTGCATGTGTATTTGTTTTCTTTATTTCAATAGCTTTAGGGGGTACAAATAGTTTTTGGTTACATGGTTGCATTGTATAGTGGTGTATAGTTTGGGCTTTAACAGTATCCACCACTCCCACCTGTGTGCATTTTACCCAACAGGTGATTTTTCATCCCACCATCCCTTCCTCCCTCATGTTTCTGAGTCACCAATGTCCATTATACCATTCTCTATGCCTTTGCAGATACTTAGTTTAGCTTCCACCTATCAGTGAGAACATGTGGTGTTTGATTTTCTGTCCCTTCACTTAGGATAATGTTCTCCAATTTCATCCAAAAGACATTATTTCATCTTTTTTGTCAGCTGAATAGTATTCCATAGTGTATATATATACATTTTCATTATCCACTGATGTGTTGATGGGCATTTAGGTTGATTCCATATCTTTGCAATTGTGAATTGTGCTGCAATAAACATGCTGATGCAGGTGTCTTTTTTATATAATGACCTGTGTTGCCTTGGGTAGATACTTAGTAGTGGGATTGCTGGATTAAATGGTAGATCTACTTTTAGTTCTTTGAGAAATCGCCACACCAATTTCCATAGAAGTTTTACTAATTTACACTCCCACCCACAATGTACTAGCATTCCCTTTTATCCACATCCACATGTCTTTTTTAAATAATGGTCGGCCTGACTGGTGTAAGGTGGTATCTCACTGTGGTTTTAATTTGCATTTCCCCGATGCTTAGTGATGTTAAGCATTTTTTCATATGTTTGTTGGCCATTGTATATCTACTTTTCATTTGCCCACTTGTTAATTGAGTCATTCATTCGCTTTTTGCTTACTGATTTAAGTTCTTTGTAGATTCTAGATATTAGTCTTTTGTTTGATGTATGGTTTGAGAGTATCTCCTCCCATTCTATAGACTGCCTATTTGCTCTGTTATTTATTTTGCTGTGCGGAAGCTTTTAATTTAAATCAGTCCCGCTTGTTTATTTTTGTTTTTGTTGTATTTGCTTTTAGGTTTTTCCTAGGTTTTCTTCTAGGATGTTTATGGTTTCAGGTCTGACATTTAAGTCTTTAATTCATCTTGATTTAATTTTTGTATATGGGAAGAAATAGAGATCAAGTTTCATTCTTCTGCATGTAGTTATCCAATTTTCCCAGCACCATTTGTTGAATACGTGTCCTCTCCCCAGGGAATGCTTTTGTCTCCTGTGTCAAAGATCAGTTGGTTGTATGTATGTGGTTTATTTCTGGGTTCTCTATTCTTTTCCATTGCTCCATGTGTCTGCTCTCGTACCAGTACCATGCTGTTTTGGTTATTACAGCCTTGTAGAATAATCTGAAGTCAGGTAATGTGATGTCTCCAGCTTTGTTCCTTTTTCTTAGAATTGCTTTGGCTATTTTGGCTTTGTTGTTGTTGTTTCATATGAACTTTAGGATTGTTATTTTCTAATTCTGTGAGAAGTGACATTAGTCATTTGATAGGGACAGTGTTGAATCTATAGATTACTTTGGGTAATATGATCATTTTAACAATTTTGATTGTTCCAACCCATGAGCATGGAATGTTTCTTCATTTGTTTGTGTCTCCTACAGTTTTTTTCATCAGTGTTTTGTGGCTCTCTTTGTAACAATCTTTCACCTCCAGCCGGGCTTGGTGGCTCAGCCTGTAATCCCATGCTTTGGGAGGCTAAGGTGAGTGGACTGCCTGAGCCCGCGGGTTTGAGACCCACCTGGGCAACTTGGCGAGACCTCATCTCTACAATAAATCAAAAAAATTAGCTGGGTGTGGTAGCGTGCGCCTGTAGTTTCAGCTACTTGACCGGGAGTGGCCACTGCACTGCAGTCTGGGTGACAGAGTGAGACTCCAACTCAAGAAAACAAAAGCAAAAACAAAAAAATAATCTTTCACCTCCTTGGTTAAATATATTCCTAGGTATTTTAACTTTTTGGCTTCTATTGTAAATGATTTGATTCTCAGCTTTGTCACTATTGGTGTGTATCAGTGCTACTGATTTGAGTATGTTGATTTTGTGTCCTGAAACTTTACCAAATTCATTTATCAAGCCCAGGAGTCGTTTGGAGGAGGATTTAGGATGCTCTAGATATAAGATCATATCATCAGCATACAGAGATAGTTTGATTTCTTCTTTTCCAATCTGGATACATTTTATTTTTCTCTCTTGCCTGATTGCTCTTGTTAGCTTCCAGGACTATGTTAAATGGGAGTGGTGGAATGGTGAAAGTGGGCATCCTTGCCTTTTTCCAGTTCTGAGAGGGAATATATTCAACTTTTCTCCATTTGGGATGACATTGACTGTGGGTTGTCAAACATGGCTTTTACTATTTTATGATTATTTTGCTGAGGATTTTTATCACAAAGGGATGCTGGATTTTATCAAATGATTTTTCTGTGTCTTGAAAATATTATATATTTTTTGTTTTTGATTGTTTATCTTGTGGATCACATTTATTGATATTTGTATACTGAGCCATCCTTGTATCCCTGAGATAAAACCCACTTGATTGTGGCACATTATCTTTTTTATGTGCTGTTGAATTTGGTTTGCTAATATTGTGCTAAGGATTTTTGCATCTATATTCACATGAAATATTGGCCTGTCATATTCATTTTTTATTGTCTATTCCTGGCTTTTGTATCAAGACTGGCTTCATAGAATGAATTAGGGAGAATTCCCTTCTCTTCAACCTTCTGGAATAACTTCAGTAAAATTGGTACCAGTTCTTTTTTGAAAGTGTGGTAGAATTTGGCTGAGTCCTGCAGGTCCTGGGTTTTGTTGTTGTTGTCGTTGTTGTTGTTGTTTGCTGGGAGACCTAATTACTGTTTCAGTCTTGCTACTCATTATTGGTCTCTTCAGGATTTCCATTTCTTCCTGATTCAAGGTTGGGGGGTTTTATGTTTCCAATAATTTAGCTATTTCCCCTAGACTTTCTACTTTTTTTGCATAGAGATTTTCATAACAATCTCAAACAATCTTTTGTATTTCTGTGGTATCAGTTGTAATGTCTCCATTTTTCCCAATTGAGCTAATGTGAATCTTCTTTGTTTCTGAATTAATTAACCTAATTAACCTAATCAGGTTTTTTTTTAGCTTTTCAAAAAACCAACTTTTTGTTTCATTGATCCTTTGTATTGTTTTTAAATTTCAATTTCATTTAGTTCTACTCTAGTCTTTGTTATTTCTTTTCTTTTGCTAGCTTTGGGTTTGGTTTGTTCATTTCTTTTTTTCTTCAGTTCCTTGAGGTGTGATGATATTTATCAATATGCAGTCTTTCAGTCTTATTAATGTAGGCCTTGAGCACTATAAATTTTCCTATGAGCAGAGCTTTGGCTGTGTCCCATAGGTTTTGAGAACTTGTTTCATTGTTGTCATTCATTTCAAAGACTCAAAATTTCCATTATGATGTCATTGCTGACCCAAGGATTGTTCAGAAGCAGATTGTTTGAATTCCATGTTTTTTTTTATTTTGTGTTATATGTTTTTGGAGTTAATTTCTAGTTTTATTCCACTGTGGTCTAAGAAAATGTTGACATAATTTGGATTTTTGGGGATTTGTTGAGCCTTGATTTGTGGCCTAGCATATGGTCTATCATGGAGAATGTTCTACTGATGAGAAAAATGTACATTTTGTAGTTTTGGGGTGGAATATTCTGTAGATGTTTGTTAGTCACATTTGCTCTAGGGCCCAATTACAAAGTTTTTTTGTTGACTTACTGCCTCAATGATCTGTGTTTTGCTGTCAGTGGAGTGAACTCTCCCACTATTATTATAATTCTGTCTATCTCTTTTATTTAGGACTACAAAACTAGGAACTCTGGTGTAAGGTGCATGTATACTTAAAATTGCTGTCTTTGTGTTGACTTGATCCCTTTATTATTATATAATAATCATCTTTGTCTTTTTTTTACTGTTGTTAATTAAAGTCTATTTAATCTCCTGCTGATTTTTGGCTACCATCTGCATGGACTATTTTTATCTCATCTCTTTACTTGAGTCTTTGTGTGTTAAGTGGTTCTCTTGAAGACAGCAGATATTTAAATTGTGTTTTTAAAATTTATTCTGTCAGTCTGTATCTTTTTAGTGGGCCATTGAGACAGTTTACATTCAGCACCCAGAGTAGTATGTAAGGTACTATTCCATTCATCATACTGGTTGTTAGCTGGTTTGTTTGTTTGTTTATTTACATTGTGTTGGTGTTCCATAAGCCCTACAAGCTTTATGATTTCCAGCTTTTTTCTATTGATGTATTTCAACCTTTTGTTTCAGTACTTAGGACTCCTTTGAGTATTTCTTGTAAAACCAGTCTAGTGGTCACAAATTTCCTCAACATTTGCTTGTCTGAAAAAGATGTCATGTCTCCTTCGTTTATGAAGTTTAGTTTTGAAGGATACAAAATCCTTGGCTGACTGTTACTCTGTTTGAAGAGATTGAAGATGAGGCCCCAACCTCTTCTAGCTTGTAGGGTTTCTTCTGGGAAGTCTGCTATTGCTCTAATAGATTTACCTTTGTAAGTTATTTGATGCTTTTGCCTACTGCTCTTAAAATTCTTTCCTTCACATTAATATTGAATAACCTGATGATTATATGTCTTGGGATGACATTTTTTGCAGTGAATCTTCTGGGGGTCCTTTGGGCTTCTTGTATCTGGATTTTTAAATCCCTGACAAGGACAGGGAAGTTTTCCTCCATTTTTCCCTCAAAGAGGTTTCCTAGACCTGTTGGTTTCTTATCCTTCTCAGAAACACCCATGATCTTACGTTTAGATGTTTTACATAATCCCACATTTCACAGAGACTTCCTTCTATTCTCTTGATTCTTTTTTCTTTATTATTGTCTGATTGGGTTAATTTGAAAGACTTGTCTTCAAGTTCTGAGATCTTCCCTTTATTTGTTCTAGTCTACTGTTAAAATTTTCCACTACATATTGTACTTCCTTAAATGATTATTTCTTTTTCAGAATCTCAACTTGTTTTTTGTAAAGGTGTTTATCTCTTCGGAGAATTTTTCATTCATGTCCTGAATAATTTTTAAAATTTCTTATGTTGGTTTTAAACTTTCTCTTGAATCTTATTGAGTAATTTTATAACCAACATTTTGAATTCTATCTATGGAATTTCAAATATTTCATTTTGGTTAAGATCCATTGCTGAAAAGTTACTGTAGTCCTTTGGGGGGTGTTGAAGAACTCTGTTTTTTCATATTGTCAGAATTATTTTTGTGATATCTTCTCATTTAGGTGAACTATTTCTTCTTATCTGAGGTTGGCAGGGGGCTGACGTAGGCACATTAGTGTTCCTTTGGTTATTTACAGCCTTAGGTGGTGAGTTTCTCAGTTGCTAGCTGTGGCAGTCTTGTGCTGGATACTTGCACAGGATGAAGTCATCCTGAGTGGCTGGGAAGGGGGCTTAGATAGTGATATTACCTGGGGTCTGGTATCAGATCTTCTCCAAAGCTGAGGCACTATACTGGATGTGATGGACTAAACTGATGAACTCTGGCCAAGAGGCAGTGTTTGAGGGAAAGAACCAGTTGCAATGATGGCTGTAGCCTTTCTGCTTTGTTTGTATTGCTCCAAGAAAGTGACCGATATTGTAAACAGTGGGTGTGGTTGTGGGGATTACGCAAATTCTCTATTTTTAGCCTTCAAGTGTGGTGTAGGGTTAAGGAGCTCAAGCTTTCCACTTGTGTGCACTCTTGGCTACCTCAGTGGGAATTTGGAGTGGGGCACCTAACCACTAAGTTAATGCTGTTGTGTAGAGGAGGCACACAAGGTTTAACCTTGGAAGTGAGTTTACTATGACAACAGTCCCAGACAGCTCCCCTGCCTTAGCCTCAGGCAGTTTGCATTCCAAATATCAAAGTGCAGTCAGCCTTGGGTGTTATCAAGGCAGCCCACCCAGCAGGGAACTGTCTGCCACTGTGGAATTTGCCCTTGGGGCCCACTGTCCCACAGACCAGCTAGAAAGTCATCATTTTCAAGGGCTGAGCTCCTGGGATATGGCAGCTGGAGATGCTCAGGGTTTTTTTTCTTTCTTTCTTTTTTCTTTTTTCACCACTCCACTTGGGGTTTGGCAGAGCATGACTGTGGTTAATGCAGTTTCACATAAGGAACTGGAGTCCCACAAGGCTCAGGGGGCCCTCCAAGTCCATGTTGGAAGCACAGAATTCCTGAATTCCCCTTAGTCAACTTCCCCCAGTGTGTCCAGAGGCTGCTCATGGTCTAGGCTATCATTCAGGCAAGAGTGTAGCTAGTTCCAGTTCAGGTTGAATGATTTTTCTCTTCTTTGCACTATTTGGCTAATATAATTTCTTTAATGAGTTTTGGAGCACGTTGTTGGGCCCATTCCTGTTTGGGTAGTAAGAAAACTATCATGGTATACGCCATAAAAGAAACACATTCTAGCTGTGGTCTTCTTAATCCTTTGTTGGTCTTCTCAATCCTTTTCCCTCCACAATGTACATGTTTCTATACTGTGTATTTAATATTTTTGTCATTTATTTTCTGCACTACAATTAAATGTAATTTACCCACACTGTTACAGTATTTCAGTATCCTGTATTTGTCTATATATTCACCTTTACCAATAAGTTTTATATATTCACATGCTTTTATATTGCTGTTTAATATCCATTTGGCTTAATTTAAAAATTTTTCTTTAGCATTTTTTGCAAAGTAAGTTTAGAGGCGATAAATTCTAACGTATTTATTTATCTGATAAGGTCTTTCTTCCCTCTTAATTTTTGAAGAAGAGTTTTACAGGTATGATATTCTATCTGTGAAATTTTTCCTTCTTTCAGCACTTTAAAAAATTTTAAATTTAAAAGATGTGGGGTACAATTCAGGGTTAAGTATACAAATGTATACTTATGCAAGTACCCTTGCTGATGAGGTGTGCCCCTCTCCCCTGGCAGATTCCCACTACTGGCAATCCATTTCCTATAGTATTATGATAATTTTTCAAGATCTACTAATAAGTGAGAACATGTGGTACTCAATTCTTTGTTTAGTGATAGATCACAACATATTACAGACTCCAAATCCATCCAAGTTGCTGCGAATTACATAATTATGTCTTTCGTTATGGCTGTGTGATATTCCATCATGTATAAATACCACATTTTTTAAATTCACTCCTCTTTTGATGGGCAACATGGTTGGTTCCATGTTTTGCTACTGTGAATAATGCTGCAATAAACATGTGTGTGCAGGTATCTTTTTAATAGAGTGATTTGAGTTCCTCCGGGTATATTTCCAGGAGGGGGATTGCAACGTCATATGGAAGGTCGATTTTTAGCTCTTTTAGGAATTGCCACACTGTAAACCACAGAGGTTGTACTAGTTTACACTCCCACCAACAGTGTGGAAGTGTTCCCTCTTTGCTGCATCCTCTCCAGCATCTGTTGTTTTTTGAGTTATTGATGATGGTCATCCTGACTAGTGTTAGGTGGTACTCAGTGTGGTTTTAATATGGATTTCTTTGATGACTAGTGAGGCTGAGCATTTTTTCATGTATCTGTTGGCTGCTCATATGTCTTCTTTTGAGAAGTGTCTATTTATCTTTTGCCCACTTTGTAATGGGATTGTTTTTTTCTTTTTGGCATGTTTGAGTCCCTTACAGATCCTAGATGTTAGGCCTTTGTCAGATATACAGTTGGCAAATATTTTTTCCCAGTCTGTGGGCTGTCTCCCTGCTCTCAATAGTTTCTTTGGCTTTGCAGAAGCTTGTCAGTTTGATGAGGTCTCACTAGTCTATCTTATCTCTTATGGCATGGGCACATGGGGTTTTGATCAGGAATTGGTTGCCAGTTCCAATTTCCATAAGGGTGTCTCCTGCATTTTCTAAGGTTCTTATAGTTTGAGGTTTTACAATTTAGGTCTTTGGTCCATTTAGAGTTGATTTTTGTGTATGGTGATACGTAGGGGTCTTATTTAAACTTCTGCATGTGGTCAGCCAGTTTACCCAGCAGCATTTACTGAATAGGTTCTCTTCTCCCCAGTGGTTGATGGTGGAGGCTTTGTCAAAGATGAGCTGGCTGAGAAATTGAGGTTTTGCTTCCAGAATCTCTATCCTGTTCCATTGGTCTATATGCCTGTTCTTGTGCCAATGCCAGACTGTTTTGAT
This sequence comes from Cephalopachus bancanus, assembly GCA_027257055.1. NCBI lineage: Eukaryota > Metazoa > Chordata > Mammalia > Primates > Tarsiidae > Cephalopachus > Cephalopachus bancanus. The sequence goes on along the minus strand of JAPVLO010000292.1, from coordinate 567,054 downwards.
TACTGTAGCTTTATAGTAAAGTCTAAAGTATGGGAGTGTGATACCTCCAGCTTTGTTTTGTTGTTTGTTCATTTTTTTGCTGAGGATTGTTTTGGCTATTTGTGGCTGTTTATGTTTCCATATGAATTACTGTACTGTTATTTCCAGGTCTGAGAAGGATGTTGCTGGCAATTTAATGGGTATTGCATTAAATCTGTAGATTGCCTTGGGTAGGATGGACATCTTAACAATGTTGATTCTTTCAATCCATAAGCATGAAATATTTTTCCATTTGTTTGTCTCATCTTTAATTTCTTTGAGCAGTGTTTTGTAGTTTTTGTTGTAAAGGTCTTTCACTTCCCTGGTTAGGAAGATGCCAAAGTATTTCTTTCTTTCTTTCTTTCTTTCTTTTTCTTTCTTTCTTTTTTTTTTTTTTTTGTGACTACTGTGAATGGGATTGTGCTTTTTATTTGAGTTTCTGTTTGTTTATTGTTGCTGTATAGAAATAAGACTGTCTTTTGTACATTGATTTTACATCCTGAGGCTTTGCAAAAGTCCTCCTTCAGTGCAAGGAAGTTTTTGACAGATTCTCCTGGGTTTTTGAGGTATAGAATCATGTTGTCTGAAAAGAGAGATAACTTCTCCTTTTCCTATTTGGATACTCTTGATTTCCTTCTCTGATTGCTCTAGCTAACACTTTCAATACTATGTTGAACAGGAGAGGTGAGAGTGGGCATCCTTGTCTTGTTCTGGTTTCCAGGAGAAACATTCCAATTTCTGTCTTTTTAGCAGTATATTGACTGTGGGTTTTCTTGTACATGGTTCTTACTATTTTGATGTATGTTCCAGCTTGCCTAGATGTTAGATGGTTTTTATCTAGAAGGGGTGCTGGATTTTATCAAAAACTTTTTCTGCATCTAATGATATAATCATGTGATTTTTGTTTTGACACCTGTTGATGTGTTTAATTATGTTTATGGTCTTGCAGATGTTGAATCAGTCATGTATCTTGGGAATGAAGACTACATGATCATGGTGGATGATTTTTGAGATGTGTTATTGGATGTCCTTTGCTAGAATCTTGTTGAGAATTTTAGCATCTATATTCATCAAGGATACTGGCCTGTAGTTCTCTTTCTTTGTTGGATCTTTACCTGGTTTGGGTATCAAGGTGATGTTAGCTTCATAAAAGGATTTGGGGAGAGTTCCATCTATCTTGATTGCCTGGAATACTTTCAATAGAATTGATATCAGTTCCTCCTTGTATGTTTTGTAGAATTCTGCTGGAAAGTCATCTGGTCCAGGGTAGTTTTCTTATGACATAGTCGATTTCCTGGGTTGTTATTGTCCTATTTAGGGTCTCAATTTCTTCTTGTTTCAACCTGGGGAGGTTATGTGATGTCAGAAAGTCCTTCATTTCATTTAAGTTTTCAAGTGTGTTTCCATACAAGTGTACACAGAGGTCTCTGGTAATCTTTTGTATTTCTTTGGGTTCCATTGTGACTTGATCTTTTGCATTTCTGATTGTGTTTATTTGGGCTTTTTCTCTCCTTTTCTACTTCAGTCCAGCTAGGGGTTCATCAATCTTGTTTGTCCCTTCAAAGAACCAGCTTTTTGTTTTGTTGATTTTTCTGTGTTATATTTTTGTCTTTTATGTCCAGAATTTGGGTTTTTATTTTGGTGATTTGAATTCTTATACTGAAATTAGGGCGTTGGTAGTCTTGCTTTTCCAGCTTCCTTAGATGATTTGCTAGGCTGTTAACTTGTAAACTTTCCATTTTCTACATATGTTTGTAGAGATATGAATTCCCCTCTTAGTACAGCTTTCATAGCCTCTCAAGAGATTTTGCTAAAATCTTAATTTTCATTTGTTTTCAAGAATCTTTTGATTTGTTTTGATTTCCATGTTCACCCAGGAATTGTTCAGCATCATGCTGTTTAGTGTCCATGTCTTTGTGGGTTTGGGAGAACTTTGTTGGTGTTGATATTTTTATTCCACTGTGGTCTGAGAAGGTGCATGGCAGTATTTCAATCTTATGAAATTTGTTTATGCTTGATTTATGGCCAAGGATGTGGTCAATCTTAGAGTAAGTTCCATGTAGTGATGACTAGAATGTATATTCCATGGTTGTTGGGTGGAGTGTTCTGTAGGTATCAATTAAGTCCATTTGGTCAAGCATCATGTTGAGGTTCTGGATCTCCTTGTTTTTGGTCTTGGTGATCTGTCTAAAGTTGTTAGTGATGTTTAAGTCCCCTGTTATGATAGTGTTAAAGCCAATGTATTTTTTGTTTACTGAGAAGCTGCTTTATGAACGTTGATGCTCCTATGTTGGGTTCATATATGTTTAGGATGGCTATTTCTTGTTGATGGATTGAATCTTTTATCATCATATAGTGACCTTCTGTATCTTTTGTAATTTTTGATAACTTAAAGGGTATGTTGTCTGATATTAAGACTGCAACTCCTGCTTTCTTTTATGTTCTGTTCGTCTGAAATTTTGTTTTCCATCCTCTTACTTTGAGTCTGTGACTGCCCTTCTGGTGAGCAGCCACAGTCTTGGAAACAACATATTGTTGCATCATGATATTTTATCCAATTGCCATTCTACGTATTTTCAGTGGTGCATTTACTCCATTCACATTCAGGCTAATTATTGAGGTATGAGAGTTTATCCCTGTCATGAGGTATAGAGTTTGTTATTGTTGCTGCTATTTATAGTTCTTTTGATTTTTAAGTTGACTTATGTGTGCTTTCAATTTTTTTCTGCATTCTTGGTAAAGGTGTTGTCATTTAAAAAAATCTTTCTTCTATGTTTAATACTTTCTTAAGTGTTTCTTATAGAGCTGGCCTGAAGGCAGCATAAACTCTTAGGAACTGAATGTGTGGGAAGGATTTTAATTCTCCATCACTGATGAAACTTAGCTTACCTGGGTAGGTAATTCTTGGTTGAAATTGTTTACCTTTGAGAATTTTGATGATTGGACTCCAGGCTCTCCTAGTCTGAAGTGTTTCTATAGATAAGTCTGCTGCTATTCTAATTGGTCTTAGTAGGTAGACTGACTTCTCTCTCTTGCTGCCTTTAGGATTTTTACTTCTATACCTACTTTGTGTAAGCGATTTGCTATGTATCTAGGAGTTGGTCTATGCATTTGTTGTCTCACAAGTGTTCTCTGAATCTCTTGTGTTTGAATGGTGATGTCTCTGATGAGGAGTTTTCTTGGATAATTTAATGGAATGTTTGTTCCAGAGTGGTCTCTTTCTATCTGCCTCAGAGATTCCAATTAATCTTAAGTTTGGCCTCTTGATATAATCACTCATCTCTGAGGCTTTTTTCTGGAGTTTTAAGCTTCTTATTTTTTAACAATTTGGGTTAGTTCCATATTTTGGTCCTCAAGCTCTGAGATTCTTTCTTCTTCTTGGTTAATTCTGCTTTCCATGCTTATCAGTTTTTTATTTATTTCTCTGTATTCTTTTTTGCTGATATCTCAGTTATCAACTACTCCATTCTTTCCTTTTGTCTCTCATTTTTATGTATTCTATTAATACCATGAATCTAGGTTTATGGTTTGAAACCAGTCATTCTGGGGATTCTTTGTTGTTTTAGTTCCAAAGTCTGTCTTCTCAGTTTTCCTCCCAGGAGTCTCTATGGGACCAATATTGTTCCTCTGGTTATTCTTCAATTGTGTAGGGCTCCCTACCTCTTACTTTATCTCTTCTTTAATTCTGTTGTTCAGTGATGGGGAGATAGCTTTTACTTTTGTTTGCTCAGTTTCCTATTCTCCCTAATGTAGATCCTGTCTTTGTTTAATTTTGAAGCTAGATTGGTGGGGAGCTGTGCTATTTGCAGTTTTGAGGTTTAATTAGGGGGGAGCTGTAATTCAGAAGCTATCTGCAGACCCTAGTATCTGTTGCAAGTGTGTGGGCCCCTTAGAATCCACTTCCCAGTGCCTTACAATCTGTCCATGCAGTGTGGGTGTATGTTTGCCCTCTGAAAGCAAAATGAAATAAGAAAAAGGGAAAGAATGGAGAAAGGAAGGAAAAAAACAAAAGAAAGGTGGAGAGAGAGAAGAAGAAAAGGAAGACAGGCATACTGACTAATGAAGAAATGAAAACAGACAGAAATTTTAAAAATATATAATCATACAAACAAAAACCCCTGATGATGTACTCACCCTTCAAAACACCCATACACAAACAAAATTTTAAAAAAAAATTAAAATTAAAATAACAGAAACAAGCCAAACTCAGTGACTCAGCCTGTAATCCCACACCTTTGGGAGGCTGAGGTGAGTGGATTGCCTGAGCCCGTGGTTTCAAGACTCACCTGGGCAGGCGAGACCTCATCTCTGCAATAAATAAATTAGCCGGGCATGGTAGTGCACACCTGTAGTTCCAGCTCCTTGGAAGGCTGAGGCAGAAGGATCGCCGGAGCCCAGCAGTTCGAGGCTGTGGTGGCTGGGAGCGGCCACTGCACTCCAGTCTGGGCGACAGAGTGAGACTCCAACTCAAAAAACAAACAAAAAACAGAAACAAAGCAAGTACAAAAACATAAACAAAAACAGAGAGAAAAAACTAAAACAGAAAACAAACAAAACCTGCTCTGTACCTGTATCTGTAATTCTAGGTTCTTTTAGGATGCTGCTGCTGATTAAGGAGAAGCTCCAGTCTCCAGCCCATCCCCTCTGCTCTCAGTGCAGCCTGATAGGGTTGCTCTCAGTGTGGGTCAGGTATCTATGGACTACTGTGGGAGTAGTATGGATCACCCAACTCGTCCGCTGCTGCCACTCCTGTCAAGTCTTCCACTTAAATCTGATGTGCCTGTGCCAATGTGGAGGAGGGGCATATGTCTCTCCATGTCTGATGAGGGGATAGCCTCTGGGTCCCAAGTTCGAGGCTGGACAGAGGTTGGCAGGGCAATGCAGGTCTCTGCTTGGTCCTGGGACAGAGAAGATGGCTCCAGTCAGCATCTCCTCACCAGCAGCAGGCTCTGTTCCAGATTTCCATACCCTGCCTTCTCTATGGCTCCTGGGGGTCATGCCTGATCTGTTGCCATAGTTGACGGCATGTGCCAGGAGCCAGGTGGTAAGGAGCAGCTGTTCTCCACTGCCTTCTCTCAAGATAGCCCCAGGGTCTCAATCCAGGGCAGTGGAGAATTGCAGTCACTTCTGGAGGTGAGCCTAGGTGCATTAACTCGAGTCTCCCCTCAGATGGACTTTCAGTCACCCACCAGCACACACCCACTCACACAGTGTCTTTACAGACACTTGCTTGTGCAGAGACTCTCACACTTCAATCTATTGTCACCATTTTGTCTCCTCTCTTTCAGCACTTTGAATATGCTATCCTATGCTCTTCTTGCTGAGAAATTCACCAATAACCTTATGGAGGTTCCTTTGTACAGGACAAGTTGTCTTTCTCGTGCTGCTTTCAAAATGTTCTCTTTACCTTTGTCTTTTGACAATTTTATTATAATGTGTCTCAGTGTGGATTTCTTTAGAATTATCTTATTTGGAATCCATTGTGGTTCCTGGATCCAGACACTTATTTTCTTCCCCAGTTTTGGAGAGTTTTCACCTATTATTTATTTGTGTACAGTTTCTACTCCTTTCTCTGTTTCCAAAATTCCCATGAGTATATCAGTCTACTCCATGGTATCCCATATGTCCCTTACATTTTCTTGACTTGATACTTTTTCTTTTTGCTTCTCTGGCTGATTTCCAATGATGTCTTCAAGTTTGTTGATATTTTCTCTTGTCTGGTCTGGTCTGCTGCTAAACCCCTCTAGTGAATTTTTCAGTTCAGTTATTGTGTTCTTCAGCTTCATGATTTGTTTGGTACTTTTTAATAAGTCACGTACTGCATAGTATTTTCTTTAATAACATATACAACACATATACAACACATATACAACAGCTGTCTCATATGATTATAAAATAGCTAAACATTTTCTACTACCTAGTGATGTCATAGCCATTGTAACATCACAGCACAATGCATAACTCATGTGTTTGTAGTGATGCTTATCTACAAAACATACTACACTGCCAGTCATATAAATGTATTGCAAATACAATATATACAGCACATACTTATTCATGATAATAAATGACCATGCTACTAGTTTATGTATTTACTATACAGTAAGTACTCAGTGTCATCAATAGGTTCTTAGAAACTGCAACTTTAAGTGAAACACCATACTGTATGCCATAGGAACAGAACTCTTGTATGTCAATTAGGCTATAGTAAAGTTGGTTTTATTATACAGTATATAATTTTGCTTAAAGTAACAGTTTTCAAGAACCTAATGATGAGGTTAAGTGAGGAATTGCTATGCTATACATTCTATTTTGACTTTAAAGTGTACTCTTTCTACTTATAAATAAAAAGATGACTGCAAAACAGCCTAAGACAGGTCCTTCATGAGGCATTCCTAGAAGGCATTGTTATAATAGGAGATGACAGTCCTTTGTGTGTTATTATTCGTGAAGACCTTCCAGTAGAATAAAATGTAAAAGTGGAAGACAGTGGTATCGGTGATCCTGAACCTATGTGGGCCTAGCTTAATGTGGGTGTTTGTTGCTTAGTTTTTAACAAAAGTTTTAAAAAGTTAAAAAATAAATTAATTAAAAAATAGAAAAGTTTATAGCATAAGGATGTAAAGAAAATATTTTTGTCCAGCTGCACAATGTGTTTATGTTTTAAGCTAAGTGCTTTTAAAAGAGTCAAAAAGTTAAAAAATAAAAAGTGTATATAGTAAATAAGTTACAGTTAACCAAGGTTAATTTATTATTGAGAGAAAAGTATTTTTTTTTTAATTTAGTGCAGTGTAAGTGCATAATGCTTATAAAGTCTATAGTCATGGATAGTAGCTTTAGGCCTTCACTTTCACTCACCACTTACTCACCGAATGACTCAGAGCAACTTCCAGTCCAGCAAACTTCATTCATACTAAGTGTCCTAAGCAGGTACTACTTTTTACCTTTTATACTGTACTTTTACTGTAACTTTTCTATATTTAGATATGTTTAGATATACATATATTTTATGTGTACAATCATGTTGCAATTGCCTACAGTATTCAGTACAACATGCTGCACAGGTTTGTAGCTTGAGCAATAGGCTATATCATACCATCTAGGTTTGTGTAAGTACACTCTTACGACGTCCACACAACTACAAAGTCACCTAATAATGCATTTCTCAAAATGTATTTCCATCAGTGACACATTACTCTATACAATTTGCAAATATTACCCATTCAGTTGGTTGTAATTTCACTTTCTTAATGGTGTCCTTTTATGCACAAAAGTTATTAGCTTTTATGAATTTGATCTTTTTTTGTTGCATGTATTTTTGATGTTATCAAAGAAGCCATTGCCTAAGCGAAGGTAAAAAGATCTAATTGTAAATTTTATTGTAAGTATTTTAAAATTTTAGCCCTTACTTTTCTTTTCCATGATGCATTTGAGTTTGTGGAACTCTGGTTGCCTCAGCACTAGGTTTTGAAAAGACTATTATTTTCTCATTGAATTGTCTGGACATTCAAAATTCAATTGACCAAAAATTCAAGAGACATTTTCTGTACCTTCATTTATATCTCATTTATCTGTTTGTCTGACTCCATGCCAATACCACACCATCTTGCTTAATGTAGCTGTGTGGTTTTGAAATTAAATAGCATTAGTCCTTCAAATTTGTCTTATTTTTAACTATACTGGTCCCTTGGGCTTCTTATAAATTTTAGAATCAGCTTTCAATTGGTACCAAGAAGCCATTTGGTACTCTGGCAGAAATTCCATTAAATATGTAGGTAAATTTGGGGAAGATTGCATGGCTAATAATTTTGAGTCTTCCAGTCCATGATCATGGGATTTTTTTGCATCTACTTAGATCTTTTAAATTTTTTCCAACATTGTTTATACCTTTCATAAGTTTCATATGACTTTTTAAAAAATTTCTAAGTATGTAATTTTCTGTGATGCTATTGTAAATAAAAATTTAATTCCACTTTTAACTTATTGCACATATACATAACTACTGCATATAGATCTATCTTGAAACATTCCTGCAGTTATTTGTTGGCTATAATAAAATTTTTTGTGTGTATTCTTTAGGATTTTTACATGAAAGATCATGTAATCTGTGACTGTAGATATTTTTACTTCTTCCTTTCAAAGCAAAATGCCTTTTCTCTTTTTTCTTGTGCAATTGTCCTAGGTAGAAACTCTAGTACAATGTTGAATAAAAATGATGAAAAAGATAAACTTGTCTTGTTTCTGAATTTGAAGGGGAAACATTGTCTTTCACCATTTAACATAATGTTAACTGTAGGGTTTTCATAGCAACTATTTGTCAGTTTGAGAAATGTTCCTTCAATTCTTAGTTTGCTGGGAATTTTTTTTTAATAAGAGTTTTTATTTTTTTCAAATATTTTTCTGCATCTATTTACACAATCATTTTTGTGCTCTTAACTCTTAATAGTCTCTTAATATAATGTATAACATTGGTTTTTGGATGTTGGACTATCTTTGCATTCCCAGAATAAATCTTACTTGGTTAGGGTGTATCATCCATTTTGCATGTTACTGTATTCCGCTTGATAATATTTTGTTGCAGATTTTTCCTTTATCTGCTTTAATCTATTTTTGCTATATCTATATGGAGATAAAGGAATGAAAAGTGATTGTTGAAGGACAAACATATGGACTTTGCAACAACTTGGATGGATTTAGAGTCTATCATGCACAGTGATCTATCAAAGAAACAAAGAACAGAGTACCATATGTTCTCACTCATAAGTGAATCTTGAGCAAGTATCTTAATACTGTAAGAAAGGGATTGGCAGTAGTGGGAAACTGCCAGGGGAAAGGGGGTGGAATTGGCAGTTGAGGGTAACTGCTAGGGGAGGGGCACAGCTCATCAACAAGGGAACCTGTATAATGAACATTTATATACCCAACCCTGAATTGTACCCCACATCTTTAAAATTAAAAAAAGGAAAATTTAAAAAAAGTGATTGTTAAAAGATACACAATTTCTTCTTAAGGTAATAAAACACCCTAAAACCAACTGTGTTGTTGATGGCCATACATATGATGATAGTAAAGCCATTGAATTGTATACAAATGGGTGAATTAAATGGTATGTACATATATGTCAATAAAAATGTTAAAAATATGATGCAGCACAAACTTCTTTTGTGATGTCTTATACACTACCTCAAATATAAATTTAAAAGTTACAAGACATGCTAAAGAAGAAAGACATTGTTATTGATAATTTAGAGGGAAAAAAAACACAACATAAACATATGTACAGATGATCCAGATGTTTAAAACTACAAGGACTATTAAAAAATGTTTAAAATATGGTAAAGCAAATACAAGAATATATGGATAGCATAAACAAAAATAAAAATTACAATTAAGTACTGAAATATTTGAAAAAATAACCATAGTGTACTAAAATAAATTTTTAAGAATGAATGGACACTATAACTAAATAAAATCTAAAATTAAAAGCTTTTCAGATAGGTTTAACAACACACCGTGTACAATTTGGCACAGGATTACCGAACTTGAAGACAGGTCAATAGAATATACCAAGACTGAATACAAAAAAAAAAAGGAATAAACAGAACAGAGAGTAAGTGACACGTGTAATATTGTTAAACAATCTAAAGTAAGTATAATTGGACTGGGAAATAAAAACAATAATTGAAGAGACAGTATCCAATAATAAACCAAAACTATTGAAATGTATTAACTTACAAGAAGACCCAAAATGCCAACAGAAATTAAAAAAAAAAAAAAAAAAGAACTAGACAAATTCAAGTAAAATTTCTTCTTCATATGTTTTCTCCGGATACATCATAAAATAAAACTTTTAAAACCAAGATAAACAGGATAATACATTTAAAATGTTGAAAGATAAAAAATAAACTATTAATGTACAATTGAGATATGTTCTATATGCCCAGGCAAAATATTGTCTAATAAAAAAGGCAAATTACAGAATGCTTAACAAAATCGAAGAAAAAATATTATCAGTGAACCCACATCAAAGAAAAATAGTTTTTCAGACATTAAAAAATTATTCCAGATGGAAGCATAAAGCTCCAGAAAAAAATTTTTCAATTATGTGAATATAAAACATTTAATTATTTAAAGGGGGGAATAATGGTGACTTCAGTATTCCCAATTCATTTTTAAAAGACATCCAAACCAAAGACAGTAGAAGACAATTCCCAACATTGCAGACTAATATCCCTCATGAACATAAATGCAAAATTCTTATAAATTGGAAAACAGAATATTTATATCAATATAAAAAATAAATTATACACCTTCCTTCACTTAGCATATTTCAAGGTTCATCCATGTTGTATCATGAATCAGTACTAAATTCCTCTTTATGGCTGAATAATATTTTATTGTATGACTACACCACTTGTTTTTCACTTCATTCATAAACATTATGATTGTTTCCACCTTTTGATACTATAATTCTGCTATAAATATAACTAAGTAGGAATTACTCTACAAATGCAAGACTTAATCAATATTCAACAATTAGTCAATATAGTCCCTATATAGGCTAAAGAAGAAAAATCAAATAATCGTATCATGTGATTCAGAAAAAAGCATTGATTAAATTGATTAAACTGAACAATCATTCACAATAACAAACCTGCAATTGAGCAAATCTGTAATTTGTACATCCTTAACTTGATAAAGAACGGAGGAAGGGGTATCTCCCAAAACCCAGAATTTATTTATAAAAAATTGTGCATTTATTATTACATGTTTAAACTTCAGTCACCTTCAAAGTACTTTGCATTTGATGCATTATACCTATGAGATGCTTTTTCCACTGCTCAAAACGGTTTTTGAATTTGTCTATTTTGATGCCTTTTGGTGCTTCTCCCTTTTTGGTTTCACCTCTCTCACATGGGCAAAACGTTTCCCTTTGAGGATCTTTTTCATACAGGGAAACAAAAGAGTCCTTTGGGCAAGACTGAGTGAATAGGGAGGGTGGGGCATGGTTGTCATGCCATTTTTAGTCAAAAACTGCTGAACACTCAGCGTGGTGGGGGCAGGTGCATCCAGTCATCTGTTGGGTACAACTCAGAATGTTGCCAGGCTCGGTGGTTCAGCCTGTAATCCCCCGCCTTTGGGAGGCTGAGGTGAATGGATTGCCTGAGCCCGCGGGTTCAAGACCCGCCTGGGCAGTGAGACCTCATCTCTACAATAAATCAAAAAATCAGCCGGGCGTGGTAGCGCATGCCTGTAATTCCGGCTACTTGGAAGGTTGAGGCGGAAGGATCGCTGGAGCCCAGCAGGTCGAGGCTGCGGTGGCCGGGAGCGGCCACTGCACTCCAGTCTGGGCAACAGAGTGAGACTCCAACTCAAAAAAAAAAAAACAACTCAGAATGTTTGTTCCACAAACCATGATGCAACCTTCTCAAAACTTCTGGATAAAAACTTTGGTTGATTATTTGATACAGAGGAACAAATGTTGAGTGTACTACGAGGGTCCTGCTCTTCAAAAGACAATTCCGTCTTTTGTTTTTTTGGAGGCAGGAGGTGTTCCCTCTTGTATATAAAAGTCCTACAACTATCATCACATTTAATGATTCAAGTCAAAATGCTATCTCCCTGGGATCATGAAATAGGCAAAATACTCTCCCAATTATTTGTAACATAGTACTGGAAGTCCTAGGAAGCAATACAAGAAACAAAGTCATAGAAATTAGAAAGGAAAACATAAAATTCTACTTGCAGATGATGTAATTGCTTATGTAAAAAGAAAGTCATTTAAAAAAAGTCCCAGAACTAAATGAGATCAGAAAGATCAAAGGATACATTCAACATACTAATGTCATATTTTATACTAGTATCAGACATGTGTGATTAGGAATTAAAAACACAATATCACTTATAATTGCCAGAAAAGGTAATAACTCTTAAGTGTAAATTTTAAAAAACCACACAGGATCTGTATGATAAAGCCTACTAAATGCTGATGAAAGAAATCAAAGAGCAAAATAAATGGAAATAAATTCTTGAGCCAGAAGAGTCAACATAGTGAAGATTTCAATTCTCCCCAAAGTGGCATACAGGTTTAACATTTTTCCTGTCATAATCAAGAAAGATTTTTTTTTGAAGATATAGATAGGCTTATTCCAAAAAGCATATGAAAAGTCAAGGGAATTTTGATAGCAATGAGTAAAATAATTTTGAAAAAAATGGGAGGAATCAGTCTATCTGAATTACTAGATAGTTGCCATTATCCTTGGCTTCAATACAGACAAACAGATCAACTGAACAGACTAGAAAAGACCAGATATAGACCAATACATATACAGATAATTGATTTCTTTACAAAAACTCAAAAACAATTCAGTGTAGAATTTTGTTTTCCACAAGTGAGGCTGGAAAAAATGGATGTTCATAAGAAAAGCATAAACTTATCCTCATACCATAAGCAAAAGATCAATTTAAAATGGAAAAATGCATATATATACATAAAACTTATAGAAGTAAACAATTGAGAATATTTTGGAAATTCAGAACTATGCCAAAAGTTTTTAGACATGAACCAACATTATCCATTAAAAAAAATCAAGAAATTGCGTTTTCTCAAGACTCTTTTTTGCTATGCATACAATTCATATTATGAGGATGAAATATTACAACATGAGAGAAAATATGTGCAAAACACAAAACTGACAAAGGTATATATGCATATAGTCAGTCTTTCAGCACACACAGGAAACTGGTTTCAGGACCCTTGCATAAACCAAAATCTTCCCATACTCAAGGCAAACAAATAGCATTTTGGAACTTGCATATAGGAAAAGCCATCCCACCATATATGCAGGTTTTGCATCCTGCAAATACTGTAACTTTCTATTTAGTTGAAAAAAAATCCAAGTATAAGTGTATTCATGCAGTTCTAATCTGTGTTGTTCAAGGGCCAACTTCAAAACTCAATATAAATAATAATATCCAACTAGAAAGCTGGTAAAGATATGAACAGTTTTTACCAAATAGGAGGTACATTGGGAAAGTAAGCACTTGAAAGATGTTCAACATTTCTAACCATTAGGAAAATGATAGCTAAAGTCAAAATGAGATACTACTAAACAACTGTTAGTACACCTAAAACTAAAATAGTGACATCATCAAATGCTTTTGAGATTGTAGACAAACTGGATCTTTCATTGCTGTGGGGAGGTAAAATGATACCTTATGGAAGAGAGTTTGGTAGTCTCTAATAAAACTAAATGTGCACTTGTCATATAACTCAGAAATAAGTTTTGAACATTTATTCCAGTGAAATGAAAATTTACATTCATACAAAAACCTGTACAAATGTTGACGGCAGGTTTATTTGTAATAGCAATTGTCTTAATCAACTTTCCTGTTGCATATATAGAATACTTGCAATTTGGCACTTTACAAAGAACAGAAAATTATTTTTTATAGTTATGGAGGCTGAGAAGTCCAAGGTAGAGAAGCCATATATGGTGATGCTCTTCTTGCTGCAGGGGACTGTGTAGAGTCCAAGGTGGTGCAGGATATCACATGGTGACAGGGCTAAGCATGCTACCTCGTGTCATTCTTCCTCTTCTTATAAAGCCACCAGTCTTGGTCCCATGATAACCCAGTAGTCCATGAATAAATTAAGTTACTCATAAGGGCAGAGTTCTCATGACCCAATTAATTCCTAAAGACCCCACCTCCTAATAATGCCATACCAGGGATAAAGTTTCAACATGAGTTTCAGAGAGGACAAATATTCAAACCATAGCAGCAACAAACTGAAAACAAACCAAATATCCTCCAGTAGATACTTGGTTAAATAAAGTCTGATACTGTATAATGGAACACTACTCCACTTGCATTACATGCTTGAATGACAAAATTATGAGATGGAGAAAAAATTTGTGTTTTCAAAGGGACAGAGATGGTGTGGTAGAACTTCAGAGGATTATTAGCATGGGGCAATTTGTGATTATTCAACAGTTCTGAATCTTAATTGTGTGGTTACACAATTCTACACAGGTCTCAAAAATTGAAATAAAATTATTCACATAAATTACTGCATGTAGCCGGGCTCGGTGGCTCAGCCTGTAATCCCATGCCTTTGGGAGACTGAGGTGAGTGGATTGCCTGAGCCCGCGGGTTCAAGACCCGCCTGGGCAGTGAGACTTCATCTCTACAATAAATCAAAAAATCAGCCGGGCGTGGTAGCACATGCCTGTAATTCCGGCTACTTGGAAGGCTGAGGTGGAAGGACTGCCGGAGCCCAGCAGGTCAAGGCTGCAGTGGCCGGGAGCGGCCACTGCACTCCAGTTTGGGCGACAGAGTGAGACTCCGACTCAAAAAATAAAAAATAAGAAATAGATGTAATCCATTTAAAAAGCAGGAAACATGGTTAATTTTTTTTCCCAAATAAAACATCTGAATAAAGAGGATACCATAGACTGGGTGCTGAAAAACACACATTTATTTCTCACAGTTCTGAAAGGAGGGAAGCTAGAGATAAGGGTGGCGAGGTTGAGTTCTGGTGAGGATTCTCCTCCTGACTGGCAGACTCTCACCAGGTAAGGTAAGAAGAAGCTCTGGTGTCTCTCCCTTTTTTTAAGGGGACTATTCCTACCATGGGAGCCACACCCTCATAATCTCATGCAAAGCTAAAAGGCCCCATTTTGGAAGTTAATGATCCAACAGTGAGTGGGCTACATTCAGTCAATAACACACCCCTTGACTTATTAACATGATAAATCGTCTGTACATTTTCTGGGCAATTAATGAACTTGAAACATTTTTATCCCATTTATCTACCTCCTAATTATGTGCATTTTCATATATCTTAAATATATGTTTTAGGACTCAGGGCATTTTAGTGCTGCTATTATCTTACACAATCAACATATATTTAGGTTTGCCTGTTTGCTTATCTGTTTATTCTTTAATTTCCAATACTGCTTCTAGATTCCATTATTCTTTTCAATTAAACTTTAATAGCTTCTATTGTGAGGGCCTAATGGTGAAAAATTCCTGGCACTTTTAGGTCCAAAAATGTCTTCAATATTGTCACTTGATACCTAGATTTAAGTTGGCAATTTTTTCTTTTAGCATGTTGATTACCTCATTCTATTACCTTCTGCTTTCCATTATTTGTTAGGAAGTCACTTTTAAGTCTTATATTGCTTCTACAAAGGTAACGTATCTCTTCTTTGGCTATTTTAAAGATTTACTCTATGTCATGAACTTTTAGCAATTTTACTAATATATACCTCAATACGATTGACTTTCATTGACCTTGTTTTGTGTTTATAACACTTTTAAAAATATTCAGGTTGCTTTCTCATTGATCTTGTAACATCCTTTAGCCAATATTTCTTGAAATAGTGTTCAGTTCATTCTCTCTCCATCATCTGTCTTCACTTCCATCACACATGAGTCTTTTTCACTGTCTAATGCCTCCCTCATGGTATTTCCCTTAATATTTTTTTTCTTCTCTTTGACATCATATATTTTCACCTAACCAATCTTCCAGGATGTTCTCGTTCCTCTATGTCTTAACTGACATCAAATGGATATGCTAGTTTATTAATTTTGGTTATCAAATTTTAGGCCTAGAATATTCATTGATACTTTTGTGTGGTTTCCAATTATCTGCTAAATGTATTTCCTCTATCTTGTTATCTCATTTTAAAGTTTATACCCACTAATTCCATCATTTGGGTTTCCATGCAGCATAAAATATTTTCTTGCTATTTGATTAAGTCTTATTTTCCCTTAATGTGCAATTTAATGCAATAAATTTTAGATATGATGTTTAACTTTAAATGGTATTATCTTCCTCCAGAGAAAATTTATTCTTGGTTCTATTAGGCAGATAAGCTAGGAAAACTAACTCCAGGAGTACACTGACATATTCAAAGAATACGATATATGACCTGAAGCTGGGATTTCTTAATATACAAATATTTGTTTCTTCAGTCTCACTCTTGTCAGAGTCCCAACTGAAAGTTGGGCTTGTTTGCCTTGCCTCCTTCTCAATTATTCCAATGCCTGTAATTGTAGTGCTATGAGTCTGCTAAAAGTGATGCTTGGTTTTGCATCATCTCAGCATCTGCTTTCAAAACTGGAATTTTTAGAAAAAAGAAGCACCAATGACAGGGTTATGCCTTTGGGCTTCCTCTCTTTCTAAACATTGCTCCCAGATTCATCAGCACCCATGTAGCCTTTGGTGGCTTCTAAAAGATTTTTACATTTCACTATAAATCTTATTGAAATAAAACTCAGATAAAAATAAATACATGTATCATAAGCATAAGGGTAGATACTTTATACAAATATGTACAGAAACGTAGCACTACCACAATCAAGAAGTAAAAGCATTCCAGAACTCAAACAATTTCCTTTGCAGTCAATCTCCATACCTTTAAGCACAAAGACTGACTTGCCTTGTATAATTCCAGACATTTTTGTCTTTTCTAGAATATCACAGAAATGGAATCATATATATTGTGTCTAGCTGCATTCACTAATTATGCTTTTTAATTTAACCTTCAAAAAATTATTTTTAATGTTTCTTACAGACACATCTTAGTTGTTCATATCTATGGAGCATACATACTCTTTGATACAAGCATACAATAGATAATAATCAAATATGGGTAATGAGGATATCCATCATCTACAACATTTATCATTTTTTGAGTTGGGAGCATTCTAAATCTTCTGATTATTTTGAAATATACAGTAATTTATGATTCACCCTGTGGTACTACAAAACACTACCAAATATTCCTTCTAACTCTACTTTTGTACCCACTAACCAACTCCTCTTCATCCACTACTCCATATTACCCTTTTCAGTCTCTAGTAACCACCCATTCTATTCACAATCTCCAAAAGAGAAATTGATTTAGATCCCACATATGTATGCCTAACTTATTTCACTTAATGTTGTCCATGGCTCATCCATGTCACTGAAAATGACAAGATTTCATTCTTTGTTATGGTAGAATAATATTCAAATATATATTTATGCCACCTATTTTTTATTCATTCATCCACTGATGGACAATTAGGTTGACTCTATATCTTGGCTATTATGAATAGTGCTTCAATAAACATAGTGGTACAGTTACCTCTCTGACATGCTGATTTCCTTTCTTCTGACTTCCTTTCTTCAGTAGTGGGATTGCTGGATCATGTATTTCTGTTTACTTTTTAAAGGAACGTCCATACTATTTTACATAGTGACTGTATTTATGTATATTCCCACCAACAGTGTTTAAGTGTTCCCTTTCTCCACATCATTAGCAGCAGCATGTATTTTCTATCTTACAGACAACAGCTATTTTAACTAGGCTGAGGTGATATCCCTGGTAGTTTCATTTTGAATTTCCCTGATGATTAGCGATGAGCATTTTCTCATATACCTTTTGGTGATCTGTATGCCTTCTTTTGAGAAATATCTATTTAGATCTTTTGCCACTTTTAAACCAATATTTTTTGTTTTGTTACTGAGCTGAGATCCTAGTATATTTCTGGTTATTAATCACTTGTCACAGTTTTCAAATATTCCATAGGTGGTCTCTTCACTCTCTTGTTTCTTTTGTTGTGCAGCCTTTTAGCTTGATGTAATTCCATCTGTAAATGTTTGCTTTGTTTGTAATTTTCAGGTCTTACTAAAAAAATCTTTGCCCATACCAATGTCCTGAAGAATTTTCCTAATGTTTTCTTCTAGTAGTTTCATAAGTTTCAGATCTTACATTTGTCTTTAATCCATTTTTTAAAATCTTTGTATATGATGAGAGATAGGGATCCAGTTTTCTCAGCACTAGCTATAGAAGGTACTATCTTTTCCCTAATTTATGGTCTTGATCCATCTGTAAAAATTAATTGGTTGCAAATGTATGGATTTATTTCTAGGCTCTCTGTTCTGTTCCATTAGTCTATGTGTTTTGTGTCAGGACCATACTGTTTGGTTTCTATAGGTTTGGAGTACATTCTGAAGTCAAGTAATGTTCAGTTTTGTTCCTTTTGCTTATAATTTCATTGGCTACCAGGGCTTTTTCTGATTCCATACATACTTTAGTATTTTTTTTTTCTGCCTCTGTGAAGAAAGTCATTGATATTCAATCTGTAGACACCTTAGTATGAACATTTTAATATTAATTCTTCTGATTCATGAACATGGATATCTTTCCAGTTTTTATCAGTGTTTTATAATTTTCATCATAGAGATCTTTCACTTCCTTGGTTAAGTTCATTCCTAAGTACTTAACATTTTTTATACCTATTGTGAATGGGATTGCTTTCTTGGTTGGGTTTTTACAGAAATGACACTGAATTTGGTATATTTTCTACCCTGGAGCTTTATTGAGTTTATCAATTCTAACATTTTGGCAAAATCTATAGGTTTTTCTATATACAACATCATACCATCTGCAACAAGGACAATCTCACTCCTTCCTTTTGCATCTTGATGCCCTTTATTTCTTTCTCTTGTAGAATTGCTCTGGATAGAATTACCAGCGTTGTTGTTTTGTTTTGTTTTGTTCTTTGAGTTGGAGTCTCACTCTGTCACCCAGACTGGAGTGCAGTGGCCGCTCCCGGCCACTGCAGCCTCAACCTGCTGGACTCCGGCGATCCTTCTGCCTCAGCCTTCCATGTAGCTGGAACTACAGGTGCGCGCTACCAAGCCCAGCTAATTTTTGATTTATTGTAGAGATGAGGTCTCGCCAACTTGCCCTGGTGGGTCTCGAACCTGCAGGTTCAGGCAATCCACTCACCTCAGCCTCCCAAAGCAACCAGCCTCCCAAAATAAAATAAAAATGATGAAATTGAGCAACTTTGTCCTGTTCCAAATCTTAGATCCAAAAAAAAAAAAAAAATCAATGTCTATTTATTCAGTATGATGCTGTGGTTTGTCACACACAGTTTTTATTGTGCTGAGGTATGTTACTTCTATACTGTTTTTTATTATGAAGGAATTCTGAATTTTATAAAATGGCTTTTTTGGTATCTATTGAAATGAACATATTTTTTCCTTGATTCTATTAATACAAAGTTTATAGATTGGCATATGTTGAACCATCCTTGTACCACTGGATGAATTCCACTTCATCAAAATGAAGATATTTGTTTTCTTGCACTCAGTTTGCTAGTATTTTGTTCAGAATTTCTGCAGCTACATTCAAGTGATATGGGCCTGTATTTTTCTTTTTTTGTTGTTTTATCTTTGTCTAGTGTTCATAGCAGAGTATTATTGGTTTTGTATAAGGAATCTGGAAATATTCCTTTTTCAATTTTCTGGAATAATTTGAGTAGAATTGGTATTAGTTCTTCTTTAAATGTTTGGCAGATTTTAGCAGTAAAATCATTCCATCTTAGGTTTTTCTTTAATGGGAGATCTTTATTACTGGCCATCCTCTATTTGTCAGTTTAGATTACATTTCAATCTTGATAGGTGATATGTCTAGGAGTTTATCTTTTTCTTATAGGTTTTCCAATGTATGTTTATTTCCTCATAACAGTATCTAATGATAGTATCTAATAATCTTTTAAGTTTATTAAGCTTCTGTTTATAAAGCTTATCTTGGAGAATACTTCCTGTGATGAGGAAAATATCAGTGTAATGTCTCATTGTTTCTGATTTTATTCGGGTCTTCTCTATTTTTTCTTTGGGTAGCTAAAGTTTTGCTGATTTTATCTTCAAAAAACAAAAGCATTGTTTCACTGATTTTTTAATTCACAATTTCATTTATTTCTGCACTAATCTTCATTCTTTCTTTCCTTTTAATAATTTTGGGCTTGGTTTGTTCTTGCTTTAGCTCCTTAAAGGCGCATCATTTAGTTGTTTATTTGAACACTTTTTTGATGTAGGCATTTATTACTAAAAATTTCCTTCCTGGTTCAGTTTCTACTGTATCTCAAATGCTCGGTATGTTGTGTTTCCATTTTCATTTGTATCAAGAAGTGCTTAAATTTCATTAATCTCATTAACCAACTGATTGTCCAGGAGCATATTTTAAAATTTCCATGTATTTGTATAGCTTCCAAAGTTCCTCTTTTTATTGATTTCTAGTTTTATTCCAGTGTAGATAGTGAACAACTAATGTGATTTCAAGTTTTGTGATTTGTTAAGACAAGTGATATGGTCTAATATATACACTGTCCTAGAGAATAGTTTCTGTGCTGATGAGAAAATGTGTATTTTGCAGCTGTTGGATAAAATGTTCTGTGTGTGTCTGTTAAGTCCATCAGGTCTATAGTGTAGAGTAAGAATAACTCCAATGTTTTTTTGCTGGCAGTGTGCTTTAATGATCTGTCCACTGCTCAAAGTGGGATATTGAAATCCCTTACTATTATAGTATTAAAGTCATATCTCTCTTTAGATCTATTAATAAACACTTCATATGACTGGGTACTCAAAGTTGGTTCCACATATAATTGTTCAATACTGTTGCAAATTGATCCCCTTATCATTGTCTCTTCTTAGAGTTTTTCACCTGAAATCTATTTTATCTAAATATAGCTAATTCCATGCATTAAATTGCCTTTTATGTGAAATATCTTTTTCTAACCCTTCACATTCAGTCTATGTGTGTCCTAAAGGTAAACTGAGTTTCTAGCAGGCGGCATATAGTTGGGTTTTTAAAAAAAAAATCCATTGAGCAATTCTAAGCCTGTTAACTGGATAATTTTGTCCATTTATACAACATGTTATTATTAACAGGCAAAAACATACCCCTGTCATTTTGTTATTTTCTGGGTTTCTTGTTAAGTGTGTTCTTCCTTTCTTACTGTGTTCCACGGTGGATAAGTGACTTACTCTGGTAGTATGCTTGAATTCATTGCTTTTTGTATTTAGTTTATCTATTATGAGTTTTTGCTTTGTCATTACCATGAGGCTTACAAAAAAACCTTATAATCACAAAAAAGTACCTTAAATGAATGACAACTGAAGTTTGATCACAAAAAAACAAGGGAAAAAACCCTAAAATACTCTACACTCTAGCTCTACCAATTTTTTGACTTTTTGTTGTCTCTGCTTTTATATTACTTATTAACAAATTATTATTTTTCATTTTTTTGTTACAGTTTTCATGACACCCATTTGAATATTCTACATACAGTTCATCACTAGAGTATTCTGATAGTGTGCTTACTTTTACCAGTGATTTTTGTACTTTCAGATAATTTATTGTTGCATGTTACTTTTCTTTCAGATGGAGGAACTCCCTTTAGCTTTTAGACAGGTCTGGTGGCAGTAAATTCTTTCAGCTTTTGTTTATCTGGGAAAGTCTTTATTTCTCCTGCATGTCTGCTTTGCTAGGTACAGTATTCTCAGTTGTAAGCTTTTTTTTCTCAGCACTTTAAATGTCACCTTACTTTCACATGGCCTGCAAGGTTTCCACTGAGAAGGCTGCTATCAGATGTACTGAAGCTCCTTTCAGGATTTTTCTTTTTTGTCCCTGACCTTTTTTTGGAGCTTGACTATATACTTTGTGTTATTTTTACTTGGGTTGAATCTTCTTGGTGCTCTTTGATCTTTTTGTATTTGGTTATTGACATCTTTAAGTTTGGAAAGTTCTCTGTTATATCGTTAAATAAACTTTACTCCAATCTTTTTGTCTGCTTCCTCTTTAAGACCAATAACTTTCAGACTTCCTCTTTGAGGATGTTTTCTACACCTTCAAAGCATACTTCTTATTCATTTTTTTCTCCTCTGCTTGTGTATTTTCTAATAGCTTGTCACTGAGTTCATTAGTTCTTTTTCTTGATCAAGTCTGCTGCTGTTGAGATACTCTTATTAATTTTCCCGCTTATCAACTGTATCTTTTGTCTCAAGATTTGATTTTTAAAAAATATTTCAATCTGTTAAATCCCTTTGATATGATTCTTAATTCGTTCTCTGTGTTTCACTGAAGTTTGCTGAGCATCCTTAAAACAAATAATTGAGATCCCTGCATCAGAAGGCATATATCTCAATCACTCTAGGATTGGTCACTGGTGTTTTAATAATTTGGTGAGGTCATATTTTCCATGCTTGTGGACATTCCTCAATGTGTGAGCATTGAAGAGTTAGAGATCTGTTCCAGTTTTCACAGTTCAACATTGTTTGTACCTGCCCTATCTCAGAGAACTCTCCAAGAATTAAACCAGGATTGGGAGTTAAATTACCTAAGCCTGTAGTCACTGCAGCCATTTCTGGACTGGTAGGTACTGTAAACCCAAGTATGCTGTAATTCCTGTGGACTCCTAGACAGCTAGCCCTGATGGATTTGGGGGAGATGAGGGAGAATTCCTTGATTTCCCAGGCAAACTCTGTCTTCTGTCTTCTCTTCAAGCAAAAGGAGTCCATCTCTGGAACTGGCTGCCTGGTGCTAAGGGTAGAGTGACGCAAGCACTCCCATGGTCACATGCAAACTATATAGCCTCCCAGACGAGCAAAGTACCAAAGCCAGTGGCTGTTACTGCATGAATGCCACTTGAGTGAGCAGAGGATGAAGCACAGTAGGACTTGAGTCCATCCACCAGAGCAGATTCCCTTCTTGCCAGGGGTGTTCCAGGTGCCATCAAGGAGCAGTGGCCTGGAATCAGAGGCTTAAGGATTCCTTCTAGTGCCATACATTAGGTACATGAGCTGGTACCTGATTGCAAGGCAAAGTTCCCTGTACTTTTTCTTCCCTGCTGTGTGTTGCTTGGAGCTAAGGAGGAGTATGGTAGATACTGTAAAACTGTATTTCCCATCTTCCTCAATGTCTTTCCTTGTGATTTGTTTTGAGTCAGGGTCTCATTCTGTTACCCAAGCTGGAGTGCAGTGACATGATCACAACTCACCACAGCTTTGACCTCCCAGGCTCAGACAATCCTTCCGGCTCAGCCTCCAGAGTAGCTGGGACTACTCTGGCTAATTTTTAAATCACATTTGGCTAATTTTTAAATTTTTTTTTGTAGGGAGAAGGTCTTCCTATGTTGTCCAGGCTGCTGTTGAACTCCTGAGCTCAAGCAATCCTTCTTCAGTCTCCCCCAGTGCTGGGATTACAGGTGTGAGTCACCATGCCTGCTGTTTGTATATTTTCAACTGCCCTCCCTTTAAGTTTATTGATCCTTTCCTCTATGTGATCTTAGATTATATCCATATCTAGACTTCTGTGCTTTTTAAAAATTCCCATGTATCTGCTGAAAATCTCTCTCTTCATGCATGTTTTTCACTTTGTTTTACTAGATCTTTAGGCATTTTTATCATTGTTAACCCCTAATAATTCAAACATCTGGGCAATCTCTCAGTTTGCTTCTACTATTTCCTTTTTCAATCAAATTTTCCTGCTTCTTTGCATGTCTTAATTTTTTTTTTTTTACTGTGTGCTGAATATTTTCTATGAAAGGACAGTAGGTATAAAAACAAATAATAGTTATCTCCAGAAAGGAGCATACCCCATCTTTTGCCAGGCTTATAGAGAATAAGGCTAAATAAATCTGATCTACAGTTGAGGAGCAGTTAGACTTTACTGAAGCTGCAATTTGATTCACTTTATCAAGCTTTTCAAATATTCTGAGTTAATGAACAGGATTTCCTTTGAGCAGGAATTGAAATATGAGCATTGGTGATGTTATTTCTGTTTTTTATCTGAGCAGCCAACTGAAACAACATGAGATTTATCTCTGCACTAACCACAATTGCATATTTTAGAATTTCTGGTTTATTCTCCTTATAATCTACTCAGGTCCTTGATTTGTGTACCACAGGCAAACTTTCAGTCATATTAACATGCCGTTTGGAAGATATAGTTGCTTACACTGTTAAGACCATAATGCCTCAAAATACTTTTTGTTTTAGGTCTGTTCTTATTCTTACCTTTTAATAAATGAGTACACCTCTTCTTAAATCTGCACTCTGGGTCGGGAACAGTGGCTCACACCAATAAGCCTCACACTTTGGAAGGCCAAGATGAAATGATTGTTTGAGCCCAGGGGTTTGAGTCTGCTTAGGCAACACAGAAAGACATCATCTCTACAAAAAATCAAAACTTTAGGCAGGTGTGGTGGCAAGCACCTGAAGACCTAACACACAAAGAGGCTGAGATGGAAGGACCACCTGAGCCCAGGAGTTTTGAGGCTGCAGTGAGCTATGAGTTTGCCACTGTGTTCCAGCTTGTGCCACAAAGTGAGATTCTAATTCAAAATTAATCAATTGTAAAAAACACAGAACTCAGCACTCTATTGTTTGAAAACAGGAAGAATATACATCATGAGATTCACAAAGGTACTAATAAGCCAACATTTTCTGAATTTTCATTGTGCAGTGAATCTATCCTGGACACTGCAGAAGAGATGAGCAGTTATCTTTCTGTTTTATAGATTCATTGAGCACTTACAACATATGACACCTTTCAGGCAATATAAAATAATATGGTCTTCATAACTTAGATGAACAGAAAATAAATTCCTAAATTATGTTAGATCTCAGGTTTAGATTTCTAAAATCTGATTAAAGGTAGACTAGTTCAGGCTCTTTCTACCTTATTTGTAGCTGATTTCACTATCAGCTACAATCTTGTCATCAATATCCAACTGATGCAAACACAAAAAAACTGAGATAGCATTCCTGTTTCTTAAAATCTTAATATGAAAATAGCAAACACATTCACTCCATTTTCTAAAATTCAGTCTCATTCCTATGTCTAATTGCAAATCAGGCTAGGAAACGTAGTCTTTCTTATACCCAGGACCAAAAGGAAATTGACTTTTTACTATTAGGTCACAGTATCTGCCAACTTTGTTAGCTTAAGACATCTTACTCTGAAAGGTAAACATTTAACATAAATATGTTGATTGATTTGAAGAAGAATGCTGTATCTGGTTATCCAAACTACTATATCTGACATTGGCATGTTTTGAGGGAGAGCATGGTTGCCTTCATGACTTCAGCCTTAAGGTTAGAAATGAACACATGTTCCAGATTTCTATTTACTTATATAATCCCTTCTTGAGCTACAGCAGCCCCCCCCCATCCATGGGGATAAGATACAAGCCGCCTAGCAGATGTCTGAGATCACAGATAGTACAGAACTCTCTATATATTGCTTTTCCTATACATACATATTTATCTATGATAAACTTTAATTCATAAATTAGGCATAGTAAGAAATCAACAATAACTAACAAAATAGAACAATTATAACAAACCAATGCCATGACTCTTGCAATTTGAGAGCATTATTAAGGATTAAGGGTTACTTTAATATAAGCACTGCAATACTATGACAGTCAATCTGATAACTGAGATAGTTATCTAAATGACGAATGGGTAGCACATACAGCATGAGAACACTGGACAAAAGGATAATTCATGTCCTGGGTGGGAGCTGTTTGCTTTTGGAATGATTTGTTTAATCTTTTCAGACTATGGTTGACCACAAATAATCAAAAACACAGAAAGCTAAACTGTGGATAAGGAGGGGAATGCTGTATTAATATTTTTACCCTTTGGTATTTCTAAAGGTAAAATTTAACTAATGAAATTAAGATATCAAAGTAATATTTTGTTGTTGTTTTAAAGACAATTTCGCTAATGTGTTGGTATGTATCTCTAAGCTATTCTAGGAATGGAATAAACAAGTCCATATTTTTCCATGAGCTATCGCCCCAACATACAATTTATAACTTATGAACTTTGATTCTATCAACTTCCTTCTCACCATACTATGATCCTCCATAACTTGAATTATAGTTTTCCTGATACAGCAATCAGGACTAGATGATATTTCACAGGTGTCATAGCACCAAGATTTTCAAAGGCATGATACTTTTTTTATAGTTTGTATCCAAACGATTTTTAGTGATGTCAGCATTTACTCAATCAGTGTTTACTGAAATATCTCCCATGTTCACTGTTGCTTAATACAGGTATGGTATTTTATTTCATTTTCTGTCTTATTAGTCCAGAAGTCTTCAAAAATAATATTTACTCAGTCCTAAGTCTTGCAACTTATACATAATCAAGGTCTCTATCATATAAGCATTTTTCAATAAACTGCTCCATCACACATCTGACACTTTTTCTCACCACCTTTTCACCTGGTCATGAAGTCATCTCTTCTAAAAGATAAGCCTTTTTAATTTTCTTCAAAGATTACTTTGCAAATCAGTTTGCCATTGGGCACTTTCCAGATGGACATTTTCTCTTTTTAATTGCATCATTATTCTTTATCTGCACAGAACCCATTCAATTACTTGCATGAGCAGAAAAAAAGAGAAAATTGTTTTGGTAAATGCACGTATCACAATTATTTTGTATGTAGTTTTTATTTGATTTTTGGTTTTGCTCTTTAAAATTCGGACTATACAAAGGTTATAGCCCATTAAAAAGACACAATATTTACCTGTTCAACACAACTTTTACAAGTAACTACAATTTGCTACAAATGAAAATCTTGATTGCAGTTGGGGTGACTTTTGTTTGATATTAATCAGAATTGCTGTTATTCACAAACTTATCAGCCTTAAGTATGAACACCCTTGCTTTATATAACGTATGATTGGAGCAAATTTACCTATCGGTACCTCTCTTCTCCACTGGTGATTAAAACCTCATACCAGACACTAAGCTTCATGAAATCATGCAAGCATCTGTGAAAGATCAATTAGCATAGTATCTGACCTTGTGGCTAGAAAAAAAATACATACAGAATTGTGGGCAAAGCTTAAACCTTGAGAAAACTCACATGAATTAAAGTCTGCTTCCCTTTATAAGTAGATTCCAGAACAAAAATAAATTTTTTAAGACTGTAAGAAATATATTAAACTCTTACTTCAAAACCTGATTCTAAAAGATTTACTGCCCAATGCTGATTATTTGGAGTCATGGAAAATGTCTCTCATAAAAGTGCTCTCAACAAAGCATGCTTTAAAATGATTTACAAAATGTGAAAGGTTCGGTTGTGCACTTCAGGTTGTTTCTCTTAAAAGTAGAAAAAACTACAATGTCACAGTCCTTTGGTTTTGTTCTCCTGGATAAAAATGTAGGTTGATGATATTCTTTAAAATAAATCAAATGGCTTATTTCATGTTTCCTGATTAATATTAGTCAGCTTTGATTAATTAGTTGAAAATTTCAGAGCAGAATAAGCAAATGTTGTGAACCCTTTCCCAATCCCTGAGAATCATAATTATTACAGAAATATCTTATCCTCTCATCAAAAATCTCTGGAAAGTAGTCGTGTTCGTTCATTGTTAATAGAGCAAGGTGCAGTGTCATAGAGGGTCAATCCATGTAAATTGGCTTCCACTCGTAAAGAAATTTTCTGGAACAGAAAAGAAAATTACATGTAGAAGTTTGTTCTTTAAAGAGAGATCACCTCTTCAGTATGATCTGTAGAGTGGTGATTAGAAATGTCAATCAATTCTCATGGGTAACAAGAGGGAGCAGCTGCTGCACTACCAAAGGCATCATCTTTAGTACCAATTAATCTGGGAAAACCAAGCTTCTCTAACTTTCTCTTTGGAAAGTTCCTTGTTTTTCTTTGGTTCCTACTAAGACTCAGTAAAACTAAATGTTGAGGATGGTCTATATAAATGTATAATGAAAGGATTTCTTGAAATCTGCTTTATAATCCCATTTTCAAGACTAAATCTTGCTAGTAATATACTACTTCGCCAAACACAGAAATAATTGACCTGAAAAGTTACATCATTGTTTATGGTGCCAAATTTTAAACAGGTACTTTTCAAGAAGGCTGGATACTTGACTATGCAAAGTTCTCTTATTCCACCTGAAGGAAGTTTGACTGCGTAAGTCGAATTCTGTGTTTTCTTACCTGAAAATCACGAATGTAAGTCAGGAAAAAACCAATGAAGGAAAGTGACATAGACCATTCTGCTGCCGTAGTAATCATGTGAATAACATAACCCTTGAGTGATGGGGGGGAAAAAAAGAATAGTTTGGGGAAATTTTATTCAAATGATCTAGTATTGTTTCTCAAATTTAAAAAACTGTAATTCTTATAAGCCAATCTGCCTCCTGCAAACCAACCCTTGACTTACTGAATATAACTCCAGAATTAAAGAGCAGACATTAGGAAGTCCTCCTAAATGATACTAGTTAACTTCATTTCACCCAGAACAAATAAAATTTCCATTTAAATAAGACAGAGCAAGAGAATTTCTACTCTGCAGTTGAGGAATTACAATTGCCTTTCCCACAGCCATAAGATTCATACAATGTCACTAAGGAAAGTTTAAAAATGCTCACGATAAATTTTTTTTTTTTTGAGTCGGAGTCTCACTCTGTCACCCAGGCTGGAGTGCAGTAGCACCCTCACGGCTACCACAGTCTCGACCTGCTGGGCTCAGGTGATCCTTCCGCCTTAGCCTTCCAAGTAGCTGGAACTACAGGCATGTGCCATCATGCCCGGCTAATTTTTCTTGATTTATTGTAGAGATGAGGTCTCGCCAAGTTGCCTAGGCTGGTCTCGAACTTGTGGGCTCAGACAATCCTCTCACCTTGGCCTTCCAAAGTGCAGGGATTAGAAGAGGGAGCCACCGTGCCTGGCCTCGGGATAAACTTTTAAAAAAAAAATTTACTGTACTAAATACATTCAGGTCATAATTAGGAGAATCTAGTAAATGATTTCATTCATTCATTTTCATAAACATGTTCAATTCAGAGTTAATTATGTAAAAATCACTTAAAATAAAATGCCAGTGAGTAATTTGTGGAAAATGATGAATTCATTATATTATTATATGTGCCTCCTCTTTCATTCTCTGGATCAAAGATGCTGTCTCTATTCAGATATCTGCCATATTGAAACCCAAATACAAAGATCACAATAAATTTCCAGATAACAAAAAATGAGAGAAAACATCTTTTAAATTCAGAAAAAAAGTATTCTAAAAGCAAACGGGCTCAACTGGGTATACTGTATACTTTATCCACATTAAGGGGAGTCAGTTTCTGAGGAAACACTTTTGTAGTCACAATTCTCTTCATATCTTGAAAACAGCCATAGACACAAGTGACAATAGAATATGGATGATTCTACATAAACCCTATCATATCTAGAAAATAATCCTAATATGTAACTGATTATTCTACCAAAAGAGTCTCATTGTTAAATGATGAAATGAAAAATACATCAAAATCAACCATAATAGCCATCCCTAATCTAAAACTAAGTTTTATAGACTCTCTGTGTGCTTACTTTGTCCTCAGGGTTCCAGTGGAGTTTCTGTACTATATCAGCCCCGAAATTGCCACTGTACAAAATTGATGAGAAAGTCAGCACTATAAAAAAATAAGTCAAGGAGGAATCTCAGAGAAAACCTGTAATTTTAAATTAAATTCCAAACAAAAATAACTTTCGAGGTCCAAAAGAATTACTCATACACTTATTGACAAGGTCCAAACCCATTTTCTTAAAGAATCAATGTTACCTGGCAGTAGTACTGTAAAACTAAAAATGTGCCCAGAGAATTACTATGAAATGGTTCTCAAAGTCAAACCCCTCCTCTTTGCTCCAAAAATGAGTAGTTGTATCATAAACTTCTGCTAGGTATTAGTTCTTAGAAAGGGCATTTACTCACCCTTTCTATCTTTGAAGTGAGTATGATCAGGCTAAACATTATCTTTTCTCCTGGCTCAATTACTGAGGTCCCACCTACAATCTGAATTTAATATTTCAAATTGTTTAGGTTAGTGTTAATAACCTAAGAATCTCTTCTACAAAAAAAACTGTTTACAACGTGCCAATAGCATTCAGTTAATCAATTCTCTTCCAAGCGTAGCCACATTTTACAGTGAAGGATACTAGTAAGTGCACTTACTCCACACCAGATAACCAACAGTAGTCTGATCCAGAAGACTTGTTTGCCATGAATTTTGGGTTGCATTTTGTAGGAAAGGATGGTCTGAACAAACATATATAATGAACCCATACCAAAGGTGAGCACACCTCCACTTACATGTGCAGCAAAAAGGGCTGTTTTCTAATAGGTAGAAAGAAGAAGTTAAAAGAAACTCAGAACATACTGGCAAAACAATATTTAAAAGCACAAGTCAGATATTTCAACAGGACATTCACTGTGCAGAAGCTCAGTAGATTCTACAAGCAAATTACTTCTTGAAATTTTCTCTTTTGATACTAGGCATAAACCTGAAGATTACAGTAAAACCAAACTATTTCATATGCCATCACTGAAAATATGATAATTTTTTTTTACTCATTTAATAATGTTTATTAGATGCCAGGCACTGTTCTAAGTCTTCAGATACCTTAGTGAACAAAAACAAAAATCTATCCCTCATAAAATTAAGTGAAGACACACAAACAATAAATAATAAACTTTAGAAATGAGGATATTCCAGTGTATCCCATGATAAGGGTTATAAAAAAAAAGAGTAGTACAAAATGTAGAAGCTTAGGATGGACTGGAGTGCTGGGAATAGGGAGTTTCCATTTAAATCCATTATAAATTTAAAGAAAATTTAAAGACTCAAGAAATTAAAACAGCCTCTCTTGGTTCTAGCTTGATTGGTTTTGATAATGCAACAAGGGAACATAAATTATAAACTTTTTCTCCTTTACCTCATTCTTCCTATAGGTATCCATTTACATTTTGCTTTTTAATATTATATATAAACTCTGCTTAAAGGTGATAATGATTGGTGTCCAAAAATTGTACAAAGGTTTTTCTCAACCAGTGTCATTTGTATTTTGTTTGAGAAGGTACTGTATTAACACTTTGCACACAGGGTAATTAATGACTAAATAACAAGAGAAGAAAGGATAGAGCTGGATTCCCTTCTTTTATAATTAACCGTGCTAATTCACAAACACAGCCCAATTTTCCTAGTTGAAGGTTAAAGAAGATTCCTAGTATAAAGAAATAAAATATTACAGCTTACTCGTCAAAGCCATTGGTTCCTTTTTGGAAAGAAACCATACCTGTATATAGTTTGGTGTGCTATAACTGGCAATAAAATATGACAATTGGGAAGGGAAATGAGATATTATTATTACCTTGGGTAACAGAGGAAAAAAATAAAATTCAGCACCCATAAAACCTAATACAAAATAGTGGTCTCTTCTCAGTTCATAATTATGTGAATTCATCTATACATATGAATAAAGACTAAAAAATAGTCAAATGTGAAATCAACTATTTTAGAGGTAAGAGCAGGAATATGGATGAATTTTCCTCTTTAAAAATACTTTCACATATATTGATAGAGCTAAATACAGATACAGAGTTGTAGTCAGTACAGACTTCCATCAACAAAATCCTGAGAATTCAAAAATAAAAATAAAGGAGAGTATTTACTATATTTTCATTATTGAAATGGAGGTACACAAAACTGTTTTAACTGTCAGTATCTTGCTTTATGCATTTAATACTGTCATTTTGAAGACTAGGGAAATTCAGGGAAAGATTCTGAGATAGACAAAAGAGACCACTGAATATCAATACAACAGGTGGTGGAGAAAGTGGTGAACAAAACCACCATGCTTATAATTAATGGAGAAATATATCATCTAAAAATCAAAAAATACATTGATATAAAATTAGGCTGTAATAAAAGCTACGAAAAACCAGTTTCCAGAGACTTAGAGAACACACAAAAAAAGAAAATTTAAAATATATTGTAGCAACAGAAAACATTTCTTTTTCTATTCTTTTTCTTTTTCTTTTTTTTTTTTTGAGTCAGAGTCTCACTCTGCCGCCCAGGCTGGAGGGCAGTGGCCTGCTCCCGGACACCGCAGCCTCGACCTACTGGGCTCACGTGATCCTTCTGCCTTAGCCTTCCAAGTAGCTGGAACTACAGGCATGTGCCACCATGCCTGGCTAATTTTTCGATTTATTATAGAGATGAGGTCTCGCCCAATTGCCCAGGTTGGTCTCAAATCCGTGGACTCAGGCAATCCTCTCACCTCGGCTTCCCGAAGGGCTGGGATTATAGGTGTGAGCTACTGCGCCCAGCCGACAGAAAACATTTCAATGAAGTATAGCATGCACTAAGAGCTTAAGCATTCTATTTAGGCTTGGAAGTCATGGCAAACTACACAGAAGGAAGCAGTATAGGAAAAAGGAGTTAAATATGAGGGGGGGACGTACCAAAAAACCAAATTTATAAAAAACTGTGTATTTATTCTTACATGTTTAAACTTCAGACACCTTCAAAGAACTCTCTGATGTAATACACCTATCAAGATGCTTCTTCCACTTCTCAAAACAGTTTTTGATGCCTTTCAGTGCTTCTACCGTTTTTTGGTTCACCTCTTCCGCACTGGCAAAATTTTCTCTTTGAGGACTTTCATCATCCAGGGAAACAAAAAAGTCACTCAGGACAAGACCAAATGAATAGGCAGGGTGGGGCACAGGGCCATGTTGTTTTTGGTCAAACACTGCTGAACACAGGGGCATGCTGTTTTGGGTCAAAAACTGCTGTAAGCAGGTATGTTGCCACGGTAGAAGTACCAGTCACCTGTTTGCCATAACTTGGAATGTTTCTTCTGCAAATCATGATGCATCCTTCTCAAAAATTCCAGTTAAAAACTTTGGCTGACCATCTGATCGGAGAAACAAATTCCAAGAGCACTATAAGAAGCCTGCCCTACAAAAAAGATAATTCTGTTTTTTGGGGAAAGGTCCCCCCCCCCTTGTAAGCTTGTCTTATTTATGGAACAAAAAAGACCAGCGATACATATACAATGGAGAAATTAAGAGGGGAAACGATGCAGAATAAGACTGGAAAGGTAGACATGAACCAGATGACACAAAATTTTGAGTTAATTAGGAAGTTTGGCAGTTTATCCAGTTATTATTTCCTCTATTGTTTACATCTTCCTTCATGCAATTTTAAGCAAGGGTACAGGGAAGCAAAGTGAGATGTATACACATTTCCAAAAGATCACTCTGGCTGCAATATGAAGAAATGATTAAAGGAATGTGAAAGTGAAGGCAGAGAAATAATTGTGGTGGCTAAGGCAGTAATTCAGATAAGAAATGATGAGATTTAAACTGGCTGAAAAAATGATTAGGAGGGAAGTAAAGATGGAAATGGAAACAAGCGGCAGATGTGTGTGTTCATGAAATACTAAAGCGGTAAAGTCCTAAGTATTCATTTAAAACACAGTGCTAGCCTCTCTTCCAAGTCAAGATCTATAACAGCAAACCACTAATGGACCTAATTTCTGTATAAATCAACTAGAGATTGTCTCTGTAAAATAAAAGTGGGAAAAAGGCAGCAATGCACTCACCACTTTAAATAAGGAGCAAAAGTTTGTATCAGAAAGGAAGGAAAGCTGTTTGACATTTAATGCTACAAGGTATGCTTATAAACAGAGCCCAACAATGAAGCCATCAATGAAAGAAGAGGACATATAAAGTTGCATGGAGAGATGACATCATGAGAGAAAAAGCAATTTGAAGCAAAATTACAAGGCCAAAGGGACTACTGTGGTGAAGGTAAATGAATGAAAGCCAAAAATACAACAGCAAAGTATATCAAGTATCTTAACTGAATAAGATAAAGGTGGACAGGTAGCTTGTGTGGGTGTCAGGAACTATTAGAATCCACTGGGTTGTGGAAACAAATATTTGAGATTCACTTTTACCATACAGGTCATGAAAGATTCTATTAAATTGATCAAGAGACAACTACAGCAGAGAAACACCACCTATTCACTAAAAAGTTCCCAAAATATTTTCTATCACTAAGCTACAGAAACTTATTCAGGAAGCCAGGACTCATAGTATAGCTAGCTAGCTAGCTAGCGGTCCAACACAATTTTTGATCACTTTTCATAGCATAAAGTTGCTCCTGAGAACTAAGGCCCAGCAAAGCTACATTTTTTCCTAGCCTACCTGCACCCATCCCCATCTAGCAAAGAACATCCAAGGGATGATGTGAGTCACTGTCAGATGACAAAAATTCTCTCCTTGACTACTTGAGCAAACACTACTCAGATTCCTCTGAACTCTATTCTCAACTAGCTTCCACTTCTGGGTTTCCAGGGTTATTTCTGCATTGCCCAATTTTAGCAAGAATCCTGCTAAGTCAGTTTAGACAGAAACCCCCATCCGCAATATCTGTTCACTCTCCATATCTGAGTTCCTCAACCTTCGGGTGAGGGCCCCAAGTGATGTCTAATGACCCTGGTCTGCCTTCAGCAAGAATCCTATGAGGTAAGTGCTACAGTTTGGACGTCTGACCTTTCTGAATCTCACACTGAAATCTGATACCTAATGTTGGAGGTGAGGCCTATTGGGAGGTGTTTGGGTCATGGGAGTGTATCTCTCACGAATAGATTAATGCACAAGTGATGTAGGAGTAGTGAGTTCTCACTCTACTATTTCCTGCGAGAGCTGGTTGTTAAAAGTAGTCTGACAACTCCCTTCCTCTCTTGCCATGCAAATTCTGCACATTCTGCCTCCCCTTTGCTTTCCACCGTAAGTGGAAGTAAGACCTTCACCTGAAGCAGATGGTGGTGCCATGCCTCTTGTACAGCGTGCAGAACTGTGAGCCAAATAAACGTCTTTTATTTATAAATTACCTAGCTTCATGTATTTTTTATAGAAACACCAAATGGACTAACAGTTTGACCAGAATCCCTCCCTGATGTTTCCAGATCAGTAATTTTCCATCCCCTGACTCCCAACCCAACCCTGCTCTTTAGCTATAAATTCCCACTTTTCCTTGTTTTTGGAGTTGAGCCTAATCCCTCTTCCTCAATGCTCTCTTCACAGACAGTTGACAAATATTTGGTGAAGACTGACTGCTACTTTAAGTATTTAACATTATCATTCCCTAAGAAAAAGCTACAAGAGGCACGGATCCTCCCTTAATTTCCTCATTAACAAGGCTGGGCAGCTAGGAATGCAGGCAATCAATGAAGACATCCAAACAAGTAGATAAAATTGGTAAATTAACTTGTTAGGCACATTAAAAACAAAAACAAAACTGCTTAAATCTGTAATTATGTCACTTATAATTTATACCAATGCTCTTTGAGTATTGAGTTGAAGTAATCTCCAACTAAGTAGTGATAATTAGTCTAATAATTATCCTGTGCATCCTAAAAAACAGAATTTATACTTGTTCAGATAATTAAATATGAATTTTTCTAATTGTGAAGATAGATATTCCTAAGAGGGTCAAATAATTTAAAGTAGTGAATTTTACTTTGTCGAGGAAAAGAAACAACAACAGCATATAACTGAATGTTTCAGGGTTCCCTTTTAATATGTATATTTATGTACTTCAGGAAAATACCTATGCTGGACTAAAACACAAACCTGGAAGTTTGCCACAATAGTAAGTCCTAAACAACTCAGTATTCCAAGTACAAAGCCAGCCTTGTTTAATTTGATGATAAGGTTCTCTTCAGGATTCAGAGCATGAACTTGCTTATAACGAACATAAATGGTAGCAATGCCTGGGAAGAGACAATCCAAAAAACAACAAAGCAATAAATAACCAAGAAATAAAGTTGCCAATGAAGAGTTTACAAAGGTCACTGCTATCCAGAACCACAGATTTTCCTTTTAAAGTTAATCTGAGAGAAAAAAATAATACTAATAACAGCTATAGTTTTTTTTTTTCTTTTTTAAGAGGCGAGGGATCCTCTTGCCTCAGCTTTCCAAGTAGCTGAGACTGTGGGCACATGCCACTGTGCCTGGCTCATGCTGTGGACTTTTAAGAACCCCGAGGTTGCATTACGGAATTACTGATATTTCCCCATGACAGAGCAAATCATTTGTCTTCCATGGGTCTCACATGTACAAATATATAGGATAAAACATAAGCAATAAGTTGTATGACTTCTGAAAATTTCTAATAAGAGTCATTAAAGCACTAAATATTTCTATGATTACTATCACAATCGAAAGTAGATGGACCTAGCATATGGATAAAATTGGAACAGGCAAAAAAAAATTCAAAAGCTTACATGCCTCACTCTCATTTTATTTCAAATTATAACTTGGCTCAATCAGATACAGTAGCCAGTCACATAGGAAAAAAAAAAAGCTGACTCTACCATACTTAATAGTCAAGAACAGGCCAAACAAAGATTTCCATTACAGAAGTATTACCAAAGAACTCTGCAGTGTAGAAAACATAACAGAGATATGCTTTTGAAGACATGTTTGTGAAAAATTTAGTCGTAAGACAAATCTCTGTTTGAAAAATCTTTCAGATTTCTATTTTTGATAATAAAGATCATATGGAAGAATTCACATATTTAAAACAATCCCACATGATGGAAAAATCTATATTTTAACAAAACATTGATAAAAATTTTGTTCAAAATAAATAAACAAACATAAAATACTACAGTAGCAACTTCACCCTGTTAGCATTAGAATAAAACTCAGAAATGAAAACATGGTTCTATCTCTGTTCTCAAACATCTACTACACTGCTTATCCCAAAGGAATTTAGTTGGGGTTAGTTGAGGTCACTTTTGTCTGTAATTCTTCGTTTCCTACTAATTGCCTAAGAGGTTCACATAAGGCCTGAAGGAATATTAGCTTATATTTGGCAGCTTTCATTTGAATCAGTAGTCAAATAGACCTACAGATATTTTTAAAGGTTTATTTTAAATTGAGCATTTCTATAAAAAGTGTTTTTCTTTTAAAAGGAGCATAATTATGATCAAAGATAATTTAGTGACAACATTCCCTCAAGTATAACTACAAAGTAAAACAAATAACACAGTGGTATTTAAAGAAGAAAATACTGTAGCACCACTCCCATTACTTACATAAAACTGCAGCAACATTCAGCATTGCCCCAAACAAGCACTTTTCTGGAGCTACTGTACCAGTGTCACTGAAAGAAAAAAAGGTGATATGTGGATTTCTCATACTAGACATACACATGTATTTCTTCTTAAGGGATAAGGAGTACCAGGAGTTACTTCAAGCCCTTCATCTTTTGCAAGTCCATGAGTTCAATTCTTGTATCATTTTATAAAGAGAGCATGACAATTTGAGGTCACAAATATTACTTTTTACTCACATAATTTTAAGATAAATTCTTGTTCACATAATAGAAATCAATCTAAATTGATTTTAAAAGCTATAAATGGTAAACGAAGACTATGTTATTGAATTACTATCAATCAGGCTGATGCATTTATTTGTCCTACCAGAATAGTCCCTAAACACCACAGGGGCTTTAATTTTTTTTTTTTTTTTTTGGTGATCCTTCTGCCTCAGTCTTTCAAGTAGCACTACAGGCACGCACCACCACGCCCAGCTAATTTTTTTGATTTATTGTACAGATGGGGTCTTGCTAAGTTGCCCAAGCTGGTCTCGAACCCCTAAACCCAGGCAATCCTTTCTCCTCTGCCTCCCAAAGTGCTGGAATTATAAGACTGAGCCACCACGTCCGGCTTCGGCACTACAGGTCTTTTTACAGCCTTGCCTTTTTGCATGTGTTGCTAACTCTGCCTACATTCAATTAACATGTATCCATCTGTTAATCAATTTTTAAAAATATTTATCAAGCACTTACCATGTGCCAGACACCAATTCAGGGACAGGAATACAGTGGTAAGTGAACCAGACAAAGCCCCTGTCTTCATGTTGCTTACGTGCAAGACCAGTTTTGAGTACCCTCCTCTCTACAACCTTGGATGACTCCTCTAGCAAATAGTGACTCACACAGCACGCTGTCCAGATTTCTGTTACAATCACTTACCACACTGCATTGCAATGCCTGCCTTCCAAGGAAGTATGGAATACACAGAGCCACCACCTATGAACAGCAGGACTGTGGGTACATTCTTTTATTTCCCTAAGACTGTTCCCTTCATTTGAAAAATGGGTCTATTCATTTCCTCTCAGAGTCATCAGGTCAACATAAAGATGAAATAACATGTAGTAACGCATGTGAAGTATCCACCATAGCAGCAGGCTCATGGGAGATACTCATTAGATCATTAAATATTAGTTCTCTTCCTTTCCCTCAAACCACTATGAAGATTAAAAATTTGGCTTCAAGTGAAGTACTTCAGAAAAGAAATAATGATCTCAACTAAGGTAATGCAATGGGAATAAAAAGAAATAGAAAGTCAGTAAGATTTGGTATTTGGCTTGAGGGGAGTTAAGAAAAGGAAAGTATCAAACATGAATTTTAAGGATGGCTTCTCCTAACTTTACATGAGTCTTTCTCTTAAAAAATAAAAGTCTCAGGCCAGGGGCAGTGGCTCATGCCTATAATCCCAGCACTTTGGGAGGTTGAGGTGAGAGAATTGCCTGAGCCCACGAGTTCGAGACCAGCCTGGGTAACTTGGTGAGACCTCATCTCTACAATAAATAAATTTTTAAAAAATAGCCGGATGTGGTAGTGCGCGCCTGTAGTTCCAGCTACTTGGAAGGCTGAGGCGGAAGGATCACCGGAGCCCAGAAGGTTGAGGCTGAGGTGGCCATGAGCGTGCCACTGCACTCCAGTCTGGGTGACAGAGTGAGACTTCAACTCAAATAAGTAAGTAAATAAGTAAATAAATAAATAAGCAAATAAAAGCCTTCAGTGAAAACGGAGAAACAAAAAATAATGTAGGCTGGGCACAGTGGCTCATGCCTGTAATCCTAGCACTTTAGGAGGCAGATGTGGAGGATGGCTTGAACCCAAGAGCTTAAGATCAGCCTAGACAACATAGCAAGACTTCATCTCTACAAAAAAATAGAAAACCTAGCCAGGTGTGATGGTGCACACCTGTAGTCCCAGCTAGTTGGGAGACTGAGGTAGAAGAATTGCCTGAGCCCTGGAGGTCAAGGTGTGGTGAGCTGTGATCATGCCTCTACAATCAGCCTAGGTGACAAAGTGAGGGCCCCACTCAAAACAAAAGGTATTTGTAAAGAAATAATTATAAAATAATAAACTATATGTTTTACAAACAAAATATTTTGTTACTCCTTTTTGATCATCTTCAGGGATGGGAACTAAAGGGTCTTTCTGTTCCTTCTAACTTCCAAATTTTCCACAGGTTATATGTATTATTCTGAGGGAAAAAAAATATATATCCATAATTTCAGTGGGTACCACTCCAGCCTGGGTGACAGAGGGAGACTTCAACTCAAATAAGTAAACAAACAAATAAACAAATAAATAAAATCCTGCAGTTTCAGGTTACCCTATCAGTAAGCAAAGACATGCATTTCCAATATAGTTGTCTCAAAATGTTCCTACCTTTGGCTCAAAAACAGAATGACATAACATAAACTGGCCTAAAAATGAAAACGGTCATGCCCATTATCTCATTAGCACATACTTCATTCCAGCAGTCACCACACTATTTGGATCACACACCATCACCAAAAAAAGTCCGACCACATAACTTCAAAAGATATGTATTCATCATGCTATTATTATTTCATGCATTAAGTACTGCAAAGTTTAAATATTTTTACATTTAAAAAATACAAATTTATGTTGTAATATTTTCTTCTCATACTCCAGTGGCTAGTCACCCCACTTGGGCCTCTGCTACTAGAACGAACTAAGAGAACAGGGGCAGTGCTTTGCAGCAAAATCGTCTTTGAAGTAAAATTTACATTCAGTAACTTCTTCTGGGGCTGTAACAACTAAACCTTTAGGATGTGGTCTATGAACTGAAAGGAACTTTGCAGGGTCTCTAATTTAACTTAATCACTTTGCAGATGAAGTAAATTGGCATAAGAGAAATAAAAATACATACTGGAGTTTAAATATGTGCATCAGCCGGGCTCGGTGGTTCAGCCTGTAATCCCGCGCCTTTGGGAGGCTGAGATGAGTGGATTGCCTGAGCCCGCGGGTTCGAGACCCGCCTGGGCAGCGAGACCTCATCTCTACAATAAATCAAAAAATCAGCCGGGCGTAGTAGCGCATGCCTGTAATTCCGGCTACTCGGAAGGCTGAGGCGGAAGGATCGCCGGAGCCCAGCAGGTCGAGGCTGTGGTGGCCGGGAGTGGCCACTGCACTCCAGTCTGGGCGACAGAGTGAGACTCCAACTCAAAAAAAAAATGATAAATAAATAAATAAATAAATATGTGCATCAGAATGTTGGAGAAAGACTCCAGGGTACTACTACGTTGACTAGCAGAAAAATTTAAAAGTGGAGAGGAACAGAAAAAGAAGTGTCTAGGGTACTATTAGGAAAATCACATGTACTACCATCAGGGAACAGAACTCTGAAAAGAACTCAACGGCCTCTTAAAGTCATCCTTTGGTATCTATGGGGACTGGTTCTAGGACATCCCTCAGATAGCAAAATTTGGGATGCCCAAGTCATGACATAAGATGGCATGTGTGCATATAACCTATGCATACCCTCTCATATACTTTAAGTCATCTCTATAGTACTTATAAATACCTAACACATCCCTTCATTCACATAGTAATCAGCATGTAGCAAATTCCAGTATTGATTTCTAGAACTTTATAGAATTTTTTTTTCCAGAATATTTTCAATCTGTGGTGCTGAATGTATGGATGTGGAACTCACATACACAGAGGACCAGCTGTATTAAAAGCTCTTTAAAATGAAAGCAGACAAGTTCTCCCAGAAGGGGAAAAGACCTCTGAGAAAAACCCTCATGAATCTTAAATATATACCGCCTCTTGAAGCCACTAAAGAATGGTTTGGCTCCTGAGGCTACATGTTCCTCTAGCAGGATGCTGATTTTTTATCAAATTATTCCTAGAATTGAGACCTTAAATTCTAAAACAATTTTGAGTTTTATAAGTCTTCCCAACGAACACGCAATTTGTTTGTGTCCTTTGCACCATACCATACCACTGCAGAAACAACAAATGTAGATGGTAACATCCAGCTTTTTCTTTGACATTTTTAAAAAACAATTTAATCTTCTGATTTATCAACCTTTAAAAAATTACTGTTCTCTGTTATTTTTCTGAAAAGCAAATCAAAGAAACAACAAAATATATGAAACAACAATAAAGAATACTATTCAACAATAAAAAGCAAATTCATTTGATGTCTCCATAATAAAATGCTTCAAAGGCATCCTTTGCATGTAACTGAAAAAACATAAGAGGATTACAGACATAGTATATGCAACTGAGTACCAATTCTTATATCACTAGTGGTTGTGATATTTCAAAAAAATAACTGTTTAAATCTTGGTTCAAAACTCACTGAGTTGTGTGCCCTGCAGCAAATTAACTTAATCTCCCTGGAACTCATTTCCTCCTAGCTCAAATGAGGATCACAGCTCCTACCTCACACAGTCACTGTAAGGATCCAATTATTTAAGACATGAAGAATGCTTAGAACAGCACTGGTATACAGTATGTACATCAATAAGTGTTTCCATCACCATTATTTTTTCATATTATTATTGTTATTTATAGCATTTTTTAATTTTAAGAAGAATCATTCCAATTCTATCTGCTGAGACAACCTCAAATACTTGGAAGACATGGTACTAAGGAGTCAAAATTCACTAACCAATTCACAAACTAAATCTTATTCTGCTGTCTTCACATTTCTCTGTCACGTGGAAAAAGTCAAATTCAAGTTCCTTTTTACATTCTTTTTTTTTTTTGAGTTGGAGTCTCACTCTGTCACTCAGACTGGAGTGCAGTGGCCGCTCCCAGCCACTGCAGGCTCGACCTGCTGGGCTCCGGCGATCCTTTCGCCTCAGCCTTCCGAGTAGCCGGAATTACAGGCGCGTGCTACCACGCCCGGCTAATTTTTTGATTTACTGTAGAGATGAGGTCTTGCCTGCCCAGGTGGGTCTCAAACCCGTGGGCTCAGGCAATCCACTCACCTCAGCCTCCCAAAGGTGTGGGATTACAGGCTGAGCCACCAAGCCCGGCTTTTTTTACATTCTTTTATGGTTGTAATGCCAATGTAAAATCTGACTTTTAGAAGGCTGACATTAAGTGTTGGTTTCAATGTTAAAATAAAAATGAGACATAAAGATTCTCCTATACAAAGAATATATTTTACTGACCTGATATAAGGCAAAGCAGGGTCTACATGGTGGAGTGATATTGCCGTAATGTATGAAAATGTGAAAGCAGCTGATGTCCAAATTACAAGGACTGAAGGAAGGAAACTAAGGCCTTGCTGGAACCACCACATTTCACACAGGTCTTCTGAAGTAGAAAAAACAAATTAGAAAAGATAATTCACAAGGGTCGTCCACCTTACTTTAGCCATCCACACCCACAACCTTGTTGGAAGCCTGAGCCATTCCACTTCTGACATCACCCTCATACCATCCCCCAACACTTGCTTTTCTTCACTTTCTCAGTAAATACAACCTTTCTGTCCCATTTTCCCACACATCATCAAGTATCACGTGCTGTTTTTCTACCTCCTACCAATCCACCCCTTCTCACCATCTTCACTGCCACTACTCTACCTGAACCACCATCATCTCTTGGCCAGATTATCATCTTACTTCCTAAGGGGGCCTTGTGATACTGTGAAATACATATGTACAATAAGTCCCCTACATATGAACCTTCAATTTGCAAACTTTCAAAGATGCAAATGTGCATTAACAAATCCAATCATGTAAGTTAATTCATGTGTCTGGTGTACACTGCACTGTGTGTGCATCCTCTACAAGAGATTGTGCTTTCATACAGAATATTGTACAGAGTATGGTATCTTTATTTCAAACCCAGGATGTCCACAGCAAGCATGCAATACTTTTCAAGGTACCGTACTGTAAGATTAAAAATGTTTTATTTTTGTGTTTGTTTTTTATGTATTATGTGCAAAAAGTACTATAAACCTATTATATACAGTACTACATATTTGTTGAGTACCAAACAAATTCGACTTACAAACACACTCTCAGAATAGAACTCGTTTGTATATAGGGGACTTACTGTATTTGGTCTTCTAATTTCTTGGCAAAAAGTTCTTAAAACCTTTGGAATCTCTGGAATGATATATCTTTTACATGCTAATGAAATAACTGAGAGCTTGTAGCCCATGGACAGCTTCAGAATGGGCACTGGTCAAAGAAATGACCAAGGCATAAGAGGATCGGAACTTACAACCCCATCTCCCCAAACTCTGGGGAAGGCAGAGGATGAAGATTAAGTTAATCATGCCCACACAATGAGGCAGCCATAAAAACCAAGTCTGGGTACAGAGAGTTTCCCAGTAGCTGAATACAGGGAGATTCCTGGGGGGAGGGGGAGGGTGGCATGTTGGGAGAGGGACATGGAAACTCTAAAACCCTTCTCACATGCCTTGCCCTATGCATCTCTTTGTTACCCTTCATAGTAAACTGGTAAATATAAGTGTTGCCTTAAGTTCTGTGAGCCACTTTAACTAAGTAATCAAACATAAGGAGTAGGAACCCCAATTTATAGTCAGTGGGTCAGAAGCACAGGTAAAACAATCTGGAGCTTGTGACTGATGTAAGTAGGGGTTAGCCTCATGGAACTGAGCCCTTAACCAGTGGGCTCTGATGCTATTTTCAGATAGATATTGTCAGAATTGAAATAGAGGACATCCAGGTGGTGTCTGCCGCAAAATTGATAGATTGGTTGCTGGTGGGGAGAAACTTCCACACACATCTTGGTGACCAGAGAAGTATTCTGTGTTAATTACTAAGTGAGAGAATAGGAAAAGCCAAAGTGTTTTTACTCAGTCCCCCTCCATTCTTGACCACAACCAATCTAACTCCACTCTAAAACCAAAGTGATCCTTCTAATTCTAAAATACCAATCT
The DNA here is from genome assembly GCA_027257055.1 of Cephalopachus bancanus. Classification (NCBI taxonomy): domain Eukaryota; kingdom Metazoa; phylum Chordata; class Mammalia; order Primates; family Tarsiidae; genus Cephalopachus; species Cephalopachus bancanus. The sequence continues at coordinate 523,324 of JAPVLO010000292.1, read as the reverse complement.
AATTCTCCTATAAAGAATCCTTCAGTGGTTTCTCTAGGCCTTTACAAATTGTCTCTCCTTCTTAACATGGTTCATAAGGTCCCTGCATCACCTGTCTCTACTTTCTACATTCGGTGGCCTCTGGCCACTCTTTGCTCCCAATTCCTGGTTCTAGCCATCATCATCTTCATCATCATTACAAAAGCAAACAGTGTTTGCTACATGTTAGCAATGTTTACTAAGCACCTTAAATACATGAAATCATTTATTACTCTTAATAAAATTATGAGGCAAAGACAATTGCCCAAGGTCTTAATGCTGGACCTTCATAGAAACAGAATTCAGACTCAAGCAATTTGATTCTAACATCAAATCACTATACAACACTGCCAGGGAAAACTTTTTGCAGATTGTCAAATGTATCACATTCTCTTACACATGAATTGTTCTCTCATCTGGATGACTGAACTAAATGCTATCACTTTCTCCATCTACTATGCAACCAGTTCACTTTTATATGTTTTTCATGTCCCAATCTTTCTAGCTTCAGTGTGTCACTGCTTCGTTTTCAAAGCACCCTTTACTTCACCAACCAGGACATACATTACACTTAACTATTACTTGCTTGTTTGGTTTTATCTTCCTCACTAAACTTTCAAGTTCTGTGAGAGCAGGCAACTACAGTTTTGTTCTCCATTGTATTTCCAGCTCCTAAGTGGGGCAGGTCTAAACACATCCATGCCTCACGTCACCACTTTCTTCCTTAAATTTCAGACCAAAGATGCTGTTAAGCAATAATGAATCAATAATGTGAATTAGAAAACATTAGTGTACGCTCATGCATTTAACTTTCTAACTTTTTTTTTAATATAGGACTACTTTTAAATTATAAGAAATTACTCTATGCATGTGTGAATAATTTCATGCATGAAGGAACATCTCATATTTTGATGACCTCCTCAAAATTTAGTATTTCCCATAAACTTTGTAAATACAGCTTCCTCATCTGAAACTGACATTCCAAAGAATGAAATATCAGTCATTTTTGACTTATACTTGTCGCTTACTCTGATCATCTGACTTGTTGCTAAATATATATTTACATTTTGCTAAATAAGCTTTTCCTTTATGCCTAATAGGTTTGATTTGAGTAACTTCCTGCTTGAATTATCCTCTTTTCTGTTCTTTGTTCCTTGTCAATGCTTAACATTCCTTCGATATTTTTCTTCATTTAATTAATCATGATGATTTCTTGCCAAAATCCTATAGATGCTCTTTCCAGTATAGGTTTATTGGACAATAATTCTAAATTTGTATATGTTTTGAACCACTTCTAAAAAGTGTAATGTTTTATTTTCATCTCTTTAAATATTATTCTGTTTCTGATATTTCCTATCTAAAATCCTCAGGAGTCTATATTGGCTCATTTTATGGTTTTTGACTATGAACTCATATTTGGATAATCTTAAAATATGAGAGTATTCTAAAAAGGCTTGAATTAAGGGTGAATCATTCCAGAAGAGAAAGTATTTGTTTTTGCCAGGCACTCTGGCACATTTCCAACCTGGGCCAACTTTATGTTAATTTTTTGGCTTCCAGTTTTTTAACTAGGTAGATATGTAAATTTAAATTTAAATATGTAAAATAAGTGATGGCAGAACCCAAAGTTCTCAGGTGGTATCTTTATTCCGCCAGTTAGAGTTGTGGTGAAAATGAACACATTTCTTGGTGATCTCCCTTCACCTGGAGGAAGTTATTTTTCTGGCTCACCCTTCACTGAGAGTGTAGACTTTTGAAGTCCCTAGCTGAATTTGGAGGGAAGTGGTACTCCAATGCCACAAGTTATATAATTTCAAGTGGAAATATTTAAATTTTATTCTTCGAGGATGTCACCGCCCATCTATAAAATCTACAATGGAATGGAATCTGTTAGAATAGTTTACCTGGGAAGTCACAAGGAATATGAATTCTACATCTCTAGAAACATTTGGTTCAGGAGCACAGAGAGTCTATCACTAGTCCCCAATTGTACTTTATTTCTGCTATCAGCCAAGTATCCCCAAGGAGACACACTACTACTTTACTATTCTGGTTTCAGCTCTCTCTTTAACCTTTTAGTTCTAGGAATTTCCCTGTCTTTCCTAGAAGACCTACCATGAATTTAGTAGGCTAATATACTTTATTTAGCATTTAGGTATTTTGTAAAAGAAATTTTCAAAACTTTCAGTGTACTCCATTTCTATAAGCATAATCTCTTCCCCCTTTCATTGTTTTGCATATCTAGAGCCTTCCTATTACTCAAAAGCTCAAATGTTATCTTCCACACACATCCTTCCCTAACGCCTTGTATCTAGAAATAAGCTCATTATCTTCTTTTGCAGCCCATTATCTTCTATAGTATGAAATTTTAGGAAGGTGTCTTAAGAAAATAAAAATCCTTGCTGATGGACTCTGTTTTTCCATCTAAGTACAGCAGAGGGCCTTGCCCCTTTTGGTTTGTTGAATGAACAACCAAAACCAAATCCTCTTAATTCTCAAAACTTATCATGATTTTTCTATTTCAGTAAATAGCATTATCTTTCTCCCAGGTTATCCAGATTCTATAACCTTAGGTTCTCTCTTCCAAAGCCCTCTCATTCTGTCATCAAGTGATGGTAATGCTATTTCTGTAAGTCAATTGCAATTATTCTTCTTCCCAGTTCACACTGTAACTACTTCACAGTCTTAATTCTCTTGGCCTGCTTTTTTTCTTCCCCTCCATCCGTTCTCTGCATTGCCAAAGTAACATTCCTAAAGTACTTCTCTGCTCACAAACTTTTTCTAAATAAAAAAGTTCTGTGAATTTGGACAAGCTTCATAACTTCTCTGAACCAATTTCTCCTTTGAATATGAGAATAATACTGTCAGCACAGGCTGCACTGTTCAATGCAGTAGCCACTAGCTACATGTAGCTATTTAAATTAAAATTTCAATTGATTAAATAAAATTTTCAGTTCCTCAGTCACACTAGACACATTTCACATGCTCAGAAGCCACATGCTACAGCCTAGTGTCTACTGGCTACTGTATACAACAATAAAAATTTAGAACTTTCCCATTATCATGGAAAAGTCCTACTGGACTGTGTTGAATAGATTTTGTACAGGTTGCACTGATAGCAAAAGCAAAGAACCTAACACACTGCTGATGCATAAATGGTAGCTGTTAGTATCACCTGTTAAACGGTATAAAATAATAACCGATTCACAGAGGTTTATTCAAAGACTAAATGAGATAAGATACGTAAAGTACTATCCAGATGGTCAATACATCCTTCTGCTTTTATAACATGCAAGATGAATTACCTGTTTGCAAGTTCACAAAATGGTAGTCTTCAGATTTGCCCAAATCACACCTTTTGCAAATCCTAAAATCCACATACAAATAAGAGGCTGTTCTTTTAATCCACATAATTTTAAACATGTACAATTTAAAGTCAACACACCAATACTGTTCAAGGTCAGAACACTAGAATATAGCATTATTAACAAGTTTTGTTTTAAGAGTTGATATTTGAGGTTTTTAATAATGATGTAACATCTAGAATTACATAATTTTTTAATTGTAGGATATCACTTTCATATTCTTTCTCACATCTGAAAACCTTCACTAGTCTCAAAAAGGATAACATAAAAGAAAAAGCACTGAGTTTTCTCATATTAAAAGAGAAAATGAGGAACGAATGACAGCTTTTTATTAAGCAGAATAAGGCAGTCATCAGTCTATGTGGTACAGCTGTGAGATCAGGTTTATCTTAGTGCAAATCCTACCATTACCACTTCCCAGCTATATGACTTCAGGGAAGTTACTTTGCTTCTGAATGACGGTATTCTAATTTGTAAAATACCCAAACCCTTAAACAGTTGTTCCTTGGAGTAGAACAGAGTAAGCATACAATACAATAATGATAACCGGTTTATTAATCCTGTACTGTCACAACTAACCACAGGTATGGAGTACTATGTAAGAATTCTTTCTACATATGAATCATCTTGGATTCATACCTCCTTAGGCTTTGAGAAGTCTAACTGTTTAAACTGACAATTTAGAGAAGAAGCAGGGCCTAAAACAGTTAACCTGCTTGTAATGACATCTGAGAAACATAAGAGCATGAACTAGTGAAGAAGACTACTAATTGCCCAAGTATCTTCACCTGGGAAAGCTGAAAGCATGGCTGGATAATTGCCAACCAAGCAAATTTAGAATTTTAATGACTAATAGTTTAAGAAACCTTTTGAAATTCTTGAAAATATGCAGGAATAAACTTCACAGAGCAGTTAGAATGTTTAACAAAATTTTCTTGCACCTCTCACCTATCTTCTCTGCTTCCTTTGAAGTTCCATGAGTCAAAACTGCTGTTGCAATCTTCTTTACACAAATATTTAAATGTCACTGGTAATAAGATTAATTCCTTACGATGTCTCCTCTAAGTGGTGACTGCCAAAGAATAATAAGAAAATAAATGCTGGATGTTCAAAGTGAACAGACAGAAAGCCCAAAGCTCCCTCAAGAGCCGCACAGTACCATCAAACCCAAAGCAAAGTATAATAAAACAAAATAGTTACTTTTCTAAGCTCTAACTTGGCCTCCTGACAAATGTAGTAATCTCCCTTGGTTAAATCCTAAAGAGTCTAGAAGATTAAGCAACATTTTTATACATTACTGGATCAAATGTCACATGGAGAGAAATGAGGAGACAACACACAGAATCGCACATGGGTACTGATTTCTAAATTCAACTTTTGGAGAACTGCCAAGAATATTTCTACGGTACGTTTTCTGGGTTTCTCAGCTGTATCCTCCTGCAAAGAACGGTTGTGAGGATTCCCGGGACTAGTAATTTCCTTTCTGTAAGGGGCCCACCTCTGCGACAGAATTGTGCGAAGCTGACTGAGCTCCCAGTAAACACAAGGTCACCACGGTCTCAGTTTCAGCACCCCTCCACCCTCGCGCGCTCCAACCACCAAGGTATCCGAGCCCAGAAGTGACAACAGGAATGCGTACTCAGCCGTAGATTTTGTGGGACTGGGGCGAAGGCTCTCGGCAACTGCTTAAACAAAACCAGAGGAATTAATTAGACAGATTTTCCCACCCCCAGGGACGCGCAGCATGAGGGCCTTTAAAGACACACCAGCTCCGCTTGGCCCCAGGCCAGGAAAAGACGCGGAGCCTGGCACTAAGCATCATCCCGGCGGGCGCGGGTGCGGGGCAAAGGGGACAGAAAGGTGGGGCGTGGGGACCCGATCCCAGCGTGCACTCGTCTCCGCCCCGGGCCCCCGAGCGCCCCCGGGCCCCCGGGCACGCCCGCGGCCCCCGCCACCTCCGGCGCCAGGCACAGCAGAGACCGGGGAGGCGGAGTGAGCCAGCTCGCGCCCCACGCGCCCGCCACGAGGGTGAGGAGGCTCCCGGCTGCGCCCACCGCCCGGAGCCGCCAGATCCGCCTTCTGACGCACTCTTACAGCGGGCTGGCTCCAGGTGCCCGTTTCCGCTAGCCTTACCTGGCCGACCCCGCCACGTCAGGCCGCGCGCTCGGATAGCCTGCCCGCAGCACGGAGGTAGGGCGGGGCCCTGCCGCGCGCCCGCGCAGCCCGGCCTGCCCGGGGGCGCGCTCGTAGCCCGGAGGAGCGCGCTGGTGAGCGCGCCCGCGCCGCCGCTCCTTCCGAGCCGGCCTCCCTTTACGGCCATCGCGAAAGTGTCGTGAACGTGCCGCCGCCGATCAGAGTCACCCAGTCGGCTGCTGTCGGAGGTGTTATTTCTAGGGGTGTGCTTGTTGGGGTCGGGGTAAGGCTGCGGGGCTCGGTCGCCGGGTGGGAAGGACGTGATGGGGGGCACTTCTTCCAGGAGGAGTGGCGAGAGGACTGGATGCTCCGGGGCGGGGCATGAGGGTCTGGCGGTGTGTGGACTCGCGCGAGACGAACGCCGTCCTCTTCCTCGCGCAGGGTGGCCTCGCGCGCGGGGCTGTGGGGAGGGCGAGGGGCCGCTGCGTCTCCCGGCCGCGCGTGGGGACGTGGGGGGGCGGCAATCGCTGGCGCGGAGCCCGGGGGCTGCTGTGTGGGAGCCGAGGGGAGGGGTGGAGAGAGCCGCGGCCGGCCAGCGCTGGGCGGGCGGAGGCTGGGGGCGCTGCCCGTGCGGAAGCGACCTTGCCGGTCGGGTCCACACCCTCCTTGCCCGGATGCCTCCGAGTCCACAAACCGTGCGGCGTCCACTGCCGGGTTTGCCTCCCTTTGGGAAAGGCGGCGCTGGTGTTGGGTGGGCCTCGCTTCTGGCCAGCAACTTTTCTAGAAATTTCAAGCCTGTGCTGACCAGCTCTGAGATTGCTAACCAGAGTTTATTTCAGCAGTCTTCCTGGAAGAAGAAAGGGCAGGAGGGTTGCTAGCGTGTGCCGGTGTTCCCAGGAGCACGGACGAACGGGATCTTCACATTTCGCCGTAGTGAATTCTCTCCCCCACCCCCAATTCAGTGCTTGGCCTTTTTGTGCCATTTTTGCCATTTCGCATCATTGCCGTTGTATATGTAATTCTGCTTGACGTCTTCCCGTTCATCTGTGAATCCATCTTATACTAGTAGGCAAATTCATAGTTGTCTTTTAGCCATTAGTGTCTTATCTTGTATGCGGACAAAGAATAAAGGTTCTGTCCAGCTAGTAGGAGTGTGTTCAGTATATGTGTGTTGAAATCAACTGACTTAAAACATGTTAGACTGTGGAAAGAGCATTCACGCGTCGCTAATTTAGAACCATTGGCATTCACATAAAATTCGAGATTGAAGTTCTAGAAGCGTTTTGCAGCATATTCATTCTGGGCTGAGAAAAGCTAGTTAAAGATCCTTGCACAGCTTGTCTTTGCAACCCATCTATCTAAGAAGTGTACTCGGGCGGGCACTGTGGCCAAAGCCTATAATTTCAGCACTTTGGGAGGCCAAGGGAGGAGGATCACTTGAAACCAAATGTTCGAAACCAACCTGGGCAACAAAGCAAGACCCTGTCTCCACCAAAAAATATATATTTTTTTTTTTAAAGAAATAAATTAGGTCAACCTGCCTCTCATGTTAACATCAATTACATTTTATTGTGCAATTTCTTTGTTTTCTAGGCAGCACGTTTGCTCTTTAAACTGGCTAAAGGTGCTGGTGTTATTCTTTTTGAGGGACTAGAAAAATAATTTAATAATTTATAAAATGCCAAGCTTTCGCTTTTTTTTTTTTTTAGGGAGGCAGAAAGTTATTTCCTCCTTTAAGGAATGCAAGATTTCACTTCAGCAAAATACTAGATCTAAGTTGTGTTATTCAGTACTGTTTTTGCTTCCAAGTCTGCTGAAAAGGCTTTTGTTTTTGTAAACTTGTTCTATGGATCACTTGTTAAATAATGCCAAACGTAATCCTGTGATCCTATTAGTTTTCTGTTTCTTCCTTTCTTTCCTTGTTTATTATAATTTGACCTGCCTCCCTAACAGTGTCAGCCATGATTATTTTCCTATAGCAGTGCCATAGAGGTGGGAAAGAACTGTGTAGTAGCCAATTCCCTGTGAAAGGACTGTAAACATACTGCTGAATCAGTGCAGATCAAAACTTGGCACCCTTAGATATGGGGGGATGGAAATTCTGGAATTTTACACAACGGGTTTGATATTGTATAAGCTTACCTTATGCTCTGCTCAGCAGTTGTAGACTTTTTTTTTTTTAATGTGGTACTTGTCAGATGTTCCTCCTTGCTAAAGTCCAGTCCACATAGACAGTGCACCATTATCCTCAGATGCTATAAGCACAGATGTTCTACAAGATAGACTTTTAAGGCCTACGAATTGTGTGTAATTTTAGTGAAGGTATTCATTAAATAACTCTTATTATTTTTGTGTACCTTTGTTAGACTTTCTGTATAAATACCTATGCCTATACAAAGACAGTTCTTTGTCAGGCCATACGTGTTCTCCTCCTTTGGACTTAGAAAACAATTTGTTGACAACATGTTGTAACTGAACTGTTTATAAGACTCCAATCCCTTTTGAGATTTTGAGGGTATGGAATGATATATTTCAATCTTTCTGTTTCCTCAGGGTCTAGAACAACTAAGTGTTCATTAAATTAAGTGTTCATTAAATTAAGTGTTCATGAATCATATTTGTTCATTGTTCAGTAAGCTCTGATTACCTACTTAGTGCTAAGTATGTTAAGAGATTGTGGAAAAGAATGTTAACAAGACAGGCAATGGGTGTACTCATGAAGTGTACAGAGCAGTGTGAGGGAAAGACCAAAACAAAACACAAAAAGTCAAACAAAAAAGGTCCAAAGTGTGATATGTGCTAAGAAGGGAGCAGAGCACTGGAGCCAGGTTATAACAGAGGAGGAGAGTTTACTGATTACAGGCAAAAAGGTTACAATAGCCATGGAGCTTTGATCAGTATTAAACTGACAGATGATGGAAATTTTTATACAGTTTACAGTTTTCACTGTTACTATTATGATTTATGAAAACATATCCTCAGTTAACAAATTGTTTTGGCTGTACTCTAAAATTACCGGTTTCTTTATAAGCTCACTGATTGCTTTCCATTACATCAGAATAAAATCTCAACTCTGCCATGGTTCTGTGTTGTCTGACTCTTCAGACTTCATTTTATCTCACTCTTCCATCTGGTGTCCTCCTGTCTATCTGTAGTTCTCTCTCATGCACCTGAACAAGGCAAACTCCTGCCTCAAGCCTGTTCTATTTTCTTGGACTGTTGTTCCTCCTGCTTTTAAACTATCTGGCTCCTTCTTTTCCTCTGAGTTTGATATAAAAGCTACTTGAGAGACTTCACCCTATTTAAAACGTGTATCCCCAACTATTTTCTGGCCCGACACTTAGTTTTCCTCATAACGCATATCACAATATGAAATGTTATATGTTTACCACTTTTTAGTTATTTTCCCACTGTATGTAGGAGCTAGGACCATATCTGTCTTGTTCACTACAATCAAGTGTGACTGAATGCATCTGGAGCTTGGAATCATCCTCATAAAGACTTTTATGGATCAAGCATAGTGGCTCATGCCTGTAATCCCAGCACTTTGGGAGGCCAAGGCAGGAGGATTGATTGAGCCCAAGAGTTCAAGACGAGCCTAGGCAACAGAGCCAGACCTCATTTCTACAAAAAAAAAAAAAAAGAAAGAAAAAATTAACCAGACATGGTGGCATACACCTGTAGTCCCAGCTACTCAGGGAGGCTGGAGCAGATTGAGCCACTGCACTACAGTCTGGATGACAGAGCAAGACCCCAACTAAAAAAACAAACAAACTTGTGACTGGTGACTAGGTTTCTAGGCTAGCCAGCAATAATTTTAATTTCTTACTTTTTTTCTTTTGTTGTTTGTACTGTGGTCAGAAAATGACTGTTTTTTTGCTCACCCTTTTGGGCATAGACTGACTCCATATAAAAATCTCAAGTGGCTAAAATAATTTTGTAGTATGTATACCTTCTTTCCATATTTCCATCCCACATCCTTATTCCCTTTCTCTGATCTGTCTGTTGTAGCCACTTCCCCTACTCTGCTTCATTGAGATATGCTTGTTTTTCACATTTGCTAAAATTCAAGAAATCCTGCTTTCCCGAAATGGTTTTCATGGCAATTTCATGGATTTCAGATGTGATGGGAAGAAGGAAGAGTGGAGGTGGGACTGCGGCAGTGACAGCAACCTCTGTGACTATTTGTATGTATTGAAAGTAAAGTAGACATTTGTATGTCAGGGGCTCTAAGTATCTGAATTTATATTTGCAGTGTTGTTGCTAGTTGCTAGAGCTTCACAGAAACAAAGTTACCAAATTGAAATGTTGGCAAAGAAAATCTTCAAAAACTCTTTGCCTCTTCTCATGCATGAATTTACACAATAACTAGACCTAGAAAGGCTTTGTCAAAATGTAGATTTTTCTGAAAGAAAAATAGAAGGTTAAAAAAAAAATCTAGGTCACAGGGGAAACTCAGAAGGAAAGTATCAGTTTAACAACTAGTCCTGCCAAATGGTCAAACTTAAAACCATTAGGATCAGTTGCTTATAGCCGTTTAGTGCCAAAAGCAAGCTAGCTCCCAAAATAACGCCTTTTTTTTTTTAACAGTGGGAGAATGGAACACTGCAATAATAAATACAAATGGCATTGATTAAACTTTTAATTCCTATTTTAAGTGGAATTCCACGAGAGAATGGAACACTGCAATAATAAATACAAATGGCATTGATTAAACTTTTAATTCCTATTTTAAGTGGAATTCCACGAGAGCTGAAAATATGAAAATATGTCACTAAATCTGACTGTAAAAAAATTGGCTACCATGAAGCTGAGTGTTTTGTTGGTTATCTATCTGTCATTGATCTCAAGTGATCGCATCACCAGTTGTTTAATATTGTATAAACATTGGTTAAAAACAATTTTTTGTTTGTTTTATTTTTTTGAGTCAGCATCTCTGTCACCCAGGCTGGAGTGCAGAGTCACAAACAATCATGGCTCACCACAGCCCCCTGGGCTCAGGCTATCCCTCCTCAACCTCCCGAGTAGCTGGGACTATAGGCATGTTTTTGTTGTTGAGATTTTAAACTATTTATTTAAGGACATTAACTTAACTATGGTGACTATTGCCTGAACCACATATTGAGATACATGATTGACAGAGGTTTTGGATACTACCCTCAGGTCATAACTGACATCGAAATTTTGGGATCTGATATCTGTGAGAATCTAGGGAAGTCTTGATCTTTATGTGACACCAACATTGTGTTTACACATCCTGTCTGGCTATGGGCTGAGTGTCCCTCTGGCTGGTACCCTCTTGTCTGTGTGCTTACTCATAAGCCAAGTGCCTATATTTCATGTGTCCTGTGTGGTGCTTCCCAGGGTGTTTGTGTGGCATGGGCTCTTAGTCCTGTGGCCATGGCCCAGTCTCAATCTGGTGTCTCCAATGCTGGGGAAAGGGACTCACTGTTCTGGCCTACCACAACTGCCTCTAGGCCTTGGCCTGCCTTTGCTGCATTCCAAAGGGGTGTATGACCCCTGCTTCTTTCACTACTGTCCTTCACTGGCCCCGGGCTCTCCTTTCACCCAGGACAGGACCTGCCACTCTCAGGAACACTCTGCCAAGGCAGAATAAACTGGACCCTGTCACAACAAAAAAGACAGCTGGGCATGTTTTGCTAGTAAATTCATTGTTAAGATGCCCTGAACCCTGTATCACTGTATTCTGAATTTTTTTTTTTTTTTTTTCTTTTTGAGTTGGAGTCTCAGTCTGTCACCCAGACTGGAGTGCAGTGGCCGCTCCCGGCCACCGCAGCCTCGACCTGCTGGGCTCCGGCGATCCTTCCGCCTCAGCCTTCCAAGTAGCTGGAACTACAGGCGCGCACTACCACGCCCGGTTCATTTTTGATTTTATTGTAGAGATGAGGTCTCGCCAAGTTGCCCAGGCGGGTCTCGAACCCACGGGCTCAGGCAATCCACTCACCTCAGCCTCCCAAAGGCGTGGGATTACAGGCTGAGCCACCAAGCCCGGCAGTATTATGAGTTTCTGTAGTGTCTATTAGAATTCATTCTTTCTTTTTTTAAGTGCTGTGGCCTGTCTTCTTCCTCCTGATCACTATGGGTTTCCCACAGGATTTTTTGTTCTTTTTTTCTCTCCATACGTAATTCCTTCAAGAACTTTTCTACTTTCTAGTCTTTAACTAGACTTGAGCTTTTAAGTTGACAACTTGAAATTTTCATCTTACCCAAACTCCAGTCTAAAACATCTCTACTTAAAAGTTTTATTTATATCTTCACTTTCTACTGTCATCCTCAGTTCCCCTTCCCCCTACCACCACCAGAGCCAAAATATAACAAACTGAATTTCTTTCCCAACTAACACCTTTGACAGCAGTACCACTAGTCTTTATCTGATGACTTCTTTTTCATTCTGCTTCTTCATCTCTCATGTCTAATCTCTAAGTACTTTCTGCTAATTCTTCTTTCCGAACAGAAATTTCTTATATACTTAACCATCTTTTATATTTCCATTTTTACCACCCTGCTCTAGGCCCTCACCACTTCAAACTATTGAGATCACCTTACTAATTTTTAATTGTTGTCAGTGCTTTCTGCATTCTGATGAATGTACCATATTAATCTTGAAAATACTCACGTAATTATTTTCTTAAGCTGCTTAATTACAATAATTATGTCATCTCTGATCTTTTGTAAATCAAGTACAAATACTTCAGGGATTAAATGCCAGATTCTTTATCAACAGTCATAATTTAACTCATTTATACTTTTTTTCTTTCTACCTCCTCACTTCATCAGGTCACTCTGCTTAAAAGAGTCTTCTTAAAGTTAATTTTTTTCCTTGCTGTTTATCCCTCCTAGAATGTCGTCTGTGTCCCTTTCAACCACAAGAAGTTTCACCCTTTTTTTATTTTATTTTATTTTTTGAGTAGGAGTCTCACTCTGTTGCCCAGGCTGGAGTGCAGTGGCAAAATCATGGCTCACAGCAGTCTCAACCTCCTGAATCCAGGAAATTCTTCCACCTAAGTATCTGGGACTATAGTTGCTTGCCACCATGCCCAGCTAATTTTTTTTATTTTTTGTAGGGATGAGGTATTGCTGTGTTGCCCAGGCAGGTCTCAAACTCCTGGACTCAAGCATTCCTCCTACTCGATCTCCCAAAGTGCTAGGATTACAGCCATCGGCCCCCACGCTCAAACTATCTTTTGATTTAAACAGAAACCTTGTGTTCATTTGAATACTTATCAGCTATGTGATTTGGACAAGTTAATGAGCCTCTCTGTGCCTTCATTTTGAGTAAAAATTGAGATAATAGTCCCCACCTTCTAGGGTTAGTGTGAGAATTAAATGAATTAATATAGTATATTAAAAGTGCTTAAAGTTTTTGATATAAAGTAAGTGTTCAGTAAATATTAGATATTATCATTAAATAAAAACTTGTTTAAGAGACCCATTTTATAAAGTAATTCCTCTGATATTAATACTAAGTTGCTAGGCTTGGGATTTCAGTTTCCATATATGTGAAACAATTAGATCATTTCTAACATTTGTTGTAATACTGAAAGCAGTGTGAGATAGATTATGAGTTTCAAAGTCAGAAGAATTATAAGATAACAAGAAGCATATTACTACTAAAATCCCTTAATATTTTTTACTTGAAGATGAGGTTATACAACTTCAATAAGAACTAAAACCAAAATCAGGTCCTCGACTTTCTGGTCCTTTTTGATATTTATTATCCTGCTAGCATTAAGTTTACTGATATTGGCATAAGATATAAATAGTGGCTGGCAAATGTATCTTCTTTTCTTTTTTTCAGGTAAGCACCAACCACAAAAATCTACGAAAGAAAATAAATTACTGTCTTCAAATATAAGAAAACCAAGATCCATGAGTGGGCATCGGTCAACAAGGAAACGATGTGGAGATTCTTACCCGGAGTCCCCTATGGGCTTCGGACATATGAGTACTACAGGGTGTGTATTAAATAAGTTGTTTCAGTTACCTACACCACCATTGACAAGACACCAATTAAAGCGGCTAGAAGAACACAGATATCAGAGTGCTGGACGATCTCTGCTTGAGCCCTTGATGCAAGGGTACTGGGAATGGCTTGTAGGAAGAGTTCCCTCCTGGATTGCCCCAAATCTCATCACCATCATTGGACTGTCAATAAACATCTGTACAACTATTTTATTAGTCTTCTACTGCCCCACAGCTACAGAGCAGGTAAGAGGAATTTCTTAACAGATCTCAATGCTCGTTAAATACCAGAAACATTGTGCTTGGGATTTTGAGGTCACTTTAACTAAAGATAAAATAACCTTGACAGCTGTCAACTAATTTAGACTACCACACACACTGTGATAAAGCTGATAATACTCTATACACTATAGCTTATTAGAAACCAGAAGCAAAGTATAGACTCTGGTCCTAGTAGGTAAATTAATGTTAACAGGGACCTTTTTTTTTTAATATCTCAGTTATATTTTTATAACTCCCCAGTTTGTTTTCAGAACAATCTTTTCTGACATACGTCCATGTGAATTTCAAATTGATTATTTCAAAGTACACATAAATTACCTATATTTGCCTAAAAATTTATTAAATCATGAAAGAATAAGCATATCAGTATTCAAGCATGCCTACAAAATACAACTTTTTCCAACTTTTAAATTATTTCTTCCCACCTAAGCCAATTTGTATTTGACATCTGGATTACAAGTACATAAAAAACACACACACATTCCTCAGTGCTATGTTTTAAGCCAGCATAAACATGTCCTTTCTGGGTGTAAGTTTTCAGAGGGAAAGTGGTACGAATAAGAGCAAATGAGTCAACCTCCTCATGAAATAAACTAGACCCAAATCAAGAAGTTTTAAAGTTGCTCAAGACTGAGACCATAAATCTTTCTTTCCTATTTCTTACACATGTAAATGTGCACGACGGCTGTGCATGAATTAAAACACTCCTGTTCAGATTGTGAGCTCCTACAGGAGGGGGCTACTGTCACCCCATAAAAGGGGAGAAGCAGCACAGGGGAACAGAGGGCACCTGTCCTTCATCAAGCCATCCATACAAACCTACTGAAGAGGTGGACTAGGTCATCTAAGCCTCAAGGCTGAGAAGTTGACCTGGACCAAGTGACGTTTTACTTCATTGTGTTTCATTTTGCTGTTCTATATGTTGTTTGTCCCACTATTTGTGTAACTGGGGCAAAGTGAGAGGTTCAGATAGTCCAAGAATGCTTAATATACCCCATAAACTGTCAGAATCAAAGATTTTTATTTATTCTTCTGCCAAACACAACAGATCTCCATCTACCATTATTTTTTAAGGTAAGAAGCAGTAAGTCAACTGAAGAAAGCGCTGCGACCTTGGACTGTAAAATTATTACATTTTAGCACGCTGACTGAAAAATGCCGGGCGTCGGCGGGGTCTAGAGGATGGCCACATCAGGGCTTGGCCAACCTTAGTGAGCCTTCTCCAAGAATGCTCTGCAGCACCTGACATACTGCTGGTACACTGTCTCAAAGTCAGAGTCATTTCCATAATAGGGATCTTCAATAATAAGTTGTTTTTGTGGATCATAGCTCCCAAGTAGTTCAATTTCAGCTTTGCAGTTTTTAACTTGATTACTTTTTCTATTCAAATCTCTCAGATTGCTTTCATCCATACATAATATGTAATCAAATGTGGCGAAGTCTTCTTTGGTAATCTAGACACACAAACAGCACCAACTTGGTCACCGGCTCTGCCATCTTCCCACACACTGAGGCACCTGAAGACCATGTCACTATGGGGACCTTTTAAAGTCACCAAATCTCAGTTCTTTACAAAAGAGTTTTATCGTGTCTTTTAAATGGCTATATAATGTCTTAGCAAAATTAGAAATTATCAGAGAGAAAAGTCTCTCTCTGAGGACGGTATGACTGTAAGTAAAAATGTGGACTTCTCTCTTTTTATGTAGAGTACCAAAACATCCCCTTGCTCTGTTACTAAGTATTTAAACTTCATTAGTTAGTAGCTTTGGTTTTAGTGTCATAAATTAATTTGGAATTTGAGTTGCAGCTTGACTTACGTTAATATGCTTGAGTTAACCTTGCCGTATAAGACAGATAAAGGAAATTGGTGTTAACCTATTTTATACACATGAAAAGCAGAACTGAGCTATACCATTACCAAAAAGAGCTGTCCATTTTATTTTATTTATTTTATTTTTTTATTTTTTGAGTTGGAGTCTCACTCTGTCACTCAGGCTGGAGTGTAGTGGCACGCTCACGGCCACCACAGCCTCAAGTTGCTGGGCTCAAGCGATCCGTCCACTTCAGCCTTCCAAGTAGCTGGAACTGCTGGCACACACCACCATGCCTGGCTAATTTTTTGATTTATTGCACAATTGAGGTCTCACCAAGTTGCCCAAGCTGGTCTCAAACCCGAGGACTCAGGCATTCCTCTCACCTTGGCCTCCCAAAATGCTAGGATTATAGGCATGAGCCACCACACCCAACCAGAGCTGTCCATTTTAAATATAACTTATTGAAATATGATTATAAGAGTTTTTTGTTTGTTTTGTTTCTAAAGAAAACTTTAAAAACATACATTGCCTGGGCTGGTCTGGGCCCCTGGCTTCAAGTGATCCTCCTGCCTCAGCCTCTCAAAGTGCTAAGATTATGGCACGTTTTTTTTGTGTGTGAGCCACCACGCTCAGCCTGATCATGAGTTTTTTGTTTAAACACTTGTTTTTGTATTTATATTGCTAGTTTTAATGCCTTGATTTAACTTACTAAAAAATAACTTTTTTTAGCATAGAAAAATGAGAAGAAAATTAAAATGGCACATTGGCCATAAGCTCACTACCCAGTTGACTTCTATTGACATTAAAAAGGAAAGAGGAAAAAAATTACATTTAAAAAATTCAAACAAAGAGTAGTATAAAACAAAAAGTAAAATCTTTTCTTTTTTACCTGCCTTTCCTTCTCACCCTGTTCCCCAGTCTCTCCTCAAATGTAACAATGTTTAACTTTTTTTCTTTGGTAACTCGCATTCCAAATTTTATTGAATGGAAAAAGCAACTTGAAGAAGAATGCACACAGTACACCATTTATAATTGTTTAGAATATGCAAAGTAAATCTCTGTATTGTTTAGGAATGCATACATACATAATAAAACCTAAATGCAATCATGGGAATAATGAAGACTAAATTCAGGTTATTGGTTACTTTCAGAGGAAGAGTACATGATGGATTCAGAAGCCTATTCATGGGGCTCCCATCATGTTTTTTTTAAGCTAAGAGACTTGTCGTGGATATTCATTTTTTTTTAATAATCTCTGTTTGAAATATTAGTAGTAAAACTTATATGTATATATGGATAGGAGAGTTGATAGGTAACTAGATGGATGGATGGATGGATGGATAGGTGGATGAATGGATGAACACCAAGATCTTAGGAGTTTTCTTTTTTCCTCTTATTTTTAGTTGGCACGTAATAATTATACATATTTATGGGACAGAATGTGATAGTTCAGTACATGTGTATAATGTGTAATGATCAAATCAAATTAGCATGTCTGCTTCCTCAAAAATTTATTGTATCTTTGTGCTGGAAACATTCAAAATCTTTTATTCTTGCTTTTTGAAAATATACAATAAGTTGTTGTTAACTCTCTTCACCCTGCAGTGCTGTAGAGTACTGGAGCTATTCCTCCTACCCAGCTGTCATTCTGATTCCATCAACCAACCCCTCCCTGTCCTCCTCTCCCCACCACCCTTCCCTGCCTCTCATAACCACAGTTCTTCTCTACTTCTATGAGCTCAAATTTTTTTGCTTCTACTTATGAGTGAGAACTTGCAGTTCTTTTCTTTCTGTGCTTGACTTAATGTAATGTCCTCCAGGCTCATTCATGTTGCTGGGAATGACAGTATTTTATTCTTTTTGTGGCTTAGTAGTATTCCACTGTATATATGTATCACATTTTCTTTATGTCTTTATTCAACTGTCCATTATTATTGGACAATTAGGTTGATTCCATATCTTGATTGTTGTAAATAGTGCTGTAATAAACATAGGGATACAAATGTGTCTTTGATAAATGGATTTCCTTTCCTTTGAATAAATACCCAATAGTGGGATTGCTGAATCATATGGTTGTTCTATGTTTAGTTTTTTGAGAACCTTCATACTGTTTTTTTAATAATAGCTGTACTAATTTACATACTCACCAACAGTGTAGGAGGGTTCCCCTTTCTTTACATCCTCGCCAGCATTTGTTATTTTTTATCGTTTTGATAATAGCCATTCTTACTGGGGTGAGATGACGTCTCATTGTGGTTTTGATTTGGTTTTCCCTAATGATTAGTGATGTTGAGCATTTCTTCGTATATTTTTGGCTACTTTTGTGTCTCTTTTGAAATGTCTACCCAGATCCTTTGCCCACTTTTTAATTGGGTTACTAGATTTTTAGTATTGAATTGTTTGAGTTCTTTGTACATTTTGAGTATTAATCCCTTGTCAGATGTGTAGTTTGCAAATATTTACTCCCATTCTAGAGGTTGTCTCTTTCCCTCTATTGATTTCCTTTGGTGTACAGAAGGTTTTTAGTTTTATATGGTCTCATTTATCTATTTTTACTTTTGTTGCCTGTACTCAGATCTTGCCTTGTTCAATGTCCTGAAGCATCTCCCCCATAGTTTCTTCTGGTAGTATTGCAGTTTCATATTCTGGTAGTATTACAGTCTTATATTTAAGTCATTAATCCATTTTGAGTTGTTTTGTATACTTGGTGAAAGATAGAAGTCTAGTTTCATTCTTCTGCATATGGTTGTTCAATTTTACCAGTATCATTTATTAAAGAGGTTGTTCCTTCTCCAGTATATGTTCTTGGCACCTTTGCCAAAAATCATTTGACTATAAATATATGGAATTATTTCTGAGTTCTCATTCCTCAGTGTCTGTGTATCTGTTTATAACAATACCATGCTGTTTTGATTACTGTAGCTTTGTACTATATTTTGAAGTTAGGTATTATGTTGACTCCACCTTTATTGTTTTTGCTGAAGATTGACAGAGTTTTTTGTGATTCCATATGAATTTTAGGATTTTTTCCTTCTGTATTCTTGGAGAATGTCATTGGTATTTTGATAGGGATTGCATTTAATCTGTAGATTGCTTTGGGTAGTATGGTCATTTTAACAATATTCTTCCAATTCATGAGCATGGGATGTCTTTCCATTTTTTGTGTGTGTCTTTTTCAGTTTCATCAATGTTTTATAGTTTTTATTATAGAGATCTTTCACCTTTTTGGCTAAATTTATTCCTAAATGTTTTTTGTATCTGAGGGGGACCCAAAAAAACAGGAATTTATTTATAAGATATTGTATATTTATTCTTACATGTTTAAACGTCTGTCACCTTCAAAGTACATTTAATGCAATTCACCTTTCGAGATGCTTTTTCCACTGCTCAGCACTATTTTTGAACTCGTCAATTATGATGCCTTTTAGTGCTGCTGTTTTTAGTTTCATCTTTTCCACATTGGCAAAATGTTTCCCTTTGAACATTTTTTTCATCTGGGGAAACAAAAAAATGTCACCCGAGATGAAATCGGGTAAAAAGGGAGGGTGGGGCATGGGGGTCATGCTGTTCTTGGTCAAAAACTGCTGAACATGCAATGTGGCGTGGACAGGTGCGCTTGCAAGTCACTGAGTGCACAGCCTCTCACAACGCTAGCAGGTGCACTGATGCCAGTGTGTTCCTGGAACTCTCACCTAGAGGGGAAAGCCTGAACTACAAGAGGCCTGCCCTCCAAAGGATAATTCTGGGTTTTAGCGGGTCCCCCTCATATTTTTTTTGTAGCTATTGCAAATGAGATTAGATTGCCTTCTTGATTTCTTCTTCAGATAGTTCATTATTGATGTATAGAAGTGCTACTGCTTTTTGTATGTTGATTTTATATCTTGCAGTTTTACTGAATTTGTTTATTAGCTAACAGTTTTTGATAGAATTTTTCAGTTTTCCTATACATAAGGGTAATGTCGTCTTCAGAGAGGGACAGTATGACTTCCTTTTTTTTTTTACAAATTGAATACTCTTTATTTCCTTCTCTTGTCTAATTGCCCTGGCTAGGATTTCCAGTATTATGCTGAAAAAGAGTGCTGAAAGTGGGCATCCTTGTCTTGTTTCAGTTCATTATGATGTTAGTTGTGGGCATATCATTTATGGCCTTTATTATGTTGAGGTATGTTCCTTCTGTGCCTAATTTGTTGGGCATTTTTATAATAAAGTGATGTTGAATATTATCAAATGCTTTTTCTGAGTCTATTAAGGTGATTATATGGTCTTTGAGCCTCATTCTGTTGATGTGATGTACAAGGGGGGACCCAGGGGAAAAAACAGGATTTATTTATTTTTAAAAATGTGTATTACCCTGGCTCGGTGGCTCAGCCTGTAATCCCGCACCTTGGGAGGCTGAGGTGAGTGGATTGCCTGAGCCTGCGGGTTCGAGACCCGCCTGGGCATCTTGGCGAGACCTCATCTCTACAATAAATCAAAAAAAAAATTAGCCGGGTGTGGTCCGCGCGCCTGTAGTTCCAGCTACTTGGAAGGCTGAGGCGGAAGGATCACAGGAACCCAGCAGGTCGAGGCTGCGGTGGCCGAGAGCAGCCACTGCACTCCAGTCTGGGCAACAGAGTGAGACTCTGACTCAAAAAAAAAAAAGATGTGTATTTATTCTAGCATGTTTAAACTTCAGCTGCCTTCAAAGTACTCTTTATTTGATGCAGTACACCTACTGAGACTTTTTTCTACTGCTCAAAACAGTTTTTGAATTTTTCCATTTTGATGCCTTTTAGTACTTCTGCCATTTTTGTTTCATCTCTTTCATATGGGCAAAATGTTGCCCTTTGAGGAAGTATTTCATCCAGGGAAACAAGAGAAAGTTGCTCAGGGTGAGATTGGGTGAACAGGTCATGCTGTTTTCCGTTAAAAAAAACACTCTGCATGGCATGGGCAGGTATGCTGGTAAATTCTGCATTTTTGAGGGTCTCCCTTGTATCACATTTATTGATTTGCATGTATTGAACCATCCTTGCTTGCATCCTTAAGATGAATTCCACTTGATCATGATAAATGATCTTTTTAATGTGCTATTGGATTTCATTTGCTAGTATTTTGTTGAGGATTTTTGCATCTACATTCATTAGTAATACTGGCCAGCAGTTTTCTTTTTTGTCGTGTACTTGTTTGATGTTTTTATCAGTAATGCTGGTCTCATGGAATAGATTAGGACGAATTTCCTCTTCATTATTTTGTAGCAGTTTGAGAAGAATTGGCATTAGTTCTTTAAAAGTTTGATAAAATTCAGCAGTAAAGGCATTAGGTTTTTTAAAGGCTCTTTTGTTGTTGTTGAAAGACTTTTTATTATTTATTCAGTCCTGTCATTTGGTATTAGCCTATTCAATTTTTCTGTTCTTTGTTAAAGTCTTGATAGGTTACGTGTGTCCAAAAATGTATCCATTTCCTCTAGGTTTTTCAGTTTGCTGGCATATCATTGTTCATAAAAGCCTCTAAAGATTTTTTGTATTTCTGTGGTATCGGTTGTAATATCTTCTTTTTTGTGTCTGATTTTATTTATTTGGGTCTTTTCTCTTTTTTTCTTGGTAAATCTAGCGAATGGTTTGTCAGTTTTATTTATCTTTTCAAAAAGACCAGCTTTTCAATTCATTGACCTTTTGTTTTGAGGTTTTCTTTTGTCTCTATTTTATTTAGTTCTGTTTTAATGTTTATTACTTCTTTCCTTCTATTAATTTTGGATTTGGATTGTCTTGCTTTTCTAATTCTTTGAGGTGCATTGCTAGGTTGTCTGTTTGAAATTGCTTTAGTTTTTTGAGGTAGGCATTTATTGTTATAATCTTTCCTCTTAGTACTGCTTTTACTGTATCTTCGGGTTTTTTAATTTTTTGTTCCTATTTTCATTTGTTTCAAGAAGTATCTTGACTCCCTTTTTAATTTCTTCATAGATCAATTTGTCATTCAGAAGCCTGTGTTTAATTTCCATGTTATTTGTACAGTTTCCAAAATTCCTTATTAATTTCTAGTTTTATTACATTGTGGTTTCAGAAGATATTTGGTGTAATTTTAGCTTTTAAAAATTTGTTGAAATTTTTTTTGTGGCCTAACACATGGTGTATCCTAGAGAATATTCCATGCACTGATGAGAGTAATATTCTTTAGATAGTAGATGAAATGTTCTGTAAATGTCTGTTAGGTACATTTGGTGTAAGAGGAGCTTAAGTTTGATGTTTCTTTGTTGATTTTCTCCCTAGATGATCTATCCGTTGCTAAAAGTGGAATAGCATTTAATTTTTTTTTTTTTAGAGATGTGAAGTCCCACTGTGTCGCCCAAGCTGGTCTCAAACTCCTGGGCTCAGGCAGTCCTTCCACCTCTGCCTCCCAAAGTGCTGGGATTACAGGTGTGAGCCACCACACCCAGCTATAAAAATCTTTAGTTCTGTTTCAAAAGTTCAGTAAAACCAATCTCTTAAAATGTTACACTTGAGTTGACTCACATAGAATATCTCTGCAAAATTTTACACATTGGTTAGTCGCTACATTATGATAAGATTATTTGCTTCTGCCAGTTCTTTCCCATTCACCTATCAGGGTGTAATGAATTCACAAATGATACATGAGCTCCTTCATTCATTCAGTGTCTCTCCCAGCTGAGACCATACTTATTCTTGAATTGGGAGATTTTCTTCTTAAAATTTCTCTGAGAGTTATAAAATCATGGGAACAAGGAAGCAGTATATAAATAGCAGTTTAGTATTCTCCAGATTCACAGGAAGAAAGGAAAATTCAAAGACAAGAAAACTTTGCTTCCTTTTTAATGTATAGAATTGTTAATATATTTTTTCTGCGATTGTGTGTATACTAATAGTTGAAGTTGCCTCTGTTCCAACGTAACACTTTACTCCATTAAAATCCTAACTTAGATCCCCAAGCAGGCCCTCGTTTTCTAGTCCTCTAAAGCAACGTTCCCAATAGAACTTTCTGTGATGATGACAGTATTCTGTCTGTGATCCATTATGGTAGCCATAGACACATGTGGTATTGAGCATTTGAAATTTGCCTAGTGCAGCTGAGATACAGAATTTTAAATTTTATCTTATTTTAATTAATTTGAACTGAAATAGTCGTATATGACTAATGGCTACTATACAGGATAGCTCAGCTCTGAAGAGTTATTGAATTCTTTTAGGCACAAGATGCCGTAGACCCAAAATCTAGAAGAGAGGGTCTTAGTTACACAAGATTTATTATCTAGTTCAGTGAACTTACCTGTAAAGTGTGGTTACATAACTACAGTTATTGCTTTCAGGGTTTGTAACTCTAGCTTAGGGGAGACATGTGTGTGGTCCTTTTTAATAATCTTCATGTCCTAAAATGTGGTACTCCACGAAGATATTTTTAAGGAAAGATTCTTACCTTTTAATAACTGAGTACTAAATAGATTTCTGTCGGAGAGAAACTCCTTTGTAGTACCGAATATACTGAATAATATTTGCAGCTCTTGAAAGACGGTGGCACACAGTGAGATTCAACACCCGTTAAGGCCAAGAGATTTAATGGGTCGAACGTGGTGGACTAGAGGACCTGAGGGTCAGGCTGTAGCGCTGAAGCAAGGGCACGCCAGCCTTTATGGGGGTTTAGGGCGACCTGTCAGTCGATTATTGGTCGGCTGGCGGAGCTCCATCCAGGTTGGTGGATTTTTCGCGGGCACGGGAAAAGGTGGGCCGGACTGTGGAAGAAGAACCCGGAAGGTGCCGTTTCAGACACCCCCTTTGTTTGCCGGGTCACCATTTTAGGCAGGGACTGGGTTTGGGCCCCTTTCCAGGAAAAGGGAGGGGATGTGGTTTGCTTGCTAGTGCCTGGCGGTGGCCCTTCATTCCCACCTCTTTGGTTATACGGGAGAGGGGCGGCGTTTATCTGTTTAGCTGCTTCCTGCTGACAGTGGGCGTCGGCGGGTGAGGTGGATGAAAGGCCAAGCCACATGAAACCCCACAAGTAGGCGCCAAAAGAAAAAATTTCATTTGAGTGGAATTCCTGGAAGGTGCCTTGTCAGTGGAAAACGGCAAGCTGGTCCGGCCAGTTGTCAAGTGGACACAGAAAAGGGAGGAGCCAACTGTCACGAAGAAGGTGGTCAAGAAACGCTGAGAATCTGAGTGGTAGGTAGTAGGGGGTAAACTTTAAGGGGAGCATGTCTGAAATGAGAAGACAAGGTTAGAGGTTTGTAGGGTTGGGACAGTCGAGACCTGGATCTTCCGTGGGCAGGAGGTCATAATTCTGTAGGAGAAGCTGATTCATGTTTTGATTAGAGATTTTTAATAGTTGTGACTGGAGAAACTTGATGATACAAGGGAGAAAAGAGCACAGGCCGAAAATGAGAATGACAGGTGTGACGATAGGCAAAAGCCAGGTGAGTAGGGAGTTTTGTAGTCGGCTGCCAACTTGGGAAAACTTTGTCCTTTGGAACTGTGAGGAGAGGTGTTGTAATTTATTAATGTTTTGTTCAATGACTCCTGACTCGTTAATATAATAACAGCACTCCTCTTGTAGGAAAAGACAAGTGCCTCCCTTTTCGGCTGTTAGGAGATCTAGAGCCCGACGATTGTGGAGGGCTACTTGTACTATGCTTGTTATCTGTCTTTGTAATGATTGGAGAGAATCAAAGGTGGTGTCTAAAGCTAACTGGATTTTGCTTTGTAAGTCTTCCATGGCCCATAGTGAGTAGCCGAGAGCCCCTCCTGATAGACCTATGGAGGTGACTGCAGAAGCCAGGGACAATCCTACCTTGACTGGAAGGAAGACAGCCCTTTTGCGTCGAAGTTTGGGAGTTAAGAGGGTCTGGAGGTCGGCAATGGAGTAGAGAGAGAGCTGTGGGATTAGTGTAACAACTATACAGGGGGAGGTGAGATTGGAGGTCTGGGAGAGGAGGGTGCCATGGCACCATAAGAATAGGCCGGGCGGGAGAAAGTGTCCATTTGTCAAGTTTATGGTGGTTGAACAGAGAGAGCTATTTGAATGGAGAGTGGGAGCGGGCAAAAGGAGTTCTTGATATTGCCAGATATTGGAACGGATGAAGGACAGGAGGGGGTAGGTTATATGAAGGGGGACGTGAGGTGGAGAGGTTGGAATGCCAGGAGGAAGTGCAGGTCTGCCATACAGGACCTTGAAGGGTGAAAGCTGAGTGAGCCTTTTAGGGAGGACGCGAACGCGGAAGAGAGCTAGGGGAAGGAGGGAGACCCAGTCCTGATGGAGTTCGAGAGAGAGCTTGGTGAGGATATCCTTTAGTGTGCGGTCAGTTCGTTCAACCTTTCCTGATGATTGTGGGTGATAGGGAATGTGAAAGTGCCATGTGATGTTGAGGGCCGCCGTTAGAGACTGAACGACTTGTGAGGTGAATTCAGGCCCATTATCTGACTGAAGGGAGAAGGGGACCCCGAACCGAGGTATGATGTGGTTGGCTAAGATAGATCCCACCGTAGCAGCCTGCTTATTTGAGGTGGGATAGGCCTCGACCCACCCGGAGAAGGTGTCAACCAGGACCAGAAGGTATTTGATGTTACGGACGGGGGGCATGACGGTGAAGTCCACTTGCCAGTCTGACCCAGGGAGCTCTCCCCTAGCCTGGTGAGTGGGGAATGTTCTGGGCTTTAAGGGGGTACTAGGATTCGTTCGGTGGCAAGTAGAGCATTGAGAGGAAAGGGTGTGCATGAGTTTTGTATGTTCAGGAGTAAGGTGGAAGAAAGTTTTAAGAAATGAAGTGAGAGCCGCTGGGTTTGGGTGGAAAATTGAGTGTAGGTAGGGAATGAGATTGGACAATTGTGGGACTTCACTTGTATGTTCGGCTGGTGGGGAGGGGGTGTTAATGAGTATGGTAGGAAGGGATTTTAGGGCCGCTTGGCGAGCCACCCTGTCAGCCTGCGAGTTCCCTTGGGTGATAAAAGATGAATCGACCTGGAGGACTTTACAGTGTGAGATGTCTATGGCCATGGGGAGCAAAGAGGCTTGAAGGAGGTCGGAAATGAGCTTAGCATTTACGATGGCTGACCCTTTGGTGGTTAACGATACCCGTTCTTGCCAGATGCCTGAGTGTGAAACCAAAATGTGAAAGACATATTTGGAGTCAGTGTAAAGTGGCAGGGTGTCCTGCCGCCAGTTGGAATGCTCGAGTGATTGCTGTGAGTTCTGCTTGTTGGTTACTGGTGTTGGGCGGGAGGGGATTAGCCTCGATGACGTCAGTGGCAGAGGTGATGGCATATCCTGCCACCCGAGACCCCTCATGTATATATGAGCTTCCATCTGTGAACCAAACATAGGAGGGCGCAGATACAGGTCCTTCCTGAATGTGATGTGTACTGGACAGGGGAGTAGGGACTCGAGGACTTCGACCCACTCATGTATTGGAGTGTCGACAGGAGAGGAAGGGAGTCATGTGGCTGGGTGAAGGGGTGCGCAAGTTTGGAAGGAGACAGAGGGTCTTGGACAAAGAAAACCAGAAGGGATAGGACCCAACCGGGAGGGAGTGTTTTGAGGCCTTATATCCTAGGAGGTGATGCAGATGGTGGGGGGAAGTAACGGTGATAGGTGCTCCAAACGTGAGTTTTTTGGATTCGCACACGAGCAAGTGGGCGGCCGACAGGGCCCGCAGGCATGGGGCCCATCCCTGAACCGTGTGGTCAAGTTGTTCTGAAAGACAGGCTACAGGAGCAAGTGTTTGTCTACTGAATTGGCCTAGAACTCCTAGGGCTGTGCCCTTATTTTCGTGGACGTATAAGGTAAAAGGTCGGTGGACATCAGGTAGCCATAGGGCGGGGGCCTGGAGGAGAGCCTGTTGGAGGGCAGTAAAAGGCTGTCTAACGGCTGAGAGGGAGAGTAATGGTTCCTTAGGGTCACCTTTAACCAGATCATAGAGTGGCTTGGCAAGAAGGGTGAAATTGGGGATCCAGTCTCGGAAGTAGCCCGCCAATCCCAGGAATGGCTGGATTTCTTCCTTTGTTTTGGGCACCGGGAGAGACTGAATAACAGACTTGTGGCTGGTTGTTATGGCCTTTTGTTGGTGTGAAATGGCTACACCAAGGTAGGTGACTTGTGTTTTGGTTAGCTGAGCTTTCTGGGGGGAAACCCAGTATCCCCTTTGTGCTAGAAAGTTGAGAAGCAGGACAGTGTCCCTGTGAGAGTCAGTTATAGAGGGGCTACATAAGAGAAGGTCATCTACATACTGGATGAGAGTGGATTTGGAGAGTGACAGAAGTTTAAGGTCGGCCGCTAGAGCCTGGCCGAACAGATGGGTACTGTCCCAAAATTCCTGTGGGAGGACCGTCCATGTGAGCTATTGAGAGTGACGGGAAGTAGGGTCGGTCCAAGTAAACGCAAAAATGTCCTGGGAGTCAGCTGCCAAGGAGATGGTGAAGAATGCATCTTTAAGGTCTATAACTGAAAAGTGAGTTGCCGTCGGAGGAATGGTAGACAGGATGGTATAAGGGTTGGGAACCAGTGGGTGAATGGGGAGAATGACTGCATTTATTAGTCAAAGGTCTTGGCCTAGCCGGTAGGTTTCGTCAGGTTTTTTTATGGCCAAGATGGGAGTATTGTATGGCGAGTTGGTGGGCCTTAAGTATCCCTTGCGTAGTAGGGTGTTTATGACAGGCTGCAGACCTAGCAGACTGGCCCTGGGGAGAGGGTATTGTGGCTGACCGGGGTGAGTGGACGGGTCCTTTAACTGGATGTGAACGGGCGGGCACTGGGCCAATGATGGAGTGTGGGTGTCCCAGACTAGTGGGTTAACTGCCGAAGTGAGCGAGGGAGGGAGCGAGGCAGGTTGTGGGGAGGGAGGCCAGGGACTAGAGGCCAAAAGGAGGAGTAAGGAAGTTGTCGGTAGTGGGGTGGTGAGGGCAGCGCTGGGGTTGGAGGTGATGGATGCCTGAAATTTGGCCAGGATGTCCCTACCCGTAAGGGGTATAGGGCACTGAGGCATGACCAGGAAGGAGTGGGTAAATGGAATGCTAGCAAATATGCACATTAGCGTAGGAGTTGTGCGTGGGATGAAGGTTTGGCCCCCTACCCTGACTATCGGGGACCGGGACGGTGAGATTGGTCCCCAGAACTCCTGCAGGACAGAAAGGGTGGCTCCAGTGTCTATCGGGAAGAGGATGGGACATCCATCAACCGTAATTTTGACCCTAGGCTCCCGAGCATTTGAGATATGCATCAGGTGGGGAAACCCAGGGCCCCGTCATTCCAAAGCGGCCACACCCAGTAGATCCAGGGTGGAGTTGGGGGCTGACCCTACTCCTCTCTGGGGGCTGGGGCAGTCCACCACCCAATGTCCTGGAAGATTGCATTTGGGGCAAGGTTTTGATGGAGGTTTAGGGTTAGGACAGGCTCGCGCCCAATGTCCCTCCTTGCCGCATTTGAAACAGGGCCCTGGAGGGTCGCGTTTGTTCTGGATGCCTCCTCTACCACTGTGAGGGCCGGTGTCTGTCCCGTGAAGAACCTGAGCCAGCATTTGGTATTTTTACCACTTAGCCTTTTCATCCTGGTTGTGGTATACCTTGAAGGCGGCAGACAAAACCTCATTTTGGGGTGTAAGGGGCCCTTGATCTAGCTTTTTTAATTTAGCTTTAATGTCAGGGTAGCTTTGGGAGAAGAAATAAGTCATAAGGAGTTGACGACCGTCTGGGGTTTCTGGGTCTAAATTAGTAAATTGTTGGAGGGCCTTGGTAAGGCAATCAAGGAAGGAGGAAGAGTTTTCATTTTTGTCTTGGACCACTTCCTGGAGTTTTTCAAAATTAACAATCTTTTGCGCTGCCCGCCGCAACCCGGAAACGAGACAGGTAGAGAACTGATCTCTGGCACCGAGGCCATTGGGGGAGTTATAGTCCCAGCCAGGGTTCTGGTCTGGGACTGCCACTGCCCCGAGGGGGTGTCCTGGGGAGGTCTGATGGACCTCATCCGCATATGTTCTAGCCTGTTCCCATACTCTTTTGCGCTCTTCGGGGAGTAGGGTATTGGAAAGAACCATGTAGATGTTGTGAAAGGTAAGGCTATAGGCCTGGAGGAGGTATTGGAATTCCTTGATATAGGTGGTTGGGTTAGTTGTAAAGGACCTGAAGCGTTTTCCACCTGGGTTAGGTCCGAGATAGAAAATGGGACATAAACGCGAACAATGCCTTCAGCGCCTGCCACTTTGCAAAGAGGAGCAAGAGTGGCTGGGGCTGTTTTAGAGTGGGTAACAGGAGGACTGCACGGGGTGGCAGGAACTGGAGGAAGGGGTGGGTAAAGATTAGGGACGGCAGGGGCAGACAGGGGAGGAGGCTGCGGGGGCGGATGGGGTTTTCAATAGGGAGGAGGTTCATCTGCTGGGTCAAAGTCAGAGACGGGAGAGGGAGGTGGCGGTGTTGGAGGGAGAGAGGGGCCCTTTGCAGCCACGAGGAGGTGAACTGGTTTATATCGGAGGCAGAGACGAGGGTGTTCCCAGAGTAAAGAGAAAGACTGGACATAGGGAACCTCTGCCCACTTTTTAAAATGCTCACAGAAGTTATAGAGGTCCCATATAATGTCGGGGTTTAGGGACCCGCAAGGGGGCCATTTATTTTGGTTGTCCAAGCGATAGGTAGGCCAGTCTTGGGTACTGAAGTGGATTAAACACTTGGGTTTAATGTTGGGAGTGAGGGAGAGAGTGGAGAGGTTGTCTAAGAGGCATTTAAAGGAAGAGTCGGCCGGCAGGGATGACGAGTTTCCCATTTTAACAGCTGGGGCTGAGCAGAGTGTCCCCTGGACAGCCGGCTGTCAGGATATGAGGAGGTTGCAATAAAGCCTGTCGTCACAGAACGTTATTACAACCGGCGATTCTCCTGGAGAATCAAGGAGGTTGAGGGCAACCTGGCACTGGGATTTTTAGCAAAGAGGATGCCCAAAACCAGACGGCAGGAGGGAGCAGACTCAAAATACCTGACGGCCAAGGGAAGGGAAAACCAGTTGGGGTTTGCTGTGGCCTTAAAGACCTAGGCGGAAGAGGGAAAACCAGTAGGGGTCTACTGTGGCCTTAAAGACCTAGGCGGGGTGTGGTCCCCCCCTCACCTGAGGCCAAAAGGACTGCCGGACGATCAACGGTCAGTTCCCTCTGGTTATCCCGGGCAAGGTTTTAGGTTTTCCAGTTAGGGGCTTTTACCAATCCGAGGGCCGGTGATGGATGCAGCGCTGGCGTTCAAGAAAGTGGGCGAAGGCCTTAAGGGGTGAGTCCCGCTGGCGCCGGAACGGGGTCTCGCCTGAAAGTGAGAGGAACCCAATCCGAGTCACGGCACCAATGAAAGCCGGTGGCCCACAGTGAGACTCAATACCCGTTAAAGCCAAGAGATTTAATAGGTCGAACGCGGTGACTACAGGACCTGAGGGTCAAGCTGTAGCGCTGAAGCAAGGGCACGCCAGCCTCTATGGGGGTTTAGGGCGACCTGTCAGTCGATTATCGGTTGGCTGGCGGAGCTCCATCCAGGTTGGTGGATTTTTCACAGGCACGGGAAAAGGTGAGCCGGACTGTGGAAGAAGAACCCGGAAGGTGCCATTTCAGACGCCCCCTTTGTTTGCCGGGTCATCATTTTAGGCAGGGACTGGGTTTGGGCCCCTTTCCAGGAAAAGCGAGGAAATGTGGTTTGCTAGTGCCTGGCGGTGGCCCTTTAGCTCTGATACAGTATAACTCCATAGTCAATATCTGAGAAAATGCCTTGTGATTATAAAAATGTTTTTATGGCCTGAGCATAGAAAAATAATGAAAAACAAAGCAGTTTTTTTTTTTTTTACATTCTTAAAAACAAGTCAAATAGAAGCTCTCCTTTTTAAATATACAACATTTTAATCCAATTCAGCAGTTTAATTTCTGTGTGGGAAAAGAGAAACTTTCCCCTGAAAATGTGACTGTATATTTGAAAAATAATGTTCAGAGCACTTTCTGCACTAGATATCATTTCCTAGTGTTTTGTGAGCCATTGAAGAGGTATGTTTAAAAATTAAAGCTACGTGCTCAAATAAAAATGGCAGTGTATTATGTCCCCCACTTGACTATTCACAGACTGCGTTAGTAATATTAAGGGCTAGAAGTTCTGTGGGAGAGAAATATGTTTAATGTTGTTTAGTCTTTAACCCAGTGTTTCCCACATGAGGTTAGCAAGGAATTTTTCTTTTCATATAACACCTGTAAACATCTTGAAAGATACAGTTTTAGGAAAACTGTACTAGATTATACGGCTCTTAGAATCTAAAAATTGGGAAGAATCTTAAGATTTCTAGTCTAATCTCTCATGGCATTTCCATGATATCCCTGCTAAGTTATCCAGCATGTGCTTGAGCACCTCCAAAAGAAGGAAGTTTAATTCTCTTACAATCCTAATTGTTTCAATAAGTTACTCATTTTGTAGCCGTTGGATTCTCTCTTATATAGCTTCCAACCAGCAGTACTTCTGTAGAGAATGAAGATATCTGCAGATAAAAACATATTAGCCTAACATGGTAACTAATCCAATATGTCTGAATACTGTTGCCTTTCTTATTTTCTTTCACAGGCACCTCTGTGGGCATATATTGCTTGTGCATGTGGCCTTTTCATTTACCAGTCTTTGGATGCTATAGATGGGAAACAGGCAAGAAGAACTAATAGTAGTACTCCTTTGGGAGAACTTTTTGATCATGGTTGTGATTCACTGTCAACAGGTATTGTTGATTTTTTTAATTTCGTTGATTATTAGCAGTGATAAAAGCAATGTGATAACTGTTAGAATAAATAAGAGGTTTGCTTAGTTATCAGAATAAGTGATTTTATGTTAAATTTTAGTATTTTTCAAAAGACTATGAACCTGATTAATGTTTGTTCATTTGGCAGTATTGGGAAATTTAAAAATTAAGTCAATTTCTACTTATTATTTTTAACCCCATGTATTATTATTTTGACATTTTTTGTTTTTAAAATCTTAGAGTCTAATTGTCCAAAAAAAAATCTGTAAATGTGCATACAATAGTGGGAGACTAGGTAATTTGTGGTCTTTTTATTTATTTATTTATTTATTTATTTATTTATTTATTTATTTATTTTGAGTTGGAGTCTCACTCTGTCACCCAGACTGGAGTGCAGTGGCCGCTCCTGGCCACCGCAGCCCCGACCTGCTGGGCTCCGGCCATCCTTCTGCCTCAGCCTTCCAAGTAGCTGGAACTACAGGCGCGTGCTACCATGCCTAGCTCATTATGATCTCTTGTAGAGATGAGGTCTTGCCAAGTTGCCCAGGTGGGTCTCGAACCTGCGGGCTTAGGCAGTCCACTCACCTCAACCTCCCAAAGGCGCGGGATTACAGGCTGAGCCACCGAGCCCAGCTGTGGTCTTTATTTTTAATGAGTGTTATGTAGACATTTAGAATTATGTTACAGACTGAGATTATAACTATACAATAATGGGCTCAGATAAAAAGACTAAGACAAATGAGGACTATGATTAATAATATTGTATTGTATGTAAATAAAATTTGCCAAGAGTAAATTTAAAGTGTTATTACCACAGGAAAAAAATAACAGCTATGGAGGACGGTGGTTAGGTTAATTGTCTTAACTGAATATATATAAGGGAGTGACCCCAAAACACACAGAACTCATTTATGAAAAATTGTGTATTTATTCTTACATGTTCAAGCTACAGTTACCTTCAAAGTTCTCTCCGTTTGATGCAGTATACTTATCAAGATGTTTTCTCCACTGCTTAAAACAATTTTTGAACTCGTCAATTTTGATGCCTTCTAGTTCTTCTGCCATTTTTTGTTTCACCTTTTCCACATTGACAAAATGTTTCCCTTTGAGGACTTTATTCATGGGAGAGACAAAAGAAAGTTGGTTGGGGTGATATCAGGGGAATAGGAAGGGTGGGGCACGAGGGTCATGCCGTTTTTGTTCAAAAATGACTGAACACTCAGTGCATTGTGGGCAGGTGCGCTCATCAGTCGCCCATTGTGAAATGGCAAGTGCATTGAAAGCATCTCCCCCCAAAAAATCAGTGAAGCCGATCACAGCCTCTCACAACACTAGCTAGTACACTGATGCCAATGGGTTCCTAGAACACTTAGCTAGCAGAGGAAGCCTGTGTTACAAGGGGCCCACCCTCTAAAAGACAATTCTGGGTTTTTTGGAGTTCCCCCTCATATATGCATATCAAAACAGTATGTAGTGCCTCTTTTATACAATTTTTTTTAAAAAGAAGAAAAGACCAGAAAAAAATTTATTGAAGTGCTAGCAATAGATGGATTGCTTTATTTAGATTATAGGTGATATGTCTTTATTTACACCATTTTACAAGTTTTTTTTGTTTTTGAGTTGGGATCTCACTCTGTTGCCCAAGCTGGAGTGCAGTGGCACAGGGTATTCTCTTGCCTCAGCCTCCCAAGTAGCTGGGACTACAGGTGTGTGCCACTTTATCTGGCTCATTTTTTTTATGTTTTGTAGAGATGAGATTTTACTGTTTTATTTTAAAAATTGTATAAAAGATGCACTACATGCTGTTTTGATATGCATATATGAGGGGGAACTCAAAAAAACCCAGAATTGTCTTTTAGAGGGCGGGCCCCTTGTAGCACAGGCTTCCCCTGCTAGCTAAGTGTTCTAGGAACCCATTGACATCAGTGTATCAGCTAGTCTTGAACTCTTGGGCTCAAGCAGTCATCCCACCTCAGCCTCCTAAACTGCTGGGATTATAGGCCTGAGCCACGGCACCCAGCTTGCAAGTTTTAAAGATATTTTAATATGTTTTTAGAGTGAAAATAGGTTTAGAAACTAAATGACAACCTTTGACTAGTCTTTCTAACAGGAACTCCTCCCACTACCACCTTATTTTTATTTAGTTCTTCAATTGTTTTCTTGTCATTTGGTGTGGAATTGAAAACATTTAAAACAAAAGAAACAATAGCCGCTGATAGTTTTATCTGTTGAATTCAGATTTGCAGATGTGGATACATGTCAAAATAATTGCTTCAGTGTTTCCTAACAGCACCATACATAGTAGAGAAGGAAGAGCAGCCAAGGTCATAACTTAAGAGTCTAGAAAAACTCAAAACTTCTCTTGTATAAAAGATAGTAGAATATTGTGAAAGGCTATTATAATTTAGCCAGGAGATTGCAGAATGACAGGTTTTGGTTTTGTTCTTCGTGGGATTTTTTTAGGTAGATTTATTAAAGGAATGATACATTATGAAGGGCAAAACGGGCAGGACAACTGCAAGAGTGTCTGTTGCCTGTCTTATTTTTAAATTTATTTTATTTTATTATTATTATCTTTTGAGTAGGAGTCTCACTCTGTTGCTCAGGCTGGAGTGCAGTGGTACGCTCAGAGCCACTGCAGCCTCAACCTGCTGGACTCAGACGATCCTTCTTTCTCAGCCTTCCAAGTAGCTGGAACTACACTGCCACACCTGGCTAATTTTTTGATTTATTGTAGAGATGAGGTCTTGCCAAGTTGCCCAGGCTGGTCTCGAACCCATGGGCTCAGGCAGTCCTCTCACCTCAGCCTCCCAAAGTGTTGGAATTACAGACGAGCCACCGCGCTTGGCCTTATTTTTTATTTTAAATGACAGTATTTTTGTGTTGCAATTTGAGTTCCAGATTTTACAAGAAGTCTTTTTCTATATATGTTAAATGAAAACAGTGATTTGATGATATCTGCTAAATAAAAACAGTTATAATTCTGAAGCAAGTAGGTCCCTTTGTAGATTTTAGATAGATAGATAGATTGATATAATTTTTTTTTTTTTTGGTAGAGATGAGATCTCACTATGTTGCCTAGGCTGATCTCAATCTCCTGGGCTTAAGCAATCCTAAACAGATTCCTCTCGCCTTCTAAAGTGCTGAAATTACAGTCATAAGCCACCATGCCTGTCCCCTCTTTGGATTATATAAACCCTTTGCTTATCTGTCTTTTTGGCTACCTGTGTTGTAACGTTTTACTGCACATTAGAACCACTATGCCTAAGGAGAATACTCCAAAAAATTTTTAAGTATTTTAGTTGTTTTCAACAACTTTGGTTCCACTAAGTAGTTTAGTGAAAAAAAAGATTGAAATTATGGGTAAAAGATAATATAAAAGATTATTTCCTACTTTTCTGTTACCATAGATAACTGAGAGTATATTGTATATTCACAACATAACTTCTTTTGTCTCATCCGAAATCATGTGCCGCTCTGTTAATGTTTGTTATTTATATTGTTCAGTTTTCATTGTGATCTTTCTTCTGCAGTTTTTGTGGTTCTTGGAACCTGTATTGCAGTGCAGCTGGGGACAAACCCTGATTGGATGTTCTTTTGTTGTTTTGCCGGGACGTTCATGTTCTATTGTGCGCATTGGCAAACGTATGTTTCTGGAACCTTGCGATTTGGAATGTAAGTAACAGTGGTGATTTTGTTTTTTCTTTCACATGTGAAGAATGTTGAAGACTATATCTAACACTTGAGTATTAGAAGTTGATCAAATCATTAAATTAGTTTAATAAATTAAACTACTTTTTTAAAACTTCATTATTTTACCTATTCCCTAATAGTCTCAGTCATAAGTCCCTTTATTGCACTTTAAAGGAAATACCAGAACCTCCCAACCAGTATATTTAAAGCAATACGAAAAGCAGAAGTCCTCCTCATCTTTGTTTATTTTGCCCACAGACAAATTTACTTTTTTCTCCTGCATTAGTTACCTGAATTTCATGTTTTATTTTGACATATAAAAAATGCATTCTCAAGAAGGAGAGTTTCTGAAAGGAAAGAGCAGTTCTCATCTCTAAATATCTTAGTTTAATTAGATTTTGTTCTTTTCACATAGTTTTGTCTATGAATTTATAAAAATCTACGCCCTTAATAATTTGACATGGACATACCATGTAGATTATTACTGCCAACGAAGTGCCTGAGAATTTAAGAATGAAATGCAGACTTCCTTCAAATTTCAAAATGAATGGTTCCTACCAGGTGATCAGTACTTTTCCATAAATATTAATGAGTAAACCAGTCTTAGAACAAGGTCATGGATGGCATTCAGGAACTCTGATGTTTAATTAAGTATTGCAAGCTGGACTTGGTGGCTCAGCCTGTAATCCCAGCGCTTTGGGAGGCTGAGGTGAGTGGATTGCCTGAGCCCACAGGTTCGAGACCCGCCTGGGCAACTTGGCAAGACCTCATCTCTACAATAAATCAAAACAGCCGGGTGTGGTAGCGTGTGCCTGTAGTTCCAGCTACTTGGAAGGCTGAGGTGGAAGGATCGCCGGAGCCCAGCAGGTAGAGGCTGCGGTGACCGGGAGCAGCCACTGCACTCCAGTCTGGGCGACCAAGTGAGACTCCAACTCAAAAAAAAAAAAAAAATTTAAGTATTGCAGATGTTATTTATACCACTTCATTATTCTTTCTTTTTTCATGGCATAGAATTTAAAGGGAAAAACCCTGAGAAAAGACTATACTTGGCCAGGTGCAGTGGCTCATGCCTGTAATCCCAGCACTTTGGTAGGCAGAGGAGAGAGGATTGCCTGAGCCCATGAACTCGAGACCAGCCTGGGCAACTTAGCGAGACCTCATCTCTACAATAAATCAGAAAATTAGCTGGCTGTGGTGGTGCGTGCCTGTAGTTCCAGCTACTTGGAAGGCTGAGGCAGAAGGATTGCCTGAGCCCAGCAGGTCGAGACTGTGGTGGCCGTGAATGTGCCACTGCACTCCAGTCTGGGAGGTAGAGCAGACTCCGACACCAAAAAAAAAAAAAAAAAAAGACTGTATACTTTATAAAATGTTAAAATAAATACCTCTGATGGCAAATGACAGAACAAGTTCACTTAGTCTCTAAGTGGAGTTATTAATGGATTTTTTTTTAAGATCCCTGATAAACTTAGTTTTCTAGGCCTTGAAAACGCCAGAATACTTAGAAATTCAGCTGTTCACTACAAATTCAATTCAAATGATTTTTTTCTAAATTCATTTAAATAGAATTTAAGATGTTCTTATGGAGGTAACTGAATAATTACAATATTTTGGATATATTAACTATTTAAAAGATAGGTGTCAGAATAATTTCAAAATTAAACAGTTTAGAAAATATGTTTAAGGCCCATATTAAGGTGGTATCTTTGTTATTAAAGACAATAGCAGACATGATAGCCATATGAAAACTGTATACCTGTGCAGTCATCAACAGTTATAAAATGGTCAGTACTCAGAAAATATTGAAGAATTCTGATATTTAAAAAATTGTAAATGTGTACAGATGTTTTAAGTATTGTTTTTATTGCAATAATAGCTGTATAGTCTTTCTTTGCATTAGCTAAAACCACAAAATGAAATAGACTTCTAAGATCACTTAGTTTGCCTTAATTCAGTCTTAATTTTTAGTGTTATTACTGTTTTTCAAAAATGACAGAATTTGTAATATCTGAATCTCATATAGTTTATGTTTCTTTGGTTATTATCTCATAGTTCCCTTTCAAAGCCTCATTTTGAAAGCTTATTTACCAGTCAACTCTATTATAGTCTCTTTACTTTTAAAATAATGCAGCACTAACCATCTGGTATGGAAACCAAAGGAAGAAGAGAATTATCCATGGAAATAGAGAAGAGTAAACAGACAATGTTTTTAGATGTAATTTGATGTCACAGATTTCTACCTTCCAGTCTTCAGATTTTCCTCCTGGCATTTTCCTGTGATTAAGTATGTATTTGGAGAACAGTCAACAGGTCCATATGGCTGGATCATAAGATGTCTGTAGGAGAATAGCAGGAGATAAGGCTGGAGAAGATCTAGAAAATCAAGGTCCTTCCATGCCCTGCCAAGAAATGTGAACCTTGTCCTGAATCTGCAGTATGCTTTTGCAGGACCTAAAGAAGGGAGATGACAGTAGTACCTTTTAGACAGATCAGTCTGGTGATGTGGCAGAGGGTAAGTTGGAGTAGGAAGTGACAGAAGAGGGAGACACCCATTAGAGGAAGCCTTAGCCTCATTAACATGAATGATTAAGCCTTTTTCACTAACAGTACTGTTGCAAAGAAAGGGATCGGTTGGAGAGAGACGTTAGAGGTAGAAGCTATCAGACGTAGTGTCTTTAGATGTAGGGAATGAATGAGAAGGAAGAGACTAGAAAGATCCCTGGTTCTCTTCCTTGGGTGGTTGGATGGAAGGCAGAGCAAGGCTCTACAGGAAGGAGGAGTATGTGAGGGATTTTAGACATCCAAATAGATTGAGAGTAGCAGAAAGCTTGGAGAGCAAGCTTAGAAAGAAGCCCATTAAAATTATCGAACAGCCAGAGTAGGAGGAGGCATATTTGAATGAAAAGCCAGAAGGGAGATGAATTTCAGGAAAAAAACAATGCCAAATGCTGCCAAGATTCAAAATGAGGAGAGAAAAGTGTACTTTGAATTTGGCAGTCTGAGCTATTCATAGTAGTTTCTGTCTAATGGTGGGGTAGAAGCCAGACTGTAGAGGATGAAAAATGAATGGAGACAGTAAGTAGACCACTACTTATTACACACTATACAAGGTTATTTATAAAATATGTGGCTATATTGGGAAGGAGAGAAGCATCGGTTGGTTAGAGAAGAGAATGTGGGCTCAAAGGAAGGAGGGTTTTCTATTTTTTAAGATAAAATTTCAGGCATACGGAAGAGGAGAAATTGATAGTACTGAATAAAAAAGAGAGAGAATGATTTATAGAGCAAGATATTTGAAGACCCAAAAAGTTTCTAGGGTAAGAAGTACTACATAGGAGGAAATTCTGCTACTGAGACCAGAATCCTTCCTTACAATGCTGTAAAATATATATTTATAGATACAGATATAGATATATTGAGGCCAATTTGAATTTAACATCTGAATTTAAATTAAATATTAGTATTATAAGGGATTGGTTTTGATTTGGGAAATTGTTTCAAGTTTTTAGAAATCCTATATTTGCATTAAAGCAATACCAAATTTAATTAAAAGCAAGCTATAACATGCATAGAAATGTGTTATGAATATATTTAAGGAGATATTTATCAAAATATCAATGCATGGAGGCATATAGATGTCTCTAGCTGGGCATGGTGGCTCATGCCTGTATTCCCAGCACTTTGGGAGGCAGAGGTGAGAGCCCAAGGGTTTGAGACCATCCTGGGCAACTTGGCCAGACCTCGTCTCTACAATAAATGAATAAATAAAAGCCAAGTGTGGTGGCAGGAACCTATAGTTCCAGCAATTCAGAAGGCTGAGTTGGAAGGATTGCCTTAGCACAGCAATAATCGTGCCACTGCACTTTAGCCTGACTGACTGAGATTCTGACTCAAAAAAAAAACAAAAACAGAACACATAGATATCCCTAAAGAAGTCTTTAAAATACTGTTTTAGATTTCAAGAGCATGTAGAATAGACAGGCATAGAATAGATTAAATACTGGAGTAAATCTTGTGTGCATGGAGGAGAAAATCAGAAATTTATTTGCTTAAAGGGAAAGAACATGGTCAGCTCTCAAGTATAGTTTGAATAAAGAAAGTTTTAAAAATCACTTGCTTTTTTCTTTTTCTTAGAGAAAAGTGAAAGCAGCCTTAAGAACATTAGGAATCTTATTTTTGAACATTTTTATTTGAATTGTTTTATTTTGATGTTTGCATGCTGAGTGAAAAGAATCATTAGAATTTCTTTTTTGTATATAATAAATTCAGGTTTTCATACTTTTAATAACCTTATAAAATAAAATATTTATCAGATAAGAAATGTTTGTTCTCCTTAGTCTCTTTAATATTACATTTTAAAATATTAAGCTTGCTATTACTTGCTCATAATATCTTGAACAAAAATAGGCATGAGATTTTAATTCATCTGTAACTAAATAATTCCCATTCAATGTCTAGCATTATGAGAAAGCAAATATTACATCTTCCCGGAAATTATGAACTATGTCTTTCAACAGTTTGATCACATCTAACAGTTGCCTTGCACAGAGAGTATTTGTCCCTATCACATCTTGGCAGATTGCTGTCTCCACAGTGCTCCTAGACTGAACAAGTAGAGATCTGACAGGGATGAGTACTGTTGGTTGGACCTTTCCAGACCCAGTCCAACCCTTGAGCACTTCTAGACTGGATATGAAAGACTGGGGAGGAAAATAGGATTATAGAGGCTAAAACTTCACAGAAGGATTGGGCTGGTAGAAGAAGATAAATATGAGCTGAAGCTCATTTGTAAACACTTTAAAAGTATTATTTTAAATGTTTATGGATTGTACTAAATGAGAGTTCGCATTTTCTCTCTTAAGGCCTAAGCCCTCTATGTCTAGGTGGTTTGTTGTTGTTGTTGTTGTTGTTTTCCCCCCTACTCAGAATCTCACTCTCTCGCCCAGGCTGAAGTGCAGTGGCACGCTCATGGCCACTGTAACCTCAAGCTGCTGGACTCAGGTGATCCTTCCACCTCAGGCTTCCAATTAGTGGAACTGCAGGCATGCGTCATCACACCCAACTCATTTTTCTTGATTTATTGTAGAGATGAGGACTCGCCAAGTTGCCCAAGCTGGTCTTGAACCCCTGGGCTCAGGCAATCCCCTTACCTCAGCCTCCCAAAGTGCTGGCATTATAGGCGTGAGCCACCACGCCCGGCCTGCCTAGGAATTTTTAAGGGTATAACTTGCAGATATATGTATAGAATCATTTTCATAAATTAAATACTTAGAAACTCTAATAATCTTTACTAGAACTGTGCTTATTCAAAACATGGGCCTTTAAAAATCTGCACTATAAAAGCAGTACTCTTAAATTATTTTTTGAGAGAAATTACAATAAATTGGGCTCAGACCAGTATATTTTTGGCTCAAGTGTTAATCTCTAAATTATCTTGTCTGTATGTCAGTTTGGGCAAGGCACATAACTTTCCTGAGCCTCGTTTCCTGATTTGTAAAATAAGCTTTGGATGAGATGGTCTTTAAGGTTCTTTCTATTTATAAAGTCTGTGTGTCTATTAATTTTACACAGATATTGCTTCTAATGTACTTATTTCTAATCATAGTAGGCTGAGTATTGACTTTACTTTTATTACATTTCTCAGTTCATGAGCTAAAAGCCCTACCACCAAGTGTTTATTTTTATGTAAGTAAGTAGTTTCCCATTTTTTCTTTTCTGTAGTTAAATTTTTTAAAGTTAAGCTGTGTATTCCATGGTAGTCTGACAAATCTAGTCTGTCTCCTTATTCACATAATTTCTAAAGAATAAGTATTTGAAGACCTCCTAGTAATTTTTTTTAATATTGTTTGTTGATGTATAATCTACTTTCTATGGATTCAGAATTGGGAAACTTTCTATTGAATACCTATATAGAATTGGAATGTTTTTTAAATGTTTAAGACTTACCACGAATTATAAAGTACCAGGGATCTTTCTTTTGGTTTCTAGTTCCCTGTATATTTTTTCTCAGCAATGATTCATTCATTTGAACCTCAGCTCTGTTCATTTAATTTTACTAATTATTGCAGATAATATCCTAAAACATGAACATTTGTGTTCATGTAAAACCTAGATTGCAGTTTGGCCTCTCAGATCATCAGGTGAAATCGTAGACATCTTTCTGTCTCATTAACATTCCTTGGGTCTTAATTTTGATTGATGTCATTTTTATTTGAAGTCTTTTCTATACTGCTACTCTTTTTATGTTATTATCTATATTCCCAAACTTCTTTAGTGATTGAACTGGTTGTTTTACTTATTATATTTTTACCACTAATAAACTAATCCAGTGTGGTAAAGAGTTACAATGCTGGTATGGAATAAGGGAAAGGAA
This sequence comes from Cephalopachus bancanus, assembly GCA_027257055.1. Classification (NCBI taxonomy): domain Eukaryota; kingdom Metazoa; phylum Chordata; class Mammalia; order Primates; family Tarsiidae; genus Cephalopachus; species Cephalopachus bancanus. The sequence continues at coordinate 481,955 of JAPVLO010000292.1, read as the reverse complement.
AAAGAAAAAGATTCTGGATTAGAGATTATCAGGAAATAGGATAAGGAAATGACCAATTTGATCTGTGCCATAACCATATCCAAAGAGAAGTCACTCTTGCCTAGATTCTTTTCCATGTACCCCTTTCCACATACATTTTAATTTTTTGAGATATCAAATAGGAGTTTGATGAGGTTTGAAACAGTGAAGGAGTATGAGATGATTGGTGGTTTTTCAAAATGTACACTGGGTTTCTGGGAAGGATTCCTATCTACAGAGAGGTCTGGATAGGTTCTGGTGCTAAAGGGACCTATGTCATAGTGATTATTTGACATAGTATTCACTACTCCTAGGTGGTTGAGAATTGACTCTGTGTTGTTAGTATTGGTGTTTCGAGCTGCCTTCCTATAAGTCATTTTTGTAGTATATTGCTGTTTTAAATTTTTAAACTTTCCCTTCTGTTTTGATTTGGGTAAGAAATATACGTGTATGTATAAAAACTGTGTAATAATGTATAAATTGTATCATTGAATCTTTAGGTATTTTTATAAGGAGAATGCTACCTTTTAAATCTATTTCTGATACCTGTTTTAGTAGGCTCTTTAGCAAAAGTTCTGAGTAAAGTTATCTTGAAATGTTTGTTTCCTTATGCATAGATTCGATGTTACAGAGTCCCAGATCATAATTATAATATGCCAGCTTCTCACAGGAATCCTGGGGCCTTGGTTCTGGAACTTTACGGTAACTGCTAGAATATTCATGCTGTCTGGTGAACAATGGTGTGAACTCAATAAAGACAGCACCTTTGTCATGCACAGAGTAATTAAAAAATGAAAAATCAAAAGTCTTCCTGTTGGTATTTCACAGACAAACAGGTTATTAGAAAACAAATAATATATAATAGGGCAATAAAAATCCACCCTATTAAACAAAATTTTTTGAAAAGTAATATTTCTGGTGATTTGATGCTAAAGCCAATTCTCTCTTCCATTTGTCTATTATGCCTAATATTATTTTTACTCTACATAATATTTTTTTAAAACAAATACCTTTCCACCATTAGAATTTTTTTTTATATTCCTATTTTGAAAACAGAATAAAACAAGCAGAGTTTGTCTTAGATAAGTTGAGAGAACCCCTTTATATTGATGTAGGAAAGATTCTGCTTATTCTGTAACTTCTTTAGCATATCCTTTAAGCATCTAGTACTAGTTCTTCTGCTTGTATTTATAGTGTTTTGGTGTTTAAAAATATACAACATGCTCTTCTCATTTCTGTTTGTTTTGTTGAACGGTTTTCTCCCTTGTGCTTTTAAAACTAAATATCCTTAGCTTTTCATGTCATTTTAATCATCCTTTAAATATCTTCCTTTTCCTTTCTAGTAATTACATATTTCTGTAATGTAGTGCCAAGTATAATTTATATTGGAATTGGACTGTTTTATCTTATGGCTTTTTAAAATTTAGACAGTATTTATTAGGAAATGTTTTCCCAGTAGGATAATCTAGAATCCTTCACATTTTAGCATAAGAAAAAACAGAGCTTAAATTCCTTTGATTTTGCAGTTCAGGGAGTGTTAGAGAACTGTTCATTTGAAAACCTGAAAGACCATTACATCAATGCAAGGCTGCATTAGGTTTTCTACATTAGGTTCCCCTGCCACAAAAAAGAATTGTAAACACTTTAATATTGCTTCAGTAACGTAGAAATAGTAAATCCCTTGTTAGTAGAGTTCTTTCTGAAAGGTATATTGCAGTGTTGTAAATCCAGTTATTCAGTGGCAGTAATGATGACTTTAGGGACAAATTAAAAGTGAGAAATAGTCTACTTCTTTCTCAAAATAACCTTGGAATGAGAAGAATACACTTGTCCCTCTGTATCTATGGGAAGAGTTAAGATCTCCGGTGGATACCGGAGTCCGCAGATATTCAAATTTCTGATCTAATATGGAGTACTAGTTACTTATGCACATCCTCCTGTATACTTTAAATGATTCTAGATGACTCATAACACCTAACACAGTGTAAGTGCTATGTAAACAGGTGTTGTGTTGTTTAGGGAATAGTGACAAGAATAAAAGTCTGGACATGCTCAGTATAGACGCTGTTTTAAAAAAAAATCTTTTCAATTCATAGTTGGTTAAATACATGAGTGCATAATCCACAGATACAGAGGGATGGCTATACTGAGAACTACTATAGACTTGTTCCAGGAACAAAACTAAAGCCATTTTTCTTTTGAATTTACAATGTATTTGTATAATTATTTGTAAGATTCACTCCTGAAGTGGAATAATGTGCTAGTTCAGCTGTGTCTTTAGACTTTCTTTACCCTTATCCTGTCTTCTGGTACTTTCTCCAAAGCCCTGTAGCTTTATGCTCATTGACATTGTCTAGATTCATAATTTTTGATAGCTCATTTTTTAATATTGTTGGTTATTCTCACCAAAAGTCTTTTCAAAATGTTCTTACTGAAATTAACCATCAATATATGGACTGTATTTACTTTCACCTTGTCTATGATAACAAAGTACCCCGTATTTATAGAGCCCTTTCTGTTAAAATGTTTCTGCAAACTAATGCATTTTAACATCATAAATAATGTTTTCAAAATATGTTGTTTTCTCCAGATAGACTGTGTCTTTACTTTTACTTGTTGCTAATTTTCAGATTTTCTTTTGCTTTTAGTATCTGTTGCTTTAACTGTTTTGATCATTGAAGTAAGATTGTCAGATATACCCCACCTTTTTAACAAATTTGGGGGGGAAAGCTTCAGAAAAAGTTATTCCTACTAATTTGTTTCTAAATGAATTAAACGTATTAGCATCTAAACTTTCTATAAGCTACTGCCTTTATATTCTAGCATTTTTTATAAAATTGCATTAGATACAGAAGCATCATCCTGAAATGTATAGACATCTCATCAACCTAGCCTTCTATACTTAGGTTAAACATTTACCCCAATTGATTGGCAGACTGAAAATTAAAAGTTTTAGCATTGCATAAGAACACTCCCAATTTCTTTTCAAGACTCTGCCTCTTATTTTCTCTATAACCTTGAAAAATAACGTATCACTTAACCTTTCTAAACTTCTTTATCTATGAAGATAAAGGGTAGCTTTATCTAGGGTAGCTGTGAAGATTAAAAGGGTTAAAAATGTGCTTGTCATATCATAGGTCTTCGTTATTATTATATTAATTGTAAGACTTGTACTAGTAGCTCCTTATAGTTTCCAGATTTCTTCTGGAATTGATTGTGCTAGAGGAATAGAATAAGCCCATGATTCCTTTATTTAGCTCAAAGATTGTGAGAGTACTCTCTGTTCTTTTGTTTTCAAAGGTAATAAAGATTTCAATTGAATTTACAATGTATTTGTATAATTATGTGTGAGATTCTCTCCTAGGGTAGAATAATGTACATAGTTCAGTCTGTGTCTTTAGCCTTTCTTTATGCTTACCTTGTCTTCTGGTCTTTCTCCAAAGACCTGAAGCTTTATATCCATTGAATGAGCCATCCCTTAAATGTGAGAACCGTACTCGAATTCCTCATATGTTAAAGGACTTGTTCTATTCTAGCCTTCGGCTATATTTTTCTCCTCTTAATGAAAGTCATTGAATGGGCTTTTTCTTTTTAGTCTTCTCAGATAACCTGAAGATCTATATAGTCATTCATGTAATGACTATACGTATAATACAGTTTTCAATAATTAAGCTTATTTTTAAAATGTAGAGTTATCTTCCTTGTATATAACACTTGAATTAAAAATACCACTCAGCCATATGGTTGATGTTATTTAACAGTAGCGTAAGCTTGTCGTGCCCAGTTTGCCCCTTGTCAAGGATAGAAAGTAAAATATTAGAAAGTAGTGTATTGAATTTCATGACGAATCTTTACTTCAGTTAACCACATTTCACCCATGGTATTTCTGGGAAAGTCTATAATGAATGCCATGCTCTGGTAATCCATAGTTACTTAGAGCTCCAGATGTATTTACAAGTAATTACAAATCTATAATTAATAGCAATCTAATCCTTGAACAGGATTCTAGACATCTTAAAACAGGTGACTTTTTAAACAAAATGCTTCACTTTAACGATACTTCATGAATCAAATTGTACAAATCCAGGGAATCTTTGACATAATGAATTTATGTCTAGACATAGCCTATGTTACCAAACTAATAGCCAACCCAAATTATAGCATAATTATATTTACTATTTATAGTTTAACAAAAATACTTATGCTTACAAATTAACTGCAAGTATATCTTTGAAATGCATATATCACATATAGAAGAAAAATAGATTGTCTTATTTCTGATTTTAGAGGGGAAAGACACATTAAAAATTCTGGAGGAAGATGATTATCAGCTTTCACAGAATGTCATCTAAATCCATTCACATCCCTCAATACTGAGTACTGGAATTCAAACAAATGCATTTGTTAGGTATCTCTGTGAACACTGAGAAACAAAAATGAAACTTTGAAAATAGAAATTTTTCATAGTTAGCTAACTTAGATAATTTGGAGTTGTTATATCCCCTTTGTCACTTTTAAAAGTTATTTTGTGCTTCTGGTATAATAAATGCCCTGATCAGGGCATTTTCTAAGCTTCCTTTTTGGGGTGGTGAAGGTCACTCGAGAGCCTTATTTCAGTTAAAGAGATTCTCTGTTCGTTCTCTTGTTTAAAAGTTGAAATTACTCATATTCATTGGGATACCTTGTTCTCTCTATCTCTTAATCCGTAGACCATTATTAGGGTGTTGTAAGAAATTACTATCCAAAGTTTCTTGATAGGTGTTGAAGGTTATGTTGACGTTGGCCTGCCACACTTAACAGCTTCCCGCTTTCCCATCAGAAGAATGGGAAAACTTAGGCTCCACAGTTTATTTGCTTCTTTCGTGACAGTCATCAAAACAATATTTGTTTCTGGTTTGTCGTAGTAATTTATGAAGAGACTATTTATTGTGAGTTATCCTCAGCAGTTGGGGGAATTTTTTGTCCCGTGACAAACTATTAAAGTAGAAATAGGAAATTACTTTAAAGCAACATTAGTCAAGATGTTCAAATACCTTCATGGTTACAGAAAATTAGTATCATCTAATTTTCTCCCTCTGAAACTTTAGGCTGTAGAAACCTAATGCTGCTGATAAGAGATTTGTTTTCTCATGTTTTGTTTTGTTTTTTTAAAAAGCACTGTGTTTTGAGTGCTCTTCTACCACAAACCCCTTGTGTCTTAAAGAGCTTTTGTCAGGGAGGCGGGGGGCATGTAGTAGTTGTGGCCAGTTTCTTTGTTTTTGTTTTTGATAAATAGTCCCAACACTTGGGAATATTATCCCTATGATTCTCTATTTTAAAAATAATTATAATAATAATGGAAGTGATGGCAAAAATGCCAAATTCCTGCCTTTGTATAATTCTTCTCTAAGATAATTACGTATTTCCTGCATGACCAAAATGATTAAAATGAGTCTCATCCTAATATGTGTCACAGCAAATTCAGCTCATACTGAGAGATTTTCACTAAGAAAGGTGGAAGAATGGATTGTCATGTAACTGACTCTCTTCTAAACAGAACCATTAACTCTTTTGCTTACTGTTAATCATTTCTGCCACCTGTCCCTCTTAGCCTGCTTTAGTTTTCATTCCAGAGATGGCTTTGCACTGCACCCTTTTACTTTGACAATCCAGATTAGAGCTACATTTCCAGGAGTGATGATAGGTATTTCTCATGATCAGAGCAGAAGGGACTCATCCTAGAGTCTAGAGTATTATTCTAAATCAGATAAGCAGATAGGAGAAAATATTTTAGCTAACTACCAACTGGTAAGTAAGTTTTCTGTGGCCCTCTCTTCTAACATTAAGGCATTATTGATCTAAATACAGCAATAGTATCAGAATGGTTTAGAAAATTCTGTCTTCCAAAGTTTCCAACAGGCTGTTCCATAAAATTTTCCCTACTAATCCCAATTTGAGACTGTAAAGATCTTTCATGTTTCCTATTCTCTTAAAAATCCATCCATGGTACAAAGACTAATTGCATGGGGTTCCCTCCATTTTTATTTTGTAATTCTATACTTCTGGCCCTTCCCCTTCCAAAAGGCTACTTCACATATCCAGCAAAATGTTGTAAGATGTCTGCCCTTCTCCACCCAAGACAGAATCGATCATCTTTGACACCTACCTGCTTAGTCTCCTGAGTCTGCTTCTGAATGTAATTCCCTTTAATGGCAACACCACTCACCAGGTCAGCTCTACAGATTCTTTTTAGCCTAATTCAGTCCATTTTTAAAAATAAATGTGTATATCAAGATAACTACATCACTATATGTTTGCAGCTAAGTAAGCTTCTGTTTTAGAAAAAATTATTGAGCAAGCAAAGATCAGTTTTTTTAGTTGCAAGATACTAGTTTTAGCCCCATTATTTATCATGGGCATGAAAGCTTACATATCTTAAGCTCACATTATAATTGTCTGCCTTAAGTATCAATTTTAGAAATGGGGGCTCTAGTCTACTCTGGAAATCAATCCCCCTTGCTGTTGTTGATACGTGCTTTTTCTTAGACTGATTACTTTTGGTAGTTACATTATTCACTTTGTTGAAAAACAGCATTAGGAAAAGGTGTACAGTGAAAGTCTCCTCATCCTTATCTCCCAGCTCCCCAGTTCCCACACTGTCCTCCCCAGTAGGTAGCCACTATTCTTAGTTCGTAATGTATCCTTCCAGAAATTTGTTATGCCATTACAAGCAAAAATAAAAGTATTGTTATTTTTCTTCTTTTTCACACAAAAATAGCCTGTGCACATCCTGCAACATTTTTTACACTTAACAGATCTTTGATTTTTTTCATATCAGTATGTAGAGAGCTGCTACCCTACTCTTTAAAAGTTGCAAAATATTGTACTGCATGGAAGTTTCATAATTTATATAACTACTCCCTCACTGAGGACTTTAAAAATTTTGCTATTTTAAATCTGTAATAAATAGCCTTGTACAGACATCATTTTGTGCAAGCATATCTGTAGGAAGAAATTAAAAAGCATTTGGATCTAATAATCTAAGAATGATAATTTCAAGATTCTACTAAGTGCTAGTCTACAGAAGGAAAGGAACATCCGCATGTGTTTTGCTTCTAGTCTTTTTGCCCATATTCTTTTTTTCAGACTTTCAGGCTTCTCATTTCTACTGCCCTCTTTTTGCATGAAGTTCATCACTTCCTGACTGTGATATTATTTTCAACAACCCAAAGTTGATTCTTGGCTGCTTTCAGTATCTTCTTTGCAGACATCTTACGGTAGCTAACCTATTAAGAGTAAGAATTTGATTGAGAATTGGATGAGATTTTTTTTCACACTCATACCATGACAGGCAATAAACAAATATACCTAAAGGGCAGTAAATTTTACAAGGTCTCAGTGATTTATGTTACTTTATTCAAGCTCACCATTTCTCTCATCGGATACCAAAAAGCACATATTACATTATTAATATTTTATAGTACTACAGTGTAATCCTCTGCTTGATACCCAAAGTTAACACACACACCCAATTTTTATTTTTATTTTTTTGGTGGGAAAGGTTAAGCTATAGTTTCAGCCCAACTTTAATTAGTCAGAAATTTTCTTTAGAAAGGAGGGGTTTTTATTGCTCTGTGAAATTCATCAAATTAAATTAAAAGGCTTTGGATTTTATATGATTTTGCTCATAACAAATTTTTGGCATCTCCTTTTCCCCTTTCCTCAATATTTGAGATTTTTTTCTATTGTGCATGATAGAGGAATGCTGCTAAGCTTGCAAGTAATTAACTTGAAATTGTTTTGAGTAATTCTGCTTTTTTGGCTTTTTGTACCTAATCAGAATTGATGTGACTGAAGTGCAAATCTTCATAATAATCATGCATTTGCTGGCAGTGATTGGAGGACCACCTTTTTGGCAATCTATGGTAACTGTTCACATTGTGTATCCCATGTAATGCATGTTGTCTTTTGCTTGTGTTTTCTAATATAGGATAATCCATTTAAAGGATAATGTGTAAAATTATTTTATTTTTCTGAAGTGAAAAGTCACAGCGAACTGTAGGACACACACTTCTATTTAGAGCATGGTGAATTTTTACTACTGGGAGTTGTGTGGAACATTGGGTCCATTAATTTTGAAGGCCACCTAGAATCAGAACTACCATTGTCATTCTGGTTTACAGATGAGGAAACAGCAGGAAGTGTAACAAGTGCATCAGTGACAAAATAAAAGGAGACCTTTTATTCTCTTTCTGAACTACATAAGTCTATTGGGTTTTGTTGTCATATGCTTAAAGCTGAATAAAAATTGGGGATTGGAAGCCGGGCTCGGTGGCTCAGCCTGTAATCCCGCGCCTTTGGGAGGCTGAGGTGAGTGGATTGCCTGAGCCTGCGGGTTCGAGACCCTCCTGGGCAGCGATACCTCATCTCTACAATAAATCAAAAAATCAGCCGGGCGTGGTAGCACGCGCCTGTAATTCCGGCTACTCGGAAGGCTGAGACGGAAGGATCACCGGAGTCCAGCAGGTCGAGGCTGCGGTGGCCGGGAGCAGCCACTGCACTCCAGTCTGGGCGACAGAGTGAGACTCCAACTCAAAAAAAAAAAAAAAATTGGAGATTGGAAATTAACTCTGGCCCCAAAGCAGGATAAATGCTTATTGAGTGAAATCAGTGCCATGGGATTGTTCTGATAAGCCAGGATGTTGATTTTCTTTCTGACTTGAAATATAGTCACCCTACAAACACAATGTTTTCCACAAACCTCTGAGTTAGGGAGTATAACATGGGGGCCAAGAACACAGGCTCTAAAGCCAGACTGCTTGTGCTTGATCCAGGCTCTGCTGCCCATTGTGTGAACTTGATCTGTTATGTAACTCTCTCTGGCTTAGTTTCCTCCTCTGTAAAATGAGGACAATAATAATACTTATCTCATAAAGTTATTTTGCACATTAAATGAGTTGTAAAGCACTTAGAATATTCCCTATGAAATTATAAGCACTCAGTAAAAGTTGTTGCTGTCCTTACACTTTGAATGTATTTATCAGTTAATTGCTGGTCACCACCTTCCCCCTTCAAGATACACTGTGTATAATCCATTTGGTGTGATCTTACCAGAAAAAAATCACTAGACCTAAGTGAACATAATTCTTAAAAAATAAATTTTAAAGTATAAGGAAAATATACGGAGCAAGCTTTTTCCCTTCCTAACTCACTTTATGATGGTAAATTAAGTACTTAAGGAAGTATAATTGACACACTACCCTAACTACTTTTTTTTACCAGAAATTGTTTGGTGCCTTTTGTTGGGAGGAGGGATGAGATGAAGGAATAAAAATAATCCACAATCAGGAAAATTCTGAAACTTCTCAGTCATTTACATACCATTCATTTATATCACTTAGATTTTACTATAGAGCCCTTATTGGCCTTTAAGACTAATATGTAGGAAGGATACAGCCAGGCATGGTGACTCATGCCTGTGATCCCAGCACTTTGGGAGGTGGAGGCAAGAGGATTGCCTAAGCCCAGGGGTTCAAGACCAGCCTGGGCAACTTGGCGAGACCTCATCTCTACAATAAATAAAAAAAATTATCCGGGTGTGGTGGTGCACCCCTGTGGTTCCAGCTACTTGGAAAGCTGAGGCAGAAGGATCGCCTGAGCCCAGCAGGTCAAGGCTGCAGTGGCTGTGAGTGTGCCATTGCACTCCAGCCTGGGCAACAGAGTGAGGCTCCAACTTTAAAAAAAAAAAAAAAAAAAGGAAAGATATGCATTTTATTACTTTTGCTCTTCAGTAGATTATTATGTTGTTGTTGTTGTTTTAACAATTTTGCCTTATAGGAGGAAAGAATAGATTTTGTTTTCCTGAGACCAGGTCATAAAGCTGTACCTTCCACTTACATTTTTTGTATTCCTTGACTATGTTGAATATCACTTTTATAGGCCTTGTATACCAGAATTTCCCCCAAAAATTATTTTAAATACCTTGTACATACATAAATTGCCTATAAAGTTTCAGCATTCCAACATTTTAAAAATGGAGTTTCTGGCTTTATCATTTGAAAACACATAAGCATCTAGTTTATATAGGTTGAGTATTCCTTATTTAAAATGCTTGGGACCAGAAGTGTTTCAGATTTCAGATTTTTTTCATATTTTAGAGTATTTGCACATACATAATGAGATATATTGGGGCTGGGACCCAAGTTCAAACACAAAATTTATCTATGTTTCTTATACACCTCATACACATAGCCTGAAAGTAATTTTACTAAGACATTTTAAGTAATTTAATGCATGAAGCAGAAAGCAAAGATGTCACTATCTCAGCCACCCATGTGGACAACCTGTGATTAGCATCACTAAGGTCATACCTAACTGAATTTATATGCTACTGATAATCATTTTCTTATACTTACACGTAAATATTTACTAGTACAGAAAAAAAAATGTGTTCAAGGTAGCTAAGCAGCACACATCACCAGAATACCTGTATCTTATTACTGACACCCACATGGGGTATCTGCAGGCCTTTTTGACATTTTCAGCAATATCTTTACAGCAGAGAATACACAAACACAGTGAGTAATGCACGTAGTTCACGGCCCCTTGTAGGGATGTCACAGGGAACCTGCCATTGGAGTATCTGGCCCGCACACATGCCATTTTACCACCCTTTGTGGGCGTGCCTGCTTGGCAGGATATGAGTGTGTTCTGAAAAGATGCATCACAGTAGAAGGGGGTGTTGTGCACCTGTTTTTATTGCAAGCTATCACATAAGATCTGGTGTGGACTTTACTACTTGTGGCATCATGTTGGTAGTTAAAACATTTTGAAGTTTGGAGCATTTCAGCATTTCAGATTTTCAGATTAGGGATACTCAACCTGTATACCTGATTATTTTTATAAATATGGAAATGCATACAACATTGTAGTAAATGAAGCACATTATTATGCACATTATGTACATATCATTATTTCATCATGTAAGCACATTATGTACATATCATTATTTCTTAGGTGATGCCTTGTAGTAAATTGCTTCAGGTTTACTTTTTACCTTTTTCTAGTAGGATTTGTACATAATCTATATATGAACATAACATAATTTTTTTCTTTGACGAAGGCCAAATATTTTGCCCTATCTTTACTTGAAATTAAGATAATATAGCCATCTTTTTTATTACATATTTCTAAAAAGTTGTCTCAGGAACTCTCAGATTCAGGTCTAAAATGGAGCTCCCAGACCCAGCAATCTAATCCCAGGATTAGTGAGGTTAGGTTGCAGTGGGAAAACAGATTCTCCACACCTACCCTATTAGTAGCACATTGATCTTACTATTCACATCATTAAACTAAAAGGGAAGTGCCTGGCTTTTCTGGTGATAGTTGGAGACTTGGTGAAATATTCTATGTTTTTTTAGCAACCTCCAGCATAGAGTCCCGTAATTGACCTCAGACCTCTATATTACATTTTTTATTGACATTATGGATTAATTACTACATATAGTGCTCTCATTTGTTTGTGTGCCAAAATGGAGACAATATGTAGGGCTCAGAGTTTACATCCCCTCTAAGATTGAGACTAAAATGGAAACTACTTTTCAAATCCTCATTAAATTAAAAAGCTTTTACCGATATTTAGAAAGCAAATTTATGGTCAGAACAAACAAAAAACAGTGCAAATATCTTCATAAAGTTGATTCCAGAAGATCAGCTGTTTTGTAAAGGTAAGTGATTTACATCTCTTGCATATGGATTATCCATTTTTGGCTCCTTTTTTTCCCCAAAGAGGTGAGTTTTTAACTAAAGGTTGTAGTGTGTTAGGTTTTTGTTTTTGTTTCTATTTTTGTTAAGAAGATAAAAATTTTTCATGTGCAAAAGTCAGTGCATGGTTTGTACATTGCAAGAAACACATTTTTTTAGTGTTGCTTACTCAAAAGAAAATTTCCTTTTAGAATACCTTGGAACTGCCTTCACTCATCTCACTCTTTAAAAAACAAAAAGGGAGAGAGAATATATCCCTACTTTGGAAAATATCCACATATAATCTGCTTATGGTTAACTTTCACTAACTTCTGATTCTTTTAAATGTGGTAGATCGAATTTAAGTCACAAGACACCTGTCATCCAGTTAAGGCAACTGGGTGACTGTTACTACAGGTGAAGTTTCAGGATTCATTTGGTAGGACTGAAGACTTACTATGTAGTATAAATTACTTAGGTCTCGGTCTTAAGCTAAAAGACTTAAAATATACCCTTATACTTAAATAATTCATGGTGATTTTCCATAAACCTTGGTAGACACTGTAATTATGTTAACATTTGCTATATTTTGGTGGAATTCGCTTATATTAAAATGATTTTTCAAACAAGCATTTCTGCATCCTTCCGAAGAAAGTATCTAATCTCAAAATGATACTTTCTATTCCTGCCATAATTTACAAAGCCTATAAGAACATTTTATTGTACTCATAAGACTAGTCTAATAGTTTAATAACTGATTCTAATCTGCATTAATCCAAACTACTGAACAAAAACATGCCCATTGTAATTTGGTAAAGGTGCTGAGAATTGAAGATTTTTTTTTCCATCTCTATCCTTTTAAAAAATGAATTACATTATATTGATGTTATTTGGATGCATACTTTCATGGTATGAATCCAGAGTGTTTTCAGCTGGCTATAGGACAGACACCATAACCCAAAGGAATTCTTAATCTTCTCGTTTTGAAGACTGTTGAAATCTCAGACAGGCCTAAGATAAAGGTGCTTTCTGTGTAGCCCTGGCTACTTCTGAAGTGGATGCACTTTGGGCCAACTTTGATGAGTCCAAGATGATGACAGAAAGAGAAAGGGTGGGAAAGACAGAATGTGCCCATTCTTTATGGCCTGGAGGGAAGATCAGTCCTTGATCTTGAGTGTGGGGTGAAGATGGGAACTCCTCCAGTGCTTTTTATAAGTAGCTCAGTTAGTGCCATTTTTCCAAGGATCACCTAGTGAAGCTTGAGATTCCTTTGACTTCAGCTTTCCCTTCACTTGACCTCATGTTTTCTTATAGCTAACTTTCTTGTTCATTGTCAGTGTGAGGGTAAGATATTTCTTCATTCTCTTCCAAAACAGGAATTCTACATAGACAGTAAGAGAAAGGGAGAAGATCTTAATCTTAATTGAACAAATGTTTGTGGAGCACCTGCAATAACCAGGACTCTAGAGCGAATCCAAAAATCAATTTAAACAGAATTCTACATTCAGGAGCTTATGTTTTGGTATATTTAACTGACATATATGACAGAAGTAATGTGAGCCATAAGAATGCTTATGATACTTTGCTACTAGGTAGTAGCTTGCTTCCTTACTTTGTGATCCAAGCCATGTACTAATTTACCTGGCTTTTCGCATGTTTGTGTTTATTCTTTCTTCTTTCAGTGGGAAACAGGTATTATGATTCTATAGCAATTTTACCAAATCATAAACACAGTTATGACGCTCACTCAGGTCATTTGTGACACAGATTACTGTTATACATAGTTGGTACACGTTCAGTACCCTGATCCTGATACAGGGAAGTCCCTGTAGTGGAATAATACTTTGCTTCTTTTGGAATCTGGGGAGTTTGGTATTTTCCCCTTTGTCAAAGAGGTCTTTTGTCCCTGTGGAGGAAAAAGTGGGAGGAACAGCAGGAAAGACTGGGAACCAGGACACTAGCCACAGTTTTGAGTTTCATCCAGGTGCATCAGATTTAAAATGTAATGTCCCTAGTTTTTTTTAACTAGAATAGAAAAATCTCGAAGTTTAAAACAACCACGGTGTTGATTTTCTTCTTTATTGAAAACAAGTTTTGCACTTGTGCTGCAAGAGTTGGAGACTTAGGGAAGGAAGAAGACTATTTGGGAGATACTCTGTAAAGTATTGGACTTGATGTGTAGCTTGACCTATTTCATTTTACAAAATTAAACACTGCTACGTAAAACTTGAAACTTGAAAAGTTGGTTTCAGTGGGTTTTTTTTTTTTAGAACTGCAGTTTTGCAAGAGGTCATAGAGTTATGTCAACAAAGTGAGTTCTTGAAAATTTTGAAGAAATGTAGTATCTAAACATTAAGATTTTTGTCTACCAATTTTACTGGGATTTTGTACATACAAAGAAATAGGAAATGTGACATTTCCTATTCTGTTTTTAAAAGTGTAGGCAGATAACAGCCCTCTAAGGTATAAATATCTCTAATTTAAATGTTTTCATTGTAAGAACTTACTGCTTATTAAACTATTATGGGCTTTTGGAAATCTGTTCCTGTAATCATTTGTTTCTGCTACTATAATATATCATTTGTTTAACTGTTGCTTTCTTTTCAATTCATATTGGACAAAATTTGAGACCAAAAAAGCTAAAGAGAGGTGCCAAAAAGAAGAGAATCTTAAATTATTTTTAAAATTTGTGTTTTTCATTCTAAATGATAGATACCGTGCTAGCAAGATTAAATGCATGATATCAGTCCACTTTGCCTCCCTTTAGCTAAATCAGTCCATATTTTCAGTATACAATAAGAACATATTAACTTACTTTTCTGAAAAGTGAATTTCTATATTAACATTTTGGATTTACACTGGTAGAGCTGTGTCTCTGGATGTGCTTGGCCTGTATGTTTTTCCAGTAGATGAATGCCATCTCAGTTGCCCTTTGCTTTACTCACTGCCTGTATCCTAACTGTTTACAGTTGGGAATTCTTCTGAATAGGACTCTTCTCTTCCATTCTCTACTTTGCAAATATTTCTGTTATTCTGTGCTTCATACTGTATCACCACAACTAAAAATGTTCTACAGATTTAGAGGTAGAATTCAAAAAAATACAAAGAAAAAGGCAAGGTGTGCTCCATTTATAAAAAGACCACAAGACAACCTGGTTCACTGTTACACTGAGTGAACCTGACTTAGGTTTGTGATTAATAAAGCTGAATCCATTGTTTTTTTAAAGGTAGATGTCAAAAGTGAGGCTAATTTCTTACAGCCTCATCTCTTAAGACTTGTTATAGTGCTTACAATGAACTGGAGAAGGAAACTTTCATTTCTTTAAGTATTTCCAAACTGGAGGAAATCGAACATATTTGGGAATATCAAATATTTGACTGTTTTCCTATTTTAGTTTGTATATATTTTAATTGTTCTCTCTCTCTCTGCCTGTTAAAGATTCCCGTGCTGAATATTCAAATGAAAATTTTTCCTGCACTTTGTACTGTAGCAGGGACCATATTTTCCTGTACAAATTACTTCCGTGTAATCTTCACAGGTGGTGTTGGAAAAAATGGATCAACAATAGCAGTGAGTATGTCTTAAGATTTTCAACTATTGTTTACACTACAACTTGGTTTTGTGGTCACTTCGTGTTTTATTTGACATATATAAAATCACTGTAGTTTGGATTTTATACTTAGCCTTAAAAAAAAAAAGTGCAAACGTCTCAATTTTATATATACTTACCCACGTTTAGATGCCTGTGTATGCATATGAAGTATGAACCTGCTTTGTAGAAATAAGCCTGGTCTCTTAAGTGAACTCCTTTGTTTGTGCCTAACCAATTCATGCTACTGCTTTTCATTAGTTGCTCTAGTGTTTGGTTTACAGAAATTGCTGTCAGTCAAGCACCATGAGGTTTTTGAAAGTTTGAGTTAAACTATTCTGCAACAGATCCATGTAGTATCTGATAACTATTGGACACTATTAACTATCTCTTCACTCTGTACAGGGAACAAGTGTCCTTTCTCCTTTTCTCCATATTGGATCAGTGATTACATTGGCTGCAATGATCTACAAGAAATCAGCAGTTCAGCTTTTTGAAAAGCATCCCTGTCTTTATATACTGACGTTTGGTTTTGTATCTGCCAAAATCACTAATAAGCTTGTGGTAAGCACTTAAGTTTTTATTTGTTTTTTCACTTTCATCTTATTTTTGGCCATAGTTTTTATTTTTTATTCTGTAGCTTACTGAGCAGTTCTAGAGTTTACTCTCCTCCAAAAGCTCTTGACATTGACATGGGCGCTATTTCTGCTGTTTTATAATGCTACAGTTTGAGGTTATCAGAAGTTTTTTGAACCTCAACAACTTTTCGCCCTTTTATTCACTGTATAATTTGATTATTCAGTTTACCTACACCCTTCAGACTATCCAAACACTCAAATTAAGGCTCCTTGTGAAATGCTTCTTTGGTGCGCTTAGTTAACATGGTATATCCTTTTCTTTCTCAAACACACTTCATGCTGTTGGGCTTTTAGTTTTGGAAACTCAAAAACTATTGCTAAGTAATTTTTAGAACTTTGTATTTGAGCACAATACTGATTTACTGTGTAGCTCACAATTGCTCTACTATGAAAATGCGTACATAATTTATTCTGTTTTATTCACAGGTTGCACATATGACAAAAAGTGAAATGCATTTGCATGACACAGCCTTCATCGGTCCAGCACTTTTGTTTCTGGACCAGTATTTTAACAGCTTTATTGATGAATATATTGTCCTTTGGATTGCCCTGGTAGGTATTGTACTATGTCTTATTTCATGATTTGAAGGCTACTTGTTTCCTTGTTTTAGTGGGCCTGTCCTGAGAGACAGGTTATATAACTAATTATTTGGAATGTGAGAAATCCACATATATGGGGCTATGTGAGATTTCCTTTTTGGCTTTACGTTTCAGCCATTTTTGTGTCATTCTCATTAGTCCTACCTACATCAGACAGGACTCATCAGTTACAAATTTCTGTCTCTGTAAAGCATGAGTCAGCAGACTACACCCTGTGGGCCCATAGTCTGTTTTGGTAAGAACAGATCTATTGGAACATAGCCATAGCTACTCATTTATGTATTGGCAGAGGCTGCTTTCATGCTACGATGACAGAGCTGAGCAGTTGTGACAGAGTGGCTGCAAAACCTAAAATATTTGCTATCTAAGAAAGAGTTTGTTGATTTTTTTTTTTTTTTTTTTTTTTGAGTTGGAGTCTCACTCTGTCGCCCAGACTGGAGTGCAGTGGCCGCTCCCGGCCACCACAGCCTTGACCTGCTGGGCTCCAGCAATCCTTCCGCCTCAGCCTTCTGAGTAGCCGGAATTACAGGCGCGCGCTACCACGCCCGGCTGATTTTTTGATTTATTGTAGAGATGAGGTATCGCTGCCCAGGCGGGTCTCGAACCCGCGGGCTCAGGCAATCCACTCACCTCAGCCTCTCAAAGGCTCGGGATTATAGGCTGAGCCATCGAGCCCAGCTTGTTGATTCTTAGTGTAAAGGAAAGATTATGAGAAAATGAGTTATTAAATTACATAGAATTTAGAGAAGAAAGAGGCCACTCTTGTGCTTTTCAGAAAGCTGGCGGGCTGGGGCCTAAGCAGGTGCTGAGAATCTAATATTCTCTTTTTTCCCCAGGTCTTCTCTTTCTTTGATTTGATCCGCTACTGTGTCAGTGTTTGCAATCAGATTGCATCTCACCTGCACATACATGTCTTCAGAATCAAGGTGTCTGCAGCTCATTCTAATCATCATTAGTGATATAATTGGTGTTATATAGGAAACTTAAGTTTTCTGCAGGAAAGAATCTGAACATATTAGGGAGAATGGGGGTGGATAAGAACAAATATAATTTATAATAATCAATGTTGTATAACTTTTATTCTTTATTGTTGGTAACACTCCCTAACTATCCTGTGTGAGAATGGGAATTTCAAATCCCATCCTGTAAACTGTACATGTTGTCATGCAGGGTTTGGGCCAAAAAAGCATGCGGGGGGGGGAAGCCACAAGTTTGTAATTATCCTGAATTCAGAATAATATTGCCATGGGGAGCAGACCCCCAGTGATGGGAGTTTCTAATGTAGACTGTTTGCAGGCCAAAAGATGGTTGCTTTATAATTTTTACAAATCATCATCTTTTAGTAACAACCTTGTTTGATGTCTTTTCAAGCTTTTTTTACTAAGGAGCTCAGCTTGTGACACGGATACATCCCACTAGCTGTGAGGTGGAACTAGTGATAAAAACCTTGAATTTTGATTGAAAGGTTTCCTGTCTTTACATTGTTGAGGAAGTCTTTTTTTAATTGCTCAAGAAATGGTATCTCTCATGGGCTTGGGAAATTCTGTTAGCATGCAGAATAATGTGGTAACTTTGTCGATCCATTTTATTTTTTTAAATAAATATATGATCTGAAAGCCAGCTTTTTCTCAGTTTATTCAGTGGAAAAATTAAGTTTTAATGTTATTTTTGAAAATTTAAGCAAAATTTATATCTGTTCTTTAATAAATAAGGAAATTCCGTTCGTTGATTTGCTGTGATGTGTCCTGTGACCTTCCTATTTTGTGTTCATGCTTCCTGTCAATGGGTTCTTTGTGTTATAGTCATCACCTATGTATGATCAGTCATGTAGGCATCTCAGACGCTACTCTACATTTTCAGTAAGTGCCTGGGCCTCTCCAAGGTCACTCTGCCCTCTCCTTTTGTGGCACTCTCATCTCTGGTGTCTGTGCTGCAGCATGGAATGGGTGCCAGGTGTCCTCTGTGAACCAGGTATGTTTCCATCATACACAGACAGCTCAGTTACTTGAATGAAGAGGAAGACAGTGGGAAAGGTGTCAACTGTTGGCTAAAATGATAGATTTTTGTCTACACCCTGTCCCATAATCAGGAATAATCAGTAGCTACACTGCCGTGCTTGGCAGCCAGAGCCTTGCTTTCTTGCACTTTGAATGGTTCCATCAGTTCCATGTAGATCAGATTAGCAGTGAGAGTTCAGTCTTTAATTTCTTTGCTGGGCTATAACAAAAAAATGAAATCTCATTACCTTTGTTTACTGGCAATTTCTCTAGCATCTGAGACAGAAAATTACATGTAAGAAAATGTCAGGGCAGATCAAGTATCGAAAGCTAGGACAAAAAAGGAAGAATAATTCTACTTGTTCTGTACACTTACATCTGTTGTTTTATCAACACAGCAGGTTTTCATTACCTCCAGTGGAAATTGAGACCTGGAAAGGCTAAATGGCATACCATTGTCAGTTGCTATTTTTTAGAACAGAGACTAGAATCCAGATCTTTTGAATTCTGGTACAGTGCTCTCTCCTACAACATACTGGGCTTTAATGGTCTGAAGCTGTACACCAAGATGTTGAAATATGTGTATTCTCCTAGAATCTTTTTCAGCGTAAAGGGAATCTGAAAAGCACACAGATTATTTGGTGTGTGCTTCCCTCAGCTCTAGATGTACCATCAGCAGCAGATCAAAGATACATTTGTAGTATACCTCAGCTAACCTGGATTCTTGCGTTCATATATAAGGGGGATCCAAAAAATCCTGAATTTATTTATACAAAATTGTGTATTCTTACATGTTTAAACTTTAGTCACCTTCAAAGTACTCTCTGATGCAATATTAAGATGCTTTTTCCACTGCTCAAAACAGTTTTTGAACTTGTCAATTTTGATGCCTTTTAGTGCTTCTGCTGTTTTTAGTTTTACCTTCCACATTGGTAAAATGTTTCCCTTTGAGGACGTTTTTCATCCCCAGAAATAAAAAAAAAGTCCCTCGAGGTGAGATTGGGCGAATAGGCAGGTTGGAGCACTGGGGTCATGCCGTTTGGGGTCAAAAACTGCTGGGTGTAGGCAGGTGTGCTAGCAAATCACCCATCATGAAATGGGCGAACATGTTAAAAGATTCTCCACCCGGCCACTGTGACTCATGCCTGTAATCCCAACACTTAGGAAGATGGAGGTGAGAGGGCTGCCTGAACCCAGGGGTTCAAGGTCGGCCTGGGCAAAATAGACCTCATCTCTGCAGTAAATCAACATTAGCCAGGCATGGTGGCGTGTACCTGTAGATCCAGCTACTTACCGCCTGAGCCCAACAGGTTGATGGTGGCCGTGAGCATGCCACTGCACTCCAGCCTGGGCAACAGAGTAAGACTCAAAAAAAAAAAAAAATCTCCAAAAAAAATTCACTGAGACTGAACACATCCTCTCAACACTAGTAGGTACACTGACGCCAAAGGGTTCCTAGAACATTTACCTAGTGGGGGGGATGCCTGTACTGTAAGTGACTCGCCCACCAAAAATTAATTCTGGTTTTGTTTTTTTGTTTGTTTTTTTTTTTTTTTTTTTTGAGTTGGAGTCTCACTCTGTCGCCCAGACTGGAGTGCAGTGGCCGCTCCCGGCCACCGCAGCCTCGCCTGCTGGGCTCCGGCGATCCTTCCACCTCTGCCTTCCAAGTAGCTGGAATTACAGGCATGCGCTACCACGCCCAGCTGATTTTTTTGATTTTATTGTAGAGATGAGGTCTCGCTGCCCAGGCGGGTCTCGAACCCGCGGGCTCAGGCAATCCACTCACCTCAGCCTCCCAAAGGCGCGGGATTACAGGCTGAGCCACCGAGCCCGGCTTGTTTGTTTTTTTATTGAGCCCTCATACCTGGTCAGAAATCAAAATCACCTGAAGAAACTTTTTTTTAAAGTATAGATTTCCAGGTCCTAGCTCAAGAGATGATTGGGTAGATTTGAGATGGGGCCTCAGGGTATTTTCACAAGATTCCCAGGATTCTGGCTCCTGTTCTGAAACCTTTTGA
The DNA here is from genome assembly GCA_027257055.1 of Cephalopachus bancanus. Classification (NCBI taxonomy): domain Eukaryota; kingdom Metazoa; phylum Chordata; class Mammalia; order Primates; family Tarsiidae; genus Cephalopachus; species Cephalopachus bancanus. The sequence goes on along the minus strand of JAPVLO010000292.1, from coordinate 461,373 downwards.
ATGAAATACAACTAGGCTTGGGAACCACTGCTATAAACTACCAAAAAAGATGTAATTCTTAGAAGCTGTGAAGAGTAGGAGCGTAGTTAGGGGTGGTGTCTGCCACCTACAGCAGGTTTCTATGCTCCCAACCACAAATTACATTGGCTTTAATTTCAGTTTCGTAGCTCCTGCCCATTTTCCTACCCTCCAGAAACTTGTACAGAATTCAGGAACTTCTCAGGGCCACACACGCATAAGAAAGGTAGAACTTTTAAAAGATAAGATTCTTCTAAAATAGCTTCTCAGTGTTGAAACAAGCTATCAGTGAAAGTATAGTGGGAGGATACATGGGGTAACCACTCAACTTTAGACTCAATTAAATTCTTTTCTCAAAAGGGAAGATGGTAATGCAGAGACCCCTCCACCTTTAGCTAAAGGGTTGAACTGCACTTCTCAGCATAAAGACCAGCTGGAAGGAGGGTGTCTAAGACTGAAGGTCAAGGACTAGTCCAAGACGGAAGTGATAGGCAAGCCGACCTTACAGAAGCCATGGGGTGTTCTTCACTAGCTTCTGCCGACTGAAGATTCTACCATCATGTTCCCCAAGGCTGCAGCCGCCTCCCTCTGGGGAGCAGCCTTCTCCCAGGATTCTGGAAAGCACACCTGACGAGAACCAAGGACTCTGCTAGAAGTGGAGCTGCTGACACTCCAAGTACAACCCCGAGGTCAAGGCCACCATGACCAGGGTCTCCACTTCCACTTTGTTTTCAGATGTATTGCCTCATGGTCCTGATTTTCCCCTATGCTGAAAGCCAAACACACAAACAGTAAGATTTTCTTCTTTACTCTCATCCTCACATGTCCACAGGCCTCTCTTCCATGGCAAGGGACTGGGTCCTAGGACCACAACCACGTTCTCTGTTTAAGAATTTGTAGTAGTGGTTCCCGGGAGAGGGTGGTTGCAGCAACTTCTAACCAAGTGTCTACAATACCTGGGCTACTGCATCCACTCTGTGTCACCTCTGCAAAGAATGCAGCTTTGAGTCCAGTTCTGTGAGCCTGAGGGCAAAGCCCTCCAAAGTTCTGAGAATGCTGGCAACAGAGTTCCCAAACTCAAGACACCGGTCTGAAACAAGCCCTGGATACCAGGACTTGAAAGAGGCTGTGGGTTTTCAGGGCTAAGACCTTTGTGAATCCTGCCACACTGGCAGGGGCCAAAGTCCAGGACTGGGTGTAGGTCTAGTCACTCCTGTTCACCACACTCTTATTTCACAGTCTTTTTTCCCTTGGTTTCTTCTGTTTCTTCTGTTCCTCGTATTCAAGTATTTTCTGTTGGAAATAGCCTGTGGGTTCAGATACCGGTGTTAGACACATCTAATCTGCTCAGGCAGACTGTGATAAGCTCAGGACTAAGGATTAGTAATATCCTCTGTCTGCTCCCTGCAATGCTGCCACCCCCAATGTTCCCATCCTTGCCAGATTTCCCATGCCCTCACGGGCTTCTAGAGATCCAGGTATTTAGTTTGGTCCAAAAAGAGACCCACAGACAGAATGATTGGCAGGAACAAGCTCCCAACTAAAAGAGGAGAGGACCCAATGCAGGCTGATGGATAGAGCAACTTTTATAAAATGTCAGCCCATGAGACACTTCCCTGAGGTTTCAGGTTACTTCATTTCAGCCTCACTAAATAACATCACAGCTATTTTGTAGGCCTCTAGAGAGAGAATTTTCCCTCCTTCCTCTTCATCCTGGAGGTCTAGCCCTCTCTGGACTTAGACCGACGGGAACCAATGTCACCGGGTACCTGCAGGAGGATTCTTGCTCTTCTCAGCTTCTTGGATGAAGAGGGAGAACAGCTGTGTCTTCACAAACTTCTTCACAAACCGGCGGTTGTTCTTGGAGGTCAGAGCCTTACAAAAGGGTCGTTCTTGGAAGTGGCCTTGTCCGTTTGCCTCCCGCTTGATAAAGGAAGCATAGTGACCCACAGTCTTGACAAAGAACTGCACAAAAGGGCCTGAAACATGCTCGTTGATTTGTTCTGCAGCTGCAGAGGATACATAAAGGCCATGTCAGAAGGATGAAATTACCCACACTCACCTCCAAGAATGGCTTTCGTGGCAGGCAGAAAGCTCCGGGGGAAAGACAGGCGGGGTTCCCTATTACCAACTGGCACAAACAGGAGCCTGGATATGGATTCTTTGCCATTGCTTAGGAAGAATAAAGTTCCAGATTCAGGCTTGCCCTAGGATCTAGGTCTCTGGGACTGGCCTAGGACTGCCAAGTGAGTTCATTTGAGTTCTGGAACAGAATGGTTGGTTATCATGCCCTTGAGCGCCCTGAGAAACCCAAAATAAGAGGGACCTAGAACTTACTCGTTAACTCATTGATCCCCTGACCAAGAGAGTCTAAGATGTCATCCTGAAGCTTCGGTGGTAGGATGTCTTTTTCATCACCAACCTAGGAGACGACAGAGCTCAGAGGTCAAGCGGTCAGGAAGGAGATGTGGAGTGAAGGACGTTGGCAGAAAAGCATGAGGAGGGCATGAATTCTCTACCCCCAAGTAATCATTCACACAGGAAAGAAACAACAGAAGCTGTTTGCTGGTCTTCAGTTTGACTCAACATTAGTAAGGGATTGTCTGGATCCCTGTGGTACTTGCTCAAAAGATACTGGTTGTCTTTTTTTTTTAGTCGGAGTCTCACTCTGTCACCCAGGCTGGAGTGCAGTGGCACGCTCACGGCCCCTGCAACCTCGACCTGCTGGGCTCAAGCAATCCTGTCGTCTCAGCCTTCCAACTAGCTAGAACGACAGATGCGAACCACCACGCCCAACTAATTTTTTAAATTTATTGTAGAGATGAGGTCTCGCCAAGTTGCCTTGTAGTAAAGTCATCTGTGTCTGTGTCTGTGTCTGTGGGCTCCCCCAGAGAGGGGAGGTCCAATTAGCCCGGGTTCTCACACAACCAAGTACTTAATGTTTATTGAAATAAGTGGAACATGGATGCAACTAGAGTGGTTGAGTTGGTGGCAGGTCTGCAGAGGATCTGAACCCAAATGCTTACCGACATTAAGAAGGTTCCTTCACAGAGATTCACCAGCAGGACCTGAAATAAACATAGGACAGCTTTTTCGTGTTCTCCATAGGCCTCAGGAGGACCTACCATCTCCATTTCTGCTTGGGGCTGTACCTTTCAGCCCAGATAGCAACAAGATTAACATCTTCAACTCTTGTTTCTTGTTGGGCATTCTCCTTTCTCAGCATTCCCTTCTAGAAATCTCAGTTCTCTTCCTGGGGAGAGGGTGTGGGTATGTGTTTGAAGGGGGTAGGGGGAAGAGCCAGGTAGAAGGGGGAATACGATATAGGGAAATCATAGTCCGTCACCCTTCAATAAAGCATGGATCGCAGAAACTGCTTCTCCATGGAGCATTCAGTACCTGGCACACATGAGTGCTTTACACACTTGGTCTCTAATCCTCGCAAGAGTCCTGTGAGACAGGTACTACCTCCGTTTTACAGGTGAGGAAACAGACCCAAAGAAGGTCGCCTGAGGTCCTCCTGCTAACAAACAGAAAAGCCAGTTTGTTTCCAGGCCTGGACTGTGCTGTTCTTGGACTGCATTCCTCTCGCGACAACTCCCCTTAACTCCCTGCCCTCCAGGACAGAGACCGACACCTTTTGATTTGTTTAATGCTTGCAACAACTTCTGTACAATTTTCTATCAGATAAACTCCCTCAGAGGTTGGGCCTTCCGGCAGGAAGGCAGGAAATGAGCCCAGAGCAAACAGGAATGGGAAAGGAAAGGATGTGAAGTGAGGAGACCACGTGGCTACAGTCTTCAGGTGAGGGGAACACAGGGCTGGAACCCGGGAAACCTGAGTTCCGGCACCAGCTCCACCACTGCCTGAGGGTCCTTCAGTCTAGACCAGAGATTATTACACTTAGGCATCCTGCGGGCTGAATCTAACCAGCAGATCTGTTGCTTTGATCTTCGGAAGATATATATATATATACATACATATAAATTTTATTATATTATAAAGATGTGGGGTACAAATCAGGATTAGGTACATAAGTAATGTATGTGCAGGTGAAGTTTGGGCCTGCAACTGGTCCTCACATCCCCTGGTTTAGGACTAGGTACACTTTGTGTTGTTATGTGTCCCCCACACCTCCCCCCCCAGTGTCCTGCCGCTGCCAATTCCTCCATTGTGCTGTTGTGATTAAAGTCCAAGTCCCACTTATGAGTGAGAGCATGTGGTATTTGGTTCCTTGTTTCTGTGATAGATCACTCCGAATGACTGTCTCAAACTCCATCTAATTTGCTGATCTTCAGAATATTTTTAAGCCGGGCTCGGTGGCTCAGCCTGTAATTCCGCGCCTTGGGAGGCTGAGATGAGTGGATTGCCTGAGCCTGTGGGTTCAAGACCCGCCTGGGCAACTTGGTGAGACCTCATCTCTACAATAAATCAAAAAATCAGCCAGGAGTGGTAGTGCATGCCTGTAATTCCAGCTACTTGGAAGGCTGAGGCGGAAGGATCGCCGGAGCCCAGCAGGTCAAGGCTGCAGTGGCCGGGAGCGGCCACTGCACTCCAGTCTGGGCGACAGAGTGAGACTCCAACTCAAAAAAAAAAAAAAAAAAATTTTTAAATAATTGGTTAGTTTCCAATATTTAAATTGGAACAGTGCACATAAAATTTCAATTTTGGGCTTCTCTTGAAAAGTCAGAAACTCTAACATGGTCCATGGAGTCACAGTCGACCCCTTCAGGCAGGGCATGTGCTCACCAGTTTACTATAACCTTCCAGGTCCTGTGTTGGTCATTCACACGTCCGCTGGGCCTCTGTTTTTGGTCTATGACCCTTGGTCTTGACAGGAGGGTGGATGATCCCTCCATTTGCCCTTCTTACAAATACAAGGGGAGAGAGGAAGTGGAAAGCATGCCAAAAAGCAGTGTGCACTGTAATTACCCGTCACCCAGGGAGGAAAGTTGAACTAGTCCAGGCCTGAAACCACTTGTATACATGGGCTCAGATGCCTTCGGGCAGGGAAGGCTGTTCCTTTTGGAGGTTGGGAGAAAACTGTGTGTATGAATAATTTTTTTTTTCGAGATTATTCCCAGAAATCTTCCCAGTACTCCGCAGGCATATTATTGACTGTGGAGTAATGCCTTCCCAAGAGCCAGAGTCTGACTGGCCATCAGGGGAGGAGTCACAGCTTCTGAGAAGCTGGAGCTACAGAGTCAGGAAGTTTCATAACTTCGGGGGTTGGGGTTGGGACATTTCAAGTTTTATTGCTCAACATGGGGCTAATACTCTGTCCCAGTTAGTCACAAGGCTAAGGCTAGTTCAAAGGCCATGTGTACTCAGCAGTCCTGAGGAAGGGTGGGAAGGCCAGAGGGGCAAGGAAGGAAAACACAGCCTGCTTCTTTACTTCCGGCAAGACTTTCTATAGGAAGGGCTCTGGGCTTATCTGTGTGGCCTCAGACAACTCCACTGAGTTCTCTGGACCTCAGTTATCTCATGTCAAATGGGAAAATCCTCCCTCTGGGGCTGGCTCTGTGCCCCTTTAATAGCTTACTCACAGGTGCCTCCTCTCTCCCATAGGCTCTTTCTCTGCTTAGGGTAAGTCAGTGGTTAGCCAGGATAGATAATGCCAAGTAACTCTTCTGTCTTAAGTAGCCTGCTATCCTTTGAAAGTTCCCACCAACAACTCAAAGCAGAGCGCATGTTTTGAATTGGCTTTCCAACATGGGGATAGAGTTATGCCTTTGGGAATTTTTTATTTATTTTTACTTTTTTATGAAACAGAGTCTTGTTCTGTCACCCAGGCTGAAGTGCAGTGGCGCGATCATGCCTCGCTGTAACCTTGAACTCCCGGGCTCAAGTGATCCTCCCGCCTCAGCCTCCCAAATAACTGGGACTACAAGCACATACCACCAAACCTGGCTAATTTTTTTTATTTCTTATAGAAATGAGGTCTCTCACTCATAAGCAGACCCTGAAGATTTGCTGTAATACTGTAAGAAAGGGATTGGCAGTAGCGGGATACTGCCAGGGGAGGGAGGTAGTGAGAACACATCAATAAAGGGTACCTGATCTCAAACCAGGTGAAGTGGGGACCAAAGGGAGGCCCAAACTTCACCTGTACAGTGACTACTTGTATACTTAATCCTGAATTGTACCCCACATCTTTAAAATTAAAGAAATAAAACATATTACACAGAACACTGCACTTTCCTACTGTGCACTTGAAACATGGCTATTACCACTGAGCTGAACTTTTGATTGTGATGGTGACACACCTCTGTGACTTTTCATGCCCCAAGAAGAAACTTCATACCCACTCTCTGTTTCTCTCAGAATTTTTCCAGTCCCAGACACTCACTAATCTGTTTCCACAGATTTGCCTATTCTGAAGAAAAAAAAAAAAGGAAAGAAATGAGGTCTTGCTATGTTGCCCAGGTAGGTCTTGAACTCCTGGCCTCATGCAATCCTCCTGCCTCAGCCACCCAATGAGCTGGAATGACAGGCATGAGCCGCCTGGCAATTTATACAATTAATGCCCATTTTCACAACTGAGCCCTCTGGGTGTGTCTAGGGCACTACCAAAAAATAAGTTAACAAAATCAAAGAGCTTTAGGACTATATCCTCACTAGCCAACTGGCTCTGAGCTACTCAGAAAAATGGCTCCTATTGCAAACAATCAGCATTTTCAAGACTCAGTTTGCAGGAGGGTTACATTAGCTCACTTCCAAGGAATCTGAAGAAATTCCAGTGGGGTGTGTGTTGTATAGACCAGCTGTCATCCATTCGGATGAGACAGGGCACCCCCAGAGACTGCTCATCAGGGTTAGCTGGCATTTAGGACAGTCTGATGATCCCTGGATAAGCTATGTGCTGCCCCTTAAGCCTGAAGGGAAACCCTTCAGGAGAAGGCAGTCAACATTCAGTGAGCATCAACTATGTGTCAGATGCCAGGTTAGGAGCTGCATGCAGGTGCTCCCCCCCTCCACCCCCAAATCCCTAGGAACTTGGCCTCATTTTACCTATAAGGAAGCTCAAGCTCAAAGAGGTAAAGTCACGTGCCCCTAATCACACAGCCCTTAGTAGCAAAACTGAGATGGGAATCCAGGTCTGCCTGGCACATCTTACCTCTTCCATGGGGCTGTCCAGGACCTCCTGACGGAAGCGCATTTGTACGCCAACCATGAAGGGGGTGGGGCAGCAGACGGTGGCCAGAAGGCTCTCGGGGACAACAGGGATGTAGGTGTGCGCCCAGCTGAAGGGGTAGAGCAGTGCAGCGGCAGCGTGGATGCACTGAGACAGGGTGCTGGGACAGGGCACAGACGACAAGAGTCAGAGGGGCCCCTGCACCTCCGCCCTGCGTACCCTTCACCGCCCACCTCCAACAGCGGCTACTGCCTGCATGCTGCCCGTGCCACGCAGGAAGGCAAGTCCTGGAGCCATCTTGGTCACAGCTTGAAACCACGTGTTGCCGGAAGGAGAAGAACAAAAACCAGGAGAGAGCCATGCACCACTAATCAAGAGGGCATGCTGGCTCATGCCCCAGCACTTTGGGAGGCCAAGGGGAGAGGACTGCCTAAGTCCAAGGGTTCGAGACCAGCCTGGGCAACTTGGTGAGACCCCACCCCCGTCTCTAAAATAAATCAAAAAATTAGCCAGGTATGGTGGTGCGAGCCTGTAGTTCCAGCTACTTGGAAGGCTGAGGCAGAAGGAACGCCTGAGACCAGGAGGTAGAGACTGTGGTGGCCATGAACATTTAATCCTTGATTAAATGGCCTCGATTTAATCCATCTTTTCCCAATTCCTCTTCTCCAACTCACTACTAGCCAAAATACAAGTAACCTCAAAGTGGGCAAGGAAGAAAATTTGCCTTCATTCAAGCAGATAATTAATGGAGTCCCTACTTGGTGTTTACTGCTGAGCTAAGGTAAGACACAGACCCTACTTTTAAGGGACTCACAGAGTCGTAAAGAGGTACGTGTGCACACACAGCGGGTTCACCAGAGAGGCGAGGCCTCTTTCCTCCTTATGTCTGTTCACCCTCCTCCCTAGCCTTGACCTCACACAGCTCCCTCCGGCCACTCAAGGTTATATCTGAAAGGTTCCCAGGTTAGTGCCCAAGTTAGCCTGGGAAATTCCTAAGTTCCAGGAATCTCTGCCCGGCAATTCCTACATGGAAAGTCCCTCAGAGGAGCCTCCTCAAGTCTTTTCAGTGAAGCATTCCCCATGTCACTCCTGCCCAAGTCACAGCTCCAGATCCGCTCCTCACCCCACCACACATACAACTCCACTCTGTCTTCTCTGCTCTCCGCTGACTTTCATGGCTCTTCAGCCAAATTGCCCCAAGGCCAAGGCCAATAAAAACAGATGCAGGAATACGTGTTTCAATTCTGGGCTTCAAGCTAGTACTTCCTGAGTTAGCAAGATTGAGTCTCTAAGGGTCTGGCCAAGGCTTAGACTGACTGGAAGTCTCCACCCCGCCTGAGCTTCAGGGACCTGAAAAACTCAGTGTGGGAAGGAAGTGGGGAGTGGTAGGATTTTCCTGGAGAAAGTTAGTGCCTCAGAGGTAAATCCTGCCAACCTTCACTTCCCCGACCCAGCTCTGAGGGGGAATGGCCAGAACCCAGCACCATCCACGCAGAAACTTCTGGCTTCCATATAGGGCCAAGAGTGGAAGAGCTATTTCCAAAGCAAAAGATGATGTCACTTCCCTCAAGGACTAGCCTACAACTAGTTCCTTTTCGGTTATCACTGATTTTTATAGAATCTTCAACAGACAAACCCCACTCCCTGCCTAAGCTTCCTTTCCCCTGAAACCCATGACATTCACCCGACCCCCCGGCTTCTGTTCTTTGAGTCCCTAGCATTCTTTTCTTGTTCTTCCCTAAAAGCTAAAACCAGGATTGTCAGTCCAATAGCACTAGTTCTTTCCATGCCCAGAAAAGACTGAAAGGGCCACCCCTGTTATGATTGTTTTTCTGTCCCACGTTGTTACATGTCTCCCCACGTCTTTCCTTCTCAGACTTGAAGCCCCTCAGAAGGAGAGACAAGACACAACAATACTCTGCTTCAACTGTGAATTCAACTGTGAACTTATTAAGAATACCAGGTTGATGTGCCCACAGGGGATTGTGTACCTAATGTGTTATATTTCATTTAATCCTCACCACACCCTTAGTAGGTTGGTACAATCATTATTTCAATTTCCAAGAAGTTAAGAAACTAACCTAAGTAAAAACCTCATAACCAAAGGTAGAAGAACAGGCTCTGGACCTCATTCTGCTGATTTCAGTTCCTACACTTTCAACCACTTTGTAATTCTGTATCCCGTTAAGGTCAAGGACAATGTCTTGTTTGTATCTTCCCAGTGCTTGGCATCTGGCAAACAGTAGCTGACACACAATACATGTTTGTTGAGTGAGTGAATTAATGGATAGGTGGGATTAACCTCCATAATATTATCCACCTTCCTGTCCTGGTCTCCACCCTCCTTCCCTCCCTCCCTCAGTCTTGCAAGAACAGAATCATGTGTGCATCCACCCTAACTGGTCTCGCCTGGGCTGTCCCTGGAACAATTCCTGCCCTTTTCAGAGCTTCCTGCTCTTGTCAGGATCTTTCCTCAGGCCCAGGCAGCAGTCAAGGCAGGAGAGTCATAACAGCTGTTTCTCTAGGTCTAACGTACAGATCAAGGAGCTGGAAGCAGCTGGGCATGGCGGCTCACACCTGTAATCCTAGCACTTTGGGAGGTGGAGGCTAGAGAATTGCCTGAGTCCATGGGTTCGAAACCAGCCTAGGCAACTTGACTCAAGCTCGTATCTACAATATACCCAAAAAACAGCAAGGCGTGGTGGCACACCTGTACTTCCAACTACTTGGAAGGCTGAGGCAGAAGGATCACCTGAGCCTTGCAGGTCAAGTCTACAGTAGCTGTGAGCATGCCACTGTACTCCAGCCTGGGTGACAGAGTGAGACTCAGACTCAAAAAAAAAAAAAAAAAAAGGAGCTGGAAGCAGGATGGGGGACACAAGGGCCCTACAGCCTGATTTCCTTGGAGAATTTCCTATCTGTTCCCTTGAGCCCAAGGATGCCGGCCAGTTCAGGTGAGCTGTTCAGCAGCGGAGCCCACCTGAGACCTTCTGCCAGGAAGATGATTTTTCTCTCCAGCACCGCAGAGGCAAAGATCTGAAGTATCTGTTCAAAACCGAGGCACTGCAACAGGGAACTAAAATCCACATGTTCTAGGTGGGAGTCCAGGGGCCGTGTCAGTGAAATGAACTGTGGGGAAAGCAGAGAGGAGGAAGGTGTAACTACACTGCAAGATCACACAGACTCCAGAGCGCTGGGCCTCCGCCAGCCTCCACTCCGTCTCCCCACAAGAGTAACTCTGACTCTGTCTCCCTCCCTTGCTGACCTGCTTGAGGACTGACAATCTTGAGCATAGCCCACCAGGTCTGGCCCCCTCCCCGACCAGTCCCCATGAGCACACTGGCCACTTCTGTTCCTCCAGCAGTCTCCACTTTCCTGCCTGCAGCCCTCCTCCCCTATTGCTCTGTTCCCTTCATTCTTTCTCTTCATTCATTGCTCTCCCTCTGAGCCTTTCTGAGTCCATGGGTTCGAAACCAGCCTAGGCAACTTGGCTCAAGCTCGTATCTACAATATGCCAAAAAAACAGCAAGGCATGGTGGCACACCTGTACTTCCAACTACTTGGAAGGCTGAGGCAGAAGGATCACCTGAGCCTTTCAGGTCAAGGCTTTTGGGGCTCAGAGACTACCCTACCCTGCTTGGCCACCAAATGCTTTCCCATCTTTTTCTCATGCACCACTCTGGGTTTTTCCTTTAATCAAGTATATGATTTTTAAAAATAAGCCAGGTGCGGTGGTAATCCCAGCACTTTGAGAGGCAGAGGTAAGAGGAATGCCTGAGCCCAGGGCTTCAAGACCAGCCTGGGGCAACTTGGCAAGACCTCATCTCTACAATAAATCAAATAAAAAAAATTAGCCAGGCATTGTGACATGTGCCTGTAGTTCCAGCTACTTGGAAGGCTGAGGCAAAAGGATCGCCTGAGTCCAGCAGGTTGAGGCTGTGGTGGCTGTGAGTATGCCACTGCACTCCAGTCTGGGTGACACAGTGAGATTCTGACTCAATATATATATATGTGTGTGTGTGTGTGTGTGTGTGTGTGTGAGTGAGAGAGATTGATGGGTTTATTTAATGCCTGTCTTCCCCCACTGGACTTTTCACTCCAGGTCAGGGACCACGTTTACTTGGTCACCACTGTTTACCCAGAAAATAGTATAGCTTGGTACACTGTAAGCATTGGGTACTTATTTTTTGAGTAAATGAAAATTTCTAGCCCCTCCTGTTTTTCAGCAGGGAAGCCAGGGTTCAGAAGGGCATAAAGACCATTCAGATCCAGGGCTCAGGACTGGAATTCCTAGAACAATGTTCCACTTGCAACCTCAGTCAGCTTGATGCCTTATAACAAGAGCATCCCCCCGTGGCATGGAGTAGGGCACCCGCCCTACTAGGGGTCTAGGGGATGGGAATGGATGATAAGAAATAGACAGATGGAGGCTGTAAGGTAGAGATACAGAATGGACACAGGAGAATTGGGCGGGGAGGTGGGAGCAAGCAGTGATATGGGGACTAGGGACTGGGTCCTTTTTAGCACCAGAAGCCTCAGCTTACATGGTTCAATATATAAATCTCGGTGGCTTGAGTAGTAACTAGGTGCTTGTGGACAACAGGTTAAAAGGATTCATATGTTTGACTTCAACTCTGCCAATCATTCTACTGAAGTCCCAGCTTCTGCCTAGTTTGTTTCTCTGTACTTTAACCCGGTGGATGGAAGAACAGTGGTGAGAGAAGCCACAGAAGCCTCCCCTCTCCAGCCAGGAAGGCTCTCACTCCTTTTGCTAACCCACCTCAGTGCCTGAGTCAGGGATGAAACTCTTGAGGGTGACGGTCTTCCCAGGGGCAGGGAAGGCTGCCTCTCGCAAGCCCTGCATGAACGGGTAGATGACAGCCATGGAGATCTGGTGTCTCTTCTCCACTTCATCCAGGATCTGCAAGGGAGGAGGTCCACAGGAGGCTCAGCTCAAAAGGATGCTATGGACAGGTGGCAGAGCCCCTAGGTGTCCCTGAACACTGTGAGGCTCTCTTGCTGGTTCAGCCAATCCTCATGTATCTTCAGGCCCCTCCGCCAACTGGTCCTCTCCCTCCCTGGCAGAGACTGGGCTCGTGCTAGATAATCTGTGGTTTATCTCCTGCATGAGACCTGCCTTTTCCTGGGCTGCCTCTTTTTTGTTCTCTACCAATTCATATTTCTCCCTTCTCCTAACACCAGCAGAAAGCCACCTCCCCCAGGAGGAAACTCATCACACATATCCATGCTAGTTGGGAAAGGAGCCTAGAAGCTGAAGCCTCTTGGTGCCAATCTGTCCTCCAGCTCCCAAGGAGACTCCCAGGGACTGGGACTGTCTCCATCCCTCGGAACATTGCATGGAAGAATGTTCTGTCCAACAACAGCTGACGGTTGGTCCTCCCCTCCTCCTCTAAGGGTCCTCCTGCTGGGAGCACAATGAAGCCCTTTCTGGCCGCCAGGGCCTGGCCCGTCTATTCTGAGGGATTCCTCTCAGACCCTGACTTCGGGGCCTTGGCACTCAAATTAGCTCCAGTAGCGGAAGTCCTGGGGGTCTCAACCCTTGAAGGAGCCAGAAGGGACTCTTGGGCGGCCTCTGTTGTATGTCTTCATATAAGGGCTCCGCCTTTTACCAAGAGCATCCTCATCCATCGCCTCATGTGAGCCTCACGCCAACTTGTGAGGTAGGAAAGTGAGGGACCTTGTGACAGATGAGGACACGGAAGCTCAGGGCAGAAGGTTCCTGAGGCTCTTCTTCTCATCCTGCTTCAACTCCCTCCTTTTCTTTTTTTCCCCCCCTACTTTTATTTTAGATTCAGGGGGGACACATGCATGTTTGTAACACGGACATACTGCAGAGTAGTGGGGATTGGGTCTCAGGTAGCCCATTCCCCAGATAGTGAACACTGCATCCAGTAGGGAATTTCTGAACCCTAACTGCCCTCCCCACCTCCCCCCTCCTTTCTTATGTGGCTAGAGTGGAAAGGGACCCAGTCCCCTGGATTCAGTTTCTGCTTCTCCCTAGAATCAAGTCCACCCCAACTTGCTTTTGCCTGTTTTCCCGAGGGTGCCTTGACACTGACCCCGGCTGTAGAGGGAGAGCCCCAGAAAGGGCTCGGGTTGCATAGGCAGGGCAGGCAGCCAGGCAGAGCCTGGAGGCCAAACAGGACTGACAGGCCCCGCAGAATCCTGTTCCACCCCTACCTTGGAGAACAAGCCGAAGCAGCCAATGCAGCTGATGATGCAGTAGACTTTGGGAAGGCGAGGGCCAGGGCCAGCCGGCTAGGGAGGGACAGAGAGGCTCCTTCAGTGCCACAGCCACCCCCAGGGCTTCTCCCAGCTGGGTCTGTTCGGGCAGAAGGCGGGGGCCGGGGAGGGTCTGTGGTGAATCGTGGGCCTGCCGCAGAAAGGCCTGGCTCTACAGAGGTTCCATTCAGGGGTCAGGCAGCAGGGCGGTCAAGGTCAAAAGGAGGCTCTGAGGACATTGGACTTCGTGGGTGAGCTCTGCCACCTTCAGCGCCAATACACTCGGGGTGTCAGCAAAGAGAAGGAGCAAGTTTGTCTCGGAGATGAGGGAGTGACAGGGAGGAAAGCACTACAACAGTCATTTGGAGAATCCTCTAACCTAAGATTTGAACCTAGCTGTCCAAATCCCAGCCTCTGCTCTGGGAGGCTCCAGGGGCCAAGGCAAGCAGGCCGACATAGAGAAGCCATGGAGGGGAGGCAGTGGGAGCCTCTCACAGAGAGGTGAGCTATGAAAAGCTGAGGGGGGCACAGACCAGAGCATGAGCAGCAAAGGCCCCCAAGGGAGGGGGGAATCAGGTCCTCGTTCTTGCGGGGTTGCAGAGGGGACACTAACATGGCAGCTGGCACCGGGCTGTGCTCTCTCTACAACTGCCGCTGCCACGGAGCCTGGGCTTTTGCAGCTGAGGTTCGAGCAAGCCCAGCTGTGGAGCTGAACAAACTGCAGAGAGGAAGGGGGGGTTCTGAGCTGCACAGACCAAGAGGCGCCTGCAGTATCCAATCTTTCTGCTCCCGTCCACGTTAGTCAGAACGAAGGAGAAGGTCTCCCTGAGAAAGAGCAGACAAGGCTTGGTTAGCACCTCCACTCACTGGGTTCTAAAACAGGGAGGTGGTCCAAATCGGGGAGGGTTCCAAAACTGGGTTCCAAAACAGGGAGGGCATCAGTGGGGGGGTGGAGACAAGGGAAAGGGGACCTGTGGCTGAGTCACGGCAGGAATAACACTGGTCACTTATTAAATGCTCACGGGGGTCAAAGCCTAAATGCATCATCTCGTTTCCTCCTCCAAACAACCCCCCGAGGCAGGTGCAATTATCATTCACACTTTAAAGACGAAGGAACTGTCTGGGTGTGGTGGCTCGAGCCTATAGTCCCAGGAATTTCGGAGGCTGAGGCGGGAGGATCATTTAAGGCTAGAAGTTCGAGACGAGCCTGGGCAACATAGTGAAACCTCATCTCTACAAAAAGTTTTGAAAAATTAGCTGGGTGTATGGTGTGCACCTGCAGTCCCAGATACTTGAAAGGCTGAGGTAGACGGATCATCTGAGCCCAGGAGGTCAAGGCTACAGTGAGCCGTGATCATGTTGTCACTATACTCCAGCCTGGGCAACAGAGAGAGACTCTGACTCAAAAAAAATTAAATTTAAATTTAAAAAAAAGATGAAGGAAACAAGGTTCTGAGAGGGTGTTTCTTTTTGTAATTTTTTTACTTTTTGAATCGGAGTCTCACTCTGTCACCCAGGCTGGAGTACAGTGGCACAATCACAGCCACCACAGCCTCTACCTGCTGGGCTCAGGTGATTCTTCCACACTCGGCCTTCCAAGTAGCTGGAACTACAGGCACACGCCACCATGCCTGGCTAATTTATTGATTTATTGTAGAGACAAGGTCTCACCAAGTAGCCCAGGTTGGTCTCGAACCTGCGGGCTCAGGCAATCCTTTCACTTCCACCTCCCAAAGTGCTAGGATGACAGGCATGAGCCACCATACCTGGCAGATGACAGGGTGTTTCTCACCCTCAGTCACACAAACGCGAAATTAGTAAAGTCAAAATTCACTGAAGCATCCAATTGCAGGGCTCATGCTGTCAAGGTCTTTGCTGTATCGACTTTTAGAGGCCACCTGCCTTCTGCTGAGTCCAGCTTCTGCCAGTGGCAGAGTCAAAAACAGTGACTATTGTTTCTGGGACGGGTGGGAGCATCTGGCCCTTCACTGATAAGAGGTGACTGGTCAAACTGATAGCTCATACTCTTGGCCTTGAGGAGCCCCAGGCAAAATGTTTACAAACAAATCCACACTACTCCCTGGCAGGAAGCTGGCATGCACAGCTGGTGATGGGGGCTGCAGGTGGGAAGGGACTCACACTTGTCCCTTCTCCCCCAATCCGAGACCCCTGAGTCAAGTCTGAGCGGTTACCTAGGATACTCGGTGAGTGGTGCCCATGCGTTCCCATCTGGGAAGCAGAACAAAGGGATGGCTTTGAGCAGCCGTTCCTCCTCCTCCTGCTGGCCCCGAAGCAGGTTCTCCCGCTGGAAAGAAAAGGAAAAGAACTAGCAGATGGTAGAGGTGAGGGCAGGAACAGGAGGAGTGGGCAAGGGCTGGCAAGCTTCCCTCAAGGCTCTAAAGGAATCAGAGGATGAGCGAAATTTCCCACTGGTATGGGGACAATGGGTGCCTCTGCCCATCACTCTGCACAGTTTACATCCTGGGTCTAGCTGGAAGGGCCCCAAAGCCAAGACAGCCCCTTCTGGGCCAAGCGGACATGAACATAGGTTGGACTTCGGTATCTTGAGGAAGTGGGTCAGGGCCATCCTGAATGCAGAGAGGCCCTGAGACGGGCCTGAGGACAAAACGTCAGAGAGATACCACATCAGAGAGCAGAAGCTGCCAGCTCGGCTGCCGCATCTGCTAACAGAGGGGTTAACGAGATGGGTTCCCACCCTTCAGCAGGTGCAGGACCAGACAAGAAGGAGTCGGATGCCTGGGCTGGGGCAGAGTGCTGTGCCACCCACCAGCTTGTGCCTGCCCCACCCGCTCCTTCCCACACATCCAGGGAAGGGATTCGTTCTAGGAGGTCTGGAAGAAGGTAAGCTTCTCTACAGACAAGGGTGACTGAAGGTGAAATCTGAAAGGACTAGGAGGTCCCAGAAGGGGTAAGAGAATGAGTCTCCTTCCCTGCTAGGAAGCTAAGGTCAATCTCTCACAAAGAAGTGAGACCTAGATTCTGTGGGTGATAACAGAAAACTAGGGCTGGGCTAAGATGGAAATGGAGAGCAGTGAGCTCAGAGTTCAGGGCAGCTCCAGACTCAAGCCCTGGCAGGGTGGGGAGAAGAGAATGGAACCCCCCACCACCACCCTCCAAATACCCCAGCCCTCTGTCTCCCCCACCCTCTCCCTCAGTCCTTACCTTGGGAAACTGGTAGGTGATCGTGGGCTCATAATCATCCCTCAAATGCTTTTTTTTGAGAGAAACCACGAGAAGGTATTCAAAGAAGTGCTGTCCCCCAGCAAAGTTGGACAGTGTGTGCTCCTGGGCCCTTTCTGGTTCCTTTGCCGCTTCCGCTGGGCTGTCTTGGGGAGGTCCTGAAACCAAGACACCGGGATCCATTTATTAGCTCATTGGCCCATTCCCAGAGTGGAGTCTGTGAGAATCTGGGTGAGCTCCACACCTCAAGACCTCCTTGCCAACGCTGAGGTACCAGAAGCCTGACAGCCGGTCAGAAAACAGCATCAGAGCCATCTGGGCACCTGCCCTGGGAGACCTTGAAACCATGGGGAGCCAAGAGGAAGGTAATGGCTCAGGTGGAAGCTAAGGAAAAGTACTGGAGAGGCCACATGGAGGCCCGAGGCCTCAGGAGACCACAGAACCTGCCTACTGTAGGGTGCCCAGGGCAGTCCTGGAACAGTATGCCCTGAGAGTAAACTCAACCTAGGTAAATCAGAACAGGCCCAAAATGGGGCATGTGGTTGTTACCACACCAACCCCACAGAGGGCATGACCAGCTGGGGAAGTCTCCTGACCCAGTCACATGGAGAGCCATGTGGAGGTTGTGCTATTAAGGAGGAAGAAGAAGAAGCATTTCGAGGAAGAAACAGCCCCATTTAAGATGGTCACCCTGAAAACAAGAAAGTGGGGCCGTCCAGTCCTGACCTGCTTGGAGTCGAGGCAGCCGGTGTCGGAAGAACCTGAGTGCCCGGCCTACCACCCGTCCTTCCATCTCCAGGCCTTCGGGGCAGGGAGAACTGTCCTCTCCTCCAACACAGACTTGCTACAGAAAGCCAGGGCAAGGCGCTGCCACGTCAGTCTCCAGCCACAACTCTGTGAAGCTAAGCCACGCGCTGCCTTCCAGAGAGGGGAGAGCAGTTTCCATACTGTGCACCCCAGGGTTGAGCAAGAAGGATGTGAGAGGACCCAGGAAGGCAACTGAAGCCGGCACTGACAGAGGCAGCATCCTGGCACTGCAGCGCAGATCTCAACTCCTCCCAAGAGCCCCAGGGTGTGGCAAGAGAAAAGGTCATAAGCAAACACCTCCAAGGCCCAGCAGCTTCTGGGCTAAGAGCTTTGAATCTGGGCTAAGGCAGCTTGTGCAGAGAGTTTTATTTTCAACCTCAAGACAGTAAAGAAGACTCGATAATATCAGACAGTGAGCACTGGAACCTCACTGGCCTGAGAACAGAGATCTTTGTGTGTGTGTGTGTGTGTGTGTGTTTAAGTTTTTTACTCTCCAAATGTAATACAATTATTCAACTAAAATAGGAATAATGAGACAAAATGGTTCTGAAAAGTACAATAGAAAAATATCATTCACTGGTTTATTTTTCCAAATGAGCAACCGTTGAGAACAGAGATCTTATATCTCCCTAACTTTAACTGCTGATCTTTCACTTAACTTGGTCCACAGCCGCCAAAAACAGCTCCGTTGACACAACTGCTAATGAGAGGGGTTCATGAGAAGGCCCCGGGGGGACCACGGAGCCTGCCTACTGTAGGACGGCTGCAAGGCCACCAGCTGCATTCCAGGACTTCAGGAACTTGACCAAGAGCACAGGGCCAAACACCCTCTGCAGCCAGGATGCCACTGACCTCCCATGATTAAGACAAATAGACTTGGCCCAATCGTGGATTAATTCTTCCCGCCAGAGAGAGATTCCTAGAAATCAATCTGGACCCCAAAGCCTTCTCTCCTGATGGTGAAGTAGAGCACAGAGTCGGTCTCTAAACCGAGAGTCCCTGATATTTCAGGAATATCTACAACGGTGAATCTCGCCTCCTGCGATGCATCCTAGGCTAAGGCAGAGAGTCTTGTCACTGGGACCCACTGCAGAGCTTCACAGAGTCCCTCTTCTCAAATAGGAAGCACTGGCTCAGGGAAATTGTCCCTAGGGGCAGGGGACTGGTTACACAAGCAGCCTAAGAGTGATTCAGTGGCTGTGGAAAGCATCCGGGTGATCTCCACCCCGTCCCCACTTCTGCTCAGGCTTCCTCCCCGTTGGGCTAAGTCAGCAGAGCTGCCAGTCCACTATTGTGTGAAGATAGGGGAAGAGAGAAAGAATAGCAATCACCCCGAGAGAGTCAGTCACCCCGGACTCTCACAGAAACCCACGAATGGGTAAGTGTGCAGGGAAAAAAGACAGGACTCTTGCTGGGTAGCTGCCTCAGAGAGGAGGCAGGAGACAAAACGGTTTGGGGTCACTGTCAGCCGCTCCTGCAAATAATTAGCTGCCCTCTGGAAGAGAGTGGGGTGCAGGAATAGGAGGATAGCGGCTTTGCTGTGACAAGCTCTAGACCTGGCTTTTGTGGGGCTGGTAAAAACCAGGACTCATGGCCCAGCTGTGGTCCCTGGACAGATGTTCTGAGTGCCGGAATGGGTGAGAAGAGCCATCACCAAGTCCTACTAGCAACCTGCACAGATTGTTGCACAGTCCTCACTGCCTGTCTGAGGAACAAGTCCCTTTCCGATACAGATGGGGAAACAGAGGCACAGGGTAATTCAGCTGCTATTAACAGGATCTGTTGCGGGTAAGGATTATGAAAGTTCCCTGCCCATGCTCCTGCTTCCTGGGTACCTTTTACATCAAACATCCCACAGAGGTTTACAAAGGACTTTGAGAACTAAAATAATCTCACTGATCATTCCAGAACCTCAGGAAATCATGTATTTCTCTAAATCCTAAGGACTGCATTTTCAGGATTTATCAGAAGAGCCAAGAGAATAGCAAAACTCAGAAATCATTGAAAACAAACAAACAAATAAACAGCAGGGCATGGCGGCTCACATCTGTAATCACAGCACTTTGGGAGGCAGAGGTGAGAGGCTTGCCTGAGTCCAGGGGTTTGAGACCAGCCTGGACAACTTGGCAAAACTTCATCTCTACAATAAGTAAAATTAAAAAAAAGAAAGTAGCCAGGCATGGTGGCACACGCTTGTAGTTCCAGCTACTTGGAAGACTGAGGTGGAAGGATCACCTGAGCCCAGCAGGTCAAGGCTGCAGTAGCCATGAACGTGCCACTGTATGCCAGCCTGAGCAACTGAGACTCTCACTAAAAAAAACAAAACAAAACAAAAAAAAACTAGACTTTTAAGATGAGACCCAAGAAGTCTAGCAAAAGACTACTTTCTCTCCCCTAATATCCGCCAACTCCATATGTTTCATATAAGGCATCTCATTGAACCTCCAGTGCCCAAGAAAGGAATTATTATCCTAAAATTTTAGTGGAGGAGGGAGCCACCCTTTCTAGAGAAGTCAATTGTCTGGTTACACTTGTTCCTCCACCAGGAAGCCCCTCCCATAGCCACCTGACTAAGTCCCAGAACTGTCTAGAATATAGGTGAGGGGACCTTCTAGAGTCTTGATCTGGGAAACTGGCCCTTCCTCTTCCAGTTCAACTACTCTCAACCCAGAAGCATCACCACACCTCTCCTCGCCACCAGGATAATTTACACACACACACACACACACACACACACACACACACACACACACACATACACCCTCCTAGTACACAACTGCCCTGGGACCAGAAAGGCAACAGAGGGAGGGGAAAGTCCCCAGGAAGGTGGAGGATGGCGTGGAGGATGGCATGGAAAATGAAGAGGGCACACTCTCCTGCCTGACAGGGCTAGATTTCAGGTCAGGTGCCACTAACTGCTTATCTATGGTTCCTCAACGTCAGAAAGCTCCCTAAGACACAGGCATCAGCTGTGTGTTGGAAGGGGGGTGGCAGGGAGAGGGGAATGGAGGTGGCAAAAGCCATGGGAACAGGAGAAGGAACAGGTCACTGCAGCTCGTACAAAGGAGCACTGCTCTCACCCCTTGGGAGCCCCCCCCCGCTCGGGAGCTTGGGGTAGGGGAGGGGCTCACTTGGCCTCTTGACTTGTGAATGTTGGAAGGGGTGGGCTGTCTGGGAACCACCCCCACTCACTTTCCAATCCTCTTTTCTCCTCAGCAGGCAGGATCTTTGCACAAGCATCTACGGGCCATGGCTGCTCAGCCATAGGACTGGCTAGTGATAGACCAACAAATGTTTGTTGGTTGAATGAATAAATGAATGAATTCCCAATTACTTTCTTCCCAAAGTCCAGCGTTGTGCTAAGAAGAAAGGACGCTAAGCTGGGCGAAGTGGCTCACATCTGTAATCCCAGCACTTTGGGAGAGGCTGAGGTGAGAGGACTGCCCGAACCCAGGGGTTTGAGACCAGCCTGGGCAACTTGACGAGATCTCATCTCTACAATAAATAAAAAAAAATTAGCCGGGCATAGTGGCACATGCCTATAGTTACCTGGAAGGCTAAGGCAGAAGGATCACCTGAGCCCAGCAGGTTAAGACTGCGGTGGCTGTGAGTGTATCACTGCACTTCAGCCTTGGTGACAGAGTGAGACTCCTACTAAAAAAAAAAATGTTTTTAAATGGGCTGCAGTGGCTCACACCTATAATCCCAGCACTTTGGAAGGTGGAGGTGAGAGGATTACCTGAGCCCAGAGGTTCGAGACCAGGCTGGGCAACTTGATGAGACCTCATCTCTGCAATAAATCAAAAAAATTAGCTGGGCATAGTGGTGCATGCCTGGAAGGCTGAGGCAGAAGGATCACCTGAGCCCAGCAGGTTAAGACTGTGGTGGCTGTGAGTGTGCCACTGTACTCCAGCCTTGGTGACAGAGTGAGACTCTGACTCAAAAAAAAAAAAAAAAAAAGAGGCTAACATTGGCTTCTTATTTAATCCCCACAATCCTGGACGGGAGGAATGATTTCCATTTCATGATGAGGAGTTGGAGGGACCAGGTAGGAGTGACTGTGTCACACACTGTAAAGCAGGCTCCACCCAGCTCTGCTGGAGGACACAGTGTGCAGGGCACCCGGGGTGGGGGTGGCAACGTCGTCGGGGAGGCCTGTTTTAGTGACCGGTGGCTACCTGCAGGGCAGGGGTGGGATGGGTGCGGGGGCGGAGGCCCTGGCTCGCAGGAACTGAGCAAAGGCCACAGTCGCGTCCAGGGCAGCGAGGTGGGGAGGCGAGGCGGGGGCACGCGAGGCGACGCGGCGCCTCCCCGAGGGCGCCGCCGCCAGGGCGCTCCAGGCACTCTGCGGTTGCACCGCGAGCTTCCCGGATGGAAGGACACGTGGCCCCGGGGGCCCCACAACGGTTTCCTCTGGACGGCCGCCTCCCCCTCGCCCCCGCAGGCCCGGCTCCTCCGCTGTCCTCCGCCCCGCCCCCACTTGACGGCCTCCCCGGCTCACCTCACCCCCCACCCTCCCCGCGCGTTCAGCCCTCCCGGATCCCAGGTCCCCCGCCTGCCGCCCCGGGCCCCGACCCCCGCGCGGCCCTCCCGCCTCCCAGATCCCGACCCCCGCGCAGCCCTCCCGCCCCCCAGATCCCGACCCCCGGTGCCGCCCTCCCCGCGCCCCGCCGCCCCCCGTCTCCAGCCCCGGCCCCGACGCCCGCGCGCCCCGGCCCGCACTCACCCCCGCGGCCGCGCTTCAGTCTCAGGCTGGCTCGGAGGCGGCGGCCCAGCCCGTCCATGGCCCCCGTGTGCCCGGCGCCCGCTCCGAGGTCCGCGCGGCCCCGCCCCCCAGCCTCGACCTCCGCGCGCCCCGACACTTTCACTTTCACGCGGGGGGTGGAGGCCGAGGGACAGGTTCGGGGCGGGGCCGCGCACCTTCCGGGCTCGTGCCCAACCCCGGCGCACCTGGGCGGCGCGGCGTGGGGGGCAGGGGGCGCTGGACGCGCGTCCGGCACGGGGCGGCGCCACCGCGCCCCCCTCCGTGGGGCGCCCGCGGGGGCCCGGCCGGCGGAACCCCGCGGTCTGCCGGCGCGCCGGTCCCGGCCGGAGGCGCCCCTTCCACGTAGCTCCAGGCAGGGGTGGCAGGGCCCTCACACCTTTCCAGCTCCTCCCTCCCCTGCCTGCCACGGCTTTAGACGCTTGGCCATTTCCAGGTGTCCTGCCATGCTTGTCCTCTCACCCTTGGGGCTCCCGGAAAGCACTGGGGATTCGGATTAGGGCCCGACCCCTGCCTTCCATCCAGCCTTGTCCTTCTGCAAAGAGATGTGAGAGTTAGGGCACGGGAGGCTTTTTGTAAACTGCGTGATATGAATTCGTTTGGTTTTGAGTCGGTGTCTCACTCTGCCGCCCAGGCTGGAGTGCAGTGGCACGATCACGGCCACCGCAGCCTCGACCTCCTGGGCTCCCACTATCCTCCTGCTGCAGCCTCCCAAGTAGTTCAGATACAGGCTTACACCACCAACCTAACTTTTTTGGTTGGTTGGTTGGTTGTTTTGTAGAGACAAGGTCTCCATGTTGCCCAGGCTGGCCTCAAACCCCTGGGCTGAAGCAATCTTCTCGCCTCAGCCTCTCAAAGTGCTGGAATTATGGGCGTGAGCCACTGCACCTGCCCGGTAATACAAATTTAAGAAACTATTATTGTCATCATTGTTGTAGCTGCCCCGTTTTTTTGTAATCCCAAGTCTTGTAGCCCCTTCTCCCTCTTCTCACTTTCATTGACTTCCAAATATGCCCAAACTTTAGATACTTCAGCTATCAACCACAACATCTTGGGTCTGCTAAACCCACTTACCCCTGGGGAATCTGCCCTGGTGCTCCTCTCCCTTTCAGGACTTGTATCTGTAGGGCTGGGAAGTGCAGAGACCATCTGAAGTTTCCCTATTCACCAAGACTTTAGTCTCAGTTTCAGGAGTCTTAGGCAGAGGGAAGAAGACACTCTGGCAGAAAAAAAATGTCTGGAATCTGTGGAAATGAGCCCCAGACCTACAGCCCTCTGTCCTCTCATGGTCTCAGGACAACTCTCTGGTCACAGGAGTGGGCAGGGGTTGGGAGTCCAGCCCTAGTATTAAACTGTTTGGTCTTATTCCAGAGGTTCTAAAAACTGTCTGCTCTGGGCATATGCAATTTTGCACTTAATTACACAGTCTGTTTCTGTTCCCCATTCGCTGTGTATTCCTGCACACACTAACACATCCCTTCCCCCAAGTACCTTTTCTTGGCTGGACCCATGTCTTATGCATCTCTGTGTAAGAACAGTAGGACCTCATGAGAAACTTGTCCAATGGGTTGAATGTTACCCAATCTATTTTGTTATGTTCCCAACCAAACTAATTCCTTCCCTTAAGAACAGACGATGCCTGTAATCCCAGCACTTTGGGAAGCAGAGACGAGAGGATTGCCTAAACTCAGAGGTTCGAGACCAGACTGAGCAACGTGGCAAGACCTTGTCTCTATAATAAATCAAAAAAAATTTAGCCAGGCGTGGTGATGCATGCCTGTGATTCCAGCTACTTGGAAGACTGAGGCGGAAAGATCACCTGCCCAGCAGGTCGAGGCTGCGGTGACTGTGAGCATGCCACTGCATTCCAGCCTGGGGGACACAGTGAGACTCCAACTCAAAAAAAAAAAAAAAAAAAGCACAGATGAAGAAAATGTGCACATGTGCACCAAAAAGACAAGTACAAGAATGTTCATGGGACTTTTATTTGAAATAGCCTCAAACTGGAGATAACCTCAAATGTCCATGAATAGTAAAATGGATGAATAGCAGTATATTCATATAATGAAATATTACACAGCAGCAAAAATAAACCACTGTTACATGCAAAAACACAGCTATGTTGTGTCAGGCAGAATGGTTCATGCCTGTAATCCCAGTAATTTGGAATGCCGAAGGAGGAAAGATTATTTAAGCCCAGGAGTCCAAGAGCAGCCTAGCAACATAGCAAGACCTCTTCTCTACAAAAATAAAATAAAATAATTCACTGGGCATGCTGGTGCACACCTGTAGTCAGCTACTGGGGAGGCTTAGGGGGAAGGATCACTGCTGCAATAAGCCGTGATCATGCCACTGCACTCCAGCCTGGGCGACAGAGTGAGACCTCAACTCAAAATAAACAAATGGCCAACAACAACAAAACATAACTATATTGCACATAGTGTTGTGCAAAGGCAACCAGACACGAAAGTGTACATGATATAAGTTTCCATTCAAGTAAGCTTTGAAGCAGGCAGGCTAAACTAATCTATGGTATGAGAAGTCAGGATGATGTTACCTTTCAGAAGGAAGGAGGAAATAATAATTGGGAGAATAATGTAGAGGTTCTAGGATGCTAGTAATGTCTGATTTCTTAACCTGGTGGTAGCTACATAGCTACATTCACTGTGTGATTAGTCTTTGCACTGAACCCTTAAGCACTTTTCTATATGTGTTTGAGACTTTAATTTTAAAAGATTTTTAAAGTATTCATTAGGAATCTAGGTGACATTAATGAAGGTAGTGAAATGGAGGCAGAAGCTATTTGAGAATGAAATGAGAAATTACTAGGATGTGAGGATGTAGAGTTAAGTATAAATCTACATTTTTGAGAAGTGTGGCGGTTGAAAAGCTAGTTGGCCCATAGTTAGAAGACAATTTCGGATTAAAGTGGTGGCTTAAATTGGGAAAGTTTAGGCCAGGTGCTGTGGCTCACGCCTGTAATCCCAGCACTTTGGGAGGCTAAAGCAGGAGAATTGATTGAGGCCAGGAATTTGAGGCCAACCTAATTGCCTGAGCCCAGGGGTTTGAGACCAGCCTCAACAATTTGGCGAGACATTGTCTCTGTATTTAAAAAAAAAAAAATTAGCTGGGTGTGGTGGTGAGTACCTGTAGTTCCAGCTACTTGGAAGGCTGAAGCGGAAGGATTGCCTGAGCCGAGAAGGTTGGGGCTGTGGTGGCCATGAGCGTGCCACTACTCTCTAGCCTGGGCAACAGAGTAAGACTCCGACTCAAAAAAAAAAAACCAACAACAAAAAAAGGGAAAAGTTAGAGCAAATTATAGGTATAGAGATAGAAACCAGTAAGGGAAGAGACAAAGCACAAGAAACAAAGTGTCCAGGTGGAACAAGTTCTGAGAACAAAGGGAGGAGGGGGCATTAGAGCCTTACACAGAAGCTCGGCTTTCAATGGGAAGCCTGGCTGGGGTGGTGGCTCATGCCTGTAATTCCAACACCTTGGGAGGCAGAGGCAAGAGGATTGCCTGAGCCCAGGGGCTCAAGATCAGCCTTGGCAACTTGGCAAGACCTCTTCTCTACAATAAATCAAAAAATTAGCTGGTTGTGGTGACCCACGCCTATGGTTCCAGCTACTTGGAAGGCTGAGGTGAAAGGGTCACCTGAGCCCAGCAGGTAGAGGCTGCAGTGGCCTTGAGTATGCCACTGCACTCCAGCCTGGGCAGCAGAGTAAGACTCCAACTCAAAATTAAATTAAATTAAAATTAATAAATAAATGGGAAGCCTCAATTTCTGCCAAGAGAAAAGGTTCCTTTTCTTCTTGTAGTTGCCATCTCCTACTATCCTTGGGTCATTTTCCTAGTCTGGCTATAGAGTGGGGGGGGAGAAAATGACCCCAGTCTTCTTTTTCTGAAGGTCTTGAAAAGAAGCATATGAATAAGTTGTGTTCAGAGAGGCAACGTGACCCACCAAAATGAGCCTGGATGTCTGGCACAGACAAACTTGGACTTGGACCCACTCTGCCTCTTGCTTGCTCTACAGCCTTAGGGTAGGCACTGTACTAAACCTCACTCTTCTGAGATAATAAAATCACCCTGCAGGGCAGTTGTGAGGATTAGAAAGAATATATTTATAATCCCAATTCCAAACTTCATATATTCCTTTAATCCTCAAATCACTGCAGTCTTGGCTCTATCTCTCTTTTGTGTGTGTGTGTGTTTGTGTGTGTGTGTGTGTGTATGTGTGTGTGTGTGTCAGAGTCTCACTCTGTCACCTAGTCTGGAGTGCAGTGGCACAATCACGGCCACCATCGCCTCTACCTGCTGGGCTCAGGCAATCCTTTCACTTCAGCCTTCCAAGTAGCTGGAACTACAGGTGCGTGCCACCATACTCAGCTAATTTTTTGATTTATTATAGAGACGAGGTCTCACCAAGTTGCCCAGGCTGGTTTCAAGCCCCTGGGCTCAGGCAATCTTCCCGCCTTTGCCTCTCAAAGTGCTGGGATTACAGGCATGAGCCACTGTACCTAGCAGCTGCATCTGTTTTAACTACAAAAAGTGTTGTTTTTTACCAGGCTTCGATCTCCAGGTATTTCTGAGAAAACCTCGAGAAACACGCACTCCAAAGACCAATTCAGGATTCAGTACTCACTTGTCATCAGAGGCCACCACAAGAATCTAAACTATTACTTTCTCCTTCTGTCTCAAGATAGACTGGGCTCGCTCTCCCCTGTGACATTTTGCCAAACTTGAATATTGACACTTTCTCTTCAATTCCATACAGTGATAGCTGAGATCAGGAACAAGTTCTGGTAAGACTTTGCAGGAGGTTTGTTAAGACTTTCTGGTAACAGAAGCAGGTTATAAAAGGAGAATTGAAAAACAAAGTGTTAGTCGGGCTCGGTGGCTGAGCATGTGATCCCACGCTTTGGGAGGCTGAGGTGAGTGGATTGCCTGAACCCGAGGGTTCAAGACCCGCCTGGACAACTTGGCGAGACCTCATCTCTACAATAAATCAAAAATTAGCCGGGCATGGTAGTGCGCACCTGTAGTTCCGGCTACTTGGAAGGCTGAGGCAGAAGGATCGCCGGAGCCCAGCAGGTCGAGGCTGCAGTGGCCTGGAGCAGCCACTGCACTCCAGTCTGGGTGACAGAGTGAGACTCCAACTCAAAAAATAATAAAAATAAAAATAAATTTTAAAAAATAAATAGATAAATACAAAGTGTTGTCTGGGCACGGTGGCTTACTTCTGTAATCCCAGCACTTTGAAAGGCTGAGGCTAGAGGATCGCCCAGGAGTTCCAGACTGGCCTAGGCAACATAGTGAGACTTCGTCTCTACAAAAATCGACCAGACAAACAAAAAACAAAGTATCACTGTCCTCTTCTGGGCACTTCTCCTGCCCCCATGTTGCAGGGACTAGTTGAGCTGATCCTAGTGAAAATGCCCTCAAACTCAGCCCTCCCTTGGTGTTCACATATTCCAGAATGATTGACAATGGCAATATTTATTACATTCGGGGAGCTCCCCACCCCATACAGAGCATCTGATTTTATCCTTCAGCACAAAGACATGAGAATCACAAAAATGGAAACCCCCATTTCCTCCAAGAATAAGCACATCGGTACAGAATAACACCACCAATGACACTGTACAATTCCTCTTCCTCTTGGGATGAACAGAAGCTCAGGCTATCTCAAGCTTCAATCCATCTTAAGTCTTGGCTTCTGATCTCCTGTGAGAAATGACTTGAATGACAACCTGTCATCTTCCAAAAGCAACTGATAACATCCAGGATTAGGAAAGAACATCTGAATATTAGAACCTAAGATGACCTTTTATGTTACCACAAAGAACTCCAGGAGGGAAAATTCTCAAACCTCTCCTAGAAAAGGCTCTATATTTGATAACCAAAAACCTACTGGGTGTTCTTTCTTGAAACAGAGTGCTTGTAGGATAGATCTATATTTTAAAATTACTTGGCCTCGTCTTGTGCAATTTTGTCCCTCTTTGTGTCATCTTTCTTTCCATTCCTCTAAAGTGCCAAGATCTTTTCAATCCAGCATTTTGCATGTGCTGATCCCTCTGCTTGGAATGTTCTTCCTCCCACCCCTCACCCTCCTAACTTCTTCTTTTTTTTAATTTTTAATATGGAACGCTTCATGAATTTGTGTGTCATCCTTGTACAGGGCCATGCTAATCTTCTCTGTAGTGTTCCAATTTTAGTACACGTGCTGCCTTAACAAGCACCTACTAGCTTCTATTCATTCTTTATTTCTTGCTTAAATGACTTTTTCTGAGACTTCCTTGACTCTCCCTTCTACTTACATCAGATCCTCCTGTTACATCCTCAAATAACATCACTTCCTTTGTTTCCCTAAGAGCACTTACAGCAATTTGTGGTTACATATATATTTCTGAGATTATTTGTTCAAATACGCTTTTGCTCACTTATATGTCTCCAACACCCAGCACAGTGCCGGGAACACATTAAATAATCAGTAAATACTTGTTGAGTGAATGAATGAATAAATAACTATGAGGGGAGACCCCCCCCAAAACAGAATTTATTTATTAAAAAATTGTATATTTATTCGAACATATTTAAACATCAGTCACTTTCAAAGTCCTCTTCATTTGATGCAATACACCTATCAAGGTGCTTTTTCCAGTGCTCAAAACAGTTTTGAACTCATCCTTTAGACAGATGCCTTTTAGTGCTTCTGTCATTTTTTGTTTCACCTCTTCCACATTGGCAAAACATTTCCCTTTGAGGAGTTTTTTCATTCGGGGAAACAAAAAGTTGCCAGGGAGGGTGGGGCATAGAGGTCATGCCACTTTTGGTCAAAAACTGCTGAACGCTCATCGTGATGTGGACAGGTGTACTTATAAATCATCCATTATGACATGGGCAAATGCATGGAAAGAATCTAAAAAAAACTTCACTGAAGTGATACAGAGTCTCTCACAACAATGCTAGTTGGTACACTGATGCCAGTGGGTTGGTTCCTAGAACACTTATCCAGCAGGGAAGCCTGTACTACAAGGGGCTTACCCTCCAAAAGCTAATTCCAAGTTTTTTGTTTGTTTGTTTGTCTGTTTGCTTGTTTGCATCCCCCTTGTAAATGGGTAGTCTTCCATAAGCTAAGGAGACAGAAAATGAATTGAAACATTTTGGATCTTCTGGGTTCTACTCAGGGCAAACACTTTGGTTACCCAATACCTACTTTTCGTTCTATCCTTGCTGGCAGTCTTTGCTCAGAAGTGTATCAGATGGTGGACTCTGATCATGCTAGTCCCAGTCTCCTTCCCTGAGGCTGATTTATGGTGGGCATGTGATCCAGGTCTAGCCAGTGAAAGGGAGGAAGATGTCTATCCTAATGTGGGAGGCAGAGGTGATCTGCTGGACACTTCTGGGATAGGTCTCTTCAGAAGAGATGGCATTCTCCGGCCTCTGGACATCACTGGGCTTGTATATGTTGACAAGAACATCTGAGATGAAGCCAGCACATGTGGTAGAACAGGGAATGAATGCTTTCAGGGCAATGGGGCAGGAGCCAGGGGTGATTGGCAGACCAGGTGCTGCCTCCGCCCTGCACTGCTTGTTCCCTGAGGTAATAACTCTCCTCATGGCTTAGTGCAGCGAGCCTTCTAAATACATTTCACGTGGCATCCCAACACAAAGATATGTAATATACAAGACAAACAAAAGGTTTCACACAGCAATACCACTCCTGCTATGAGCTAGGTGTGCTGATAGTTCTTTTTCTTCCATTCTATTATCGCATACTTAAAAATATGCTTGCTTGAGGCACTCTGAGATGATTTCATCCCCCAAAATTGTTGTGACCCACAGTTTAAGACATTTGGGGGTTTTCTGGCACTGTTTTCTGCAGTCTCTGGAGCTAGTCTACCCAGACTGGCATTCTAGCCCTGCCAGTTACTAGCTAGTTTGGTTAAACCTGACAGCCCGCTGTGATTCCATTGTCTGCAATTTGGTGGGGGTAATAATGGTACCTACCTCATAGGTATTTCTTGTTTGTTTTTTAGTCAGGGTCTCACTCTGTTGCCCAGGTTGGAGTGCAGTGGCATGATCACAGCTCACCACAGCCTTGAACTTCTGGGCTCAAGTGATCCTTTCACCTCAGCCTCCTAAGTAGCTGGGACTTACAGGCACACACCACCAGGCCTGGCCAACTTTTTGGTTTTTTTGTAAAGACAAGGTCTCGCTATATTGCCCAGGTTGGTCTCAAACTCCCAGGTTCAAGCAATCCTCCCACCATAGCCTCCCCAAGTGCTGGAATTACAGGTGTGAAACCACTGCATCCAGCCTGGGTTGTTTTAAGGATTAAATGAGCTAATACATGTAAAGCACTTGGAATGGGAAGCCATTGGGAAGTCTGAACAGAAGATTGACATGATCCTAAGAACATGAACAAGGCATGGTCCTCGTTCTCATGGAGTGTACCTTTTTGTGTGAAAACAATCACGCAGAGGTACTGAGATTAAGAAAGGTACACAGTAGTCCAGGACCATGAAGAGAAATCTACATGCCAGCCTGAGAAGTCAAATCTAATCTCCAGGAGGTAAGACTAGGAGATCAAATGAATTATGTACCTACTTTTGTTGTTTTAACACTACAACCACATGAGATCTATTCTTGAAATGCAAAGACAATTCAAAAGATGAAAATCAACCAGTGTAATACACAGCATTACAAAGTGACTGAAATACTATAAAGAGTCTCAATTGAAACAAAAAAAACCATTGGAAAGTTATTATAATCCATTTATGATAAAAACACACAACAAGCTTGGATCAAAATGTAATTATAATATAAAATAGGTAATATATCAAAGCCTAATGGTAACATCATGATAACGGTGACAAAGAAAAGTCCCCCTAAGATCACGAACAATGATACAGATTTTTCAAGTCAGCCTGGGCTTTGAGAATGTCAGATTAATGGGTCAACCAGCCAAGCTCCAAAGAGGGTCATCTTGAGGGACTGGTAAGCCTAGTCCCAGAAGCGTTGATTTGTGTGTGTGTGTGTGTTTTTTTTTGAGTTGGAGTCTCACTCTGTCGCCCAGACTGGAGTGCAGTGGCCGCCCTCAGCCACCGCAGCCTCGACCTGCTGGGCTCCGGCAATCCTTCCGCCTCAGCCTTCCAAGTAGCTGGAACTACAGGCGCGTTTGATTTTTTGATCAACGCCCGGCTGATTTTTTGATTTATTGTAGAGATGAGGTCTCGCCACGTTGCCCGGGCGGGACCCACGGGCTCAGGCAATCCACTCACCCCAGCCTCCCAAGGTGCGGGATTACAGGCTGAGCCACCGATCCCGGCTAGCGTTGGTTCTAATGGGCTAGCAAGCCAAGCCCTGAGAGTGTTGCGATTCCATGGGCTGGCAAGCCTGGCCACCGGAGTATCTCAACTTCGGAGTCTCACCTTTCCACAGCTCTCCTGGTGCAGCCGGCTCCGTTGGCTGGCAAGCCACCCTCTGGGGTGCTCAGCACTTCAGCTCTGACAATCTTCTGCACCTCTTTAGGTCACAGTTCTTCAGAGTGGAGGTTCTTGTCTCATGTCCAGGAAGAATGAAGGACACGGACAGCTGGAAAGTGAGAAAGCAGGACTTATTGAGAGGACAGACACACTCGCACAGTCGGAGGGGACCTGAAGGGGTTGCCCGTTTGGGGGCCAAAACCTGGTGTTTTATATAGCCCTAAGTCCAAGCGGATTGGCTAGCACCAGCTGTGAGCTATAGCTGTTTTGATTGGTCAGTATTAAGGACCAATCGGCAGAAGGTAGGGGCCTATTGGTGAGCTGATTGGTTGCTTTTCAATCCCAGCAGTGAGTACTTAAGCTCTAGCTTGAGAGGCTCAGCAGGGAGCTTGTTTACCAAGGCTAAGCTTGAGAGGCCTGCTGGGAATTTGCTGCATTGTTACCAGAGAACTGCTTGTCTGTCTGCCTAGCCTTTCTCTAGCTAATTCCTGTCTCAACAAGATAATATGCCTGCTTTTCCCACTCTTATTCAACACAATATTGGAAATCCTAGCATACCTGCCTTTTGGGGGGTAGCTAACAGACCAATTTTCAGAATAGTTTTAGGCTTAGCACAAAACTGAGTGTACAGAGAGTTCCTGGATGTCACCTCATCCTGGCACAGAGTTTTCCCTATGACTAACATCTTGCATGAGTGGGGTACATTTGTTACAATTAATAAATCAATACTGTTATACTGTTATTAACCAAAGTCCACAGCTCACATTAGAGTTCACTCTTTATCTTGTACTTTCTATGGATTTGGGCAAATGTGTAATGACGTGTATCCACCATTACACAATCATAGGGGTTTCACGTCTTAAAAATCCTCTGTTCTCCTCCTATTCATCCCTCCCTCCCTCGACGCACTCCAACCACTGATCTTTTTACTGTCTCCATAGTTTGACCTTTGCCAAAGTGTTAGATAGTTGGAATCATACAGTATGTAGCCTTTTCAGATTGACTTCTTCCATTTAGAAATATCTATTTACTTTTTAAAAACCTCAGTGAATACATTCATAAGAAAAAGAATAAAGAGTAAGAATTTAGAAGTGCATTTTCAGCACTTATTCAGGGCTTTGGAGAATCAGTATGTATAACCAGTATCCTTAACAAGCATCTGTTTAATAAATATTTGTTGTACAAATGAATGAATGAATTCTCAGCACTATGACTTCATTAGCAGATGGTTAATATGTATTTGTTGAACTGAACTATAGACCTAACATCTTGATTGCAGGTAGGGGTTCCCAGTTCTCCTTTACCATACACTTAAGAGAAACAGATAGCTCTGATGACTGATCACTTTATGTGTTTCAGGCACTATGCTAAGTATTTTACAAACATTATTTCAAGTCAACATTATCAACAACCCTTTGAGCTAGATATTACTATTCCTGGTTTATAGATGAAGAAGCAGTCTCAGAGCTATCAAGAAACTTGCCCGAGGTCACAGAGCAGGTAAACTGAATTTG
Source organism: Cephalopachus bancanus (assembly GCA_027257055.1). Taxonomy (NCBI): domain Eukaryota; kingdom Metazoa; phylum Chordata; class Mammalia; order Primates; family Tarsiidae; genus Cephalopachus; species Cephalopachus bancanus. The sequence goes on along the minus strand of JAPVLO010000292.1, from coordinate 428,204 downwards.
AATTCATATACAGACAGAAGCCTCACTTCCAGGAACACCCTGATGAGACCACCAAGACTTGTTATGGAGTCTTCCATGGAGATGACAAGTGACCCAGTACTCAAAGCCTTCCGTGATGTCCCCAAACAGATATCCTGTGTGACTACACTCAGGTCAGTCTGTTCACTGTTCCCGAAATGCTCTGCCCATTTCCATTGTCTACACTGAGGAATTCCCCCAAAGTGGTATTTTTGGAGTTTTGTTTGTGTGGGTTTGTTTTTTTTCCTATATGGGGCAGAAGTTCATCATAAAAGGTGTCACAGCTACAGGACATCCTTAGAGATATAAAAGACTTCCTAGAGCTAAGGCAGACATCTAGTTCCTTAATGCTGGGGATGTGAGTATACCATTCATCAATGAGGGAGAGAAGAAGGGACCAAAACCTCATGGAGGGCTTTGTATTTATCCAAGATTCTTAGATATTTCTACCTACAATTAGAAATTTAAGATGTCTGATTTTCTCCAACACTTCAAACTTCTGACAGAGAGGAATTATAAAATCTAACAAGGAAAATCTTAGTAAGCACATACAAAAGACTCGTAAATCGAACATACTCACCTGCTAAGTATACTAAGCAGACAGAGCATGGCCAGAGTAGTGCCGTGAGGCCAAATTACTTTCTCCAAATGAACACAGTTTACCAAAAGCATTGATCCTATATTTATCTCCATATTATCTCTCTGCTTACTTTTACAATTTCCCAGAAGAGTACACATTTCTCTTTTCTTTCTCTTTTTTTTGGGGGGGGGTACACTGAGTTTTCTTATTTGTACATATGCATTACATCCCTAGAAAAAGAATTTTTTTTTTTACACATTTTCCTCATGCAGCCAAGGGAAACCTAAAAATGAGCTCAGTTCCATGACTACAGAAACTGAAATTTCAGAATCAGGGTTTGGTCTGAGACTCAGGATGGGAAAACAAGGTTTGAGCATTAATTCCAAGTTTGAAACCACCCCCACAGGGTTGACAAGAATTGCATGCCGGGTTCTGGACAGAAATAGAGTTAAGCATTAATCAGGCTGCACTTTGGCCCACTTCCTTGTTGTTAAAAGTCACCAGGTACTAACCACGTGCATCCCCTTTGTTTGAGAGATAGGATTCTGATATTAGGATCATAAGACTGTTTAAGACCTGATTTGCATCCCCATTGTTCTATAGACAGGGTCTCTGATGTTAGAATGAGAAGGCTTTTGTTTAAGGATCACTTAAGATATTATTTAAACCCTGAACTCTGGCAACCAGTCAGAAGACCCCCACAGAGGAACGGGATCAGCATGAGAATATAGCTTTTTCCTCTTCCTGTCCCATGACTCCACCCAGCCCTCTCGGACCAATCCAGGACTCCACACTTCAGCCCACTCCAAAACCCTTAAAAACCCCAGGCCCAAATTCTTTGAGGAGATAGATTGGAGGTTTTCTCCCACCTCCTGATTCAACCTCTTTCTCTGCTGCAACCCCATGTCTCAGTGTATTGACTTAATGAGTGTGCGCTTTGAGCAACAAACCCAGTATGGTTATAAGTTCATTCTAGAAGAGCCATAAGCTAATAAAAACTGAACCTTCTTATAGTAATAAGACTGCCTAGTCCTAACCTAATTGTTGGACCTTGTATGTACCAAATTATCACCTGTCCCCAAACTGAACTCTGCTGAATAGAGCCATTCAAACCCGGTGCCCTCAGTAAGCTTGAGCTCTTGGAATTACATATGACTAGGGGAGAAAGACCTGCCTTAGCCCTGGGGAGCAACCCTTATCAGACTTTCCTAAGTGCCGAAAAGAACCACAGACTATTCCATCTTTTATCCTCTTCTCTGTTAACTTTAACATCTTACTCTACTTTTTCTTGCAACATTGTGCACACTTTATTACTTTTGGGGGTCTTTTAAACTGTAAGCTCTTCTTACCTGAATTGCAATGAAATCTCTTTGTTGCCTGCTTGGGTTCTGTATGCTCTTTCTTCCTTTGTACCTGTATCTCATTAACCACCATATTCTGGCCGTTTATTGACAAAAATAATCTAGAATTGCAAAATTTCAGGTTCAAAGGAATGGTGTCAGAGAATTCATACGCCCCAGGCTGTTCCCGCCAAGTGCTGACAACTGCTGGGCATGGTTTCAACAATCAGAAAATCTTGCCTTGAGAAAACTGAGTGCCTGCCAGTCCCTGGCTGAGGCGTAAAGTCTCGTGATCATACAGCCACTTAGTGATTGTCAGGACCATATTCCAGGAGATGTCTCTGTCCAAGTCCCCAGTCTGAAGTCCAAGAAAGGGCTGTGATGAATAACTGTCTCCTATTTTTCCTCTCTTTCTTCACTTGATGAGCAGAGACAGACAACAGAGAGCAGAGGGTCCTTAGCTCAGGGCTAGAACACAGAACTCATTCAATACTTGTTAACTGACTAATTCATGCCTCCAACCCATGCCTGTCAAGAGCACTCTAATAGCAAAACCCCAAAAGGAATGACACCCACATTGCCCACTATTATTTTCCAGTTCCCTCACCCCTGCCCGGCCCAGGAAGGAACTGTGCTGAATAAGGGTTGTCTGCTACATGACCAGGGAATGGAGGGGAAGCCAAGGAAAAGATAAAAGGCTTTGAAAGATGACCACAGGAAGAAAAAGGGAAGGTCACAGCGGGCAGAAGCCTGGAGGGAAGAGACAGATGGTTGGGTGGAAAGGCTGGGAACAGGATGGCTATCACCCTCACCAGTCACCCATGTGGATCTCAGAAGCTAGTCTCTTTACCTTCCCTTTCAACTCTTGCAGAGAATACATTCTATCTCATGTTTCAAGTCTTATTTAAAGAGATGGATGTACATAGTCTATGTAGGTGGTCTAGTTGCCCACATATCTATTTAGCTATACGGGTATAGGTCCAACAATTAGGTTCGCAAACCATCCTAGAAAAAGTGCTCCATACCTCATTGCTGAATATCACTATGGTCACTTACGAGATACCCCTGTTGGGAAGCTATGCACTGACACTAGCGCCTAGTCAACCCATCAAAGCCATTTTGGAGCTCTTTTCCTGAAATGCCCATCAGAGCTGTCATTGTATTGCCCTTGATGTCCTGAATGCCATTAAATGTTTTCCTTTCAATATTTCCTTTATCTTCGGGTAAAGAAAAAAGTCAGCCGGGCGCAGTGACTCATACCTGTAATCCCAGCATTTTGGAGGCTGAGATGAGAGGATTGCCTGAGCTCATGGGTTCGAGACCAGCCCTGGCAACTTGGTGAGATCTCATCTCTACAATAAACAAACAAACAAAAAAAATTTGCCAAGTGTGGTGGCACATGTCTGTAGTTCCAGCTACTTGGAAGGCTGAGACGGAAGGATCATCTGAACCCAGCAGGTCAAGGCTGCAGTGGCCATGAGCATGCCACTGCACTCCAGCCTGGGTGACAGAATGGGACTATGACTCAAAAAAAAAAAGAGAGAAAGAAACCACTGAGGAGGTCACTCACTCAGGTGAGTAGGGAGGGTGTTCCAATGCAGTTATTTGTACAGTGATGCCAACATAAGCGTACAGCGGCAAGTGTGTGAACTTAATTGTCAGTCCTCAATGAATAACAATGACAGTGCCAATGGTCATTCCAGAAAGAGTTCCAAAATTGCTCTGATGGGTAGACTAGGCATTGGCATCAGTGCATAGCTTCCCAGGGGAAGTACGTCAAAGGTAACCATAGTGATATTCAGCAAGGAGGTATGGAGCACTTTTTCTAAGATGGTTCATGAATCTAGTTGTTAGACCCTGTATGTACCACCTGTCCCCAAACTGAACTCTGCTGAATAAAGCCACTCAAACCCGATGCCCTCAGTAAGCTTGAGCTCTTGGAATTACATATGACTAGGGGAGAAAGACCAGCCTTAGCCCTGGGGAGCAGCCCTTACAGACTTTTCTGAGCGCCAAAAAGAACCACAGACTATTCCATCTTTTATCCACTTCTCTGTTAACGTTTACAGCTTACTCTAAGATAGCTTCACGCAGTTGTCATTTCCTGAGTGCTAGACTCTGGGGATTGAAACACACAAACCTGAACTCAGCTCCAAGGAGATACCATCACAACCAACATAACTTGCAGAGTTCTTGCAAAGGCCAAGGGAGCTGGGTATGGTGGCTCACGCCTATAATCCCAGCATTTAGGGAGGCCAAGGAGGGAGAAATGCTTGAGCCCAGGAGTTCGAGACCAGCCTAGGCAACACCGTGAGACCCCGTCTCTATAAAAAATTAAAAATTAAAAAATTAACCAGACATAGTGGTGCATGCCTATAGTCTCAGCTTCTCTGGAGGCAGAGGGGAGAGGATCGCTTGGGTCCAGGAGGCGGTGAGCCACGATCATGCTGTTGCTCTCCAGCCTGGGTGACAGAGTAAGACTTTGACCCCCAAAAAAAGATATGCAAAAGCTTTAAATAATTGGCTTAGCTGATATTATAGCCACATAATCCAATGGTATGTATAACAGAGCTCATGAGTGTCCTTGCAACTGAGAGCAAGCAGAAGACAGTAGTCAGCAACACCTGCTGAGATGCCTGAGGGATATCAAGTCTGAGCAGCGACCAAGTTAGACAACGTGAGAAACCGTGAACACCAAGTTCCCAGGGTGAATGGGGTTGTGCACTTGAAAACTGCTTTGTTTTGCTTTTGCTTTCTCCCCTCACTCTCTCTCTTTTGTCATATACAAAGGAAACCAAATGCAAATTGGTGTAGGACCCAGATATTAGTCTCCTTCTTCACAGGAAATTGAAAGTCTCAGTCAGCCTAGCAGCAGAGGCCTAGTTGCAGGAGGCCAGGATGGGAGGTGGAGGTAAGACTGTTTATCAGCTTGCTCTGGGGAAGGAGGTAGAACCATCACCCACAATGCTAACCAGAGGAAACTGCCTGGTTCCCCGAGGTCGCTGGGGGACTTCCTGCCAGGGCACCTGATAGAACAGTTCACGACAGAGGTGGGCCCTTACCTCAAAGTCTTTCCATAGACAGATTTGAGGGGATGGGAGGGTTTGTGAATGATGGACCAACTGCCTCCCGAGTCCAATCTGAACTCTGACATGATTGGGGGAGTCTTTGGGCAGCGAGTCCTGCATTTAAACCCCAGCTGTGCCATTTGCCTCCCCTAAAAAATGGAGAGAAGCTGTCATACCCACTGGCTGTGAGGGCTATCTCCCTCTCTCTCCCATCCATTCTTATGTTCCCCTTACAATTCCCAGGATCCCTTTCACTTTCTTCTCGCATTGCCAGCCAGAACTTAAAATTCTGCTCACTCTATCTTTAAAAGCAATTTTGGTTTTGGGGGTTTTGTTTTGTTTTGTTTTGTTTAAATCTGTTGCTCTCCAGATCAGATCCTGGGACCTAACTTTTAGAATTAAGTGTCCATTCAAATGTTTTGCTAAGCATACACACACACACACTCTCTCTCTCTCTCTCTCTCTCTCTCTCTCTAAGAAGAATTCTGCCTCCAGCTTTTAAATATATGCTTTTTTTCCCTCACTATATTACAGTGAAAATTAATGTTCTTTGCTTCCCTTGTTTCTCCAGATAGTCTAAAATAAACGAGACCACTGAGCTGGCCTACCATCTTCTGTGAAAACTTCACAGGTCACTGCCCTCTTCACAGCCCACCCCTGACCCTTCTTTTTTTTGGTCAGAGTCTCACCTTGTTGCCCAGGCTGGAGTGCAGTGGCACGATCACAGCTATTGCAACCTCAGCCTGCTGGGCTCAGGTAATCCTTCTACCTCAGCATCCCAAGTAACTGGGACTACAGGTGTGCACTGGCTAATATTTTGATTTATTGTAGAGCTGAAGTTTCACAAGTTGCCCAGGCTGGTCTCGAACCCCTGGGCTCAGGCAATTCTCTCACCTCCACCTGCCAAAGTGCTAGGATTACATGCGTGAACCACCACATCCAGCCCATTTTTTAATAATCTAAATGTTAGGTCAAATACCCAATGAGGCCTCCAAAATGTTAGGTCAGACCCAACAGGAATGTCTGTGATCTGGTGCTGTATAAAAGATGCAAAGAATTGCACAGAAGTTAGATGAGAAAATATAGTTTATTTAGAAAGTAAATGAGAGAGAGAGAGAGAGAGAGAGAGAGAGAGAGAGAGAGAGAGAGAGAGAGGAGAGTCATCTCCCTAAGGTAGGGAAGGGGGCCAAAGCTAAGAAAAACATGGCCATCATAGCTCAAAGAACATATGACCTGGCCAGTGCCTAACAAAACAATTGCAAATGGGGTCAGGTCATTAAGGTGACTGGATGATGATCTGTTCCATGTCACAAAGGGAACAGGTAAGCACAGGTACTGATTGATGTCAGTTGATGGATTGCAGGCAGATGGATGTAGTCCCATGACTAATGCCATGGTGATAGGGTCTGTGTCCTGAAGGGCTGATTAGGTTAACTTGTTTACAAAACAAGCTGGGGAGGGGGGTTGTAAAACAATTTTCAATTGCTACCTCTAAGAAACCGGTTCTGTCCTTGATTAGAGGACGAGCTAGGTCATGTTAAAAGGATATGACAGAACTAGGCAGTGTCAAGATGGCTGCTCTTTGGGCATATCAGCTCCACCCTGGATCTTTCACTAAATGGTGCTCCCTCTGTGCCCTTTCAATTTCTTTCAATTAGTTTATCTATGAAGTCTTCCATAATCCCGGTGGCATGGTGCCAACCTCTTATCAAAGTGTGTTTATCAAATATACCTGCCAAACATGTGGGGGAGGTATTTTGGAATAAAGTTGCAAAAAGCAATCAACGGCAGGAACTATCCATCACCAACTCAACATCCTTCCTGCCACATGCTCCTTCTTCCCTGCTAACAGAACCTCTATTTGGTAGGTACCAGTGGAAATCCTTTGACTTTAAGGAAGGGTTACACTCTACCTGGCTGTAAGAGATGATTGCAATTTACCTAAACCATGCATAGTTATTTCAGTCTCCTATAGTAGGCCATGTGACCCAAAGAAATATGAAGGGAAGTTTGCCAGATGTAGCTGAAATTGTCCCCATAGGCTTGACAAGAATTGCATGCTGAGTTCTGGACAGAATTATAGTTATAATTGAGCATTAAGCGGGCTGCACTTTGGCCCTCTTCCTTGATGCTAAAAATCACCAGATACTGACCATGTGTATCCCCTTGTTCCAAGAGAGAGGATTTCTGACATTAGGGTCATAAGACTGTTTAAGAACTGATTTATATTCTCATTGTTCCTATGAACAAGGTCCTACGGACGTTAGAATGAGAAGGCTTAAGATGTCATTTAAACCCCAAATTCCAGCAGCCAATCTGAAGCACCCCACAGAGGAATGGGACCAGCATAAGAATACAGCTTCTTCCTTCCCCTGTCCCATGACTGCATCCTGCCCTTTTTGACCAATCAAGGACCACCACACTTCACCCCACTCCAAAACTCTTAAAAGCCCTAACCCCAAAGTCCTCGAGAGATGAAATTGAGATTTTCTTCCGTCTCCTCCTTCTGAGACCCAACAATTAAGCCTCTCTCTCTACTGCAGCCTGGTGTCTCGGCGTGTTGTTACGGTTACATAGCTTCCAGAAAAGCAAAACAGGACAAACTCAACTGGCTAGGGCCCCTTTGCTTTCTCCCTCATTTCTTCTTTCCTGGAAGTATAGCAGCAATCTTGGAACCATGATACACAAGGAAAGGACAATGAAAAAAATCTATTAAAGTATAATTCAGCAGAAAGATAACAAGAGGCTGGGATACTGAAGTGAGTAGTCAACGAGCTTTATTCCACCCAGTTAAGTGAAACAGATAAGCCTCCACTTTTTTATGTCACTGTAGTTGGGTTTCCTGTTATATTTACCTACATGTATTCCTCATTGACACATAGTTCTTGCTATCAAGAAATGGTTAAAGGCTCAGTATAAGCATACTGGCATCCATCTTTTTTCGTTTTTTTTTTTCCTTGAGTTGGAGTCTAACTGTTGTCCAGGCTGGAGTGCAGAGGCACAATCATGGCTCACTGCAGCCTTGCCCTCCTGGGCTCAGGCAAAATTTCTGCCTCAGCCTCCTATGTAGCTGGGACTCTAGGCATGTGTCACCCTACCCAGCTAATATTTTTGATTTTTTTTTTTTGGTAAAATCAAGGTCTCACTATGTTGCCCAGGCTGGTTTCGAACTTCTGGCCTCAAGCAATCCTCTCGCCTCGGCGTCTGAGTTACAGGAGTGAGCCATCATGCCCAGCAGCATCACCACTTGTAATTTCAAATTCAGGGCACGAGCATCAAAGTATAGCCCCGATTTCAACCACCTCTCACCACTTCCCCTGCCATTACCCTGACCTGTGGTGTCATCATCTCTCACTCAAAATATTGCAGTATTCTCTCTCTCTCTCTCTCTCTCTCTCTCTCTTTTCTTCCCAGAGTCAAAGTCTCCCTCTATTGCCCAGACTGGAGTGCAGTGGCGCGTTCATGGCCACCGCAGCCTCAACCTGCTGGACTCAGGTGATCTTTCTGCCTCAGCCTTCCAAGTAGCTGGAACCACAGGCATGTGCCCCCACGCCGGCTAATTTTTTAATTGATTGTAGAGATGAGATCTGCCATGTTGCCCAGTCTTGTCTCGAACCCATGAGCTCAGGCTTCTCTTAACTGAGCCACCCAGGTCTACCCTCCTATCTCTTCAGTCTATTCTCAACACAGCAGCCAGCAGGATGCCACTGAAAAATAAATTAGACAGCATCGCTCCTCTCATAAAAACCCTCCAGTGGTGCCCGTGTTACTCAGATTAGAAGCTTCAGTCTTTAAAATGACCTACTAGCACCTGAGTTATTGAATTCGTTTTTATCCTTTTTAGGGTTTGGTTTTGTTGGCTTGGGGTTTTAATAGTTTCTGTCATTCTGTCCTCAAGTTAACGTGTGTTTCTGCAGAATCTAGTCTATTAAGCCTGTCCAGGGACTTTTTCATTTTGAAGATTGCATTTTTCAGCTCTTTTCCATTTGGGGCAGATTTAATCTTTTCTTTCTTTCTTTCTTTCTTCTTTTTTTTAGCTGGAGTCTCACTTTGTCATCTAGTCTGGAAGGCAGTGGCACGCTCTCGGCCACCACAGTCTCAACCTACTGGGCACAGGCGATCCTTCTGCCTCAACCTTCCAAGTAACTGGAACTAATAGGCACTTGTCATCATGACTCGCTGATTTTGTTTTTTTTAATTGTGGAGATGAGGGCTCACCAAAGCTGCCCAGGTTGGTCTCCAACCCGCGGGCTCAGACAATCCTTTCACCTCGGCCTCCCCAAGTGTTGGGATTATAGGTGTGAGCCACCACTCCCAGACCAGATTTAGTCTTTTCGTACTTTATATTTCTTTCTTCATTATACACACATTTTCCTTTAATTCTTAAACACACATTTATAACAGCAACTTCAAAGCTGTATGTTCATTCTTGTCATTTCTATGACTGTTTCGATTGATACATTTTTCTCTGGGTTATGAGTCACATTTCCTGTTTTGGGGAATATTTACTAATCTTCTATCGGATGCTGAACATCGTCAATGTTATGTTGTCAAATATTTAGATTTTGCTGCCAAGCAGTAGGTTTACTTGCAGATGGACTTGAGCTTTTTTTGCATTGTTTTATTTAGAAGTGAGGTCTCACTATGTTGGCCAGGCTGGTCTCAAATTTGGGGGCCCAAGCAATTCTCCTGCTTCAGCCTCCCAAACTGCTGGGTTTATAGGCGTGAACCACTTTACCAGTTAACTTGAGCTTTTCGAAGCTTGTTTTTAAGCTTTGTTAGGACAGGTCTAGTGTCATCTTTAGGAGAAATGTAACCCTTAACTAAGGTCTGACCTGTCTGAGAGATGCCAGTTAGGGTGAGGTGCAGATCCAGGTTCTTTGACTTGACCCTGAGATAAATTTTCAGAGTGGCCGGCAAAGTTTTACAACAGAGTTTATCAGCGAGAAGAAGGAAAAAGGAAGATTCACAGCAGAAAGACCAGCCATAAGCAAGTTTCTCAGAAAAAGAAAAACTGAACTTTGGTTCTCAACTACAAACTAGACATAGATAGCTACCTGGTTATCGATATGCTAATGAAGGTGGAACACAGGTAACTGCTGTCCTCACCGATTCTGATGGGCCGAGGGGGGAGTGGTATTATTCTTTCCTTTTTTTTTGAGTTGCAATATCACTCTGTCACCCAGGATGGAGTGTAGTGGCATGCTCATGGTCACTGCAGCCTTGACCTGCCGGGCTCAGGCAATCCTTCTGCCTGTCTTCCAGGTAACTGGAACCACAGGCACGTGCCACCACACCCAACTAATTTTTTGATTTATTGCAGAGATGAAGTCTTCCCAAGTTGCCCAGGCTGGTTCGAACCCCTGGACTCAGGTGATCCTCTCACCTCTGCCTCCCAAAGTGCTGGGATTACCGGCCAGTATTATTATTTCTATGGTTTTGATCAGTTAAGGGGTGGGGTTGAGGCTTTTACCTCCAACAGGGAACCTGAAGGACTTTAGTGATTATGAGCTAAAAGGTTGGGCTGTCCTCTTCATACATCTGGTAGGGTTTTCTTTTGATTTGCCCAGGGGGTGGGGTAGGCAGACAGCTTGACCCGCAGTAAAATGTAATTTTAAAAATGCCTGAACGCTTCCTAAAACCTGCCTATAGGAAATGTATCTATCTATGTTTAACCTGTGCTAGCTACCCTGCCTCATGAGGTCTTTATTAAATTCCCAGCATCCCAACTTGGATTCTTCACTCTGGTTGATGTTAAATGTCTCTCAGCCCAGTGCAAGCTCTAGTGGTTGTTCAGCTTCCACTCTCCAGTGGTGCTTTTTCTTTGATAAATGCCCCTTGCCCATCCTCCTGAAGTTTCACTCCACATATGCCGTACTTAGTACTCAGCCAAGGATCCAAGGGAACTGCGGCAGGTTTCTAAAGCTCTTTCGCTTCCTACTGCGGAGTTTCTGTACCTCTCAGCCCCTTCAAACGCCATCCTCTGCCCCCTCAGCTCAGTGGGACTTGCATGTCGCCGTACGTCCCCGTTCCTTGTGTTGAATCTGGAAATGATCTCAAGGTGGAAAACTGGGGTAGAAGGAGGGCTTGCCGCATTTGTTTCCACAGTCCTGCACTGGTTGATGTCTAAGGTCTGTATATTTTATGCCACTTTCTATTTTTTGGTGGGAAGGTTACTCAGTCATACATGGAAGTAGCCGTGAACACTTAAAAAGACTTTTTTTTTTTGAGATAGGGTCTTACTTTGTCGCCCAGGCTGGAGTACAGTGGCACAATCAGGGCTCACTGTAGCCTCGAACTCCTGGGCTCAGGCGATCCTTCCATCACAGCCTCCTGAGTAGCTGGGACAGCAGGTGTGTGCCACCATGCCCGTCTAATTTTTCCTTTTTTTAAAAAAATCAGGTTTTCACTCTGTCACCCAGGCTGGAATGCCGTGGCACGATCATGGCTCACCTAAACCTCCACCTCCTAGGCCTAGGTGACCCTTCCGTCTCAGCTTCCTGAGTAGCTGGGACCATAGGCATGTGCCACCAGGCCCAGCTAATTTTTTATTTTACTTTTTTTGTAGAGATGAGGTGAGGTCTTGCTATGTTGCCCAGGCTGGTCATGAACTTCTGGGCTCAAGTGATCCTCTCGCCGTGGCCTCCCAAAGTGCTGTGATTACAGGCATGAGTCACCCAGCTTGGCTGTGAACACTTATTAAATGTTGATACATCAGCTTCCATCTAGTTGGCAGGATATGCAGATGAGTTAAAGGGCATGAGGATGTGGTAGAGGAACTGAAACTCAGGGCAGGGTGGGGGATAATTTGCTCAAGACAAAGCCACTGTTGGGACTAGGAGTGGAGACCAGGTGCTTTGTATCCTTAGGCTGTTCTTTCGCACTCAAACCACACCATCCCTTCCCAAGCTGAGCTGCTCTGAGCACTCCCTCCCCCAGCTTCTGCTTTCCGGCACCCAGGATGTTGACTTCTTCGGCCAGGCCAATGCCAAGCCCTCTCCATGCCCCCATTTGGCCTAGCTGCAAAGGGTCTTTCAGGCCCAAGGATTACAGATCATCTAGAAAGACCGAGACCCAGTCGGTCACGGGAGCTCATGTCTATAATCCCAGCACTTTGGGAGGCCGAGGCGAGAGGATTGCCTGCACCCACGAGTTCGAGACCAGCCCAGGCAACATGGTGAGACCTCATCTCTACAATAAATCAAGAAAAATTGGCTGGGCACGGTGGCACGTGCCTGTAGTTCCGGCTACTCGGAAGGCTGAGGCGGAAGGATCGCCGGAGCCCAGCAGGTCGAGGCTGTGGTGGCCGGGAGCAGCATGCCGTGGCACTCCAGCCTGGGCGACAGTGTGTGAGACTCTGACTCAAATAAATAAATAAAAAATAAATAAATAAATAAGACCCTGGCCTCTGTCTTGTGAAGAGTTGGGAAGTTCTGTGGGCAGATGATGAGTGATTCTCTTTGGTTCCCGCCATTTTTTGCAGCCAGCGTCCCAGTGGGTGACGTCCTTCTCCTTGCTAGCTGCTGCGCACATCCTCTTTTTCTTTTCTCCCTTATTCCCCAACTCTCAGTGCTGCAGACCCGGCAGCACCTGCAAATCAGAGGCACTTTCGGTGCCCAACCTCCACCCTCAAAAATAGGAAAGAGAGAAACTCTCAGCCCACTTCCTGTATCGGGGCAAAATTCTCACCCATGGTTCAACCCGGGCAAACACTCATACAACATCTTTCAGCTCACAGGCCTCCCAGCAGCTACCAAATCTGGGCTCTCAAGAGGTCACACATTCATTCATGAGTGATGGCTACCGACGACGGACCTGCTGTAGGCAGGGGCCAGCTTCAAGTGCATGGATGAAGGAGTTGTTTATTTATTCTTACACTTTTCAATTTAGGAGGATTTACTGAGGCTCTGTTTTGCTCGAAGCACAGGTTCTGAATTTGTGGTGGGGACCTCGTGGTCCTCATGTTTTATTTAGTGGAAGGGATAAACGTTACAATCTTCTTTTATTTATTTATTTATTTTTTGAGTCGGAGTCTCACTTTGTCGCCCAGACTGGAGTGCAGTGGCCGCTCCCGGTCACCACAGCCTCGACCTGCTGGGCTCCGGCCATCCTTCCGCCTCAGCCTTCCAAGTAGCTGGAACTACAGGCGCATGCTACCACGCCCAGCTCATTTTGATTTACTGTAGAGATGAGGTCTCGCCAAGTTGCCCAGGCGGGTCTCGAACCCGCGGGCTCAGGCAATCCAAAGGCACGGGATTACAGGCTGAGCCACCGAGCCCAGCTTTTTTATTTATTTATTTTGAGTCAGAGTCTCCCTCTGTCATCCAGGCTGGAGTACAGTGGCACAATCAGGGTCACCACAGACTCAACCTCCCGGGCTTAAGTAATCCTTTTGCCTCAGCTTCCCAAGCGGCTGGGACTATAGGCGCATGCTACCATGCCGGGTTAATTTTTTGATTTTTTGTAAAGGCGCGATCTTATCAAGTTGCCCAGGCTGGGGCTCAGGCAATCCTCTCACCTCAGCCTCCCAAACTGCTATGATTACAGGCGTGAACCACCCTGCCCAGCAATCTTCTATTTTTTTTAAAGTAGGATTTATTAAGAATACAGAAAAGCTCCCACAGTGGGAGGAGCCCAAGGGGTTGCCTGCATCTTCTACTAAACAACTCTGTAACCATCCAAGTGTATGCACACAGAGTTTAGAAGAATGTACAAGAGATTTTTAGTTCAGGTGGGATAGTAACTTCTCACACGCAGAGCTTTCTGTGACAAGGTGAGTGTCGAGATGGCCCTGCAGTTTGCTTTCTTTCTCCGTGGTTCTTTCCTGGGCTTAGGTCTTCCTAAGTATGCTCTCTGGGCACCTCCCAGGCCCACTGCTCTCTCTAGGGAACAGATGCCTCTCTCTGAACCTGCTAGCTCATCTCTGAATGGGCACTGGGCCTCTTTAAGCCTCCTGTGTCTCGCCTTAGAGATGAGCCTCTCTTCGCAAATATACCATGTGTCCCGTGCTGAGATATGCAAAAAGAACCACCTCATCCTCGGCCTTGAGGCACGTTAAGAAAAGCCCCTTTCTGTTATACCCACTTTAGGCCTGTACCTGGTCCCCGAAAGCAAGGTGGGGTGGTGCTAAGCTTCAGGAATACAAGCGTGTCGGGACACACAGGAAAAATCCACGTTGCCTTATTTACAACAGAGTATTTTCTTTTCTTTTTGCATTTTTCACTTTGATCTTCCCTCGTGTTCCCCTTCCGCTTCCTCTTCTTTGGTCCTTACCTATTTCCACAATGAGCGAGGTCATGACGCTATCCGTCTCTCTCTCTTCATCTTTCCAACGTTTCTGAGACAACCTCGATGCCAAAAAGAGACCAAAGCTGGGGGAGACAGGACCTTCCCAAGACACCAGCGCAGCGCCAACTGGATGGTGAGCTGCCTGCCAACGACCACCAGAGGGCGCAACTCCCCCATGCCTCCTGTTGCGGTCCTGAATTTCTTCTCAAGCAAATGCCTAAAGCATGTTTCTGAACCCACCTTGGATTCGTGAGGACAGTTTTTCTCACCTTTAGGAATTTTGATCCTTCCTGACTCTTAGAATAGAGTGAAATCGTGTCTTTCCCGGTCCCTGTAAATCAAGGTGACCCAGGGCTGGCATTTAAATCGGGCCTATATGCTGTTGACAAAAAATGCTAGATTCAAAATATTTTAAAAGGTTTATTCTGAGCCGAATGTGAGAGACCTAGGCCCTTGTCAAGTCCTAAGAGATCCTGAGAACATGTGCTCAAGAGTTTTTAGGGAGGCAGGAGTTACAGACAAAATACAAATCAATATATGTGAGATTCACATTGGCTGGGCCCCGGAAGGTAGGACATCTTGAAGTGGGGGACTTACAGATCATAGGTGGATTCAAAGATTTTCTTTTCTTTCTTTCTTTTTTTTTGAGTCAGAGTCTCACTCTGTCACCCAGACTGGAGGGCAGTGGCATGCTCACAGCCATTGCACCCTCGACCTCTGGGTTCAGGCAATCCTTCTGCCTCAGCCTTCCAAGCAGCTGGAACCACAGGTATGCGCCACCACATCCAGCTCGTTTTTTGATTTATTATAGAGACAAAGTCTTGCCAGGTTGCCCAGGCTGTTCTCGAACCTGTGGGCTCAGGCAGTCCTCTTGCCTCTGCCTCCCATACTGCTGTGATTATAGGTGTGAGTCACCACACCTGACTCAAAAATTTTCTTATTGACAGTTGATAGAAAGTGCTACGTGTTGTCTAAAGAATTTTGAAATCAGTAAAGGAAATTCTGAGTTGAAATCAATGGGAGTTTGAGGAAGCCAAAGTTCTTGATATGTAGCTTCATGAGTGGCAGTCCTGAGAGAGAATAGATGGCAAATGTCTGGCTCCTCTGGGAATCCCTGGGAAGGCTATTCTATAGAAATGCAAATTTCCCCAAGAGACAGCTGTGCAGGATGATTAAGTCTTGTTTTATTTCTTTGCTTATCATGTGATGTTAGGCCAGAGTCAGGCTGGAAAGTAAGCCACATTGTAAGGTTAATGAAAACCCATCTGATGAGACTTTATGGTTTTGGGGGTGTGATTTCCTAATCTTCCTAGTTAGGAATTTGGGCAAGGGGGGGTAAGGTCAGAGTTTAGTCCTCAATGCTAGGAAATGAACATCCTCACACTGTCACTTTCCTGGTGAATCTCAGTCCCTAAGACAACCCTAAACTCTGATTAGTCAGACTTGTTTCCCATGTCTGCCACGGGGTTACAGGTTCCAACGCTGAGACTTCACTAAGATTTGGTTTTAGTGTGTGATTCCATCACTTCTTTTCCTCCTAGCAACGCCCAGACCCTCTTCCTAATCTTATCTCAAAGTTCACTTTCTGGAGGAAGCCAGCCTGGTTTCCACCAGGGCAGTGCAGTCTTTCTACTCACCACAATTTTCCATCCTGTCTGTACTGCTGTGGTGTTTGTATTCAGTTCTCTGCTTCTTTATCCTACATCTTACCTCTCTCTCATGTATGTCTCCTCTCCCGGGCTAGATGCAGACGCTATAAATGAAAACTGATAGATTCGATTTGTGAAATAAAATTCTCAGGAGCCAACCCTCAATACGTCAAAGAGACAGTTAAGTTTAGGAATCAAGTCACCAGTGCCACCTTCATTTTTGTTTCTAAACTGAGAATTGTAACTTCACAACCCTGTGTCATAACCTTATATATCAGCCAGGTTCCCATAACAATTGAAGGTCATATACTTCCCTGGAAGGCTTCCCTCGCAAATTGCTCACCAAGAAATTCTTTATGACCTCCTAAATCTTTCAGGATACATATCACCCTATAAACCAGTCCCAAAATGGATTCTGTTAAATCTCATGCTGATGATGTCAGTGACCAGCTTATCTTGACAGGTATAGAACAAGAACAAGATCAGAAATCACCCCTCTGCCTGAGAAGATGGATGTATAATTGGCTTTTTCTTCTACTTCCTCTTTTCACATGTTCATCTTATGTCATGTAAAATGTAGATTTACTGGGGGAGAATTAGAACCTCACAAGAATGAACTGTTTGCCTCACTGTTTCCCCTCCCTCCCTACTTCCCTCTCACTTGCTCTTTCTCCTTTAAACATTGAGTTCCAAATGGAAAGCACAGGTCACAGATGCACCTCTGACTTGTGTTTTTCCTGGGTGTATACTCAAACTTTGACTCGATAAACCTCTGTTGATTGAGGTTCCTGCCTCAGTCACATCTTGGGTAACAGACTATATAAAAATATATAAGCCGGGCTCAGGGGCTCAGCCTGTAATCCCGTGCCTTTGGGAGGCTGAGGTGAGTGAATTGCCTGAGCCCGTGGGTTCGAGACCCACCTGGGCAACCTGGCAAGACCTCATCTCTACAATAAATCAAAAATCAGCCGGGCGTGGTAGCGTGTGCCTGTAATTCCGGCTACTCGGAAGGCTGAGGCGGAAGGATCGCCGGAGCCCAGCAGGTCGAGGCTGCGGTGGCCGGGAGCGGCCACTGCACTCCAGTCTGGGCGACAGAGTGAGACTCCAACTCAAAAAAAAAAAAAAAAAAAAATATATATATATATATATATATAATTACATAAAGACAACACAAACAAAATGGGAAGTTAAAAAAACTGGAAAATTATAATGAATATGATAGAGGAAGGATTAATCTACATAATACAAAGAGAACTCATAAAATGCAGTACTGAAAAGACAGATGACAATCCAATAGAAATGGGCAGGTGACTCAGCAAAGGAGAAACAGTATTGATCAATAAATATATGAAAAAATAGTTGCTTAATCTTTAATCCTAGTAGAAGTTAAAATAAGAGGCATAATTTTTAATATGAAAGGTACAAAAGACCAATAGTATTCATTATTTTTTAAGGTGGGTATAACAGGCATATACACTGTAGAAGGGAGTACACATTGAAGTTCTTTGTGAAGAGTGGTATAAAATAGTAAATGTGGCTGGGCCTGGTGGCTTAAGCTTGTAACCCCAACACTTTGGGAGGCCGAGGCAGGAGGATTGCTTGAGCCTAGGAGTTTGAGATCAGCCTAGGCAACAGAGTGAGACCCTGTCTCTACAAAAACTAAGTAACTAACTAAATAAGCCAGGTATGGTGGTACATACCTGTAGTCCCAGCTACTTGGGAGGCTGAAGTGGAAGGATCACCTGAGCCCAGGAGGTTGAGGCTGCGATGAGCTGTGATCATGCCACTGCACTCCAGCCTGGGTAACAGAGTGAGATTCCTAATCCCTCCTCTCCAAAATAGTAAATGCATATTCTTTTGTACAAACTCATTGCAGCATTATCTGTGGTTGTAAAATTGGGAACAACTGAAATATGCATCAATGGGGAATGTAACCATAAAAAAGGGCATATAAGTTGATATATCTATTTTAATGATATGAAAGGCTGCTTTGCCATAAATTATTTTGTGTGTGTGTGTGTTTTGTGTGTGTGTGTGTCTGTGTGTGTGTGTTTAGAGAGAGAAAGAGAAATGATGCATACCAAATTGTTTTTTTGTTGTTGCTGTGTTTTCTATTTGTTTCGTTTTGCTCTTTTGAGTCAGGGTCTCACTCTGTCACCCAAGCTGGAGTGCAGTGACATGATTATGGCTCACTGTAGCCTTGACCTCCCGGGCTCAAGTGCTTCTTCCACCTCAGTCTCTCAAATAACTGGGACTACAGAGCATGCAACTACGCCCAACCAATTTTTAAAAAAAATTTAGTACAGCTACTTGGAAGGCTGAGGCAGAAGGATCACCTAAGCCCAGCAGGTCTAGGCTGCAGTGGCTGTGAGCGTGCCACCACACTCCAGCCTGGACAACAAGAACGAGACTCCAACTAAAAAAATAAAAATTTTTTTTGTAGAGGTAAGTTCCCACTATGTTGCCTAGGTTGGTCTCAAACTCCTGAGCTCAAGCACTTCTGCAGTTCTCGGCCTGCCAAAGTGCTGGAATCACAGGCATGAACTACCAGACAACAGTTTTTTGGTTTTGGGGTTTTGAGTCAGAGTCTCACTCTGTTGCCCAGGCTGGAGTGCAGTGGCAGCTTCGATCTGCTGGGCTCAGGCGATCCTTCTGCCTCAGCCTTCCAAGTAGTTGGAACTACAGGCATGTGCCACCATGCCTGGCTAATTTTTCTTGACTGTAGAGATAAGGTCTCGCCAAGTTGCCAAAGCTGCTCTCAAACCCACAGGCTGAGGTAATCTTCTCAACTCAGTCTCCCTAAGTGCTGGGATTATAGGTATGAGCCACTGCACCCAGTTTTTTTGTTTTTTTTTTTTTAAAGAATAGGTAGGTACTTTCATTTTATACTTTATATATTTTAATATTCTTTAGGATTTTGCCACAATGTAAGTTTGCTACAATTTTTAAAAATTTCCAGCTTGGGGAAAAAAGGAATAATTTGTTTATGCATTTTTCTCCCCCACTGAAAACATGTCACTAGAAAGCTTGAATTGAGTTATATTTGGTCATATTTTGCTGTACAAATCATACTTATACTGTGACTCACAAATATCTTTGAATTGATTTTCTTTGTACATTTTAAAGGTGGATGCTCTGTTTGATATTACACTTAGTTGTTTTTACATATTTGCCTTCCTGAGTAGAGTCTAAGTGTCTCGAGGCAGATCAAATGTTTCTTCCGTAAGCCCCCAACAGTTTATTACCAGTTTATTTCCACAAGTGTTGGATGCTGAATGATTGAAAACCCTGCTTCCTTCCTGGGCTCCAATCCCTCCAGCTGTATTCTCTTCCTCTTCCACAATAGAGCATGACTATTTGGAACATACGAATGTCTCTTGTGACTGGAAAAGAGCATGAATCTAGTAAGAAATGGCTCTGAGTTAGGTCTTGAGTTGAAATAAGCAATGAAGCAGAAGAAGACCTTGGGAGAGAATTCACAACTTGAACTTGGAAGGAGAAAGTCTACAAACAATTGTCATGACCTTGACAATGAAAGCCAAAATTTGATTGACTAAGTTTTCTAGTCCTAGGGACAAGTTGGTTATTTTGTAGAATTAAAATGAAGGGAGAAAAAAGATACAACTCTTTATCCACCAACATAATAAGCTTAGCATAATACCAGGAAAGAGAAGATAAGTCGGCCAGGTGTGGTGGCTTAAGCCTGTAATCCCAGGACTTCGGGAGGCCAAGGTGAGAGGATTGCCTGAGCCCACTGGTCTGAGACCAGCCTGGACAACATGGTGAGACCTCATTTCTACAATAAATGAAAAAATTAACTGGGTGTGGTAGTGCGTGCCTGTAGTTCTGGCTACTTGAAAGGCTGAGGTGGAAGGATTTCTTAAGCCCAGTAGATCGAGGTTGCAGTGGTCGGGAATGTGCCACTGCACTCAAGCCTGGGTGAGACTCCAACAAAAAAAAAAGAGAAGATAAGTCAATAATGACTTATTTTGTATACTCTAATGCTTGGTTATCCGGATAAAATACTGAACTAGACACCAGCCAAGAAATGCAAGCAAGTGTGCAATTCATAGGTACGCTTGTGAAATGCTACAGTCACCCTCTTCAGTAGGGCAGGAAATACCTACCATATGATAGAAAGTCCTCAGTTCAAACTAACAAAGAATACCAAACTGAAGTCAGGAGGTAGGCGTTTTAGGCTCTGATTCTAATTAGATGTGAGATCTTGGAAGGATAATTAAACATTTTTTGGGTCACAGTTTCTTCTCCACTCAAAAGTATGGTAATTAACATTAGTAAGTGATTTTCAAACTTTTTGTTGTTACCATTTTAGAACCCTACCTTCATATGAAAATTAGAGAAGCTGATGGCTACAGACATAGAGATGGAACTAATCTGGTTGAAGCTGGTATGGGTGCCTGGAACTTTCTCTTCCCACGAGGCTACCCTTGATGGGGGTGCAGGTAGCCCCAGACTCCATGGAGTTCTGTATACAAGTTACTGGACAAGATAACCCTTTCCATTTCATTCAGACTACAAGTCAAAAATGCTAATCAAATTAGTCGTTAAAAGTTGTTGCCAATTCTGGCATTATGCTGGACTGTAGCCTAGGAATCATGTAGGCACCAATATCCAACTATGACTCAGTTAATTACTTTTCATGCCTTTTTTGCCCTGTGACAGATAATCTTTTAGAAGTATTAGAAAGTTTTCATAATATCTCATCAGCTAATCTAGTTTCTCTGACTAATTACAAGCAATTGAAATGGTTTGTGGTATTTTCTTACAGAACTATTCAAACATTATTATGTTGAATATCATCGTAAGCCTCTTGCTTTAGCAACTTTTAACTCAGACTTTAGCTTATCCCAGGATTCCTAACTCTGACTGCAACTAGCCCAGCTCTGGTCTCGTGACCACTATTGGGAACCATTGACCTGTCCTAGTTCCACAAAGTAAACAGCTCTAAACGTATTTCCCTCCAAAGCAAATCCATTGACCTTTCACCATAAACCCTCGGCTCTTCAGACCAGCTTTCGCCTAAATAAGAACAGACGACAAAAAAAGAATGCTTTCTTAAACCTCATTTTTAATTTTCAAGAATGAATACATTGGTATTCATAAGAAACAATATTAACCTATAGTATATTTTGTTATCACTTAACTGGAGAAATACAAACAAAATTGAGGCTTTCCATGGGATTTACTTGGCTTCCTCTTAGTGAACTGAGCTGAGTTATTTTCATACTGGCCCAGGTTCTGCAGGCTTCTGGGCAGAGTAGGTAGATGTAGGGAGGAGTCTTAGTCAGTTGAGGCTGCTATAACAAAGTGCTATAGGCCAGGTGACTTGGACAACAAACCTCTCTTTTTCATAATCTGGTGACTGGGAAGTTCAACATTAAGGTGAGCGCAGATTAGGTGTCTGGTGATGGCCCTCTTTCTGATTTGCGGATGGCTGCCTGCCCAATCCTCATGTAGTGAAGAAAGAGAGAATCTCTTTTGTGTCTCTTATAAGAGTGCCTATCCCATTCATGAGGGCCCTACTCCTATGATCTAATTACCTCCCAAAGCCCCTTCTCCAAATGCCATCACATTGGAGATTAGGGCTTCAATATATGAATTTTGGGTGGCACAGTGGAAATGAACTTTGGACAAATCAAACTCCGTGCAAAATGCTAAAAAGCATGATGGAGCTCAAGTTTCCATTTAATACACAGATAAATTTTTAAGTGTTATCTTTTCCAAGGCATAATTCAAATACTTTAAAAAGTGATGTTTATTGTGTTTTCTTTCTGATTACAGAAGTAGTCCATTGTCATTTAAGAAAATATGGAATTATTGGCCAGAGATGGTGGCTCACACCTATAATCTCAGCACTGTAGAAGGCCAAGACAGGATAGTTGCTAGGACCTAGGAGTTTGAGACTAGCCTAGACAACAGAGTGAGACTTCATTTCTACAAAAAAATCAGAAAGTTAGGGGGTGTTGTGGAATGCATCTGTAGTACCAGTTACTCAGGAGGCTGAGATAGAAGGCTTGAGCCCAGAAGGGTTGTGGTGAACCCTGATTGTGCCACTGCACTCCAGCCTGGAAGACAGAATGAGATACCCCAACTAAAAAAAAAAAAAAAAAAGCGAAGAAAAAAAAGAAAATATTGAATTACTAGGCTTCTGAATTCCTTTGTGATGCCAAAGAGGAAGCAGAGTCTGTGTCTCTCCATTTTTCCCTGCTCTCAGTATCCAAACGTATCTTTCCCCAACCCGACCTTCTTTCTTGATCTAAATAACACTTCAAGAAGTAGCTTAACATATTGGCCAATCAGTATCTGAAAGATCAACTATTCCACACTGAAAACTATTGCTTTGGATGTTTCCTGTCATCTGCCACAGGGCATGATAAGTTTTCTTTAGCTTTAATATTCTATTTATACCGTGTGACTCCATTTAATGTATTTAATATTTTAGGGGTATATGTCACTCATCGGGGAGGAACCCTTTAGATATGGCCGAATGCAAAAGAAAACATTCTCAGAAAATGTGTGAGGAATAATATAATATTAGCATAAGTGAAATGAGCAACAATGTTAAAATGCACAGGTAATCGTCAAACAGAATATAGGGACAGAGTCAAGAAACTTATGCAAATTAGTTTGCCGCTAGAATGTGGCATTTCAAGTCAGCAGGAAAAAGATGAATGTTTTTCTTTTTTTATTTGTATAAATTTAAGGGGGTACAAATGCAGTTTTGTTACATGCATCTGTTGCATAGTGGGGAAGTCTGGGCTTTTGGTGTAACCATCACCCACATAATGTACCTTGCACACACTGTGATTTTTCACCCCTCGCTCCCCTCCCATCCCACTCTCTGAGTCTCCAGTGTCTATTAGTCCACACTCTGTGTCCTTGCGTGCACATTATGTAGCTCCCACTTATAAGTGAGACCATGTGAGCTTTGAAACGTTTAGCTAACTCTTTGAAAAAAAAGGTGGACACACATGAATCTTTTTTAAAAATCTATATGTCATAGATTAAAATTTTTAAAAATATAAATTTGGAGAAGATATTCCTTTTTTTTTTTTTTTTTTGTCTGACGAGTTGATGAGCTGAGCCCTCCCCACCATGGTTAAATAAATAATGGTAAAGCCATGAAATTGAATAGATAAAGCCAATGAAAAGAATATGGGAGATAGGTGCTGATTTGAAAGGATGTTTAAAGTATATCAAGTGGAAGAAAGTATGGACAATGCATACACTATGCTCTTATTTCTACATAACACTCAATTTCTTTTCTTTTTTCTTTTTTTTTTTTTTGAGTTGGAGTCTCACTCTGTCGCCTACTGGAGTGCAGTGGCTGCTCCCGGCCACCGCAGCCTCGCCAGCTGGGTGGCAGCGATCCTTCCGCCTCAGCCTTCCAAGTAGCTGGAACTACAGGCGCACGCTACTATGCCCAGCTAATTTTTGATTTATGGTAGAGATGAGGTCTCCCCAAGTTGCCCAGGCGGGTCTCGAACCCGCGGGCTCAGGCAATCCACTCACCTCGGCCTCCCAAAGGCGCAGGATTACAGGCTGAGGCACCGAGCCCGGACACTCAATTTCTTAAAGACTAAACAAGCAGCTGGTACATCGAGCTAGTAGAACTTTTAGGGTATATTCACCAACTGAATGGACTGCGACCAAGAAATGTTGCCATATCCAGAGCTGCACTGCCAGCCTGAGATCCACGTGGTGGCCGAGGACACAATGACATCCAGAGAGGGGAATGCGGTGACACCGGAGAACTCGGGGATGCTATAAGCTGTGGAGCCCCAAGGAGTGTTATCGCTCTCTCAGCTCAGCGGATCCAACACTTCTAGTTCAGCAAATACCGCTCTCTTAGTTCAACAAATTCCGGGTTCTTGGCTCACGCCTGAGAAGAATAAGGAAAGCGGAGAGCGAGGAAGTCAGAGTTTATTAGGAGACAGGAAAACTTTCAGCAGCGAGAGGGGACCCAAAAGTGGGTTGCTGACACTGCAGCTGAAGTCAGGAATTTATACAGTCCCAGAATGAGGAAGTGTGTGCTGATATGTTAGGATAAGGGCCAATTAAGAAAGAGCATGCCAGAAGGGGATGGAGTTTTCACTTCTGTCTGTGAAACTTGCAACTTGGTTTCTTTAAGCAAAATGGAGAAGTATTACTGGGGACCTGCTCTAACTGTCTGCCTAATGGGTTTCTTCCCTCCTCCTCTCTCAATATGTTTGCTTAAGCAAGATACCAAATGCCAAAAGTCATAAAAGATAGACTTTTAGCTACATATAAAATTTTAAAACTATGAGGAAAAGCAGTAAACAAAACCAAAAGATGAAAGATCACCCAGGAAACTATATTCGTATCTTGTTTGACAAAGGTCTGATTTATGTAATATGTATTAGCTATAATTTATTTAATATATAAGAACAAGGCTGATTTATTTATTATGAGAAGAGATGGTCCAAATAAATAAGAAAAATCCAACAAAAAAGTGAACCAAGAATATGCTCAGGCAGCACTCTGACAAAGGAATGCAAATGACTCATAGATATTAATCACACTTATTTTAAATGATGGAAATTAAAACAATGAGGTAACATTTTTCACCTATCAGACTGGCAAAGACAACAAAATTGAATGATGTACAACCTCTTTGAAAGGCAGTTTTGCAGCAGTTCTCAAAATTTAAAAATTCAAGTATCTTTTGCCCATTAATTCTACTGCTGGAGATTTCTCTTGTAGAGGAACCCACACATGTATAAAGGATATATGTTTTCAAGAATGTCCTTTTTAGTATTGTAAATAATGTAGAAAGAGATCTAGAAATCTCAATATTTTTCAAAAGGAGATAGTTAAGTAGATAATGGTATAGCCATGAAATTGAATAAATAAAGCCAATAAAAAGAACATGGGAGATAGGTACTGATTTGAAAGAATATTTAAAGCATGTGGACGAAAGTATGGACAATGCATATACTATGCTCCTATTTCTACATAACACTTGATTTCTTAAAGGGTAAACAAGTAGCTGGTACATTGAGCAAGTAGAACTTTTAGGATATGGTCATCAACTCTATTTTTGCTTCCACTGTCTCTTTAAGTCTGCTGCTCAGTTGGAATGTTTCTGTCCTGTTCCTGGGTTTTTCCGCTGGCTGAAAGTAATAAAAGCTCTACAGTCACGCTTTGAAGTAGGTAGGTCTATGCAAGCCTACCTCTAAAGTCTGAGGAAGCTAAGAGGCCAAAGAAAGAAGCCAACACATCTAGTGTCTTTAAAATAAACATTTAATAGAAACTTATGAACAGAAGCTGAGTGTGTGGCTTGCTTGGACAGCGGTAAGACCCACAGCTTAGGTACCACAGGGAAAGGGTGATTCAGAAAGGATGTGTAGGATGATCTAAATATATAACACCAAGGTTGTTTTTACCAAAGGGCAGGGTTTACTGTAAGTCCCTGCTCTTATACAAGGAACAAAAGATAAATGGGAAATCTTAGAGGCCTTCCCAGAAGTGAGGTCAATTAGAAGTCAACATTGCTGGTGAGCATCTAAGATGGAATTGCTTTTGTCTTCACACTCCACCCGCTAATCTGGCTCTTCCAGTCTCACACTCCCTTCTCATCCAAAGTGGTCCCTGAGCTTTTAGGGAGGGTGCTTGACACGGTACAGCTTTAGCAGCAGTGTCTTGGCAACAGAAAACAGATCAGGCCCAGTGAGATTTCAAATGAGGGAGATTCCCAGACTCTGTTGAATCATCTCTAGTCTTTGAGATACTATAACTTTAGTTTTTCTCAGAAGTAAACAGCAAGAGATATATAATGTTAATAACTTGATTAGTAGAAATATAATGCACACAAGGATTACAACCAAAAGAGAATTTGTACGCCAGAAAAACAACGACAACAAAAAGGAATCTATTCTATTAGGGAGCCAATGAGAAGCATCATGAAGAAAAATGAAACCCAGCTCCTTTATAGAGACTTCATGTAGCCAGAAACTAATCCAGGATTTAGCCCAAATTGTAGGCAAATAATGAAACCTCAAACAACAATGGTCAAAGCCAGAATCTAAATCTTCAGTTGTTCCATTTCTACCAAGGATAAATTGTAGAAGAACCAATTTATGTGCCAAATAAAGTTTAGTCTCATTATAATTAGACTGATTATTTGTATAAAGTGTGGAAAGAATAGTGTTGGGCCACATAGACTCTCTTTAAGTTTGATTGTGTGAACTTTTATAAGGAATTTTTTATTCAATTTTTTAAAAAGCCTCAAGGCCAGAAACCAAGCAAAGCATTCACCATGAGACTGTGCTTGTAATACCTGTATTGTTAGGGTATGAGTAACACTTAGCTACTCCCCTTGATATCGATAAGTCAAAGGGACAAGGAACTGGTGTAAAGAAGTTTACTTCTGAGTTCAAATCCAGGGAGCAGAGTCAGACTCAAGGTCTTTCTAAAATGGTTCTGCTCACCCTCCAGGCTTTTACAGTTCACTTTTATAAGTCCAGAGTTGTAAGTACCTATACATTAGCCAAGTGACCAGCAGAAAATTGTATAAAACTTGAGTTTCAGTCACATTTATCGATGGTGACATTTTTTTGGTCCAGACTTCCTGGTGCCAGGTGTCAGAGGTGTCTCATAACTTTTATCAGTAGGGCCCAGGAGAAGTGCTAATCAAACCTGCCATAGAGTAAAGGGAGTTTATAAGTCCTAAAACATCTGTTGCAGGAAAACAGAAAGACCATGACACTAAGTCTGTCTTAGGAAGTAGCGTTTTATTAGGACTGGTGTGACTCAGTGGGCTAATGCTCCAAAGCTGAGCAGCCCGGAGAAAGAGGAGAGGGGTTTTATATGTTAGTTTAGGTAAGGGAGGGGGGTCAGGTTATACAGCTATACATTTTTCTTTGGAATTTGCAAGGTTGTATTTAGTAAAACCAGATTTTCAGAGAACAAATTGTTCCCAGGATATACATAACAAGCAGGGGTTGTAAACTGATAACTTCACAAAGATAGGATGTGTGGGTAAGGTTGTGAATTGATTACTATCTTGTACTTCCAGGAGAGTGGCTTGTGGCTATTTGGCTTTCTCACATCCCATGTCTAACAGGATTGGAGCTTGCAGGTTGATTTTTAAAAAGGAATAATTTTAACTGTTTGTAGCCCCTCTCTGCCACATTCCCCCCTTTGATGCTTGATTCTTCATGGGTTAAAGAGCATCATCTTCAATTTGCTGCATTAACATTATGTGGACCACAGTTTTTGGTTCAACAACTGTTTCCACACACTTAGAGATGGAGTTCATAATTACTGGGACTATTCAAGGGAGGATAAGACAGGATCCCAACAATAGGATTACAGATCCAATAATGTTCTTAAGCCCTTTCATACCTGAGAACATGTTTTCTAACCAATTGCCAATTTTTATGCCATGCCACTTTGTATTGGGACATGGACAAACTTTCTAATATTGGTGGTGATGTCGGTTATAGCTTTACTATTATCATCTATTTGCAAACAACAGTCAGAGCTATTAAATTTACCACATACTCCTCCTTCTTCTGCTAGTAGGTAGTCCAAAGCTAAGTGGTTCTGATAAATGGTGGCATGCGTTTGGGCTTGTTGTAGAGCAGCAAGCTCAAAAGCCATGGCTGTTTGGTTAGTTATAACTTCTAAGACATCTTGTAACCTGATCATGCATTTTAGCATATATATAGGCATGAAGTAACCCCAACTTCCATCTTGTGCCCACGTGGCTGGGCCATAAGTATTTATTTATTTCATTTCATTTTATTTTTTTGAGTTGGAGTCTCACTATCTCGCCCAGACTGGAGTGCAGTGGCCACTCCCGGCCACCACAGCCTCAACCTGCTGGGCTCTGGCGATCCTGATGCCTCAGCCTTCCGAGTAGCCGGAATTACAGGCGCGCGCTACCATGCCCGGCTGATTTTTTGATTTGTTGTAGAGATGAGGTCTCGCCAGGTTGGCCAGGCGGGTCTCAAACCCGTGGGCTCAGGCAATCCACTCACCTCAGCCTCCCAAAGGCACGGGATTACAGGCTGAGCCACCGAGCCCAGCCATAAGTATTTATAATTCTCTGGGGTGGCCATTCATCATCTTTCCAAACCTGGGTCCCTCCTATATTAAGAGTTTGACCAAGAGATCAAGGATCCTGTGTTTTGAGGCTCTCATAATGGGGGATGTCTAGTTCATCGCCCTTTGGGTTAGGCAGAAGGAAAAATCCTGGCTGGATTATTTCTATGGTACATGTGCCTTTCCATAGTGCTGGGAGCTGGGTATATGCAACCTTTCCACATATCCAAAACAGCCCTTTAGGAGCTTTCCAGTGGTCTGGATTTACAGAGGACAGGTTTGTCCAACTTTGACTTATGACAGGGATACCTTGAAATGGGTTAGCTTGTTCAGCAGATAATACTGTACAGTTACTTATAGTTTGGGTGACAATAGTACACTGAGAAAATTTAGTTGCATAAGCAGGTGCCCAATACCAAACAGGTCTTGTTGGTCACCAGGTTCAGTGAGTTAAATTCCAGTATAATATTCTTTTGCAAGGAGTTTCTCCAACCCATTGAGTATAAGCATAGCCAGCTCTGCTTAAACAGTCTTCTATTATTTTTGAGGAGAGGATCCATTTTTGGGATAGGTTGTCTGTTCTAACAGTTACAGAATTGTTCCATTGAAGGAGCTGGTATGCATCAAGAATAGTTTCTTTCCAAGGCCATTCTTCAGTCATTAGGGCTCCTCCACATACCAATAATTGGTGACACCAAGAGGCCAGACTATGTTTTCAGTCAAATTTATAAACAGATTTTGGCCTACTTTCCATGATTGAGGGAAGGGTGTTAACTTTGGCTGTTGAATAGCCAGAGGAGTTATAAATTGTACTTTTAAGCAGTTTCTTGGCTTTGGGTGCGGGGGTGAGATCCTAACAAACCCAATTTGTGCTTCTGAGGGTGCTACAAGGTATAACACCAGCTTTAGTGTACTGGTAGCTCTGCCTTGACAATCCAGTAAAGTACAGCTGGCCATTATGGGTATAGATATGTTTGTCAGTATAACACGTTTCTGGCTGGGATGAATAACGACGGAAGAATTTTACATCTGGCCAGATAGTTTCTATACATTTACATGCTGGGTGTGTGGGGAAGCAATAGATACCCAAATTAGGCAGAAGTACATAAAAGCACAAGAAAGCTTCCTATTATAAGAAAGAACAGAAATGCTAGTGAGACCTTTTTCCAATGTGTCCAATTGCAGGGGTCGACTCTGTCAGTCCTATAGCAAATAAAGTCAGTCCTATAGCAAATAAAATGACAAACATTATAGCAATTGGCAAATACAGAGGCTGTCAAAGTGAAACAATGGCTTATCAGTAAAGTGTTGATTCCTTGAGTCCTCAAGCTTCTGCCATGCATAGATCAGCCAGTGTCTGGCGTGTGGGTGAAGCAAGGCGGATGGATCCTCAAACCAGCCATGCATAGACTAGTCAGCCCCAGAGTGGCTAGAGCAGGGCTTGGGGAATCTGTTTCAGGTTTTCCGTCGGCCTCAGTGACTTTCCTGAGGGTCAGCTTAAGGGGCGTCAATGGATTTGTGGTGCACTCCCAGTCCTGGGAGGTAGGTTTAACTCTGCTGCAATGGATCCAGGAAACTATTTTAGCTACTTTGTGGTTGGGGTAGACAGAAGGACATTAAATAGGCCCCTCCAGAGGAATTTTAGAGGTTGTACATTCCATTCTTTTACCCATACCATATCACCTGGTTTAAAAGAATGGACATCGGTAGTTAAACTAATTGGTAGACATTCTCTGACTTGATAATGGATGGCATTTAAGACTGAACCTTAGGCTTGCATTTGTTGTTTTAGAGTAAGATTTCCTAACTCCTTTAAGTCTCCCTGTATGCGCTTAACAAGAGGGTATGACCACCCATAAAGGATTTGAAAAGGCGAGAAACCTATTTGTTTTGTGGGTATGGACCTTAACCTTAGAAGGACTATTGGCAGAAGCTGGACCCAGCCTAAATGAGTTTCTTGGCATAACTACTTAGTTGTGATTTTGCGGTCTGGTTCATTCGCTCCACCTTTCCTAAACTTTGTGGCCTATAGGCTATATGGAGCTTCCATTTGATTTGCAGTCCTCTTGTGGTTAATTCTACTACTTCGGCTACAAATGCTGGTCCATTGTCTGATCCTATAGTGAGCGGGAGTCCAAACCAAGGAATGATTTCTTTTAACAGGAGTCGGGCCACTTTGGTGGCTTTCTCTGTCCTTGTGGGGAAGGCCTCAACCCATCCCGAGAAAGTACACACAAAAACAAGGAAATATCGGTAGACTCAGCAGCGCGGGAGTTCTGTAAAGTCCACGATAATGTCCCTTGGTGAAACTGCCTGACAAATGCTGGAGCCAATGATTCTGGAATTGCTACTCGGCCATCTTGAAATTTCCACCATCTGGCTTGTAAGCATAGTGTCCCATTTCGGTTTCAAACCATATTTTCTCATGTGGTGTGTAGCAAGGGCTCCAGTTTGTCAGCAGGCTAGGAAGCAGCACCGCGGTTATTGCAATTGTTTTGACAGTTTCTCTTGTTGTTACAAGCTTTGCTTCTTGATCTGCTTTGTGGTTTCCTTTGGCAGTCATCTCATTTCCCTTTGATGTTCTCTGCAATGTATGACTGCTACCTCTTTGGGTGCCCATCCAGCATCTCGTAGCTGTAGAATTTCATGCCATATTCTATGTCTTTTCTCCCTGAATTGATTAAACCTTTCTCCTTGTATAAGACCCCATGCACATGCAAGGTAGTAAAATCCTACTCGGAGTCTGTACAGATATTAGTGCGTAGCCCTGCAGCTAGCTGGAGGGCTTGAGTGAATGCAATGACTTCTACTTTTTGAGCTGAAGTTCCTATTGGCAGAGGTTCTGCCTCAGCCATGGAGTCTAAAGTAACCGCCAAATAGCCCACGAAGCACTCTCCCTCCTGTATGAAACTGCTCCCATCCATGAAGTACTCGACTTAGGGTCCCTGAGGGACTGGCCTGTTAAGTCTGGACAGCTAGAGAACACTTCATTTATTATTTCAATGCAATCATGGTCTGACTGTCCTTGCTCTATAGGTAGTAAGGTTGCTGGATTTAGGGTCTTTACCACCTCTAGGCAAATGTGTGGGTTTTCACAGAGCATTCCCTGATATTTGACCATTCGAACATTGGTTAGCCAATATTGCCCCTTGTATTCCATTAAATTTATCACAGCATGAGGCACCCTGACAGTTAGGTTTTTGTCCCATAGTTAGTTTGTCAGCTTCTGTAATCAGGAGTGCCATGGCTGCCAGGGCTTGTAAACAAGGCGGCCAGCCCTGAGCCACAGAATCTAGCTGTTTGAATAAATATGCCATGGGTCTATGACATGACCTTAGCATTTGAGTCAAGACCCCTACTGCAGTGCCAGCACATTCATGCACGTATAAAAAGAAAGGCTTGGTCATATCTGAGAGTCCCAGACCAGGTGCATTGGTGAGGGCCTGTTTAATTTGTTCAAAGGCCTGCTGCTGAGCCTTTTCCCATAGCAGAGTCTCCCATTCACCCCCCTTTGTGTCTTAATAGAGGGACTTTGCCATGATGGAGAAGTTAGGTATCCAAATTCTACAGAACCCTGCAGTCCCCCAAAATTCCAGGATTTGACACCGGGTAGTTGGGACTGGTATTGAACAACTGCCTGTTTCCTTTCAGGGCCAAGTTGGTGCTGGCTGTGGGACAAATGAAAACCTAGATACCTAACTTTTTTCTGACATATTTGGGATTTTTTGTTTGAGACCTTGGAACCTGCCTTCCACAGGAGGGTGAGCAGTTGTTGTGTCCCTTGCATACAGTTTTCCCAGGCTGGTGCTGCCAACAGTAAGTCATCTACATACTGGAACAAGGTACAGCCACACTGGTGTGCTGGAAAGGCTTTTAAATCTGAAGCTAATGCCCTACCAAAGATGGTTGGAGAAATTCTTGAATCCTTGGGGCAGCTGGGTCCAAGTTAACTGTCCCTTGATGTCATTTGTTGGGTCCTCCCATTAGAAAGTGAAGATCAGCTGGTTTCTTGAGGCCAGGCAGATGCAGAAGAAAGCATCCTTAAGGTTCAAGCGGTGAAGAAAGCAGCCTCAGCAGGGATGAGACCCAGCAGTGTATACAGGTTTGGGATGATGGGGTGTAGAGTGGCCATGACCTGGCTTATGGCTTACAAGTCTTGGACCAGCCAGTAAACATCCATGCCTGGCTTCTGCACTGGCAACAGAGGTGTATTCCAAGCAGACTAACAAACCTGGAGGATTACATAAAGCAGGAGCCTCTCCAGGTGCTTGTGGATTCCTATTTGGACTTTGCATGGGAAAGTCTCTGATGGACGGGCTCGCCCCCTGGCTTTAGTTCCACAATCATGAGGAGTATATTTCTTGCCAGTCCTGGAGGATTGTCCTCAGCCCACACTTCTGGTACTCAACATGGCAGCTCTGGAGATTTTTGTGAGGCCTCTGTTAGGCTGTAGAGCCACCATTCCTCTTCCCTGGGGACAGTGAGGGTCATGCTTTTAGCCTCTGGGCCTCTTAATCTCAGAGTTACATGATTAGGAGAGTCAAAGGTTATCTGAACTCAAAGCTTTCCCAGGAGGTCTCATCCCATTAAGGCTACAGGGCAATCCGGGAGATAAGGAACTTTTGTATGACCTCATGGCTGCCAACTGTGCAGCATCACGGCACCATGAAGGGATGTCTGGCTTGACACCCAGTGACTCCCAAAACATCAGCCCATTTTTGGGAGAAGGGACTTACAGGCTGGGTGATCATGGAGTGTCAGCTCCCGTGTTGACCATGACATTCATACGTTGGTCCCCTATTGTCATGCTGACTATAGGCTCCTGGGAACCTAAAGATAGTAGGAAGCCCAGTCTGGCCTATTCTTGTTGCAGTCCTTCCATATATGCCAGGTTCATAAAGCCATTAAAAGCTCGTGGGTCCTGTTGATAAGTGGAGCCTTGTGAACCATTTTTCTGTTGGGCTTCCTCATCAATTATTCATGGGGGGTATTCACTCTTCCAGTGGTCTTCTTGGTAACAATAGGCACACTGGTTTTTCCCTAACTTCATAGGGAATTGTGATGTCCCCTGTGTAGGCTGATAGATGGAGTTCAGGGGTCGCTGGGCAGGCTGAGGTGGTCTGGGCTTTGCTCTGGGAAACTGCCGACCTGGCTATCTTCTTCCGTAACCTCTCCCTCTATTTCCTCTTGATGGGCCTGTAATCGGGTACTCCACAATGACAGCAGCAAGCATGACCATTTTCTTTTTTTGCCTTTGATCTGTCTCTTGTTGGGCCTCCTTATCTAGGTTAATGAATACTTTAGTGGCAACTTCTAGCAGCTGGCTAACATTCATTCCAGCAAAGTCCTCTAGTTTTTGTAGCTTATGTCCAATATCTCCCTGGGACTGTCTAACAAAAGTTGTGTTTACCATACACTGATTTTCAGTTGCCTCTGAATCAAAGGGGGTGTATAGCCAAATGGCTTCACAGAGTCTCTCATAGAATTGGTTTGGGCTCTTGTCAGCTCCCTGGAACACATCAGAGACCTTGTTCATATTTATGGCCTTTTCCTGTCCTTCTCTCATATCTCCTAGGAGAGCCTCCTGATACCATTCAAGCATTTGCAGCCCTTGGTTACTGTTGGGGGTCCCATTGGGGGTCCTCTTCTGGGAACTGATTTTGGGCATATACGTGGGCGTTGAGTGTTCCAGCAGGGGAGTGTTCCTCTAGACATTTTATAGTCCCCTGTGTAATTCTCCCATGCTCCTCAGTATTGAATAGCATCAGGAGGAGTTGGCAGTAGTCCACCCAGGTTGGCCTCTGGGTCTGGATAATGGACTGTATTAAGTCAATCATAGCCTGAGGCTTTTCCGTGAAGGACGGCATATGGTTTTTCCAATTCAGGAGGTCTGTGGTGGTGAAAGGCTGGTACACACATGTGCATTGCCCACCTTGGATCTGGCCTTCTTGATCATAATAAATAGGTCCCCTAGTCACCCTCAGTGGCAAACTGAAGGCACCATGACATTCCCCTGATGTGAAGTCAGACATGCATTCTGGCAGCTGCTTTCTGGGTGTGGGGAATCAGAACAGGTGGTTTGGGTGTGGCCTCTGATTGCTTAAAAGATGTACTAGGCTTAGGGGTGCATTCCAATTGTGAGCCCCTAACAGTGACTGGGGCCATTGGAGCAGGTGGCAATGGTGGGTAGACTGGAGAATAAGGTGGTGGAATTTCTGGTTCATCAGCCAACTCATCAGACTATGATGGGCATTTGAACTGGGCTGTTTTGAGGGCTACCACAATTTTGCAATTGTCTTTCCAGCAAGCTTTTAGCAGCCAAGTGGGCCATGCAAGGACCGCATTCTGCCAACAGTCGATGTAGGAGAATTGTTCTAGGTGACCTGGCTCTCCTACTATAATTCTACACACTCTCCTAATGGTTTTTCTATCTAAGGAGCCCTCTGGTGGGCATCCAACCCTGAAAGAGGGCCATACTCCTCACGGAGATATTTCAGACACCTCTTAGTAATTGGCAGGTTGGTATAAACCCCCAACCCAGACAAACCCTGTGTCTGGGTTGGGGCTGCCCTCAGCTGTATGATGTTGTCACTGGCTTAGATCAGGACTCAACACTCACTTCAGCCCTTTGGTCAGGTTGGAACCCTTCTGCTGTCTGTCTCATTCACATGCAATCACACAGCACATTCTCCAACCCTCCACTCTAACCCTAGGAGTCAACAGGCTTGTCTTGAGACAGTGTTTCCTCCCACTGCCTTTCAGTCCTTTCCTTCATACTGGAGACTACTAGCAGACTCCAGGAGGTAATCAAGTTCCCCTTCTGCCATCTATTGGCATCTACTATGCAAAGGCCCTTGTTCCTACCTTTTCCATTGGGTGGTGCTCCTCACACCAGTTCCCGCACCTCTTTTGAATCCCTGTTGTACTCTTGAGATCTGAGCCTTGGTGTGCTGAAAGGGGCCTCCCTCCTACAGATCAAAAGGTCTGCTGTGCACCAGGCGAGATTGCCTCTCCCATCACCCCAGAGATTGTACCCCGATGACAAAGGAGGTGGAACACACCATCTTCGAACTATCCCTTTCCTGCCAATGCACCAAGAAATGTTGCAGGAAAACAAGAGAGACATGATACCGTGGCTATCTTAGGAATTAGCATTTTATCAGCACTGGCATGACTCGGTGGGCTAATGCTCCAAGGCTGAGCAACCCAGAGAAAGAGGAGAGGGGTTTTGTCTGTTAGTTTAGGTAAGGGAAGGGGTCAGGTTGTATGGCTGTACATTTTTCTTTGGAATTTGCAAGGTTGTATTTAGCAAAACCAGGTTTTCTAAGAACAAATTGTCTCCAGGATATACATGACAAGCAGGGGTTGTAAACCGATCCTTCACAAAAAGGATGAGGGTAGTAAGGTTGTGAATCAATTACTATCTTGCACTTCCAGGAAAGTGGCTTGTGCCTGTTTGGTTTCTCACATCCCATGTCCAGGAGGTTTGAAGCTTGAAGATTGAGTTTTAAGAAAGAATAATTTTAACTGTTTTTAGTCCCTCTCTGCCACAATCATGATTTATGCAAAAGTTATACAAATCACAAGACTTATAATTACATTGATACTATATTATTCAAACTTATAACCAGTCAGAAAAATGGAGTGAATGGGGATTTGCATCTTTCAGTTGATTGGCCATAGACTACAGGGAAGTCAAGGATCCCCTGAAGTTACTTACTGGGTGTGCACAGGAGATAAGGAAACATACCTTTGATTAGCTCTCAGGAGTATTGCTCAGGAATGTACAGGAGTGCTTGAGCCCTTGCCATGTCCTTCTCTGGGGGCTGTGACAATATGGACAGACATTAGCGAGTCTCTGTATCAGTGTGAATTCCACTTTTCTTGAGGTCCCAAAATATCTTGAGGCTCTTGGGCCTGCTAAAGTGACATTCTTTACTGACTATAAGGTCAAGAACCTTGTAAGGGAACCATTGAGACAAGTACCAGGCCAGTTTTTTCAAGGAGCTTTTAATCAGCTTGGCCTTAATTACTCAAAATATGCCATTCCAGGCAAAACCTTGGTAAAATAATCAGTTTTTATAATTTTGTCCTGTTACAAAAGAAAAATAAATTCTTACTGAACTTATGCAAATGACTATGTTACCATAAGACAAGAATACTCATGAGTAGTTTCCAAATTTTGGAGGACTCAGGTAGAAAGGTGAAAGGAGAAACCTCAAGAAACTTAGAATAAACTTAATTCACACTTTGTCTCAGCACAGTCATTTGTGCTATTGTTATGCTCTGAGTAACGCTCAGTTGCTCTCCTTGATACTGATAAAGGGACAGGGAATTGGTAGAAAGAAGTTTACTTCTGAGTTTGAATCCAGGGAGCAGAGTCAGTCTCTAGGTCTTTCTAAAATGGTTCTGCTCCCCCTTCAGGTTTTTATGGTTCACTTTGGCAGTCCAGAGTTGTCGGTGCCTAGACATTAGTCACGTGACCAGCAGAGCATTGTGTAGAACCTAAGTTACACCTGCATTTTACATTTGGACAGTAACATTTAGAGTAAAGAAGTTTACAAGGCTTAAGACATTATGCATTACAAAAGTTATGCAAATCGCAAGACTTGTGATTACATTGATACTATATAGTTCAGAGAAAGGGAGTAAATAGGGACTCAATCTTTGGGTGTAGTCCGCTGGGAAGTCAAGAATCCCCTGAAGCTACTTAGTGGGAGTGCATAGAAGACAAGGCGACTCCAGTAATGTGCTCAGGAATGTGCAGGAGTGCTTGAATTCCTGCCATGCCCTTCTCTAGGGGCTGTGGCAGTATGGAGGATCATTAATGGGCCCCTGTATCACTTTGACTCACATGCTTTGAATCTAGCACAGGTTAGACATAGATACATTTCCAATAAGCAGG
The DNA here is from genome assembly GCA_027257055.1 of Cephalopachus bancanus. NCBI lineage: Eukaryota > Metazoa > Chordata > Mammalia > Primates > Tarsiidae > Cephalopachus > Cephalopachus bancanus. The sequence goes on along the minus strand of JAPVLO010000292.1, from coordinate 391,266 downwards.
CTTGAGAAAGTAGATATTCTACTGCAGGCCAAGCAGCAGCCTACCCCACCCCCTCGGCAAATCTCCAGATGCAAGTCAAGGACAGAGCCATAGAAATGATTATAGACCACCTTTTGGTCTAGGAGTTTTGTGGATTGCAAATGTCTGACAATGTCTCTTACAAGAAAACCCCCTCCCTTTGTCTCCTCTCATCTAGCCCACCACCTGAGGGAAGAGATGCTAATGTATGGAGACCTCAAGATCTAAGACTCATGTGACTACAATCAACATCAAAGACCTGCAACCCTGGACACTCCTCCAGGCCAAAATCCCCCTATCCCAAAGGCCCTTGAATATACCCATGTCGTGGTCCTTTGGGGCCACACTTGCCCTCTGAGGGTCGGACCCCTTTCTGATCTGTGAACAGTGAATAATAAACTTTACTTCTTTCTGCTTTCTTACTTAGCTGCAATCTTGCATGATTCCTGCGGCACCGGTCCACTTTGCCTCACTTGGCCCTTTCAAAAGATAAATTTTGCTCACAAAAATATACTCAATCACTGCAAGTTAAGAATAGCTCAAAAGACAAAGATTTCTTTTGACTCTTCTTCAGTCAGAGCAGCAGCCTTCCAAACAGGGATGTTGTTTATTTTCTTTACCTCAGAACCGCCACCCACAGACCAAGCAGCTCCCAGTCAGTCAGGCAGCCGATATGCCTCATATGCAAGCCATGTCGGACAGACTTTGTGACGACTGGAATAGTCACCCACTGAATAAGCCCTTTACGCAGCTCACGAGAGCAGTTTACCAGGCACTGTAGAATCCAGCAGCTTCTCACACAGTTCCAAAGTCAGTCTTAGGGGGAAAAGAGTGCCCCCTCCTAGCAAGACCCTATATAAACCACTTCCATCTTATCATGGGATTCTTCTGGGTACTGCTATTTCCACTAGCGTAGGGGTAGCTTCAGCTAATGTCCCCCAGCAAGGTGGTAAATGCCCCTCAAATGGAAATTCTCTAGTCCAAAGTCCCAGTAGTTATCACCGGGAGGCACTCACAAACTTGTGCCATAAGCCCAAACAAGCACTCCATGGAGAGCTATCAAGTGGAGAATCTGTCCCCATCAGCGCTCCAAATTCTGCTCTACACTGTGGGCTCAGGCAATCTTACTGGGTCCCACCTAGCATGTCTAATTAAAATTACTTGAAGGATGATTTACATTCCCTCTACTTGACAGTACGAGGCAGGGGGAAAATGCCCCGTCAGATATATCTATTTTCATAAAGCACCTGGGTAAAGGAGACACCGCTACTTTACATAAAGCCTGCTTAAAAATTCCAACTTTTATAATGCTATCAACCTGTACATTTTAATGTTTCGATCCCCCAAATTTCTCCTAACTCTCAGATCATTTTACTCTCTCTTTTGGGTTCCCAGTGGGAAGTTGTGCCAAGGGACCCGGACCCCTTGTGTTAATCGTTATCTTGTTGGGCAACTGTTGGTCAGCTTTCTCGGTGGAATCTTTGCCTTCTGGATTTTTTTTCTTTTCACTTTCTCCAGTCTGGGGTTAATGCAGAAAACTGGCTTGGGGCCCTTTGATGTTGGAGGAACAGGAGGGACCCCTTTGGTTTACCCAACTGTTGATAGTATTGTATTAAGACCTTTGAATTAACGCTACAACTTTTATTTTATTCATTCCATTTCTTAATAACCATCTAAAGATTTTCACCCTGCTGGAACAAGTCCCATGACTTTCTTTTTCTTTTTTCTCTTAGTTTCACCCCATCAGTTTTTTATTTACCTTGTTTTTTAATAACCATTTAAAACTTTCTACCTTTCTCAGATAAGTCCTTTGACTCTCCCTTTTCCCTTCTACCTTCTTTGTCAATTAACATTATGTTTTTATTAGCATTTGTGAGACCCATGAAGGGAAGCTGAGACAGCAAATTTAATCAGGCTTCCTGGATTTTCTTTCGGTTTTGCAACAATAATGAGGTACCCATGCAAAGGAGGGATCCCTGTAAGTACAGCATTTCTCATGGCCCGGGTAAAGGGCATATTCGGTGGGTGAATCTTCTGTTATGGTCCGAGTAACACCCAGCTGCTCCCCTTTATACCAGTAAATCAGAGGGGCAAGGAACTGGTAGAAAGAAGTTTATTTCTGAGTTCGAATTCAGGGAGCAGAGTCAGACTTGAGGTCTTTCTAAAATGGTTCTGCTCACCCTCTAGGTTTTTACGGTTCACTTTTATAGTCCAGAGTTGAGGGTACCTATACTTTAGCCATGTGACCAGCAGAACATTGTATAGAATTTGAGTTTCAGTTGCATTTATCGATAGTCACATTTTTTGGTCCAGACTTCCTGGTGCCAGGTATCAGAGGTATCTCATAGTTTTTATCAGTAGGGCCCGGCAGAAGCGACAATCAAGTTATACAAATCACAAAGCTTATGATTACATTGATACAAAAGTTATATCATTCACAAGGCTTACGATTACATTGATACTATATTCAAACTTATAACCACTCAGAAAAAGGGAGTAAAAGGAGATTTGCATCTTTCAATTGATGGGATATAGACTATAGGGAAGTCAACGATCCCCTGAAGCTACTCACTGGGAGTGCATAGAAGATAAGAGGACACCTTCTATCAGCTCTCAGGAATGTACAGGAGCACTTGCACCCTGGCCATGCCCTTCTCTAGGGCTGCGACAATATGGACAGACATTAGAGGGCCTCTGTATCAATTCCAGTCATCATAAAGTCTGTCCGACGTGGCTTGCATATGAGGCATATCACCTGCCTCACGTGGAGTGCTCCATTTGGCATTCACAAGGTATGTGGGGCAGTCCCCTTTCTCACGGTAAACAGATATTACAGTGGCTTTTGTCCAGTCTTCCAGGATGGCTGTTCCTTCAGGAAGAACCCTCTGTGTGCCTGGACCACGGATAGCCATGTTAGGTTGTTCGGTAGTGAAATGTGGGTCCTGCGTCAACCCAAATCTATTATTCCACTCTGCAGCATGGAAAGTCAGGCACTACCTCCAAATTACTCCCGCAATCCATGTTAATAAAGGCTCTTCAGGGAGCTGACGACCAACAAGATGGCACAGTTTCTTCACACTTTACCCTCTGGTTTCAATAGGTGCTTGGCTTAGCCCTTCCCCCACACTGACTATCTTCTTGGTAACCAAAGTGCTTAGAGGTGCTTTTTGGTGCCCTGGCATATTGTTTCCTTCTGTGGGTAGCCTTGAGACTAGTGACCTGAGCTCAGACAGATCTACTCTGAGCTTTGTCCAGCCTCAAGGCCCAACCCAGCAGCATTCTCTCTTTCTTTCATTTTAGCTATTATGGGTAATGAATCAACTCCCCAGAAGTTGAATCCACCTCTAAATTCCATTTGTAATTTTTACCTCTCATATCTAAGCTCAGCATAGGTGTAGCTCCATATCATGGGTGGTGACCAAGTGGCCACCCAGGAATCAAAAGTTTCTCATTTTCCACCTTTCTCTTTCTACCCATTTAGTTTTATCTATATTATTTTTTCCTTTATTTTGAAACAATCTTTAATTAGCCTCTAAACGAGACAAACACTTTATCTTTAAGCAAAAACCACATCTCTATGTGTTTTATAAACTTCTTGACCAAAAACACGTCTTTCTTTATACACTATATAGAGAATTTTTTCTCTTATATCTGGTAAGTTTTGGGAGTTTCTTTGAGTCAGAGTTTCACTCTGTTGCCCAGGTTGGAGTGCAGTGGCACACTCACAGCCACCGCAGCCTCAGCCTACTGGGCTCAGGCAATCCTTCCACATCAGCCTTCCAAGTAGCTGGAACTACAGGTGCTCACCACCACACCCAGATAATTTTTTGATTTATTGTGGAGACAAGGTCTTGCCAAGTTGCCCAAGCTGGTCTCAAACCTCTGAGCTCAGGCAATCCTCTTGCCTCAGTCTCCCAAAGTGCTTACAGGTATGAGTCACTGCATCCACCTTCTGGTAGTTTTCATTACATATATTAACTACAGTTTTAATTCTTAGTAGCCCTAATTTCCAGTGAAAATCCTAGAAGTACTTAATTCAACATGACATGACTTTAAGATTTTAAATTACTGAAAAGAAAAATTTTGAAGCTAGCTTTATTTACCAAAGATTACTAAGATCCATAAACCAAAGGCATTTGAGATGGTTTCTATTTTTCTGATAAGCACTTACTTTTCTTTAAGCCAATTAATTAATTAGAGCTTTCTCATATATTTTGGTAGCGATGTGTGGCATGCATATAACACATATAAATATATAGACATACAGCCACACAAACAGAAGCAGGTTTTATAGATTTGTAAGAGTCTTCATTTGCCAGTTTTAAAATAATTTCTCTTTCCCTCATAGACCCCCAAGAGATCAGGTAATACAGTACAAAAGAGCAGAGTTTTAGCCTTGACTGGAATCTGTTGGCTTACAACTCTTGGGATTCCACGAGGAGAAACAGGTTCCTCCCCAAAAGAGGAGTTTGGGGGCCCCTTTCTGTTTTCCCCATAGGATCTCTCATAAATCCCTTTTCTTATGTCCCTCATGTGGCATCAAGAGTGGCAAGAGGAAGGGGCCATAGACAGAAGCAAGTGGAGAAACAGACAGGATTCAGTTGACTGAGAAAGTTTACAGACAGAGAATGGTGTTCATATATAGCCCAAATATCAGTTTTAATTAAGTTACCTTTTGAACATAGAGTACTTAAAAAAGTATTTTTCCTAACTGTGATTCCCACTCAAGCATTTTACTTTGCTTCTGCTGTAGGTTCCAAATAGGTGGCTCACCGCCCTTCCTCACCATAGTGTGATGGACTTGGTTAACAAGTACTCTAAACATGCCAGTGTTTTGGGGACATCCCTGGACTCACACACAAGCGCTGAGCCACACCACTCCAAACAGACATGGCTGGCCATATGGGACTTCCTCCATAGATGCATCATTTTCTTTGCCCATTTCTTGGTCTCTCAGCTCCTGGCTTGGCTTACACATGCTTCATGGTGGGCAGGTCTGTTAAAATCTACCCCTAACATCAGAGGAAACCGAGAGGCTGAAGAAAGAGGCTGACAAATCTAGTTTCTTAAAAAAGAAACATTGAAAAAGGACTTTTAACCTTTGTGGAGGTTTTTGATTTTTATTTTTCACATAGTTCTCATACTTGAGAACTGCACAGGCTGGGCTCGGTGGCTCAGCCTGTAATCCCAGCACTTTGGGAGGCCGAGGCGAATGGATTGCCTGAGCCTGTGGTTTCAAGACCCACCCGGGCAACTTGGTGAGATGTCGTCTCTACAAGAAATCAAAAAAATTAGCCGGGTGTGGTAGTGCGTGCCTATAGTTCCAGCTACTTGAAAGGCTGAGGCAGAAGGGTCACTGGAGCCCAGCTGGCTGAGGCTGTGGTGGCCAGGAGCTTGCCACTGTTTACCAGTCTGGGCAACAGAGTGAGACTCCAACTCAAAAAAAAAAAAGAACTGTACAGTCAAGTTGGAGAGACAGATATATACTCCAGGCGATTACAATACAGGGTGAAAATATGAAAAGAAATAGAATGCACGGTGGGCAGAAGAGCCAGCTAGTCCCCACTGGGGGAGACGTGGGAAGGGCTACAAGAAGGTGTCATTTGGAGGTGCCCAGAGAAGAGTAGGTGCTGGTGGCACCAAGTGGGATAGAAGAGCTGTCTGATTAAATGACTCAAGGTAAGCAAGGCAGAGGTCACATGAGCACAAGGAGAGGTGTGGGCAACAAGAAGGAGATAGATCTGGAATGGGATTCAGGGCTGGAGAGTGATACCAAGAGGCTGAGCCAAAGTGTCACCTCCCTTCCTTCTCAAGGACTTTTTTAAGTCTGGACTGGATGAAAGGGGCCCTTCAGTGGCTGTCTTCACAGTAGCTCTTTTATGCCAGCCAAGAGTTGGCATTGCTCAAAGCTGGGCTTCACTGCCAAGACGTTTCACAAGTTTACCAGGGGAAATCCCCAGTCTCCTGGACTTCTTCTTGCTTCCTTCCTGTATGACAGGCTGTCGAAACCTCAGGGCATAAAAGGCCTGAAGTGTGAGGCATCCCAGAGGAAGTTTGTCGGGAATACAGAAGCAACTATTATGGACCAGAAGTCTCTCTGGATAGGTAAGCGTGGGGCTGATAATTCAGCAGGGAAGTTGATGAGGAGGGAAGGGGTAATGCAGATCTGTGGAAGGAGTAATTCATGATCCTTTCTGAGACGAACAGTCCTCGTATATCAAGCTAATGTCCTAGGGGAATTATCTTTCCTGAATGGACCAGAAAACAGCAGAAGCCATAGTCTTTTGTACCGTTAGGATGTTCTCAGTTTGCACAGAGGTGCCTGTTGGCCACATTAGCACTGGAGCTCAAGACAGGAAAGAAACGAGGCTTCCTTGGTCTCTTGATATATGAGGACTGTATCAAGAGTCACTTCTTTCATGGGATACGCTGTGGATACATTTGAGAACCTGGGAGCCCAACATGTCTCATCTGCAGAACGGTTTATTGTTTTCTAAGCTCTTCTTTCAACCCCAAAGTTCTGAGCCCAGACTATATGGTTTTTGTGATGGCTAGAAATTTGGATGAGGGTACAGATAAGGCTAAATAAACTGGACTGTGAGTAAACAAGGGACATGTACCAGGAGGAGAAGAGGTATGTCTGATGGAGGAAAGAAGTCATTTCATTGCATCTGTCCATACCTCTCTGTCTTAATTAGCGAGCAGCCCAGCTGGCAAGAGTCTCCTGAGTTCCCTATTGAGGATATTAGCCCTGGGCCCTCAGGAGGGCAGCTCATAGGGAGGCAGCACTTTGGAGAAGGGCCTGGAGCCTGACCTGATGGTAGATGTGGCAACCAGAATTTCTCTGACCACTCCTCAGTGCATGGAGGACCAGCTTTCTGTTTACCCTGTCTCCTGCCTAACAAAACTCATGGATTGGCAGGAGGGGATCTCAGTGCCATTTCCTGGCCCTGAGCTTTGCAGAGGAGGCACTAGGTCCCAAAACTATGTCATACAAAGTTTTCTCTTCTTTTCAACTGCCCTTTTGGCAATTTTCGGACCCCCCAGAGCAGACAGCATCCCCAAGTTAGGGAGACTGAAGTTCAAGGAGTCTTATCCATTGGGTGAATTTTCTAGGACCCAGGAACTCACTCTTTCCTTCCCTTGAGGCGGATGAGCTAAGCATAGAATAGTCTCACCAGTCCTTCTACGGGAAGTGTCCTACGCAGAAAAGGCTGGGCACAACCTCAAATATGTAGGCTTAGAGTACTACCGGAGTCAGCTCGTGCTTCTCAATTTACCTGGCCTTGTTTTAAGAGTTACTGCCTTTATACAGGGTGACCATTTATTTCAATTGACCAGGATAGTTCTGGTCCAAGTTGTCCCAAAGAAATGACTAATTAGTGTTCCTTTCACTCTCCAAAGGGTCTCATTGAACAATAAACTATATGGTCAACTTACCTATATTCAACTACAGGCTAGACTAGGGAAGGCATCAACTTCATTTCATTTCCCAAGTATCCTGGACAATGCTTAGCACAGAGCAGGTGATTCAACAAGACTTTGTTGCATAAATGAATGAGCAAGTGAGTTTCCGGTTTGGAAAATGTTTCTGCCCAGGGCTATAGGGACCTCAAAACCCAGTAAAGAGACTACAGCAGCCACAACCGGAGAGACCGGAAGAAGCATGGCTCTACCTTGTATATGGGCACACCCACATACTCGTTGCCATCATTTGGGACAGAAGAACCATGTTTGGCCCAACAGGTTTTGCTTTCTCTTTTTAACAGGTTTAGTGGCCTTGCTGCTTCTCCAGGAAGGTGAGTAGCCTATGAGTCACGACTCCCTGAGTCTCCTGAGTTGGGTACTTTCATTTCTGATGCTTTTTCTCTTGATTACTCTCTCTCGGGTTCTGCCACTGACATATACAGAAGGTGCCAAAAAATGCATGCATATTTTAAGAGATGTTATCTATGTATTACTTTTTGAAGTTGGAATAAATTACGGTAGCAATGTGTAGTATGACGTTTGCTCAACCATGCTTCCACCATTTTTTTTTTTTTTTTTACTGTCCTGCTCCGTTCATCTGATTAGTGCCATCTTCTAAATGAAGGTCATAATTAAAATGTGTTTACTTTTTTTGGCACCCCTGTACATGACTCTTTTTGTTCTGTATCTCTTTGTGCATCTCTTGTTTTAGGTCTATCTTTTTTAACCCCCTCTAGCCCCCTCATACCTGACCTCCGTGTGTGTGTGTGTGTGTGTGTGTGTGTGTGTGTGTGTGTGTGTGTGTGGTGTGTGTGTGTATGAATATGTACACACACACAAACACAACATATGTAGTATCTTTCTGTTCCTTTACTGATCTGTGTTGTCCACCCATCCACACACATTGAATCTCAGTGCTCTGTGAGTGTTTCACAGATTGATGGTATCTCTGTCTCTCAATGTATTTTTTAACTATATGGCCTGAGTACTCAAGAGCCAGCACTAAGGCTCCAGGCTGAATGATCCTCAGAGGTTCTGGTTGAATGAGCAAAGGATGCAATGACCGTCTTGGGAGAAAGCTGTGACTTTCTGGGCTCTAAGGCAACAGCACTAGCATCTCATTGGCTCTCTTCACTCTAGGCTCTGCCTACAAACTGGTTTGCTACTTTACCAACTGGTCCCAGGACCGGCAGGAACCAGGAAGATTCACCCCTGAGAACATTGACCCCTTCCTATGTTCTCATTTCATCTACTCATTTGCCAGCATCAATAACAACAAGGTCATCATCAAGGACAAGAAAGAAGTGATGCTTTACCAGACCATCAACAGTCTCAAAACGAAGTTAGTAAGATGGAGGTGGTTGCATCCCGGGTGGGTTTTGCAAGAGGGAAGTTAGTCTTAAATTGGGCCTGAGACCTACTATTTCATTCATTCATTCATATGTATTTCTTTGGGTATAAATTCTGATCCTATCTGTTCTTCTCATCATTACCTTGACCCTTCAGTAAACTTAGATTCATTTCAAACAGATAGGCCCATTTATTCACATTTTTCACAACAAGAGTTCTACCCTTTGGGAAAAGTTTTCCCTGGCAGCCAGAAAACCATAATCAGCTTCTTCTTCTTCTCCAGGAATCCCAAACTGAAAATTCTGTTGTCCATTGGAGGGTACTTGTTTGGTTCCAAAGGGTAAGAGCACATCTGTATTTTTTGTTCATTCTCCCATGTTAGTTCTGATCATCACTTTTTCTCCTCTGGAAAAGAGATATTGAAGGAGGATTTGAGAGGCCCTCCCTGGGTTGGGTGGGAAAATTGATCTGAATTTTTTCAAAAATGGAGGTATTGCACTAGGTTTTCTTGTCTTTGAAGGAACTCTTTAGGACCTTAGAACAAACCTGGACACTTAGGGCCTGAGAGAAATTGAGCCATAAGCACTATGCAGAAAACCCTTAATTATTTACGTAAATGTTTCTCACATTATGGATCATGGGGAAATAGTTTTAGTTGAGAAGTACAATTTTAAAAAAATAACTTGAGGGCTTGACTTTGCACCACTGGGTGGATTACTTCCATTTAAAAACCCCGGTCAGGCACAGTGGCTCATGCCTGCAATCCCAACACTTTGGGAGGCCAAGGCAGGAGGAATGCTTGCACCTAGGAATTTGAGACCAGCCTGGGCAACATAGCAAAACCTCATCTCTACAAAAAATTAAAAAATTAGCCAGGCATGGTGGCAAATGCCTGTAGTCCCAGCTATTCAGGAGACAGAGATGGAAAGATCACCTGAGCCCAGGAGGTCAAGACTGCAGTGAGCTGTGACTGTGCCACTGCACTCCAGCCTGGGCAACAGAGTAATATCCCGATTCAATAAGACAAAACAAAACAAAACAAAAAACTCAGCCTTGGCCTGCAGCAGTCAGTGGATGGCAATGTCCAGGATCATGGCCTGAGGATAAGCAGACCAGAGGGGACAACGGGTGTGCTTTGCTTAAAGACAAAATATTTTCTGATACAAAGCATGCATTGTAAATTATATTTTCTATTCATATGAAAATGATATTCCATTTGCATAAAGAGCTAAATAAATGCAAGTATGTGAAAATATCTTCATCTATTTATTCTTACATGCATGCAAGCATTCCTTCTGTAAATAATTCATTAAGTGCCTGCTGTGTGTACCAGTTGAGTCGTTAAAAGTAGAGCTTTGAAGATAGACACATCTGGTTTGGATTTCCCTTTAGATATATACAAGCTGTGTGACTTCAGGCAAGTTCTTTAATGTCTATAAGCTTCAGTTTTTTGTTTTTGTTTTCTATTTAAACTATACAATGAGGATAATAACAGAATCTATTTCAGAGCAATGTTGTAAGGACAGGCATTGCAAGCAAACTGTTTGACATAGTGCCAGTGTGCAACAAGGGATCAATGGTTGCATTAGTTGTTTTATTATTATTGTTATTATTATTATGTAAATGCCAGTCGTGCAGAGTACTTAAATATGTGTATCACAAACACTTGTTTCTAAGAAGAAAATTAGTAAATTTGTATTGAATGGGCATCTTTCCTAAAACTAGAGGCAGCTGCCCAGAGGATCAGGTGCACTTTGTAAGCACTGTAAGTACTTTGAAATGCAAGAAAGCCGGGTGCAGTGGTTCACACTTGTAATCCCAGCACTTTGGGAGGTGGAGGCAAGAGAACTGCCTGAGTCCAGGGGTTTGAGACCAGCCTGGGCAACTTGGCAAGACCTCGTCTCTGCAATAAGTAAAAAAAAATTAACCAGGCACAGTGGCACTCACCTGAAGTTCCAGTTATTCGGCAGGCTGAGATGGAAGGATCACCTGAGCCCAGCAGGTCGAGGCTGAGGTGGCCATAAGCATGCCACTGCACTCCAGCCTGGGTGACAGAGTAAGACTCTGACTCAAAAAAAAAAAAAAAGACAAGAGAAAAACTAGAAACCTGTTTCCATTGTGGTTTTCTGATACCGATCCAGCTTCTTGCTGTCTCTTCCACTCTGAAGCTGAGATACATTCAGGAGCCAACATATCAATTTAATATTGACTAAAATGAAATTAATTCAAGACTCTAGTATGCCTGGGGGTGTTGTGAAAAATGGAAAGTGCCACAACTCAAATGCTATGTCCTCACTCACTCGTCTATAGCTTTGGATTTTAAATGCTGTTGGTGCCCTTGGTGTAGATAGCTGAGAGTCAAGTTCATGACTTGAAAAGTCTAGCTCAGGTGGAAGCCCCTGAAGAGCTGCTGTTTTCGAGTCCTGCTTTTCATCAGAAGCCCTGGAGATGGGAGAGCTGAGGTGCTTATTTGTGTCAGGGTTGCTTTTTAGGGAACACGGAGCTTTCCTAAATGTGACCACTTTGAAGCACATGAAGAAGAATTAGCATCCTCAATCTCAGTTTAGAGATGGCCAGACTGGAACCCAGACTGTGGGGTAAATGACAAAATGGTTGCTGGAAAAGGCTCTGGTCTGGTACTTGAACCCAGATCTCCTGACCCTTAGCCCACCACATTGCAAACTGCCTTTCTAAGGGTGGAAAGTGTTAAAAATAAAACAAAAACAAAGCTGGACAATATTTAAAGCAGTAGGAGCCAATTATATTTAGGAACTATTGCAATAGGGGAAAAGAGACCCCAGTATAGTGCAGGGTTCAATTCTAAATACAGCAAAGGCAAGTGGTGATATATAGCCAAAGAGCAGGTTGAGGGGGTCAGTGGATGGAAAATTACTAAGGGGAAACTTTAGGGCTGGGGGAATCCTTGCCAAATGGACTCTACAGGATTCCTGCTAAAGGCAAGCCTGAGCAATCAGGCATCACCTAGAGGGGTGGGGGTGGGGGGTGACAGGAGGAATTTGAAAAGATATTGAGGGTGATCAATTACCAAGAGTGGAGGATTCTGTCTAAACTGACTTAGCAGGATTCTTGCTAAAGCTGGATTCTGCAAATGTGGACACCAAAGCCCAAGGTCAAGGTCTAGTCGATAAGGCGGCTCTGAGGGGCTCATTTAAAGTTTGGTCAAAGCAAGAGTTTTTGTCGAAGGCAGCTTCCTTATTCTAGCAGGAAGTGCTGCAGAGACTCCAGCCTTCCTTTGTCTGATCAGTTTTCTGGTCCAACAATCCTTCTTCTCCCCACCTGTTACAAAAGGGAAATACATTGGAATAGACAAATCGTGAGTGAATGCTGGGACTTCTGTGGAAAATGTGTTATACGATGAGTATTGGTTGTTCTTTTCAAAAAACACTTTCATTGCTTCTCCCCAGGTTCCACCCCATGATTGATTCTTCCACATCACGCTTGGAATTTATTAACTCCGTTATCCTGTTTCTGAGGAACCATAACTTTGATGGACTGGATGTAAGCTGGATCTACCCAGATCAGAAAGGAAACACTCCTTTCACTGTGCTGATTCATGTAAGCCAGATCCCATGGTATACTCAGTGTCCCTAACATGCAGAATATGGCCACACCAGGAGAGGAAAAGGACAAAATTGAGGCTGTTTGGACAACACAGCCCCTGTCTTTTAGAAGTCTCCATTGTGGGGAAAAGCCTGTTTCTAGTTTAGGGCAGGAACAACATCAGTCAACAGAGCCCCCTTGTACAACGAACAACATCAAAATAAAGCAACATCCATATAAAATAATATAAAGTCATAGATTTCCTGGGTGCTGTGACAGCCTCATAGAAGATTTACCAGATAGATCAGGAGGAAACCCAGATGGTTCTTTCCTGGGTATAAAGTGAGATAGATAACAGGCACAAGGCATCCCCATGTGGGATGGGGAGGAGAGGTTTGATTTCGTCCATCTAATGTTGTTCTAGAAGAATCATAGATCCCAGGCAAGAAGCTGCACTCTGGGAGGGGAAATCTGACACCTTGTTTCCTTCTTTTTCATAGGAATTAGAAGAAGCCTTTCAGGAGGACTCAAAAAAATCCAACAAAGAAAGACTTCTCTTGACTGCAGGCGTGTCTGCAGGGAGGCAGATGATTGACAACAGCTATCAGATCGAGAAATTGGCAAAGTGAGGTCCTCAGAGCACTTCTTCCATCCCTCTCCCTTTTATGAAAATGATGTCCATCGTCTCTCCTGTGTCCATCCCTCATGTCTGAGGGACGAGGGAAGGTGGGAAAGAGGGAAGGTCACCGTCCTAGCACTGCACCATTCAGTTAGAAACAACTTTGTTGGGTGGGTGGGCGGGATGGCTTTTTAAACTGGATAATCATGGGGTACATGTGAGGATTGGTTCCATAAGTATATTGTGTGAAGGTGAGGTTTGAATTCTGATGAGCACTACTCAGTGGTAGGCATGGGTGGTTTGGTATCCCTTATCCCTTCCTCCCTCCTTCTTTGGCAATGCTCAGTGTCTTGTTGCTGCGGGAACAATTTGTTTATGGTAACTTTGGATCTTTTAACAGCATTCCAAGCTCAAAACAATTGCTTGCCATTGCTCATCACAGAATCTCTTCTTTGCTTTTGGCACTTTAGAAAACTGGATTTCATCAACCTTTTGACTTTTGACTTCCATGGGTCTTGGGAAAAGCCCCTTGTCACTGGCCACAACAGCCCTCTGAGCAAGGGGAAGCTGGACAGAGGGTCAAGCTCCTACTACAATGTGGTGAGTGGTGCAGAGAACATGGGTAGGGGAGGGGGGCTTTCCAGTGGAGGAGGGGAAAATCCAGCAAGTCTAGAGTTATTGTTGTCTTGAACTGAGAGGAGGAGCTATGTGCCCAAGAAGGACTCTGGTAACTCCAGGAGCTAGCAAGTTCAAGAGAAATGCTTTGACCAGGTACTAATACAATGTCACCTGGAAAATGTTGGAAGACCTGGTCATTGGAATATCCTAAGCTCGGTATACACAACTTGTAACCTCCTGTGTCCATCCACATTCCCTATTTAATTCGATCTTCAGAACAACCTTACAAGGTCAGTTGGACAGGAATCATTACTCCCACTTGACAGATGATAAAACAGAAATGCAGCAGATTCAGTGACTCTTCAAGGTCATGTGATATGAAGGTCCTGAACGGTGGTGAGAAATGGAAAGTACAAGAAAAAAATGATGCTGTTCTGGCATATTCAAGAAGGGGACTCAAAAGAACCCAGAATTTATTTATAAAAACTTGTGTACTTATTCTTGCATGTTTAAACTCCAGTCACCTTCAAAGTGCTCTCTGTTTGATGCAATACACCTATCAAGACACTTTTTCCACTGCTTAAAGCAGTTTTTGAACTCGTCTATTTTAATGCCTATTAGTGCTTCTGCCGGTTTTTATTTCACATCTTCCACATCGGCAAATCTTTCCATTTGAGGACTTTTTCCATCTGGGAAAAAAAAATGATGCAGAGCAAATTCAAGTGAATGGGGGCATGGGGGTCATGCCATTATTGGTCAAAAACTGCTGAACATGTGAGCAGGTATGTTGTTATGGTGGAAGAACCAGTTACCTGTTTGCCACAACTCAGGATGTTTCTTCCACAAATCATGATGCAACCTTCTCGAAACTTCCAGATACAATCTTTGGTTGACCATTTGATCTGGAGGAACAAATTCTGAGTGCTCTATAAGTGGTCTGCCCTCCAAAAGATAATTCTGGGTTTTTTGTTACCCCTCATATATGAGTGTGTATTTCTTTTTTTTTTAATACTTAACTTGCTAAACTTTATTATATACATATACATTTACATTGACTAATCGTGGTGTCAATCTGTTAACACAATGAAGACCCAATGGACCAGATTTTGAGATTAGAAGCTGGACACTTGCAGGCTTTCATCACCTAAAGAGTCTATCCACTCCTGGGTTTTGTTTGGCACACGCCCAAGGATGTACACAGATGAGCAGCCACAAATGGAAACCCTTCTCTTCTTTCCTGCATTTTCAGATAGGATAACTCAGGATTTTGAAATGAATCATCACAAGGAATGTGTTTTAAAGCTGAATCACTGACAACATCTAACAACTGTTCACATTCTTTACTACAAAAACTGAAGTCAGAAGAAAGACCCTGAAAATGTACAAGGGCTAAAACCCTATGATAGAATATTACTCCTGTGCATCATGTTGGCACATTTACCGGCTACCAAACAACTGAAGAATCACAGCAGAATGAGAGCATGTGAATTACAAAAGGAAACTTGCTTTCAGTTATGTAGGACATGCACAGGACTGAATTTCCTCCACTTCTGACCTTCCTTGTCAGTTCTACACAGAGAGGTAGCAGAAACAACTAACTCGAGACCTGTGCAAAACCAAGTTGATCTACGGACACAAGGTCATGCTCTGATAGGGGTTTACAACATATCTGAATAGTTGTTTTCACAGTTTTTAAAAAACACTTGGAAAAAATAGACTTGAATTACACTTTGTGGAAGCCTTGGGACTCCCCAGAATACCACTATCTCCAGGCTTCTGTGTCCTCCTCTATACCACATACACATACCCTGAGACATAATGGTCTGGTCTGACGGTGTGTCTAAATTCAGAAGGAAGAAATTAAGAGCCAATTTTAAAGATTTTTCTCCCCTTACTATAATGTGAGAAGTAGTCTTCAGCTGCAAAGATGGTGACTGTCAAGTGGAGGTACTGGATGGAATCAGAGCTGACAACCCAGGAATGCCGGAGTCCTGTCCTACCAGCCGTCCCTCCTCCCCAGAGGCTCCCAAGAGGGCTCACCACTAATAGGAATCAAAGTGCTGTTTTTATTAACAGACTCCAAAACTCAGCTACTTCAAGGCTTAAGCAGACATTTTTCCCTAAAACTAACTCTTGGGATCTTCCAGCTTGATAGTTGGAGAGTGGAAGCTGGAGATGGAAAGAGCGAGAATGCCAGGTCTGCATCAGACCCTGGTTGGCTTAACTAACCCCACTGGTCACAGCAGAGAGAGGCCAGAAGGGAGAAAATGGCCACCCAGCTTTTCAAAACACCAGGCCCTCCACTGGCCGCTGACCCTCCCCAGAAGGAAGCAGCGGTGAAGGAGAAAGGGCTAAACACAGATGAGTGTCACAGTGGCCCTGCCCACGCATAAAGGGGAGTAAAGGTTCTAGCATTTTCCCGAGTCCACTTACCGACTCTCCCACCTCCGAAGGTGAGTTGAAGAGGACGTTGAAAAAGCAGGCCTGGTAGAGAAAAGGGTAGTTACACACCTGCCTCTCCCCCACCCCCACCCCTGCCTAAGATCCCACCTCTGAGAGCCAGATCTCTACAAACTGGGTCCTAAAACAGTCAAAAGTCTTGTTTCATTCAGTGACAAGTTGCTCCTGACTTGGAACTTCCTCAGTCTTCTTTCAACTGCAGCACAGGTGGTCTCCCAAATTAAAGCTTTCCGGATTCACTGGCAGCATCACGAGGAGAGTCTTCTGGTTTGGCCTTTGGACCCCTTGAGGTTGAGGCTGGAGACTTAGCGGGCTGAGAACCTCGAGGGACCTTCTGAAGGGAGGCCTCCTTTGCGAGCCTGGTCCTTTCTTTGGAATCACTGGTTTCTTCTGGCGTCTTCCGAGTCAACAAGGACATAAGAGATGGAGCCCAAGTTCACCTTCTTCTTCTTCCTCATGGGGCAGGATTCTTTGCGGAGGCCCAGCCCAAGGTTTTCTTCTTTGGGGGCCCTCTTGGTCTGACTCAGAAGCACCTCCAGGGCTCTCAGCATCTGCTGGGGCATCCTGAGGTGAGTCTCTGGGGGCCTTCCAGGTACATTTTGCCATGGGTTTCTTCAAAGCCAACTCCCCCTGCTTCACACAGGGCTTTTTGTTACTCTTGACGGATTCTGAGATGTCCATCCTTTCAGCATCACCAGCCTCAGGATCCTCCAAGGAAGCTGAGCTGTTGGAATGGTTGCCTTTGGGTTTTTTCCAGGGTTTCTGCCTAGGGCTTTTCTTCTGCTTTTTTCTTCTGGGGCAAGTCTTAGCACCAGCCTTGCGAACCAAAGGTCTGGGAGGATCCCCCCAGTCATTCCAGTTGTTGGGGTTCTCCGTCTTAAAGGCAGAGCCTGCCTCTGCAGCAAGCCCGGGATCTTTCTCGACCTTCCTTCCTGCGGCTATAGCCCAGGTCCTCTCCTCAAACTCAGCTGCCTCCCAAATCCTAGCTTCCTCCTGGCTCCGGATCTCGGCATCCATGTAACAGGTGACTTGCACCACCATGCCCAGGAGCACTGTGAAAGCTTCTGCCCAGTTCTCTGGAGGCTGATTCTGGTTCTGGGACCGTGGGGGTTGGTTGAGCTGGAGCAGGCGGATCACATCCCTCCAGGTGCGCCCCTCAGCGTCCAGGAATTCATTCAGCATCCTGGGTGAGGTCTCTGAAGACCACTCTCCAGACACCGCCCCTTCCTGGGAATTCCCGGGGTATGGTGCTCAAATTCACACCCTCACCAACCTCAATGAGGGCAGCTTTGGCCTTCTCTTCAGTGGAGAGAGGACCCCATTCAAGGTATCCTCCATTTCTGCTTGGCCACAGTCCTCTGGGATGCCTGTGACCAACAGGGACCTGTGGATGTCCACTTTCATTCCCCGGCACCAATTCTCTGGAAGGCTCATCGCCATGATCTTGGTTTTAATGGAGCAGAGTCCATTAAGCTGGCGCAGGCGCAGTGATCTTCAAATGTGAATCACGTGTTCGGGGACAGCCCTTGGCCCTGCCCCCGAGGTCTGGTGCAGGGAAGTACACGGCAGCTCCGCCTCCCACCGTCCAGCCCCAGGCCAAGGAGAGGCCGCTGGGAAGCGGCCACTTCCCAGGCGCAGGCTCAGGCCACCCCGGCGCAGCTGCTCAGGACAGGAGAGGCCGGGAAGTCGCTGAGTGCCCCGCCCTGGTCCCGGTCGGTTACGCGGCTGCCCCTCGATTCCCGCAGCTGCGCAGACCAAGGCTGGTGTCTCATTATGCGCCTGCGCCCTCCATGAGTGTGTATTTCTAAAATTTGGAGAGGGAAAAAGAAATGTTGTCTGGGTTGCATGTTTCCAGGCCTTTACATTGAAAGTTATAAAATGGCTGGTCCAAAGCTAGATCTCCTGATTTTTAGTTTGGAGTTTTCTAGGCCTCCACATGGCAGAGTCACATCAACCTCCTTCACTCCCTCCTCCCTGCCAGCTTCCTTTAAGGAGGAGGAGACATCTCTTCATCTTCTCTAACCTTTTATTTTGTTCTGGATAACAGGAATGCCAAAATTAGACTCTTCCTTCTGAATCTGTCCCCTTAGGTCCAAGGTCATTGTGAAACCTTACAGATTAGGAATCTGACAGGCCACCTTCATTAGTAAGCACCATGAGCAATTGTGTAGACAGATTTCACAGGCAACTGACTCAAAGAGGAAACAGAGATGGTGACGACTTTGACTTCATGTTTTCTAGGTTCCTTGCCTGATTTGTGTGTGTGTGTGTCTACTGTCCAGTTTCTTTCAGAACTTAGAAAAAGCTGAATGAGTCTCTTACTGCTGAAAAGCATTAAATGCATTAGAACAAACACTCTGGTCCTGGTGGGACCACCTACCAGATGTAGAAAAGCAATCAAAGAATCATCTCTGTGAAGTTTGGGCTGGAAGCTAAGAGGCCTGACACCTTTCTTTCCCTATGCCCTGGGCCTCAATCTCTCTTCCCTTCCTAGGAATATGCTGTGGGTTACTGGATACGTAAGGGAATGCCCCCAGAGAAGGTGGTCATGGGCATCCCCACGTATGGACACACCTTCACCCTGGCCTCTGCAGAAACCCATGTGGGGGCCCCCGCCTCTGGTCCTGGAGCTGCTGGTCCCATCACTAATTCTTCAGGCTTCTTGGCCTATTATGAGGTACCTGGAACACCCCTGTGCGCTCAGCTGGCTTCCGTCTCTGGGTGAGGTTTCGGCTTTAGTTTGACAGTGATAGGGTAACTCATCCTGAGTGTTGGGGGTGGGGGAGGGGGGTACAGAGTACCGTTGGAACACACAAGAGGAGCTTCTAACTCTGGCTTAGGAAGAGGGTTAGGGAATGCTTCCTGAAGGAAATGAGATAAGCTAGCTCTGAAGAGGAGATGGAGTTAGTCGGGAATAGCGATAGGTATTAGAGGGCATGGAGACTGAAAGAGGGAGACTGCCCCAGGTTCTTGATTTGGGCAACTAATGGATGGCAATGCCATTTCCTAAGTTAGGGAAGACCAGAGCGAGAAGACTGGGCACTGGTCCTGCTCATGAGATCAGTTTTAGACATTCTGAGTGTGAGGAACCTGTGGGACTTATAGGTATGATAAGTGAGTGGTTGCATATATAGGTTTGGATCACAGGAGGACAGTCTGTGCTGGAGGGGTGAATTCGAAAATATCAACATAAAGATGGTATCTGAAGCCAAAGCAGGACAGTGAGAAGTGGATAGGGCCCAAGAAAAACCCAAGGACCTCCTGCAACCTGAGAGGTATGTGGAGGAAGGGGAGCTCATTAAGGAAACTGATGAGGAACCACAAGACAGGTTGGAGGAAGTTGTACAGTTCCGTGTCAGAGAGCTTGGAGAAGTGGGTGTTTCACAAAGGAGGGAGTGGTTAAATGTGTCAGATCCTGCCCAGAAGTCAAATAGGTCATAGGGATAACAACAATTAAAGTTGATCTAGTGATTAGACCACCATTTCTCTCTGCCATCCAATCAGGGGAAATTTTTAAAAAATCATCCCTGGGTCATTATAACGTTGACAAATTGATATCAACTTAAACAGTCAACTTTCATTTTCTGCCTTCCTTGAAGTAAGCATGAGTGTAGATAATCCGAAAAGAGTTACCAATTCCGAATTAATTTTCTATGTGATGTTGAAATGTATATTTTTCCCACTGAAGATCTATCTTTTTTTAGCAGCTCGTATGCTAAAGAGAAATAGAAAGTAGCTGATGATAGAGGGTAGGGATCCCAGGACGGGGTATATTGGGAATGGGTAGAGAAAGAGGGGGAGAAACGGGATTGAAATGGGGATAAGCTACAAGGTGGGGCATGATGGTGTTGGTCGTCATAATACTTCACATCTGTAGAGTGCTTCACCGTTTTTGTTTTTTTTTTTTTTGAATTGGAGTGTTACTCTGTTGCCCATGCTGGAGTGCAGTGGCACACTCACGGCCACCCCAGCATTGACCTGCTGGGCTCCAGCGGATCTTTCCACCTCAGCCTTCCAAGCAGCCAGAACTACAGGCATGCGCTACTACACCTGGCTAATTTTTTATTTACTGTAGAGATGAGGTCCTGTCAAGTTGCCCAGGCTAGTCTCAAACCCGCAGGCTCAGGCAATCCACTCACCTCGGCCTCCCAAAGTGCTGGGATGACAGGCTGAGCCACCAAGCCCAGCCCACTTCACCGTTTAAAAAAAAAATTGACATATATTAGTTCATTTGATCCTGACAACAACACTGTAAGGTAGGTGTGTAGCGGGCATTACTGTCATTATTTCCATGTTTCAAGTGAAGAAATGGGAAGATTTTATTGGTGTGATCTGCAACTCGAGCATTTTCTCACATCTAGCTCCTCGTGATCCCTCCTGATGGGGCCTTAGCACAAAGAGTTCCCAGCAGGTCACCTTGGGCTGCCCATTCTGTATGATGCATTGGGTCAGTTCTCTTCGTGTCTGATCCTTGGGAGTAGGTGCGGATATTTTCCCAAGTCCCTAGGGGCTCGCCTGTCCTGCTTACCCCATTGGGTTTCAAGAAGAGCGCATTACTGACCACTGTATTCTTTCCCCCACCAGATCTGTCAGTTCCTTCAAGGAGCCAAGGTCACAAGACTCCAGGATCAGCAAGTTCCCTATGCCGTTAAGGGGAACCAGTGGGTGGGCTATGATGATGTGGCGAGTATAGAGACCAAGGTAGGTGGGCAAGAGGGGGAATGCCGCTCTGAGTGGAGGATGGGGATATGTGGGAAACGCCTCCACATTCTGTGTTGAAAGAGAGAAGCTTCTGGGACCCCGAATTCTAGTACGCGATCCAATGGCCTCTTTAGCCCGTCTAGTAGTGACTCTAAGCCACAGCTGTGAGCATCTGTAGTACAGGCAGGAGAGAGGGAAAGGATACAAGAAAGACTTGAGAATAGGTGAAGGGAGGAGTGGAGAGAAGGGAAGAGCAAGGAGAAGGGAGGGGGAAATAAGGAGACATTGGTACCTATACAGGTTACCTATCCTGTTAGTTATCTCAGGACAAACCCTCCAGTCTTTTTCATGGGTTAGGTATCGAGTAGGCCCCAGATTTCTGTGCCTACCGATCTATCTTGTTAAGACATTTGTGTGCCTTTCTGGCTTAGGGCAGAAAGGAGGCATATGTGTAATTAACAATCAAGGTAACTTGTCTTGCTAAGAGCATTCTAATTTCTTCTCTTATCCTGGAGAGTTTTCTCAGCCTCCAAGAAGGCTGGACCTCGAGTATGGCAACCCCATGAGCCAGAGTGAGAGGTGGTTAGTGGTGGGTGGTCTGTTTCCCTGAGCAAGCTTTCCCTTGAGGGAGTTTCTAACTCTATAAAACCAATTAGTCTACAGCTGCAATCTAAGGTCAGACATAAAGTCATCTGAATCCGACTTGATCATGGCACTTCATCTCTTCTAATCTAAAGGTTTTCTAATCTCTGTGTGTCCCTCTGTGCCTCCCACAGGTTCAATTCTTAAAGAACTTAAACCTGGGAGGAGCCATGATCTGGTCAATTGACATGGATGACTTCACTGGCAAATCCTGTAGCCAGGGCCCCTACCCCCTTGTCCAAGCTGTCAAGAGAAACCTTGGCCCCCTCTGAAGGTAACGGAGTCTGGGACTGAGGTTGGGAGTGGGCAGAAGGCTGGTTAGAGGAAGGCACAGGAAACTGGGGAAGATCATCTTCACATGGTTGGACGGATTTTTCTTCTCACACTTCCCTAGACCTTCGGCCATGTTGTCTTGGCAATGAGGCTGGCTCTGTCCTTTTGCTATGTTCCCCATAGGCTTTTAAAACAACAATAATAATATTAATGCATTTTCACTGTCATTTATTGAACACAGCATGAGCTAGGGGCTTCCTTTACATGTATAGTGGGGATAAATATTGACTCCACCACAATTCTTGGTTACACAAACATCAGTCTGTTTTAATTTTCTTTTTAAAATTTTATTTTAGAGTTGTGGGGTCCATGTGAGGGTTTACTATATAAGTAGTTGCATGCAGGTGAGGCTTAGGCTTCTAGCCAGCCCCCTCTCCCCGGGTAGTGGACCTGGTACCCAGGGCATGGCTGATGAGCCCCTCACCCCTCCCCCTCCCTTCCTCCTTTAGCAGTTCCCATCTTTAGTTGTGCCCACCTTTGTGCTCATGTGCCTACAGATCAGGGCCCACTTATGAGAGAGAACATGAAGTATTCAGGTTTTTTTGTTTCTGAATCACAATAAATCTGACTCCGTGCTGTCAACTCACTGGACTGATGAGAAATCCAATCTCAGTCATGACCTAATGCTTTCTCGCCCCACCCATAGTTGATCTAACTTAGTCTAGACATCTGGGAGGTCCTGTGTTCATTACTGATTTTCTCTTGCCCAAGCCTCCCTATTACCTTGAAAACCAAAGTCTTTGCTGCTGCTACACCCCTGGGCCCCCAGTTCCCCATGTGTGTTGTATGCCCTTCTGTGCAAGTGAAAGCTGTTGCTAACCAAGCAGCCGTGCTTCCATCTGTGGATTCAAGAGCAGGGACTGGGGTTCACTGGAGACAACTGAAGAGGACTGTCCATGCTATCCTGAGAAGGGCCCAGAGTCACTTGAAAACTCCTGGTAGCCGGGCTTGGTGGCTCAGCCTGTAATCCCGCGCCTTTGGGAGGCTGAGGTGAGTGGATTGCCTGAGACCGCGGGTTCGAGACCTGCCTGGGCAGCGAGACCTCATCTCTACAATAAAATCGAAAAATTAGCCAGGCGTGGTAGCGCGCACCTGTAATTCCGGCTACTCAGAAAGCTGAGGCGGAAGGATCTCTGGAGCCCAGCAGGTCGAGGCTGCGGTGGCCGGGAGCGGCCACTGCACTCCAGTCTGGGCGACAGAGTGAGACTCCAACTCAAAAAAAAAAAAAAAAAGAAAACTCCTGGCTAGGTGACTGGGTAGCAGCCTTCCAGCTCTGAGCATCCATGGTTTAGAAACTTGATTCCGGTCTCAGTTTCCTGAGTTGGGCTGTGAAATGCTCTTTCTTGTGTTTCCAGGCTTAATGTACAGTGGAGCAGGCAAGGTAACCTCACTGCCTGGGGCCTGCTCTCTCTTCGAAGCCTTTCCTGACGTTCTCTCAGACCTTGGATTGTACTGCAGCTGTTGACTTATTGCCCTAAAACCAATTTAAAAACTCATTTTGCTCCAGCAAGTGTGGCCTCATGTGTGTAGTCCTTGTCCCTGTGGTATCAGGCTGTCCTGCCCCTACTATCTGGGGGGTCCTGAGTTAGGGTGCAAGTGAAGTCCTGTCTTTCCTATGTTTAAATATTTTTAAAAGCTAAAATACTGTTAAAATGTGACTCATGCTCTTATATTAACAATTATGACCTCACAACAACCTAGAAGACCAGAACCCAAGAGTTTTGAATTCTCAGACATCCCAGAATTCCACACCAGAAGTGGCAGTCCATGCCCATGGCTCCCAGCACACGATCTTCTTCTCTTCTAAGTTTCAGCTCTGTCTTGCAGATCAGGGGCCCCATGGGCATACTAGTGGACATCTCAGGCTTTCCATCTTAACTTCATCTACATCTTACCTTCACCCCCAACACACACACACGCGCGCACACACACGCACACACACACAGCCTCTGGGTCAGTTGTGTGCATTGTGGTTCACCCTCACTGATGATGGACCAGGGAAGAGGCCTGTGCAGGCCCTGGAAGTGGGCACAGGCTCTGTGGGCTATTTGGATAGGAAGGCTGGAGATCTGGATCATGGTTTAGAAGAGGAGGGATGTGCCTCTAGCCCTCTGTCCCCTTACCTCAGGGGAAGGGCTAAAACTGGAACAGGACCAGAGTGGAACCCTCCAAAGCAGGGGTCAGTAAACTATGGCCTAAGGTCCAATTCATCCCTCTGCCTGTTTTTGTAAATAAAATTTTTCTGGATCACAGCCACGTCCAGCTTGTTTACATATTGTCTGTGGCTGCTTTCTCTCTCCAGTGGCAGGGTTGAGAAGTTATGCTAGAGACATTATGGCCTGCAAAATCTAAAATATTTACTATCTGACCCTTTCCAGAAAACTATGCCAACCCTTATTCTAAAATATGGTGCCCCCAGCAGAGCGAGATCCTTGGTCTAAGGCTGTTTTTTGGGTCAGACACCTTAATTTTAGGATGAACTGTTTCTCCCCATTTTCCTACTTCTCATCTAATCTTTTTCTTCTAAAAAAATGTATTCTAACTTTTCTCTTTTTTTTTGAGTCAGGGTCTCGCTCTGTCGCCCAGGCTAGAGTGTAGTGGCACGATCTTGACTCACTGCAGCCTCGACCTCTTGGGCTCAGGCAATCCACTTCAGCTTCCTGAGTAGCTGGACCTACAGGCTCAGGCCACCATGCCCAGCTAATTTTTTTTAAGACAAGGTCTGGCTGTGTTGTCCAGGCTGATCTCAAACTCTTGGGCTAAGCGACCCCCTCCTCGGCTTCCCAAAGTGCTGAGATTAAAAGCATGAGCCACTGTGCCCAGAAGAACACTTTCATGAACATATTTAAACTTCATGACTGGTCAAACTGGTTAAAAATAGGCCAATTGTCAGATGAGCTGACTGAGGCATCAGTATAAGGGTATATATCTGATAAGTGGTGGCAACTAGATTGAATCTCAGAATGTGGCAGCCCCAGAATTCCCAGGGAGGAGGGGATTGGAGGTGGTTACATGTTCCAAAGAGGCATGGGATGGAAATACCAGGAGACTTACTCAAAAACTGCTTCAAAGATCCTGGTATGATGGAAAAGCCCAAACGAACATACCAAAGAGTAGGACATTAGGGCAAGATGGTCCCCTGAGCTCCCTGAATGCTGTTCCAGTGTTCAGATCTTCTCACTGCAAGGTTGGCATTGGGCACCTCTCTGGCTTCCTAACTCAGGGAATTTATGGTGATCAAGTTCTTGAGAAGCAGGAGAAAAGAGTAATTGAGGACGCAGTCCAGAGTCAGATCTGAGTTCACATGCACAGGCTCTCTCATTAACCAATTGTCTGTGTGACCTTGGGCACGTTACTTACCTGCTCAGTGCCCCAGTTTTCTCCTTTGCAAGATGAGGGTAATAAGAATACTGACCTCAAGCAACTCATCTTCGACAAAACCTCCACCACCAACCACTGGGGAGACGAGAACCTATTCGGTAAATGGTGCTAGGAAAAGTGGCTGACCGCATGCAAAAGATTGAAACAGGACCCCTACCTATCCCATACACAAAAATTAACTCTAAATGGATCAGAGACCTAAACGTAAAACCTCAAACTATAAAAACCTTAGACAATGCAGAAGGCATCTTATGGAAATTGGAACTGGCAACCAATTCCTAAGTGCCCATGCCACAAGAGATAAGATAGACAAGTGGGACCTCATCAAACTCACAAGCTTCTGCAAAGTCAAAGAAACCATCAAGAGAGCAGAGATACAGCAGGGAGACAGCCCACAGACTGGGGAAAAATATTTTCCAACTCCATATCTGACAAAGGCCTAACATCTAGGATCTACAGGGAACTCAAATGTGCTGAAAAGGAAAAAACAAACAACCCCGTTAAAAGTGGGGCAAGAACATGGAACGAACTGTGTTGCCCATCAAAAAAGGACTGGATTTTTTTGAAAAGTACATATACACAATGGAATATTACACAGCCATAAAGAAGAACAAAATCATGAACTTCGCAGCAACCTGGATGAAATTAGAGATTATAATACTGAGCGATCTTTCACAGAAACAAAGAACTGTGTATCACATGTTCTCACTCATAAGAGAACCTTGAACAACTATTGAAATACTAAGAGGCTTGATAATGAGAGACTCAAAGGACTCAAAAAAAAAACTAAACTTGCTATGAAAGAAACGTTTACTATATGAATTCTACCTCACATTCACTGTATTTTATAAACCCCTACCTCACATTTGCTGTATTTTATAATCCCTACCTCAAACCCCATAAGACTAGGCATATGTAAGGTGCCTGGTAGTAACTGTGACCGTAAAGTTGCAAAATATTTGCAGTGTTTGTACTTAGAACTTTGTTAAGTTTTTGTTTGTCCCATAATAACCATGTTAAATGAAATAACTGGCTTCTTCTGCTGGCAGTGTGTGAATGTTAAGCAATAAGCCCCTCCCGGACATTTCTTTGCTTGAATTATGGTGGGCTCTGTGTTATTTCAAACCTGCTTGTATGCCCGAGCTGATTTATGCACAGTCACAGTGACTGTGTAGACTGCAGCTTATCTAACATTCCAGATGGCTTAACTAACTCCACTCTGCCGTGTAGCCATTAGTAGTCAATCACAGGCAGCCGACCCCGCACCTGCGCAAATCAAAAATGAACCCACCAATCTCAAGCTCTCCTGTCCCCTGACATCACTGCGGACCTAATTGAGAACTAATTCTGCAAGGTCCGTGGACTTCGTTTTCTACGTCATGCCTTCTTCTAATTGGATAATGTCTCAAGCCTAGGAAAAACTGGTCACGCCCAGTCTCTCCCTTGTAACTGTGTATATAAACTACTTGCTGTACTAGGTTGGGGCTCTCATTCCTGTACCGCTGCGCTGGTTACAGACGTGAGCCCAGACTTGAGCCTGAATAAAGACCCTCGTGTGATTTGCATCAGAGCTGGCTCTTTGGTGGTCTCTTGGATTCAGGATTCGGGTACAACATTTGGGGGCATGCCCGGGATCCCAGAGACCCCCCGAGACACCCCCCAGCCTGGAGGGTCCCAGTGCCGGCAGGTAGGTGCACTTCGTTTTCGGTAAGCATGCATCTGTATTATCTGTAGGAATTCCATTTGGTGTCAAGGTCAGCATTGGCTTAAGTGGACATGCTGGCGGGCCGTCGGCCGGGGTCTTGGGAGACGTCCCTTGCCCCCTTCAAAAGGACGTGGAATCCCTCCCTGGAGGACGAGGAATCTCTCCACTGTGAGGAAAGTCGATCGCCGAGAGGATCAGACTCACCCTCAGCTCAGCTTCGTTTTTGTCTGCACAGCCGTGGAAAACCGTACTTCATTGTTAGTAGTCTTGTCTTGTGTGTAGTCTTGTTTTGTGTGTTATATTGGACAGAAAAGAGAATGGGACAGATGCTGACTACCCTTCTAACCCTTATGACTGACTATTTCTCGGACGTAAAGGAAAGGGCTGATAATCTGAGTGTAATCATCCACAGGAAAAGGTTCCAGGCCCTCTGCAAGTCTTAATGGCTGTCCTTCAACGTAGGGTGGCCACCAGAGGGCACTTTCTCATTAAGCATTGTCTTACAGGTTAAGCATGTCATTTTACAGGACAGACCTCGTGGCCACCCCGACCAGGTGCCTTACATCCTGGTATGGCAGGATATAATTAATAACCCCCCCCCGTGGGCCAAGTCTTTTATTCCACCTCAAAGAGGGTCAGCGCTCCAAGTTCTGACCACGCGGGAGAAGAAGGCTAAGAACGGCAGACTCCCAGAAGCCGCAGGGCCGACTAAACCTCTGTTCTATCCAATCCTGCCAGATTCAGATTCGGAGGAGATGTTTCTTCCTCCCCTCACCCCAATACCCCCTCAGCACCCCCGGCGCCTGTGGCGGGTGCCGCTGAGGGACCAGCTCCAGTGCCACCAGTGGAGGAGCCTCGGCACGGACCAGAAGCGGGGACGCAGGGGCGCACCGCTCGGGGAGCCCCAACTGCTCTGGAGGAGGGACCCGCGGACTCCACTGCACTCCCTCTCCATGCAATCAGGCCCCCAGGTGAAACCGGAGAACAGCCCCTGCATTATTGGCCGTTCTCCACCTCTGATCTCTACAATTGGAAAGCCCAAACTGCTAAATCCTCTGATAATCCAAAAGATCTAACTGACTTGCTGGAAAGCATTCTCTTTACCCATCAGCCCACCTGGGATGATTGCCAGGTGCTTCTGAAAATTCTCTTCACCGTGGAAGAGAGAGAATGCATCTAGACAGAAGCCCGGAAATTGGTTTTGGGAGAAGACAGGCAACCAACCCAGAATCCAGACATCATCAATGCAGCCTTCCCCCTGTCCCGCCCCGTGTGGGACTTCAACATGGCAGAAGAGCACTGCCAAGGACACATGAACAGGCGTTAAAGGCCCTCTACGAAACCGGGCCGCCCCCTGATCCACACCGCTACCGGCCATGAGACTGGGTGTACGTCCGCAGACACCAGCACCAGACACTGCAGCCACGTTGGAAAGGACCCTACGTCATCATTCTAACCACACCCACTGCACTCAAAGTAGACAGGATCATCCCATGAGTGCACTACATGCACGTCCGGCCGGCAGGCCCCCTCGCAGTGTTAAAGGACTACGTGCCAGAATGGAAAAGCGTGCCAAGCAAGGACAATCCTCTAAAGCTAAGATTGCGCCACTCTCACTTGTCCCCATAAGGCTAATAATATATACATTATATTTCTTATGTTATGTGGTAGCTAACCCACACCAGTCCCAAAACCTAACATGGCAGGTTATAGACATTCCCATGAGCAACGTCATTTGGCAAGCTTCTAATATAGCACCTCTTCGGACATGGTTTCCAACCATGATATGGGATTTAAAACAACTTTTTCCCAAGAGGGAGGGACCCTGAAAAAACTGGCAGTTCTATGTATGCCCTGGGCATGATCAGGATAAAAACTATAGAGATGTCACCGCGTTCCATTGCCACAAATGGTCCTGTGTCTCCATGGGAGACATAACTTGGAGCCCTGCAAAGTTCCATGATGTAATTACAGTACAGAGAAAAGAACGGAATTGCCCTTCCTCCCGACCCTGTAGTACCATAGTCGTGAGCTTTACCCAGAAAGGCAAACGCGCTCAGGGTTGGGAAACAGGAAAAACATGGGGAATTAGAATGCACGACCCAATACAAGCGGGACATCGGGATCCAGGCAACGTCTTTCTAATTAGGCTAACCACTCGACCCACTTACCAGAAAATCTTTAATGTGGGACCCAACCAGGCTGTTGTGGCGCCTAAGCCCAGGCCTGCTGCTAAACCAAAACTTAGGCCCCTGTCTGCGACCCACCACCCAGCTGTCGCTATCCCCCGGCTTAGACCCTTAACCACCGCGTCTGCCCTTTCAGCTACCGCCCTTCCGGGCTCTAATGCCACTATATTTGTTCCTTCCACCACCTCACCTTCACCAGCCCCTAACCCTCATCAACATCCTCTCTGGCAATTACTAAATCAAGCCTACCTGTTCCTTAACGCAACTAAACCAGAGTTCACCCAATCATGCTGGTTATGTTATGACATCCAGCCCCCTTATTATGAAAGAACTGCGGTAATGGGAAACTATACAACCAAAGCTAATTCCGATTCTTGTAGATGGCAGCCAGCAGCCCAGGGACTCACTATCCAGTCGGTAACAGGCCAAGGGTTATGCATAGGCCGCCCCACACCAAAGTTTCAGTCCGTATGCAATATTACACAATCAGTATCTAGCCTAGATTATCACCTGCCCCCCGAAAATAGCTGGTGGGCCTGTTCAACGGGATTAACCCCTTGCTTTCACGGGCAGGTCCTCAATCAGACCCAAAATGACTTCTGCGTGCTAGTTCAGTTACTTCCAAAAATCCTATACCACTCTGAGGAAGAAGTGCTCCAGTGGTTTGGCACAAATATCCACCGGAGAAATAAAAGGGAGCCCGTCACCGCCATTTCCCTGGCGGTTCTCTTTGGGCTCAGACTAATAGGAACAGGGATGGGTATTGCCTCCCTAGCCACCCAGAGCCATCATTATAATAGCCTTAGGGCTGCTATAGACATAGACATTGAAAGAATTAAAGTCTCCATCTCTCACCTTCAGGAATCCCTAACCTCCCTATCCGAAGTAGTCCTACAAAACCGTAGAGGGCTAGACTTATTATTTCTGCAGCAGGGAGGAACATGCACTGCCCTGGAGGAAGAATGTTGTTTCTACACGGACCACTCGGGTGTCGTCAGAGAATCCATGGCTAAGGTGAGGGAAGGATTGGCTGAATGAAAAAAAGAACAAGAACAGCAATACAACTGGTTTGAGGCTTGGTTCAGTCGCACCCCCTGGTTCACTACATTAATATCCACCATACTGGCCCCCTTGTTGTCTTAATGCTCCTACTTATTTTCGGGCCTTGCATCATCAACAAGCTTATAGCCTTTGTTAAAAATCGAGTCAGCACCATTTAACTCATGGTACTCAAGCAGCAGTACCAACCACTTGGTACTCACCCTTGTTGTCTCAACTCTCCTACCCATTTTCAGGATAACCTTAAAAACACCTACGTAAACCCATGATTGGGTCTTATTTTTAGGTTCCTCTGAGAGGGGGGAATGAGAGACTCAAAGGACTCAAAAAAAACTATACTTGTTATGAAGAAACATTTACTATATGAATTCCTACCTCATGTTCACTGTATTTTATAAACCCCTACCTCACGTTTACTGTATTTTATAAATCCCTACCTCAAACCCCATAAGACCAGGCATATGTAAGGTGCCTGGTAGTAACTGTGACCGTACAGTTACAAAATATTTGCAGTGTTTGTACTTAGAACTTTGTTAAGTTTTTGTTTGTCCCATAATAACCATGTTAATTGAAATAACTGGCTTCTTCTGCTGGCAGTGTGTGAATGTTAAGCAATAAGCCCCTCCTGGACATTCCTTTGCTTGAATTATGGTGGGCTCTATGGCGCCAGCCACTCTTCTGGTGGGCTCTGTGTTATTTCAAACCTGCTTGTATGCCCGAGCTGATTTATGCACAGTCACAGTGACTGTGTAAACTGCAGCTTATCTAAATTCCAGATGGCTTAACTAACTCCACTCTGCCATGTAGCCGTTAGTAGTCAATCACGGGCAGCCGAGCCCACGCCCACAAAAATCAAAAACGAACCCACCAATCTCAAGCTCTCCTGTCCCCTGACATCACCGCAGACCTAATTGAGAACTAATTCTGCAAGGTCCGTGGACTTTGTTTTCTATGTCATGCCTTCTTCTAAATGGATAATGTCTCAAGCCTAGGAAAAACCGGTCACGCCCAGTCCCTCCCTCGTAACTGTGTATATGAACTACTTGCTGTACTAGGTTGGGGCTCTCGTTCCTGTACCGCTACGCCAGTTACAGACGTGAGCCCAGACTTGAGCCTGAATAAAGACCCTCATGTGATTTGCATCGGAGCTGGCTCTTTGGTGGTCTCTCGGATACAGGATGTGGGTACAACAGATAATAGTGGGAAACTGCGGGGAGAGGGGGCAGGGAGGTGGGATTGACAGTAGTGGGAATCTGCCTGGGGAAGTGGGGGGTCACACCTCATCAACAAGGGTGCCTGCACAATGAATATTTGTATACCTCACCCTGAATTATACCCCACAATTTAAAAAAAAATTCAGAATTGCAACTGAAAAAAATAAAAAAGAATACTGACCTCCCAGGGATATGATGGTAAAGTAAGTTAATATCTGTAAAGCATTTGGGCCAGTGCCTGGCACATCACAGACATTATCTGTGTTGTTGCTTCTCCTAGAAGAAAAACTAAGTAAAACAAATCTAAAAGAGTTTCTTTGAGCAAAGAATAGTTCAGAATGGCTCATGAATTGGGCAGCACTAAAAACCAGAAGAAATTCAGAGAACCCTGCTCTGAAAGGTACCTATAGAAACCTAGAAGAAACTTAGCTTATTCTTTAGTCTTTGTGCCTCAGTGTGACCATTAGAAAACATTCAGACATTCTACTACAAAACAAGCACCAGCCTATCCCATCCCCCCTCGGCAAATCTCCTTCAGATGCAAAACCAGGACAGCCCAACCATTCATGGTTTAGCATAATAATCTCTAGTAAACTTCGAGGTTCCTTGTCAAAGCTGAAGATCAAAGATCACCCTTTGGCTGGCCAAAGTCCTAAGAGTTTGTGAGTTGCAAATGTCTGAGCTTGTGAATTGCAAATGTCTAACAAGTCTCTTGTAGCAATTACTACCCCCCTAGGGTTAACCTAATCAACCCTCTGTGAACTGTGTGACACAGATAAGCCCCACCAGGCAGCAATCATGTGACTAACCCACCCATCTTCCTGCTGTCCATCACCTGACATCATCAGTAGCTGCCCTTGCCTGCCCCTTTGTGATGATGTGGAAGCAGACCACCACCCAATCACCCTAATGATATTCCCCCATCAAGAGGAATGGTTCAAAGGACTCAACCACAAGCAACCAGCAGCCATTGCCTTGCTAGTGTCTGGTGTGGCCATGTGCTCTTTGAGCCATGTCTGTCCCCATGCTTCCTGGCTTTGGCCCCCTCCCCCAGCTTGGGGAGGTGAATCTTTACTCTTCCTTCGACCTTCTCTTTCTCTTTCTAATTTAGTTCTTTTTTTTTTTTTTTTTTTTTTGAGTTGGAGTCTCACTCTGTCGCCCAGACTGGAGTGCAGTGGCTGCTCCCGGCCACTGCAGCCTCAATCTACTGGGCTCTGGCTATCCTTCCGCCTCAGCCTTCCAAGTAGCTGGAACTACAGGCGTGCGCTACCACGCTCAGCTAATTTTTGATTTATTGTAGAGATGAGGTCTCACCAAGTTGCCTGGGTGGGTCCCGAACCCGCGGGCTCAGGCAATCCACTCACCTCGGCCTCCCAAAGTGCTGGGATTACAGGCTGAGCCACCGAGCCTGGCCTAATTTACTTCTAAATAAACTTTGCTTTCTTAACCTTTTTGTGTTTCACAATTCTTTGCAATTTACTCGGATCTCTGGGTTCCCAGTGCGCACCTCGCCCTGCCTCTCCCCTCCACCCTCACCCTGTCCATCGGTACCCTAACATGCTCTACAAAATGGGCCATGAGTATTCATGGGCAGAGCATAAAAGTAAAGTACAAAAATAGTTTGATTGGTTGCAACTGGAAGTTTGCCTTATTTGGACATGATCTGATCAGTCGGCTGCCTGTGATTGGCTACAGTTGGGCTGCTTCTGATTGGCTGAGATCTGGCTATCTGTTGGAAAAAGACATATTCCTAAGTTCCATTTTGGTTTGTTTACATTCTAAGTTAGTTTGCAGTTCATTAGTAGAGACTCAAACTACAGAGACAGCTTCAGGCCAAATTTAATGTAACACGTCTATTATCCAGCTGTTGTCATGGGCACAATTTGGAGTTTGAGCAGCTGCTCAGCATGTTTACCATGGCCTTGCCTGAAGCCTAAGAGCCCAGAAAAGGTCTGTGTCTTGGGCTGTAAGCCCTGAACTCTGTGGTGCTCTCTCTCATGACTGCTGTGAGGAGAGAACTATTTGCTTTGTAAATATCCGGGAGAAGATTAAGGAGATCAAGGCTTCATATTTGGCTGAGGTTGGGGAGAGATTCTGGTCAGTCTTTTTTTTCCCTCTCTTCCCCCATTCCCCACAGCCCCTGTGAGGAGCTCTTTGAAAGCTCAGGGTCTTATGCCAAAGAGGAACCATATCTTAGAGTTGCATAGAGGTGGTACGGGTGAAAGTCAGGAGGTCATAAGAACCCAGGCCCCAGAGTCAGGCTGTCTCTGCTGGGATCACAGCTCTGGTACTTCTCAGTGTGACCTTTGGAAGCTTACTTAACCTACTGTGCCTCAGTTTTCCAAATCTGCCTCAGGGTAAGTCTTGAGGATTAAATAAATTGATATGTGTGAAGCACCTGGTCACATTGCAAGCATTGAATGAATGATAGCTATGATTTTCTTTCTTTCTTTTCTTTCTTTTTTTAGGCGAGGTCTCACTCTGTCACCCAGGCTGGAGTGTGGTAGCATGATCATGGCTCACTGCAGCCTCAACCTCCTGGGCTCAGGCATTCCTTCCACCTCAGCTTCCTAAGTTGCTGGGACTACAGGCACGTGCCACCAAGCTCAGATTATTAGTATTATTTTCAATGCTGTTCCAATTCTAGTTTGTCAATGCCTCCAGTTCTTGGCCGTCTCCTAGGGTTCAGATAGAGGCTAAAGTGAATTAAAAGCCTGGGAAAAATAAGGGAGGATTATAGGTTATAGCCCTGGAAATGTCATCAGCCCTGCAAAGCCACACACTTGTACTGAAGTCTCTAGGACCCATTTTTGTGTTCTTTGTGAACCCAAACTGCCTTTAAGTGAATCTAGGCTTGAAGTTCCCAAGGATCTGTATGGCATCATTCAGAAAATCTTGAAAACTTAACCTTCTAGATCCCTACACAAGAGGCATTTTGGCATGTGCTGGGAATCTGGACGGCAGTACTACCTTCTAGATGGAGCTTCAGCTAGACTGTGTGAAAGGACAGACCGAGAGCCGAAAGCCATTTTTCATCTCGTTCCTAAACCTTAATACAATGATGAGAAAGTAGAAGCTATACTTTTGGAGAAATGAACACTTCAAGTAAAATTAACTTTGCTGACTTTGTCTTTTCAGAAACAGACTTCCTGGTGCCAGGTATCAGAGGTATCTCATAGTGGCAATCAAGCTTGCCTAGAGTAAAGGGAATTTACAAGGCCTAAGACTCATGCATTGGGCAAGGATTGTAAAAGTCATGAGACTCGTAATTACAAACGTTATGACAGCTCAAAAGGAGAGCAGGTGGGGATTCAATTTTCCAGTAGAACAGGCCCTCTCTACAGAGAAGTTCAAGGATCCCCCAAAGCTACCCACTGGGAATGCCTAGGAGATCAGGAGGGAGTGCACACTCCATTTGTTCTAAGGAATGTCATTCAGGAAGATACAGGTGAATTGGAATCCTTGCCATGCCCTTCTCTAGGGCCTATGATAATATGGACGGACATTAATGAGTCTCTGTGTCACAGGATCTCCAAGACATCCACAGGTGGTCGATAAGGAAGTCACAGCAGTCACGTGCAACATCTCCAAGAGAAGGATTTAAGCCAAGACTCAGGGGGCGATGGGGCCACACTCACCGCTCCCTGTCTGTGGGGCGGGGGTGAAGCTTTCTTAAATAAATCTTACCTTCTCTCACCTCTTTGTGTGTTGCAATTCTTTGCATTAACTTGGATCTCTGGGTTGCCGGCTCTGGTGGTGCTGTGCCTCCCTGTGCCTCTCCCTCTCCATCCATCCACCCTCACCCTGTCCGGACCCTAACACTGTGTAAACACATTGGGACTGGAGTCAATGCCAAAGGTAAAAAACGGCCTGCCTTGAGGGAGAGCAGACCACACCTTTGCTGCTCTTGTTGTCTTCTGGGGCTGAGGGACCTTCAGCCATGGTCCAGAAACCTATGATGTGGCATCATGGTGGGCTTCCCGTAGGTGGTATTCCTTTATGTATGAGTAGTAAGGCTGAGGATGGAGTGGGAAAAGGTGGTGATTCTCAGAGTCCCAGTCCCTAGACACGTTTACAGCCATCTTTCCTCTGATACATTGTCCCCTGAGACTTTGTCCCAGGCCTTGCTGCTTCTCTCTTCTGAGTCAAGGCCTAATTTGAAATGTCTGTACCAGGCTGGATATGGTGGCTCATGCCTGTAATCCCTTTGGGAGGCTAAGGCAGGTAGCTTGCTTGAGCCAGGAGCTCAAGACCGGCCCAGGCAATATAGCGAAACCTCATCTCTACAAAAAAATCAGAACAATTAGCCAGGTGTGGTGGCACACACCCATAGCCTCAGCTAATCAGGAGGCTGAGGTGGAAGAATTGCCTGAACCCAGGAGGTCAAGGCTGCTGTGAGCAGTTATCATTGTGATCATGCCAACGCACTTAGCCTCGGAGATGGAGTGAGACACTGACTCAATTTTAGAAGAAAAGGAAGGAAGGAAGGAAGGAAGGAAGGGGAAGGGAAGGAAAGAAAAAGAAAAGAAAGAAAAGAAAAAAGAAATGTCCTAGGTTAATTTCCTCTGTAAACCAGGCAGTCTTCAAATAAACAGAAGCAACCTTGGAATAAATGATGCTTTCTCACTCCAAACTTGATGAGAACTCATAAGCTTGTAGCCACTACCCAACGTCTATTGCTATAATAGAATCATGGAGTTGGGACCCTGGCAGAGGCCAACCACCCCTGTTATCTCCCCAGGGACACAGCCCAGTCCAGTGGCCTCCCAGCGTTCCTTGTGCCTACCCCTCTGCTAGCATCCAGCTGGTTTCCTTTGACACGTGGGGCCTCCTCTGACCCAAAATGACTTTGACCCTAGGTCAGCCCCACCTCGTGCCAGATAGGCCATTTTCCTTAATGTACCTTGGGTCAACAGCCTTTTCAAGCTGTTCTCACGGAGTCTCCATTGTGTCCTTGGGTTGATTACCCAAGATGGAAAACACAGATAAGATTCAGAGGGCCAAGGGGAGCCATGTGCTGCCCCCAACCCTTTATTCCTCATCTCCCATCTCGCCTGCTGAAGGGGCCAGGTGCAGAGCAGACAGGCCAGGTGCAGGGTGGGAGGGCCTGCCATGCACCCTATAAAAAGCTACTGAGTAGCTCCTCAGACTCGGAACTCACATTTAGGACTTCCCGTCAAAATGGGCAAAGTACTGATTCTTGCTGGTGAGTCATTCCCCGGCGAGTGGTGGTGAGCTTTCTGAGCAGCAACTTGTCTCCTCCCATCCTGTGCTCCCAGGCCTGCCCTATCTCCTTCCTCCTGCTCTTGCAGCCTCCTTGGGTTCATAGCATAGTGGGAAGGAGGAAGGGCCTCCTGCACACTTGAGGGCTTCATACAGGAAGGAAAGTGGATAACTCTGGTGGCCCAGGACAAGGATGCTTCTCCCGTGTGAAGGACAGAAGACTTGGACCACCCCCTGCCTTGCAGTGTTCTGTGATTCCTCCTCCATGCCAGCAGAAGGGCCACACAACCACTTCATCAAGAAGTAACCAATGACCCGGAGCAATTTGTAGGAAAAAAATGCACCAGGCAGATGTTTTTCTGAAAGTAGTCCTGGGGGCAGGATGCAGGTGGGGGGGGGTAAGGGGTGTGGTGGAGGCAGAATATATATATATATTTTTTTTTTTTTTTTTTTGAGTAGGAGTCTTACTCTGTCACCCAGGCTGGAGTGCAGTGGCATGCTCACGGCCACCACAGACTTGACCTGCTGGGCTCAGGTGATCCTTCCGCCTCAGCCTTCCAAGTAGCTGGAACTACAGGCACATGCCACCACGCCCGGCTAATTTTTTGATTTATTGTAGAGGCGAGGTCTTGCCAAGTAGCCCAGCCTGGTCTCGAACCCATGGACTCAGGCGATCCTCTTGCCTCCGCCTCCCAAAGTGCTGGAATGATAGGCATGAGTCACCGTGCCCCATGAGAGAAGGTCTGGAAGAGTTATTGCAGCTCTGCCAGGGCTAACTTGTTTCTTGGGGATGACGTCCGTGCTGTGGATAGGAACCCAATGTAGGTGATCACTGGGCCAGCCCTTCCTGAGCGTGGTTGGGTGACTTGGAAGGGAATACAATTGAAAGGCAGCGTTTGAGTTGAAAAGTAAAGTTGTTTTGTTGTTTCTGGAAAAGGTGAGTTCTGTTTCTGGTGTGAAGAGACTGTGGTGGTAAGGGGCCCTCTGCCTGAAACCTCTTCTCTGCACCCCTAAGCTCTCCTCTGTCCCTTCTCCCCAGCCTGGCTTATCTTTATTTATTTTTTTTTTGAGTTGGAGTCTCACTCTGTCGCCCAAACTGGAGTGCAGCGGCCGCTCCCGGCCACCGCAGCCTCGACCTGCTGGGCTCTGGCGATCCTTCCGCCTCAGCCTTCCGAGTAGCTGGAGCTACAGGCGCATGCTACCACGCCCGGCTAATTTTTGATTTATTGTAGAGATGAGGTCTCGTCAAGTTGCCCAGGCGGGTCTCGAACCCACGGGCTCAGGCAATTCACTCACCTCGGCCTCCCAAAGGCACAGGATTATAGGCTGAGCCACTGAGCCCGGTTCTGGCTTATCTTTAGAGTCCATTCATTCAATGCATATTGATAGAGTGTGGACCTGCACCACACACTGTGCTGGGTAGTGGGGACTTAGCCGTGTAAGCATAGTCTCTGCCCTCAGAGTTCACAGTCCGATAGGTAGACCAACAGACAGTCATCTTTCAGTGTGACTGAGATAGACAGAGGCACGAATACCAGAGAAGCCTAGAGGGAGAACAGGGAGCCCCAGCCCCAAAACGTCTCTTGGAAAATCTTTCCTCACCTCTGTTTTCCATAATACTCAATTCATATCTCAATGCTATCACTTGTCACATGGCAGTGTACCTATGTGCTTACAGGTATAGCTTTACAGACTGTGAGCAATTTGAGGGCAGGGACCCTGTCTAGTTTTTTTGTTTTGTTTTGTTTTTAATTTTTTGAGTCAGGGTCTCACTCTGTCACCCAGGCTGGAGTGCAGTGGCACAATCACAGCTCACTGCAGCCTCAACCTTCTGGGCTCAGATGATTCTCCCACCTCACCCTCCCAAGAAGCTGGGACTACAGGCATGCACCACTACACCCAATGAATTCTTTGATTTTTTTGTAAAGACGAGGTCTTGCTATGTTGCCCAGGCTGCTCTGGAACTCCTGAGCTCAAGCAATCCTCCCGCTTCAGCTTCCCAAAGTGCTGGGATTACAGGCATGAGTCCCTGTACCCGGCCCTTAGTTTGCCTTTGATCTCTAGAACCCAGTTCTTGATATGTGTTGTTGAAAGAATAACACATCCTTCTGGCTTCTGAGATGCACACCATCATCTGGAATTCCAACAGCTAACCAAATGCCTGTGTTAACCACCTGCTCCAAAGCATCATGCAGGAGCCCTACATTAGAAAAGGATTTGTAAGGCGGAGAGAGCATCAGGCTCCAGTTCCCCTTTCCCACTCACTGGCCAGGGCTGCCCCAGGCCTGTTGATTCCTGTGCACCCTCTGACAAAGTCTCTTTTCATCTTTAGGGCTGGCCCTTCTGCTGCAGCTGGGTAAGTGCCCCATGTGAGGGTGGTGGAGGCGGGTGGCACGGTACAGGGCAGGAGACATTCGTCAGGGCAAGACCCATCTCTTACTTCCCTGCCATTCCAGGCACAGCAACCAAAATCGTCTGTTACTTCACCAACTGGAGCCAGTACCGCCCTGGGATTGCCCGCTACATGCCCGAGAATGTGGACCCCTGCCTCTGCACACACATCATCTACGCCTTCGCTGGCATGGCCAACAACCAGATCAAAACCATTGAGTGGAATGATGAGGCCCTCTATGCCGGCATCAATGGCCTTAAAAGCTAGTGAGTTCTGGGCTCTGTGCTGGGCTGGAGGTTTTCACATGAGTCTTTTGGTAGCTCCCGAGCAGACGCTGACACCAGAATGCTCAGCCTTTGAGTGCTGGCCACAGTCATTCTCATGCCCCACTGGTAGAGCTTCCAGCATCCTTCTCCCCAGGAGAGGTGGATTGCTGTCATTCCTCTGGATTATTTTCTCACCAGATCCTCAGCGTTATATTCTATGTGTCCCAGGAGGTACCATCAACACAGGATTCAGTTTGAATAGTGTCCCCTGGAGTATGCCATGTCACAGTATGGCCCCGTGCCACCCTATGAACTAGCTACTGATTTAACCTAAAATGATTCTCATACCAGTTAAATACTTACCATATTTATCTGGTGACTACTGTGTGCCAGGTATTGTGCTAGGTGCTTTTCATTTATTATTTTATGTACCTTCAC
Source organism: Cephalopachus bancanus (assembly GCA_027257055.1). Classification (NCBI taxonomy): domain Eukaryota; kingdom Metazoa; phylum Chordata; class Mammalia; order Primates; family Tarsiidae; genus Cephalopachus; species Cephalopachus bancanus. Next base: position 351,630 of record JAPVLO010000292.1, on the reverse strand, counting down.
ATCAAACACGGTGACGTGGGCACATTAAAACTATTTTTAAAAGTTGAGGAAATGGGATCGTGGTGAGGTTGAAAGCTCTCCCTCGTCCATAGAGCCCAGGGAGGCTGGACCTACTTATCAGATGGGTGGACCCTTTCACCCTGTTGGGTGGGTAGGTTTGACTCACAGGACTTAGGTGCCCACAAAGAGACACGGGGCATAAGGGATGTTTCGACCCTGACTCTGCCACCTTACTGGTTAGATAAAGTTGCTTAATCTCTCTGAATACCACTTAAAGGACAGATGAGATGAATAGTTTCTGCCATGTGGGATTGTAAAGGAAAACGCCTGGCATTTAGAGGCACTCCGTACATGGTAGACACTTCCACTGCCCCGTCCCTTGCTATTTCCATTGACAGACTGAGACTTTCAGCTTTCTGACCTTTCACATCCAGCAGCTCCAGCCCACCTGCTGCCTGTGCTAAGGGGTGGGTTTTTGGTTCCCCTGTCCTCCCCACCATGCCCTGCCTTTTCTTCCCATGAAGCTCCCAACTGCACCAGGATCTGTCAGCCCATTGACAGAGTTGGGAGTGAGAACCTGTTCAGTGAGAGTTTATACTGTGCCCTGGAGGTACTCATGGCATGAAGACACCTTGGTCCTAGACAGCTCTGCTCCCAACACACGGCCTGGTGTAGGATACGAAGGTGGAAGGACTGACCAGCAGATGACAACTTCTTGCCCGTGGGATTTCTTCACACTGTTACCTTTCTATCTCTAGCAACACGGAACTGAAAACCCTGCTCTCTGTTGGTGGCTGGAACTTTGGAACCCAGAAGTAAGAGCCTGCAATTACTCCCAGATTATTCAATCTCTTCCAAACTCCGAGGGTTCTGAGTTTCTCTGAAGTGGGCAGTGGGCCTCGGACTCAGTTTAGACATTCCAGAACTCTTTTCTGACCAGATCTCCCTGAAGTTTGTCCTTCTTCCATCATAGCTCTTACAATATTGTATTTTTTAACTGGACATTTCATTCTGATTTTAAGTTACATCATTATTTTTAAAATTTTATTTTATTTTATTTTATTTTTATATAGTAATTATATACATTTTATGGGATGCATAGTGTTGTTTTGAAACATAAAATGCATAGTGATCCAATCAGGGTAATTAGCATATCCATCATCTTGAACATTTACCATTTCTTTGTATTTGGGAACATTCAATATCCTCCTTTTGGCTATTTGAAACTGTATAGAATATTATTATTAACAATAGTCATCCTACACCACACTGTACTTTTTTTTTTTTTTGAGTTGGAGTCTCGATCTGTCGCCCAGACTGGAGTGCAGTGGCTGCTCCCGGCCACCGCAGCCTCGACCTGCTGGGCTCTGGTGATCTTCCGCCTCAGGCTTCCGAGTAGCTGGAGTTACAGGCGCGCGCTACCACGCCCGGCTAATTTTTTGATTTTATTGTAGAGATGAGGTCTTGCCTGCCCAGGCAGGTCTCGAACCCGTGGGCTCGGGCAATCCACTCACCTCAGCCTCCCAAAGGCGCGGGATGACAGGCTGAGCCACCGAGCCCGGCCACACTGTCCTTTAATCTCTTATTCACTTATCTACACATTTCTCTGTATTATTTCCTCCATAGCAGGAGCCATTTTAGTCATCATTCTACCCCAGCCATGTTGGATGAGTGACTGAATAACTGAATGAGGGTCCAGGCAAGTAGGAAGATGACAAGACAGAGTATTCAGGAGCATAGGCTATTATGGCTGTCTCTTAGACCTCCCAAAGCATCCCGTGGGAGAATGCTACCCTTGTGAGTCCTTATCAAAGTCCATCACTGCCACCAAGATCATAATGACTTATTGACCCCAGATTCTCTGACATGGTGGCCACTGCTGAGAACCGCCACACATTCATCCAGTCAGCCATACAGTTTCTGAGGAAGTACAACTTCGACGGGCTGGACATCGACTGGGAGTATCCGGGCAACCGAGGCAGCCCAGCTGACACCCAGCAGCTCTTCACCGTCCTACTGAAGGTGACTCGCCCTTGCTGTGGCCAGAGAACCCAGGATCTGGCCTATAGTGGACTGAGACAAGGTCCCTCTGGAGGGGGTTGCTGAGAGAGGCTGGACATACCCCAGAGGGTGTGGACCTCAGGCTTACTGACCTGAAGCCTGATTTCTTTAGTATAAGAGCTGATCTCTCTTTTGAGAAAAAACTCACATTGGCCAAATTATAGAAACTGACAACATCATGAAAATTAATAGATTTATAGTGAGAAAAGTCGCTCTGAGCACCAGTACTTGCTCTGAAGCTCTTATTCCTCTTCTTCCATGACTGATTTTTCTGATTATTCGATTCAATTATATAGTTAGCAGGGCTGTGAGCTATTTTTGTCTTTTTAAGACAAACTTTAAAAAAAATCTGCTCTGAACATCATTTGTTCATTTTAAAGTTTAACTCTCGGAGGGTGACCAGATTCCCCTCATTTCCACATTTTTGAGTGACACTCACTGTTGTCCCCAGGGACCAACGACAGCTTTTGAACCAAAGGACTCTAAATTGGACACTTTGTAGCTTTCTTCATAAGAGGTGTGACCATACCACATGCTCACTGGCTCCTCCAGTCTGAGCCCGGTGTCCTCTGCTTCCCAGGAAATGTATGAGGCTTTTGACCAAGAAGCCACCCAGAGCAGCAAGCCCAGACTGCTGATTTCCGCCGCTGTGTCAGCCGGCAAAGGTACCATTGAGACTGCCTACCAGATCCCTGAGATGTCAAAGTAAGTAAACCCGGGAGCCCACGTGTATAGTTCAGTGACCTTGGGACCCACCCCAGTCACTGACAGATGCCTAGACAGAAGTGACCCATGGATAAGGGGTCTCTATCTCAAAGAAATAAAATGGCCCCAATGACTGAGGGAAGAGGCATGGGAAGCCAGCATGAACCCTGACCTTGTGTCTTAATCTAGCCCCAAGGTTCTCTACAGTAAAAGGCTACTTGGGGAATGTTATTGAGTCTCCAGCTTCTACACATCCTGAAGATCTGAGTACAGCCAGATATTGATTAGGGTATGAGTGCCTTCTGCATGCCAGGTGCTCTTGAGATAAAGATGAGGAAGAAAAGAATAAGAAATAATAATGCGCAAGGGAATACTTATGGCTTAATTACGACGAGCATATTTGCTAGGGACCAGGAGTTAAGGGGTAGTCGGATGGGAGCACGGTTTCTCATGAAATATTTCTCCCTTCTTGCTCCCTTCCCCAATCACCTAAGGTACATGGACCTCATTAACGTGATGACCTACGACCTGAGGGGCTCCTGGGAGGGCTTCACAGGAGAGAATAGCCCTCTGTTTGCAGGACCCAATGACAAGGGAGACTACAGATTGTTTAATGTGGTGAGTGAGGAAACCGGTCCTAACATATCTTCAAAGCATGTCACAGGATTCCAGACCAAGGAAACTTGATGCACAGTTCATATTCCCTACCTTCCTGTCCCTACGACTAATTGGATCTAACTATATATATATTTTTTAAAGAAAGCAGAATAGTGGTTTGGGATAATCCCAAGCATTGGAGCATTTTTTAAGAAAAATATCTTTTTTTTATTTATGCTAGAAGCACATTTTATGACCCACCTTGTTCCCGTTCTTCCTCTCCCTCCTCCACTCTCTGCCTGTCCTATGAAGCTTATCTTCCTAATTTGCATGGCTTAGGCCGGTGTAATGATGAGTCTCCTTAATGATTAGTCAGTGGGTAAATGGGCTCGATGTAATTTCAGTGGAGATTTCAACCAGGTATTTAAAAATGGACATGGGATCAGGCATGGTGACTCTGGATTGTAATCCCAGCAATTTGGGTGGCCGAGGCAAGAAGATTGTCTGAGTCCAGGAGTTCAAGACCAGCCTCATCTCTACAATAAACAAATAAAAAGTTAGCAGGTGTGGTGGCACATGCCTATAGTCCCAGCTACTTGGAAGGCTGAGGCGGAAGCGTTGCCTGAGCCCAGGAGGTCGAGGCTGCGGTGACTGTGATCAGGTCACGTCACTCCAGCCTGAGTAACAGTGAGAGTCTGACTCAAAAAGAAAGAAAGAAAGAAAGAAAAATTGACATGGGAAAATCTCCCACATGGATATCCCATGTTCAAACTCTGAGCTCTGAAGTAAGCTAGTTGGGAAGACAAGTGGATGCATGTCTGAACTCCAGTCATGCAGCAAACGTCAAGTCCAATATGAGGGGAAGGAGAATAAAATAACATTGTATCCCTGTTTGACTCTGGGCCCTGCTGCCTAAACAGTGGACCTCTTGAACAAGAATGCTTCTAACCCCCAGATCCAGAGGGAAGGTACTCCTCCTTTGGTTGTGGAAGGGGCTTGACTGGATGCTGTATCGGGAGACCCCAGGGAACTGGGTAGAAAACCTAGACTAATTCTAGGGATCTGGGCACACTCTTAGCTGCTTCCTAATGGTATCTTCCTCACCTTGCCCCCAGGACTATGCGATGAACTACTGGAAGAGCCAAGGTGCCCCTGCTGAGAAGCTGATGGTGGGCTTTGGGGCTTATGCCCGCACCTTCACTCTCACTAACCCTGCTAACCACGGTCTGGATGCTCCCACCTCTGGCCCCGGGACTGCTGGGCCCTATACTCAGGAGGCTGGGACTCTTGCCTACTTTGAGGTAATGTCCAGGGGACAGGGAGACTCACTATCTCTGTTCCCAAGATTGCCATGGAGAGAGTCTGTACTCCAGTTTCTAAATCAGGGTGCCCCGTTGTTGACTGCTCTGAGTACGGAGAGAAAGATCAAAAGATTGATAAAAAACATTTTGAATTTTAACCCTCTAAAATAAATGTGCATCTTTAATACTGATACTAGCTAATACTTTACTTTGGGCAAATGGAGAGCCAGGCTGTATCCTCAGTGATTTTCACTCATTTAACACTCATTTAACACAACAAACAATAAGTTACCAATGTCCTCCCCACTGTTTACACAAGAAGACGCTGAGGGTCAGAAGGGACACGTAAGTTGCTCAAGGTCACAGAACTAGTAAGTGGCAGAGCTAGGGTTCAAACTCGAGTTGTCCAGCTCAAGAATCTCAGACCCCACCCTTTGGGAGGCTGAGGTGAGTGGATTGCCTGAGCCTGCGGGCTCGAGACCCGCCTGGGCAACTTGGCGAGACCTCGTCTCTACAATAAATCAAAAAATCAGCCGGGCGTGGGAGTGCACACCTGTAGTTCCAGCTACTTGGAAGGCTGAGGCGGAAGGATCACCGGAGCCCCGAGAGAGTGAGACTCCAACTCAAAAAAAAAAAAAAGAATCTCAGACCCTCACCTTGATGCTCTAATGTCCCCTTGCTAGTTCTTCTGAGGCAAAAACTCTTTCAAACAACAGGACCGGGCAAATTTCGTTTAAAAGAAAAACGGAGGCACAAAGAAGCTGCCTTGTCCTTAGTAGCACGGGAGGTGACTGGCAGACACAGGACTGGAATTCATGTCTCATCTCCCCAGCTAGTGCACTTCACGGGACAGCAGGGCAGAGAGCTGGATGACACTGGGACTGAGGGCTCTTATTTCCAGCAAAGGGGAGTGGGGTAGGGAGTGTATCGCAGGAAAGAAAGGGAGGGAGAATGGAGAATTGGCCTGAGCAGAGCAGGGCCCACTTGGGTCATGACTGCTCCAGGAGTCTGAAGGTTGTTCCTCCTTTGAGTTGTGGAAGGGGCTTGACTGGATGCTGTATCCGGAGACTCCAGGGAACTGGGCAGAAAACTAGACTAATCCTAGGGGTCTGGGAACATGCTTAGTTGCTTCCTAATGGTATCTTCCTCACCTCGCCACCAGGTCTGCTCCTTCCTGAAAGGGGCCACCGAGGTGTGGAACGCCCCCCAGGAGGTGCCTTATGCCTACAAGGGGAACCAGTGGATTGGGTATGATGACCCCAAGAGTTTCACCCTCAAGGTAAGGCCCTCCACCTTCCTCCCTCTGCATGATCGGGGAGGGCTAAGGGACCTGGCCTCCGGGTGCCCATGAACTGCAACCCCAGGAGACACCTAAGGGAGGTGAGGCAAGGGGAAGGCAGACCCCAAAGTTTCAAGGTGAGCCAGTGCCCCAGCTGCAAAGCCTAACAGTTGGAGCAGCCTCGTCAGCTTCCACTCAATTACGGATAACCTCCTTCCTTCCTGCCCTGTTCTCCTCCCTCCCACTTCTGGAGACTCTCCATTGGTCCCCTGCCCTGCTCTGCTCTGGTCCTTGTGCAGCTCTTCGTCTTGTGCTTCCTGAGGCAGGCGTTCTTCCCCACGCCAAGGACCATGGTGCAGACCAGAGTCTCTTCCTTCCCTTTGGCTATCTCCTGCCTATGGCAAAACATACAAGCTGAGCCAAAACCAGGAGGCCAGAGATCCTCTGGGCTCTGAGGCTTCTGCCCACTGGCCTCTTCATGCTCAGGTCTAGGAAGGATGTGGTTACTGCTTACCAGCCTCAGGGCCCTTCACCTGACGCCTCCCATCTGGAGATCTCTCTGTTTGCTCAGAAGCTTTGCTGTGTAAAGGGCTCTGTATCTCTGTGTCACTCCACCCATCCAAGCTCCGGCTCTGAAGAGATTTCTCAGAAGGTGGTTGGTGTTAGCAGACGGCAGGGAGGAAAGGGCTACTTGAGGCCAAGACTCATTCTCCCTGACTCAGTAGACCTAAAATCTTTCCTTGCATACAGTGATGTCCACAAATCCCTCAGTCACCGCAGGAAAGTCATTCCCATTCCCCCTACCCATGACTGGATCATCATCTTCCCACCATCCTGCTGGAGTCACTCCCTGCATGTGTGCAAGGACACCTCAAAGCTCGCCTGGTTCTCTCCCACAGGCTGAGTGGCTGCTGAAGAACAGCTTCGGGGGTGCCATGGTCTGGGCCATTGACTTGGATGACTTCACAGGCACTTTCTGTGGACAAGGCAAATACCCTCTCATGAATGCCCTCAAATCTGCGCTCGGTGTCTCCACTCCTAGTAAGTAGTAATGTCCTACCAATGAGACAACAAACTAGACATGATGAAGAGAGAGAAAAGACCAGAGCTCCTCCCAGGCCGACCTCAAGGAAGGCCTCCAGATTTCCCAGCCGTCCTAGCATGTCCAGGCATTTGGGACCCAGAAAGCAAAACCCAGGCAGTCTTCTAGGGGTAACTCATGAGTGACAGCCCTGGTGAGAGACAGAGAGGACTTATCGATACTCTGGAGGGTTCTCCTCTATAGAGCTGCTCAGGGGACCTTCAATAAAATAAACAGAACATACTGGAGCCTGGGTAGAGAAGGGGCCAGAAATACCTTGTTCCTTATCCCTGCCTGCTCAGCTCCAGCCTTTATGAACCTTGTAGAACAGACAAGGCAAAGGAAGGGAACATTTCAAAGCTAGGAGTTGAGGAAAGATGAGAGGAGGACCCTGAAGAGATCCTGCTTGCACCTACCACAAAGTGGGAAGCTGAATTATAGCCAGTCTCAATGCACAATTCTGTCCCAGCCCCAAGGACAAGGCAAGTCCTTGGAAGCAAGAGGACCTGGGAAGCTCCTGGGAAAACTAATGCTGATGGTTAGACCTTTTCTCTATGTCAGGACTGCTGATTCTTTCAGATTTCATGTAATCTTCATAGGCATTCCTGGTGCCAGGTGTTATAGTCTACTTAAAAAGAAAAATGAATGATTATTTAGCACTTACCCTGCTACAATCCGTGCACATTGTAAAATGCTTTGCCTAATAGTTTTAAGAGATAATACTACCATCCCATCATTACAGGGAGAAAACTGAGACTCAGAGAAGTGTTAATGGCTTGCTCATGGCCACGTAACACATGGCAGAGCTGGGCTATGAACTTGGGTATCCTTGACTCAGGCTCAGAGCACTTAACCATCAGTTTAGGTGGGATGTGCACTGAGAGGCACTGACAGTGACCCTACAGACGTGACACTTGTCCTGGGAAAGGGCCTATTTCTGAACTTATGGGGACTTTTCTCCTTCTCTCTTCAGGTTGCAGGGTGCCCACATCTACCCTGGGCACCAGCTTGGCACCCATCGTCACTGCGGCGCCCGGTGGTGGAGATACCGGATTCTGTGCTGGGAAGTCCAGTGGTCTCTATCCCAGCCCCACCAGCAAGCGCGCCTTCTATAACTGCGTGGATGGACACACCTATGTGGAGGCTTGTCAGGCAGGCCTGGTCTTTGACACTAGCTGCTCTTGCTGTAACTGGGCTTAAGCCATCCCCCTGTTAGGTCTTGGGGACTGTAGGAGAGAAGGATGATTAAAGGGAAGTTTTGCACCTGAGAGTCAAGTTGTCTGTGTTGATTTCTAAATCTGCATGATGCTGTCCTGCTAAAAGACAATGCCTACTACCCCCTAGGCATTGTCCCCATGCTCCCAGAAGGTGCCCAGACATTGAGGCTGAGAAAGAAGGAAGGGCGGGTGACTAAAACCTCTCTGAAAGCAACTCTTCTCTTTTCTCCCCTCCCATCCCCTTCTCTCCTCTCTCCTCTTCTCTCTCTCTTAGGTCAAAATCCCATTGAAGCCTCCATAATGTTAGGTCAGACTTGCTGGGGGTTGTACAATCCATTGCCATGTGAAAGATGCAAATAATTGAACAGAAGTTAGATGGGAAAATATAGTTTATTTAGAAAATAAATTAGAGAGAGAAGGAGGAGATTCGCCTCCCCAAGGTAGGGGAGGGGTCAAAGCTAAGAAAGCATGGAGGCCATAGCTCAAGGAACACATGGCCTGGTTAGTGTTTAACAAAACAATGGCAAATGGCTGCTTGAAGTTGAATGCTTTTATACCTTCCCTTTGATGGGGGCAGGCCATTAAGGTGGTTGGGAGGTGTTCTGTTTCACCTCATCACCAAGGGGACAGGTAAGCACAGGTACTGATGTCAGGTGATGGACAGCGGACAGATGGGTGGGTTGGCCACATGATTGCCATGTTGATGAGGTCTGTGTCATGAAGGTCACGAAGGCTGATTAGGTTGCCTTGTTTTTTATGCAAATAGTTGGAATAGGAAAGCTAATTAGTACAAAACGAGATGGGGAGGAGCTGCAAAACAAGTATCAAGAGCTACCTCTGAGCAACCAGTTCTGTCCTTGGCTAGTGATTAGAGGGTAAATTAAAATGAAATGCTAGAAAAACATGACAAAGCTAAGCAATGTTAAAATGGCTGCTCACTGGGTGTATCTTATGTTTCTCTCTCTCTCTCTCTCTCTCTCTCCCTCTCTTATTTCAATAGCTTTAGGGATTACAATTAGTTTTTGGTTACATTGTTGCATTGTACAGTGGTGAAGAAATCTGGCTTTAATCGTACCCACCACTCCCTCCTGTGCACATTGTACCTGACAGGTGATTTTTCTTCCCTCCATCCCTTCCCCCTCCTCCTTCTAAGTCTCCAGTGTCCATTATACCATTCTCTGTACCTTTGCGGATCCTTAGTTTAGCTCCCACTGGTCAGCGAGAACATGTGGTGTTTGTTTTTCTGTTTCTGCATTTGTTCACTTAGGATGACACTGAGCATCCCCGTGAGAAGTTCTGGTACTCCGGGCCCCTCCTGAAGAAGGTGGGGAGAGGAAGTAGGTTCTGGAGAACAAGAGAGATTAAATCTCACAAATATGCTTCCAAATAGTCTTGCAGAAGGACCTAGAAGACAGGCTGGTCTCTAACGCTTGATTTGTGGCATCATTCCATTTAGGAGTTCTTTCTTCACAAGTTCACTCACTTCCCAACTCCATGGCAGGCAACCTAAGCAAGGCTTCCCTGTTTAAAGGCCAGCATGAAGGGCCCGTACAGGATTGTCTACACACACCACTTACACACCTGTGAGGCTAGGAGAAAGGACGGTCACCAATGATGTCAAGATTAACTCACTTAAAAAAATTTGACTTGGCCAGGCTCGGTGGCTCAGCCTGAGATCCCAGCATATTTTGGGAGGGAGAGGCGAGGGGATTGCCTGAGCCCATAGGTTCAAGACCAGCCTGGGCAACTTGGCGAGACCTCATCTCTACAATAAAATAAAATAAACAAAAATTAGCCAGTCGTGGTAGCGCACGCCTGTAGTTCTGCTTATTTGGAAGGCTGAGGCGGAAGGATTGCTGGATCCCAGCAGGTCGAGGCTGGGGTGGCCGTGAGTGTGTCACTGCACTCCAGCCTGGGCAACAGAGTGAGACTCTGACTCAAAAAAAAAAAATTTGGCTTGCCATGTTACACCCTCGTGAACCCTTCAGTTCTCTTAGGGCAGGCAACAAGGAAGCTGAACAAAAAGCCACGTTCCCCTACTCCTGCTGGTTTGAGCTTTGTTCTTCCCCAAGTCAGAAATCATGCTGAAGAGGGTGAGGGAGAATATAGCTTGCTAAGCAAGGCAACCACCTCTTCGTCCAGCCACACTAGCCGGTTTGTTAGGAGAGGGGAGTCTGTGGATTATATCCATTTGACAAAACTAGCATAATCATCAGTAAGCAGAATACCCTCAAAGTTTATCTCGTCCCTCCCATTTGGCCAGCTGGAGGATGAGCAGGATGTTTACATATCTCCGTTTTCATGGGACAGTCCTGGTTAGCTGCTGTTCCAGTGTCCCACTCACTTAACAAATGTGTGGGTTCAATTTTTTAAAAGATTTTTTAGCCGGGGGTCTCAATCTACCACTCAGGCTGGAGTGCAGTGGCATGATCATGGCCCACTGCGGCCTTGACCTCCTAGGCTTAGGTGATCTTTCTGTTTCAGCCTTCCAGATCCTCCCGAGCAGCTGGGGCTACAAGCATGCACCAACATGTCCAGTTAATTTTTTTTTACTTTTTTGTAGAAATGAGGTCTCGCTATGTTGCCCAGGCTCGTCTCAAATTCCTGGACATAAGCAACCCTCCCACCTCTGCTTCCCAAAGTTCTGGGATTATAGGTGTGAGCCACTGCACCCAGCTGGTTTAAAATTTTTATCATAAAATCCTTCTGTTACTATTATATTAAAGTTATATGAAATGGATTTGATACACCTTCACTTTATACTTTTACTTTCTGCCACATTCTGTAAACAGCATTTTTTTAATACACCTGATTAAATCTGAACAGTTACCAGTGATAACCCCCTCTCTTTTGCTGGCCCTTTTGTAACAAAAATTATAGCCCCCCCTTCCGATGACTGCTTGCAGGATGCTCGCTAATAAAGTGGCGTGTGCTTGGATGGAAGTGGCTAGGGACAACTACTGCCTCTGGTCTCCAGGACTGGTGGGGGAAGTACTGATACTGCTGCTTCGACCAGCCCCTTGACGGGCCAGACAGTTGTGCCACTGCTTGATGGGATCGTCAGGAAACACAGGAAATGATAGGTGTGGAACACAAACAGGGAAGCGCGGAAGCCAAGCAATCATACCATTGAGCTTGTAGACTGAATGCTCTTGCCTCAGAGTTTTGTTATTTATTGTGCAGTATAAATCTACAACCACTTATTTAATTTATTGTTTATCACATTATACTTTGTAAATAAATGCTTTTGCCAGCAAGGAGCTAAAAAAATTAAAATAGCTATATATCAAAAATTATGAATTTCCACTTTCAATGAAAGCTGATGAATGTTTAACTTGCATAAGACGTTGGTTGACATTTACCATCCACCACTGGGTTTTTTGATATGGCATAAAAACCAAAAGGCATACATCTGTCAAATAAGCATCAACATCTACTTCAAAGGTAGCAACCATTTTAGTGGAATTTTGTCTAAAGATGATGATTTCATAAAGGTAGTTGCCAAAAGTATTTTTCCTATCACCCGGTGCTATGGTCTGAACGTCTGTGTCCTCCCAAAATACATTAAATCCTAAATCCCAAGGTGATGGTATTGGGAAGTAAGGACTTTGGGAGGTGATCGGAATTAGGGTCCTTATAAAAGAAACCCCAAGGAGTTAGCCAGCCCCTTCTACCATGTAAAGACACAGCAGGAAGGCACCATCTATAAACCAGAAAGTGGGCCCTCACCAGACACCAAATCTGGCCAGTCCTTGATTCCCAGCCTCCAGAATGGCAAGAAATAAATTTCTGTTGTTTATAAGATACCTAGTTCATGATATTTTGTTATAGCAACCCAAATGGACTAAAACACTCAGTGAAGCATAAATTTTCACTTAGCTAAATCAGATGACTGATGCTCCAGATTAATTTTCCTCTTTTTCTATTCCAAGCTTTACATGTGTGTACATATACAAAAGTGAAGATCTATTTGTAGAACAATTGTACAAGCTTTTAAATGATACTAAAAAAAAAAAAAAATCCATGCCATCAGCTACTTCAAATAGAAAATCACGTTGATGAGTTGTACTAATGATTGGATTTTTTTCACCCAATTTATGACATTGAAGTAATGCTTTTCGGTGGTTTGTTTTGTTAAATAAGAAATATTGGATGTTATCATAAATGCTACTGTAAATTCAGTTAAAAAATTCATCATTAAAATTAAATTATTTGGGGGCAATACCCTGGGGTCTCCTTTCACTCTGGGAGCTTTTCTGTCCTCTCAATAAATCCTGCTTTCTAATATATATATATATATATATTTTTTTTTTTTGGTAATGATAATCAGACTTCAAATACTGATAGAGCACAACATGCAAAAATGATATTCTTTCTATATGTCTTAGTTTGTTTGTATTGCTATAACAGAATGCTACAGACCGAGTAATTTACAAAGAATAAACTTGTATTCAAAGTTCTAGAGGCCGGGACATCTACACTCAAGGGAACGGAGTCTTGTGTGTGGTGAGAGCCTTCTTGCTGTATCCTCAGGTGGGAGAAGACAGAGGGCAAGCTGACTGAACTGCTCCACAAAGCCTCTTTTAAAATGGCCTAAATCCCACTCATGAGGGAGAAACTTTCACGGCCTAATCACCTCTTAAAATCCCACCTCTTAATACTATCACACTTGAGACGCCTGAATTTTGGAGGGGGCACAGTCAAACCACAGCAACACAAAACATCTAACATTAATGTAAATGCTTATGTAAATTCCGTTGAAAATTCAGCATCAAACATTAATTATTTGTGTGATGATAATATGAATTAAATATTGATGGAACATAACAGCATATGAAATAATAAAACAATGTTCTTTCTAAATTAAAAAACTTATAGGGTAGAAATGTCCTAGAAATTGGTTGTAGGCCATAAGTCACTCATTAGTATGTCCCCAAAAACTGTGATATTTTATCATTCAAAATAAAAGCTGTCACATTTTAAAATATTTTTATATATGTAGGGTGACTGTCTATAATTTGTTTTAGCAACTCTGATGCTGAATATAAGAAAACATACATCTACATGGCAGTACATGCATTCCCCTTGCTGCATATTGTCAATTGAATTTTAGAAATGCTTGAGTCATTAAATAATTACTTTTTTAACTTTATTTTTTTGACTCTCACTCTGTCGCCTAGGCTGGAGGGTAGTGGCATGCTCATGGCCACTGCAGCCTCAACCTGCTGGACTCAGGAGATTCTTCCACCTCAGCCTTCACCTAGCTGAATCAGATGACTGATGGTCCAGATTAATTTTTCTCTTTTTCTATTCCAAGCTTTACATGTGTATACACGTTCAAAAGTGAAGATCTATTTGTAGAACAATTATAAAAGCTTTTAAATGATACTAAAAAAAATCTATGCCACTGGATACTTCAAATAGAAAATCAGGTTGGTTAGTTGTACTAATGACTGGATTTTTTCACCCAATTTATGACATCGAAGTAATGCTTTTTGGTGGTTTTTTTTGTCAAAGAAGAAATATTGGAGATCCTTCCACCTCAGCCTTCCAAGTAGCTGCAACTACAAGTGCATGCCACCATGCCCAGTTAACTTTTTGATTTATTGTAGAGACAATGTTTCACCAAGTTGCTCAGGCTGGTCTCGAACCCCTGGACTCAGGCAATCCTCCCGCCTTGGTCTCTCGAAGTGCTGGGATTACAGTCTTGAGCCACCGCACCCGGCCTAATAATTACTTTTTGATTAATTTGAAGTATGGTGTTGAACCTTTTTTGGTACACAAGTCTTCTAAATTTTGGTCGCGTTGTGCTCAAAATTAGTTAGAAATGTTTCATCAAAGTATTCAACAAATGCAGCTCCAAAATGCTTTAACTTTTAAAGTTTTAGTAAGCTAATATTGTTGAAAAAAAGAATGTTGCAAACAGTGAAACCTCAAAAAAAGACACTGAACAAATGAAATGAGAAGTTCCAAATGCTGTGCAATATACAGTACTGAAAATCTATAATTGTACTTTGGAATATTTCAATTTGTGGGAAAAATCATTTGATGGAGCTACTATTTTATGAGCTACTGTTTTTAAATGGGTACATTTATTACTATATTAGGTTAGAAAGAAACTGAAGAGACCTACAATCTTACAGTCTCTACATTTGGTGAAGTATTTTAAAGAACCATAGAGATAACTTACTTGATGAGTTTTGTCTTGTAAAGATATTTGTTGAAGAAAGGTTCTCTGGGTAGAGGCAAAAAGACCACCTGTTAAAATATTTGAGTTGAATTACTTACACATTTTAATAGAAAATAATTAGACTTGAGAATATCCCCCAATTTAACAGAATTTGCCCTGAACACCTGTAGAGGGAATTTTTCTGAATTAAAATTTCTCAGTTTAAAGTTTTCTGAGCTGGACTCAGTGGCTCAGCCTGTAATCCCAGCACTTTGGGAGGCTGAGGCGAGTGGATTGCCTGAATCCATGGATTCGAAACCAGCCTGGGCAACTTGGCAAGACCTCATCTCTACAATAAATCAAAAAAAAAAAAAAAAAATTAGCCTGGCATGGTAGCACATGCCTGTATTTCTGGCTACTTGGAAGGCTGAGGTGGAAGGATCGCCAGAGCCTAGCAGGTCAATGCTGGGGTGGCCATGAGTGTGCCACTTCACTCCAGCCTGGACAGCAGCGTGCCCGGCCTAATAATTACTTTTTAATTAATTTGAAGTATGGTATTGAACTTTTTTGGGTACACAAGTCTTCTAAATTTTGGTTGCATAATAAAAATGAAAGGTTAAAAAAAAATAGTTTCCTGATGTACGAAGAAAATCAAGAGAAGGTGTTATGGACTGAATTATGCACACCCCCCCCCCAACTCATATGTTGAAGTGCTAATCCCTGCTACCACAGAATGGGATTGAATTTGAAGATGGATCTTTTAAAGAGGTTACTGAGGTTCAGTTGAAGTCATTTGGATGAGCCTTAATCCAGCATAATTGGTATCCTTATAAGAAGAGAAGATTAGGACCCGACATGGAAGGAAGACCTTGTGAAGACACAGAGAAAATGGCCACCTACAAGTCAAGGAGAGAATCCTTCAGAAGAAACCAACTCTCATTTTGGACTTCAGGACTCCAGAACTGTGAGGAAATACATTTCTGTTGTTTAAGCCACCCAGTCTCTGGTACTTTTGTTATGGCAGTTCTAGCAAACTAATACAGGAGGTACCAGCCTTTTAAAATCGATTAACCGTGAAAATTAACTTTGAAGAAGATTTCAGGCAATATCATTTTAAAAATGAAATAAAATCATATTCGAAAAACTCTGTTTCTCAGAAAAATGCCAATAGTGCAGTATTAGAAATAGGGCCAAGAAACTGATTGAAGTTTGTGAATATGTAGCAAGAACAATCATTCAGAATTGTACATTTTTATTTACTAAACAGATATTTACTTTTACATTTAAGAAAGATATTTTTGAAAATAGTTTTAATAGCATTATTTTATGTAAGTCCATAAGCATAATAAAACATTCTAATAAAAAATATTTCAAATATCGCATAATTTTAACACCCCCCTTCACCCTGGAATGCATCTGGCTTTGGATGATAAATATCATGAAGGGACTGAGAATTGTTGATCAGACATTCCATTATACATCCAATGTTGTCATAAACAGCAGAAAAAAAGAACCCAAATTTGTACAGAGTACTAGCCCCAGTCATTCTGTGCACTAATAACAGAAAAAAGAACATGAGTTTCACTTCTTGTGGATTTGACATACTTTGCTTACATTTCACAGCGTTTCTGGTCTAGGGTTTCCCCCAGATCACCCTGTGATCCCTGCGGCTTGCCCTTTAGCTGTTTGTACAGTCTCGAGATTGTTTTCCTCATCTGGAGAATCCCCATACCCTGTTGGCTCCTTTTATTGCCCTGACTAGTCCGGGGAGGAGGTCCATCCAGCTGGGGTCACCCTTGGCATTCCCCGTCTTCTCTCCAAGTTCCGTCCTGGCGCTTCATTTCTTCAACACCCAGCACTGGGAGCGGGCCCCATCCTGCTACTCACAACCCTCACTTCATTGAATCTTCATGACGACATCACATGGTCGCTTTACAGACAAGACAACCGGCCCAAAGGTCAAACAACTCGAAAATGCATTTCAAAACTGGTTGTCTCGTTCTGGTGTCCAGGACCTTGGTCCACACCCTGTGCTGTCCTTTAGCCCAGCCGCAACCGGAGGCCACCCCCCATCCCTGGCCCGGGCGCCAGCCTTCGGACCTGAGGACGGAGAGGAGAGCTGAGTGGAACCGGTCAGGTGGCACCACCCAAAATTTCAGGACCCCTGTCTGATTTCAATACACCCCATCCAGGGACCTGGAGACATTCCGCTGCCTCTGGTTGTCTGTCGCCAACTCCCCACCCCAGCCCACCACACCCCCACCCCTCTGCGCCGCCCTAGTCCTCTCCACAGGGCTCCGGCCTTGCAGCAGGTGCAGGAAGGAGGGCGCATCGCCCCCGGGTGGCCACCGGCTCGCCCCAGGCGGGCCAGGGCAAGCCTGGGCGGAGAGATCCGATAAGGCGGGGGTCGCCCCACCCGAGGCGCGACAGCCACCGTGGCTCCCCTCTTTCCGCGTGGGGCTGGAACTCCGCCAGAGCGACCCCCAGCCGCTCGTCCGGCGAGCATCCGTCCTCCGCCGCCCCCAACCCTCGCGAGGCAGGTCCGAGTGGAGGCGCGCCGAATGGAGGTGACCACACGGGGGCGCCGAAATCCCCACTTAAGGCGACGAGGGGGCCCTGGGGGCCCGACGCCGCGCCACGAGGTGGGGCAGGCCTGGAGAGGAGACCCTCCTCCTTGTCCCCGGAGGGAGGGATGCGCACTCTGGAAGCAGTTGACGCCTCCTGCAATTCACAGCCCCCCTGAGTCGCACCCCGCGCCCGCGTCCACCCACCGGCGGCTGGCGATCCACCGCGAAAGGCGGTGCAAGGTTTTCCGGAACTCTGGAGGCGCGTCCAACATTCCCGAAGCAGCCTGAACTGCCGAGGAAGACAACTGTTGGTCAGAATCTAAGGAAAATACTGCAGAGGATTCCCCCAAAGCACGAAGCTGCCTGGAGGGAGCGTCCCCTGCCTCCCCCTTTCCTACCGCCCTCCCCCACCCCCCTTGCCTGGGAAACTCACCAGGGACCACTGGGCACTGGCTGCCGGGGTTCCCTTCCCGCCAGGCCATCTAGGCCACCACTGCCTGGTCAAGGGCAGGAGCGGGGGCGGTGTCACTGTCTCCAGGACCAGGGGGCGGATGGGCAACGTTCCCAGTCTTTAAACCTGGCTGGTAAGCTCTAGGCACCCAGATTGGAAGAGGGCAAGTCTGTGGCATGAGACGCCCAGACGTTGCTCGCTGTGCCTTCTACTGACCCTCATTTGCTCCTCTTCTGTTTTTCTGTCTCTAGTTTCTCACTCCGTCACTCCATAAAAAAAAATAATAATAATTCTATCAGAGTCATAATTTGGAACTGACAGGTAGCTGTTCCATCAGCTGCAGCAGCATTTGGGTTCTGAATAAGGCTAGATTTTTTGGAAGCTAGTAACAAACTACGCACATTTTGGGAAAGGCTCTTCCATACTCGTGCGTCATGTGGGGCACAGATTTGATTCTATGTTTCTGGTAGCTAAAGAAAAAATGAGAAATAAAATCAGTTACACAATTTATAACGTCCAGAAAATCAGAACAAACCAAGACAAATACAACTATTTTAGATTCGAAGTTCAGAGATATTCTTCCCTCCAGGATTCTTATAACCAAAACACCGCATGCTGTGAGGATCAGCATCCTTACTGTAAACACAGAGGCCTATTTTTATGTGTGAATGCATTCCATAACATCCCTTAAAAGAAAGGGAGGGCTTAAGTCCAAAATGCAATCCATCAAAGCAAACCTGTGGAAGCTGAAATAGAGGCAGGTTTTAGTTCTCTGCTGGTCTATCTAGAGCTTTGCTGTCCAGTACATTAGTCATGAGTCACAAGTAGCTGCTGAGCACCTGAAATGTTAGGACAAACTGAAATGTGAAGACTATTAAAAATTTGGATGTCTGGTGCAATGATTTACACCTGTAATCTCAGCACTTTGGGAGGCCAAGGCGGGAGGATTGCTTGAGTTCAAGACTAGCCTGGGCAACACAGTGAGACCTTATCCCTACAAAATATCAAAAAAATTAGCTTGGCATGGTGGCATACACCTGCAATCCTAGCTACTCAGGAGGCTGAGGCGGGAGGATTGCCTGAGCCCAGGAGGCTGAGGCTGTGGTGAGCTGTGATTGTGCCACTGCACGACAGCCTGAGTGGCAGTGAAACTCTGACTCAAAAAAAAAATTTAGAGTTACACATATAGTTCCCATTGTATTTCTGTCAGACAGAGCTGCAATGTTTCTTGACTTATATACTCTAGAACTTCAATAAATATACTGTATATAACAAAAGGTTTCCACAGATTAATAATTTGAGAAACACTGCCTGCTATACCCCCTTCTTGTCATGTTTTACCGGGTGGAAACCTTAGATTCTTGGGGAAAAAAATATGGATTAGACATAATTAGGAAATGGGAGGTTAGGTATAGAGGACTTCTCTGTGCTTTTACTATAACGTCAATTGTGATTTTCCAAGAGAGACATCTCATATGCAGCATTTCTTGAGCATATTCAAAGAAGCCTTTTCATCATAAACACATCACCATTAACACAATTCTGAAGGACAGTTTAGGGAACTAGCCTAGAGGATAAAGCTTACAGGCCTTACAGACCTTTGTTCATAAGTCTTGTTATACAGTGAAATACTTGGGTCTTTTTTCTTTTCTTTTCTCTTGCTTTTCACTCTAATAGCTAAGTTTTAAGTTCACTAGGTTTAAAATCTTCCCTCCAGACATAGACTCTTTGAGAGCACCCTTTCCGTGTTAAAGTTTTGCTGTGTAGCAAACCACCCTAAAATATAGTGGCTTAAAACAGCAACAATTCCACTTGCTAAAATGTGACATCATCCTGAATGAAATAAACCAGTCACAAAAGGACATACAGTATATGATTCTACTTTTATGAGATATCTAAAGTAGTCAAAATATTAGAAACAAAAAGTAGAATGGTGGTTGCCAGGGGCTGGAGGTGGAATGGAAGTTGCTTGATGGGTACAGAGTTTCATTTTTACAAGATAAAAACTGAAAAAGTTCCTTGTTAGAAAAAGGTCTGGAGATCTGCTACACAATGCTGTGATTATAGTTAACACAGCTGAACTATATACTTAAAAATGGCTGAGAAGGTAAGTTCCATATTGTTTTCTTTAACCATAATTTCAAATAATTTAAGTTTAAATTAAAGCAGTGTCCGGCTTGGTGGCTCAGTTTGTAATCCCAGTACATTGGGAGGCCGAGGCGAGTGGATTGCCTGAGCCCGTGGGTTAGAGACCAGCCCGGGCAACTTGGTGAGACCTTATCTCTACAATAAATCAAGAAACTTAGCCAGATGTGGTAGCACACCCCTGTAATTCCGGCTACTTGGAAGGCTGAGCCCAGCAGGTCCACACTGAGGTGGCCATGAGTTTGCCACTGCACTCCAGCCTGGGCAACAGAGGGAGACTCTAACTCAAAAAAAAAGAAAGAAAAAAAAGCCTCAAGCAGTAACAATATATTTAGCTCACAATTCCATGCGCCAGCAATTTAGGCTAGGCTGAGCCAGTCAGTTCTGGCCTGGGTTGGGCTTATTCATGGATCCGTGCTCATCAGCTGGCAGTCAACTGGCCAGCTCTGTCTTTAGGATCTGCCTGGCTGTCTACCAGAGCCACTCCAGTGACTGGCCACATGTTTCTCATTGAACCTCAGGCTAGTAGTCCTGGTCACATGGTGGTTTCCAGGAGTATGAGAGCAAAATCCACACAGCCTCTTCAGAAGTAGGCCTAGAACTCACAGTCTCTCTCTAGCTGTGTTCTATTAGTTGAAGCAGGTAACAAGACCAGCCCAGGTCCAAGAGGTGCGCTAAGTAACTCCGCTTCCTGTCCCAGAGAGCTGAAAAGCACTGTGGTCTTTTTTATGGTTGTCTATACTTTCCTGCAGTACTATTTTCCAAACCAATCCAATTTTACCTGTTTCTTTGTTTTATATATTCAAAAGCATAGTCTTTTGCACCTCACTTTCTTTTATTCTCAGACACCCTTTCATCTCATTAGTATATCAGAGGTATTTTATTCTTTTTAGTGGCGTATTTTCACATTGTCATTTTTCTGGGCTAAACTCACTCCCCTGTCTTTATTGTACCTCAATACTAGATGCTGAATATTCTAAAAACAATCTTCTTTAAAAATATCTTCTTAATTTTCTCCTCCCTACCTCTAACCGTTTCCTTTGGTATCTTTAAACTCAGGCTGGATTCCTTTTAACTTGCTGTAATAATCACTCTAGCTTGCCTCGTAGCATGGTTATAGATTTATAAATTTATGGATTATAAATTTCTATTTATGTACCTGTCTATACCCGTGATAGTAAGCCCTATGTATTGCTTACTCATATAGCCAAGCACCTGCATGATACCTGTCACAATGCAAACATTCATCAGGCCATTATGGAATAAGTGAATAAACATTAACAAATGAATAGTTTGACACAGGTACATTCCCTAGGCTGATTATAGTGAGCTACAGTATCTGACTACAAGATTATAGGAGATGGGAACTGCATCTCCTCCCTTTCTTCCTTTTAACTTGTGACTCATCTTTTACTGGAAGGATGCTTTCTTTTAACACCTCCTACCTGATTTCCCATATGCAGATCAACATTCTCAGCTTTCTTGTGTTCACACCTATGAGTACCACCTGCTATACTCTGTCTCTTCATTAGAGTACTTTTCCTCTTTGAGTGATAAGAATGCTCTGGAAACAAGGATCCTTGCCCTCTTTACTCCTTTATATGCACTTGAAAATAATGTGATTGTGCAAACGTGTTTACAATGTTTTATGTATGTCAATTAGACCAAATATTAATAATGTGCTCAGATCTAGACATTTATTGACTTTTTTCTTTATTCTGTTACTCTGAGAGTTACTTTAAAACCTACTATGATTGTGGACTTGTCTATCTCTCCTTTTAGTTCTGTCAATTGTTGCTTTATATATTTTGTAGCTATGTTACTGAGTACAAAGAGATTAAGGATGTCGATATCCTTTTGTTGGACTGACCCCTTAATATTATTAAATGTCCTTTTTTTTTTAATCTCTGGGAGTGTTTCTTGTTTTAAAGTCAATCTTGTCTGAGATCAATATATCTACACCTACTTTCTCTTGGTTAGTGTTTGTGTAGTATACTTTTTCTATCCTTTTGTTTTATTTTATTTCATTTTTTATTTTTTTTATTTTGAGTCAGAGTCTCATTCTGTTGCCTAGGCTGGAGTGCAGTGTCATGCTCACGGCCACCACAGCCTTGACCTGCTGGGCTCATGTGATCCTTCCACCTCAGCCTTCCAAGGAGCTGGAACTATAAGCATGTGCCACCACACGCGGTTAATTTTTTTATTTATTGTAGAGATGAGATCTCACTAAGTGACCCAAGCTGGTTTCAAACCCCTGGACTCAAGCAATCCTCTTGCTTCGGCCTCCCAAAGTGCTGGGATTTCAGGCTGGAGCCACTGCATATGGCCTCCATCCTTTTATTTTAAACTTGCTGTGTCATTATGATATTTCTCTTATTAGCAACATTTACTTGAATTTTTTTTTAAAAAAGACACCGGGCTCAGTGTCTCAGCCTGTAATCCCAGTACTTTTGGAGACTGAAGCAAGTGCATTTCCTGAGCTTGTGGATTAAGAGACCAGCCCGGGCAACTTGGTAAGACCTCGCCTTTACAATAAATAAAAAATCAGCCGGGCGTGGTAGAGCACAACTCTAGTTCCGACTATTTGGAAGGCTGAGGCGGAGGGATTGCTGGAGCCCAGCAGATCAACACTGGAGTGGCTGTGAGTATGCCACTGCACTTCAGCCTGAGCAATGAAGTAAGACTCCAACTCCAAAAAGAAAAAAGAAAAGACATGGGCAATCTTTGGCTTATAACTAGAATATATATATATATTTTTTGAGTTGGAGTCTCACTCAGTCGCCCAGACTGGAGTGCAGTGGCCGCTCCCAGCCACCGCAGCCTCGACCTCCTGGGCTCTGGCGATCCTTCCAACTCAGCCTTCCAAGTAGCTGGAACTACAGGCGCACGCTACCACACTGGTTAATTTTTTGATTTATTGTAGAGATGAGGTCTCACCAAGTTGCCCAGGCGGGTCTCAAATCTGCGGGCTCAGGCAATCCACTCACCTCGGCCTCCCAAAGTGCTGGGATTACAGGTTGAGCCACCGAGCCCGAACTGTATAACTAGAATATTTAACACATTCATATTTAGTGTAATTACTGATGTATTTCTGGCATATTTAAGTGACTTTTCCAAGGCCATCAGCATGTTAGTGGCAGAGCTCACACTAGAAATTTTCTGACTTCCAAGTCCAGGATGTTTTCTCATTTGTTGCTTCCAACTTAAGTTAAAGGCTATATTTCTCACACCCACCCCCACTCCTGCCACTGCTGTGATCTTAGTCTTTCAAGTTCTCTGGAAGATACAGGCAGCACTGCCCTGGAATTGTAGCATGGGGTTCTGCCCTCATGATTGAAAGAGAGGCTAGAACAAAGGAATATTAATCGCTCTCTGTGGGTTTTCCAGAAGACCACACAGAGTTGAGAGACTTTCAAATAAACTAGCTCCATTACTGAACTAGCACAAACAATAGTGAATTTCTTTAAACTCACCCGAGAGCCTTAAGATCCGGGAGTAAGAATGAGGTCAGGACCTCAATGACATTCTACAGGATGAGAACACAAAACAAATCAGAAGTAGGACTGAATCCAGTACCCACAGGTACCAGCAACAGGCTCCATATGCCACACGCTAGTACTCCCTAGCTCACCTGTTTTACTTTTAAGGGTGATGAAGGCTTTAAGCATTCTGAAACACAACTAGAGAGACAAAGAAGAGACCAGGTGGTCTGGGAGGGCTGGAGTACAAGATGAAAGAAACCCCTCACCTTTCCTACAGGTGTACCTGGGGTATACAGTGCCTCAGTGCCTCACTCTATTAGTTTTATACCAGTTCTCCCCAAACTGAAAAGAGTCTCAACTAAAATCTATTCTGCAGTTCCTAGCATTAAGGTAGGCAGCAAGTCTAGACATTCTCCTACAAGGTGTGACTTGGCTGGCTGCAGTGGCTCACACCTGTAATCCCAGCACTTTGGGAGGCTGAGGCAAGAGAATTGTTTGAGCGCGGGAGTTTAAGACCAGCTTGGGCAATATAGCTAGACCGCAAATTTACAAAATATATTGAAAAATTAACTATTCATGATGTCACACACCTGTAGTCCCAGTACTCAGGAAACTGAAGTGAAGAATCACTTGAGCCCAGGAGGTGAAAGCTGTGGTGAGCCAGGATCACACCACTGCACTCCAGCCTGGGCAAAGGGAGAGAGGGGGGAGAGAGAGAGAGAGAGAGAGAAAGAGAGAGAGAGAGAAAGAAAGAAAGAAAGAAAGAAAGAAAGAAAGAAAGAAAGAAAGAAAGAGAGAAAGAAAGAAAAAGAGAAAGAAAGAGAAAGAGAAAGAAAGAGGAGGGGGGAGGGAGGGAGGGAAGGAGAGACAGAGAGAAAGAAAGAAAGATCTCTGCCTCAAAAGATGTCCTTGCGCCAGCCAGTTTTCCATGTGTAAAATACAGCAGTTACTCCTACTAAAATTAATTCATTTCATGCTCAGTGAATGTCTGTTTTGGGGGCCTATTTTGCATAGGAAATATATTTTAGGGGCAACATGGTAATCAATGTGGATTTCACTTTTTTTAAAACTAGTTTTCTTAAGATGTTAGTAAAATGGGAGACAAGGTATGTGCAAATATTTTTTTTTTTTTTTTGAGTTGGAGTCTCACTCTGTTGCCCAGACTGGAGTGCAGTGGCCGCTCCCGGCCCCCGCAGCCTCGACCTGCTGAACTCCGGCAATCCTTCCGCCTCAGCCTTCTGAGTAGCCGGAATTACAGACGCGCGCTACCACGCCCTGCTAATTTTTTGATTTATTATAGAGATGAGTTCTTGCCTGCCCAGGCAGGTCTCGAACCCACGGGCTCAGGCAATCCACTCACCTCAGCCTCCCAAAGGCGCGGGATGACGGGCTGAGCCACCGAGCCCAGCATGTGCAAATATTCTATAATGATAGTTATTATTTGCAGAGTATTCATTATGCACTTGATTCTTTACAAATATTTTGCTTAAAGCTTAAGCTTACTCTGAAAAGTAGGTATTTGTATCCCTTTTTTTTTTTTTTAGTTGGAGTCTCACTCCAGGCTAGAGTGCAGTGGCACGCTCACCGCCACCCCAGCGTCAACCTGCTGAGCTTGGCAATCCTTCCGCCTCAGCCTTCCAAGTAACTGGAACTACAGGTGCATGCTACCATAACAGGCTAATTTTTATTTATTGTAGAGATGAGGTCTCATCAAGTTGCCCTGGCTGGTCTTGAACCTGCGGGCTTAGGCAATCCATTCGCCTTGGCCTCCCAGAGTGCTAGGATTACAGACTGAGCCACCAAGCCCAGCCTCTATCCTACTTTTATACATTAGGAAACATTAGGAGATTAAGGAACCACCTCAATTTTCCATGCCTAATAAATGCTGAATAGGATTTGTAGAAAGGATTTGAACCCCAATCTGCATGGCCCTTTCCACTGGTTCCACATTTTTTCTACAAATGACCTATAGAAGAAGCAGTGAATTATCAGAATGGAACAAACAAAATGCCAGACAAGCAGAAGTGAGGAAAGTGATCACTTCCAGCTGTGATGATTGGAGAAAGGTATTATGAGGAAAAGCGTTTGAGCTTGGCCTTTAAAGATGGCGGTGGAAGGTGGGTTCAGGAGAACAATATTCTATATTCTCAGCAGAGGGAGTGCCTCAGCAAAAGGATAAAGATGAGACTGGTTTTGAACATGGATAATTGCTAACTTAATATGCAAGATTTAAATTGAGAGGTTAAATTGGAAGGATAAATTGAGGCAAGATTGTGGAGTCGTGATAACAGGTAAAGAAGAAAGGACCCTTTATGAAGCAATAGGGAACCTTACACTCTACTCCCTACCTCCAGGAACTTGGAACTATATCTGGATGGCTTCCTCTGGATGGATTAAGGAAAAAAAGAAGGAAGCTACAAAAAATGTCACAGTGATAAGCTCTGAGAGCAATGGTGGTAGGGAGTGGAATGGACAGTCCTTAGAAGGGGGAGAATTTCTGGACCAACAAGAGAAGCATTGTAGATCTCAGTGACACGTGAGATCTGAGAACAGAGGAAGGGGATGAGTCAAAATGACTATTGTGGTGAGAGCCTCAGTGATCAAAATTTGGAACCACTCACAGAATTATGGGCAACAGGAAGGTGCTGGCCTAGGGATGAGCACCACCTGGGAAGGGTCACCCATTAGGCTTAGAGTCTGGAGGCCCTGAGGAAGGCTGAACTCCAGGAAGTATCACCATGGAAAGGAGCCTCTTGAGTACAGAGGAACCAAGTAAAGGTCACTTCAGGGGTGGAGGGCTGGGAAAGAGCAGGAGGAACAGAAATAGAAAAATTAATAAGAGGAAAGGATATCATGAATCTGGAGGCAAAAACACAGAGTGGGCTATGAGACCACCTATGCCTTTGCTTAAGGAGAGATCTTTGTTCTTAGGAAGAGTGAGCGAATGACAGCAAAGAATGCATAAATGTAGCCAGTCAAGACCTCTGACTCACAAAGAGTGTGTGAAATAGCTGATTAGTTGTTTCGCGAACCAAACAGTGAAGATAGGCTGCTGTACAAAAAACATTTTGGATTATGTAAGCCATTCCATAATGGAGTCTATTTGTGTGGCTTCTGGACTTGAGCCCAATCTTTTCGTCTTGTAAAATGAACTCAAGATAGTATTGTTTCCCAACCAATAATGGGTTCTTAAATGGGTTTGACCTTTGTGAGCATTGCATGCAACACGCACTCGCTTTAGAGGCAATCTCGATCAAGAAGACTCTGATAAGGCACGGTAGAGGACCAAGAGGGTATAAAAAGCAGGATGGACGAGGAACACTCTACCACTGGGGCAAGATGGCCAAGCTCACCCTCCTCACTGGTAAGGGACCATCTCAGCTCTGCGCCTGGGAGCCACTCTTTCCCTCTTGTTTTTCTGCCCTTTAAAACTTTCTTTTCCTTCTTTCTTTCTCTCTCTCTCTCTCTCTCTCTCTTTCCTTCCTTTCTTTTCTACTGCTTTTATGTAAGATATACTTAATGCTGGGCTCGGTGGCTCAGCCTGTAATCCCGCGCCTTGGGAGGCTGAGGTGAGTGGATTGCCTGAGCTCGCAGGTTCGAGACCCGCCCAGGCAACTTGGCGAGACCGCGTCTCTACAATAAATCAAAAAATCAGCCGGGCGTGGTAGCGCACGCCTGTAATTCCGGCTACTCGGAAGGCTGAGGTGGAAGGATCGCCGGAGCCCAGCGGGTCGAGGCTGCGGTGGCCGGGAGCGGCCACACTTCAGTCCGGGAGACAGAGTGAGACTCCAACTCAAAAAAAAAAAAAGATGTACTTAAATTTTTTTTTTAAAGATGTGGGGTACGATTCAGAATTAGGTATACAAGTGGTCATCCTTCAAAGTTAAACCACATCCCCTGAGATTGTTGCTTTTGGCAAAAGTATGGGGCGGGTGATGTACTTAACAGGGAGATGACTCTGTACCGGCTGCCAAATGGTGTTCCACTACCCCACAGCCTCCCTCCCCTCGTCAAGCCCCAGTGGCTCTTGGAACTCTAATGGTCTTTTGAATGGGAGTTGGAGGGGGAGGCTTCTAGGAGAAACCCTGAGGCTTTATTAGCCTCAGGAAGTTGGGCACCTACAGATGGTCTTGAAGGAATGAAACACAGGAAAACTTCCTACTGCTAATATGAGGTTACTACTGTGGGCTGCTCATCTTACGCTGTGTGCTGCAGTTCATTGTTCTCTCTGTTGCTTTAAGGTCTGCTCCTTCTGCTGACAGCTGAGATAGGTATGTATTCTTCTTGGAATGAACCACCATATTATTCCTTTTTTGTTACTTCATAATTTAGAAACTCAAAGCGGCCCCGTGTACTGCCATTTCAAAAAATGAATATTAACTACTCTTAGAGAGTTGGAAATTCCCTAGCCAGGTTTAAGGATTGGGATCATTGGCCTAAAAAAATCTCAAAACTGAATCCAACTAGACAGCAGTCTTAAAAATAAGTGTTAATAATAAAAAGTGAGGCACTGACATGGTGCCTTCTGCTCTTAAAACATTTTCAAATCTGTCATCTTACTGAATCTTTTAAATAACCCTTCTCTAAGAGGTGGACAGGAAAGGCGTGACCAACCTGTCTCACAGACCAGTACCACAGCAGAGATGAGCCATATGACTTGACCCAGATAATACAGGGAGTTCGTGGCCAACTCTAAACCAGGAGCCAAGGCCCTGGAGACAGCTACAAGTGCTAAATAAGCTTAAACAATCATCCTTTCTGTGCCTCAGTTTCCAATGGGAAAAATAATAGTACCTACCTCATAAGGTTTTGGTAAAGATTATTGAGTATTAATGCAAGTAAATTACTCAGAACGGTGCTTGGTATGTGTTAAGTAAGCATTAGTCATTGCCACTATGGGCATGTTGATGGGACTAGAACACATCTAATCATAGTTTACCAGCGTTACATTTTTATTTTGGCTGAAGGTATTGATTTGTAAGCTTCTTTCATTCTCTCTTGGAGGGACAGAGCTATCTCTAAGAGATATCTTCACTCCCTAATTGCCTGTTAATTCTAGGTTTGCTACAACACACAAGGTTTTCACATCGATTTTCTCCTTACCTTTTAACCTTTAACAGGAAAGTTATTTGGAACTTTTGTGTGTGTGTGTGTGTGTGTGTGTGTGTGTGTGTGCGTTTTCTTTAAAAATGTGACTCCCTAGAGAGCTTCTCTGTAACAGTAAATCACTGTCTTCCTCTGGGCGACAGGCTCTGCCTACGAGCTGACATGCTACTTCACCAACTGGGCCCAGTACCGGCCCGGCCTGGGGCGCTTCAAGCCTGACGACATCGACCCCTGCCTCTGTACTCACCTGATCTATGCCTTTGCGGGGATGCGGAACAACGAGATCGCCACCATCGAATGGAATGATGTGACCCTCTACCAAGCTTTCAATGGCCTCAAGAACAAGTAAGTGATGACAAAACTTGAGTTTCAAGATCTTTTAACCTGACAAGTTTGAACAAGACTTTCCCCAGAAGCCTTCGGTCTGAAATTCCAAACATGCCAATAAGCAGCACACAGGTAACTTCAGAGTTTTCTGATTAAGTGCAGGAATGACTCTAACACGAACGGGAACAACCGGCTCGCAGGAGGTGATTGCCAGTTACAGTCCTGCTGATTTGCCAAGAGAAGTTTAGAAAACTCCACCTACTGGTGGACTCAGCTGAGAACAGTCTTCCACCCGGAAGCAGCCCCACACTGGCATTCATAAAGTATTCAGTCTCCGTGGTGGGGGACTTCACCCTGAGGAGAATAATCAGAACCGTGGAGACACTGATATATGCCAAACTCTCCAACCATCATAAATTAGAAAATAAGAATGAGAATGAAGATAAATCAGGCCGGCCATGGTGGCTCACGTCTGTAATCCCAGAACTTTGAGAGGCCCAGGTGAGAGGATTGCTTGAGCCCAGGAGTTCAAGACCAGCCCGGGCAACAGAGCAGGACCTCGTCCCCACAAAAATAAAAAAGTTAGGGCATAGCGACACTCACCTGTTGTCTCAGCTACTTGGAGGTTGAGGCAGGATGATTGCCTGAGTCCAGTAGGTTGAGGCTGTAGTGAGCCATGGTCATGCCACTGCACTCCATCCTGGGCAACAGAGTGAGACCCTGACTCAAAAAAAAAAAAAAAAAAAAAAAACAAGAAAGATAAACCAGAATGAGAGCCTGCAGGAGACCTTTCCGGGCTTTTTACTCACCACCTCAGTTGAATATTGGAATGGTTTCCCTTTCTTTCCATTCATTCCGACACAACACTTTGCTTCTCTTCCCTCAGAAACAGTCAGCTGAAAACCCTTCTGGCTATTGGTGGCTGGAACTTTGGCACTGCTCCGTAAGTTCTTTTTCAAGATGTCTTCTTTGGTTGATTTTACTTCAAGGTGTTGAGACCACACAGGCCTCACTCACCCTGGCTTCTTTGTATCTCCCTCAGCTTTACTGCCATGGTGTCCACTCCTGAGAACCGCCAGACTTTCATTGCCTCGGTTATCAAATTCCTGCGCCAGTATGAGTTTGACGGGCTGGACTTTGACTGGGAGTACCCAGGCTCTCGTGGGAGCACTCCTCAGGACAAGCATCTCTTCACTGTCCTGGTGCAGGTGAGCTGAGTTCCAGACCATGTTGACTGGAAGGCACACATCAGTCTCATATGGAAGACGATCACTGGGACCACACAGTAAACCTAGCTCCCTGTGATCTCAGTTGGAGAT
Organism: Cephalopachus bancanus; assembly: GCA_027257055.1. Lineage (NCBI taxonomy): Eukaryota > Metazoa > Chordata > Mammalia > Primates > Tarsiidae > Cephalopachus > Cephalopachus bancanus. Next base: position 321,823 of record JAPVLO010000292.1, on the reverse strand, counting down.
GAGGGAACTGGAAGCCCTATTCCAGCGAGGAACCTGAAGATTGAAGGATGGAGGAGATTAACTTAATTCAATGTCGTGAAAGGCAAACTTAGAGTTAGTGTTCATAAACTTTCTCTCACGTACAGGAAATGCGTGAAGCTTTTGAGCAGGAGGCCAAGCAGATCAACAAGCCCAGGCTGATGGTCACCGCCGCCGTAGCTGCTGGCATCTCCAACATCCAGTCCGGCTATGAGATCCCCCAGCTGTCCCAGTGAGTGATGCGCCTTATCCTCAAACTCCTGTAGGTGTCACTTAGGCAGACCAGACTTGTCCTTGTTCTTCTGTCTTACTGTCTAGGGACTCTGTTTAGGAGGCGTTGGCAGTGCTGTCTTTTGCCTGCACAGGTATGGGAAATGACCATCGGATAATTGAATCCTTTACCCGACCTCAGGTACCTGGACTACATCCATGTCATGACCTATGACCTCCATGGCTCCTGGGAGGGCTACACCGGAGAGAACAGCCCCCTCTACAAGTACCCATCCGACACCGGCAGCAATGCCTACCTCAATGTGGTGAGTCCCTGGCAGATGCTAATCCAGACCAGAGATGATGTTGTAAATCACATGGAGATTTAGGCACAGAGGGCATCGCATGTTTTTTTTTTCTCAAATGGGAAATGTTCTCAAATGGGAAATTCACCTGGCATAATTACTAACTAGTTCCCATTTACTAAAAATTTGCCAACTTGTTAACACTGTACTGATCATTTGATCTGACAGTAAAAAAAGACTAACAGCCACTGCTTTGTTTTTAATGTTTGTAATTTATTGAAATATTGTGGGCACCCCCCCCTCAGGTCCCCTCCCACCCTGGGAGCTTTTCTGTCCTCTTAATAAATCCTGCTTTCAAAAAATAAAAAGAGATGTTATTGCTCATATTTCAATAAATTATAAAATGCTTTTCCCACTTTGTTCTTTAATGTTTCCCTTTTGCCCTTGTCTATTTTCTACTTTTCTAATCTCTTGCCCATGTATACCATATAGAATATCAGTCATTAGCCAATGGATCATACCAGGAAAACCATCAAAAAATCTTTTTTTCTCTATCATATATTTTTTTATCAGAAGGGTATGTGTAATGCCAAGATATTGGCATTTATTAAAATAATTAGTTGGGATAGAGACATAACCATTTCAACAGATGTATGTCCATGCTGCTTTAAAATATGCTGTAAGTACTTTGTACAGCAGGCACGACTAAACCAAAAAGATATCACCTAACAGTTAATCGCTAGGCCGTCAACTGTGGGCGAGACTGCTGGCTAACCCACTGCCATTGCAGGATTACACCATGAACTACTGGAAGGACAACGGGGCCCCAGCTGAGAAGCTCATCGTTGGATTCCCTGCCTACGGACACACCTTCATCCTGAGCAACCCGTCCAACCATGGAATTGGTGCCCCTACCAGTGGCCCCGGTCCTGCTGGGCCCTACACCAGACAGTCTGGGTTCTGGGCTTACTATGAGGTATGGACCTGGAAATTTTAGGGAGGGAAAAGTGGCTTTCTCTTGGTTCATGTATTTTTTTTTTCTTTTTGAATTGTTGTGGAGATGAGATCTCCCGATGTCGCCCAGGCTGGTCTCAAACTCCTGGGCTCAAGCAATCCTCCCGCCCTGGATTCCCAAAGTGCCGGGATTATAGGCATGAGTCACCACACCTTGCCTTTGTTCACTTATTGGACAATATAAACAGTAGTCAACACTTTCTGGCTCATCTAGCAAGCTATTGAGGCTGAGAGTGGATGCTCATGGCTACCTGCAGGGAGGCAAGGCAAGCGCACCTGTTGTGCTACTCTAATTGGACCCTCTCTTAAGGTCCCTTTGGGCTGGATTCCAAATACAGAGAGGGTAGGAAAGCAGGATATCATCAGTGAGATTACATCAGTCTGTAGACACTTCTGTTTGCCGGGACATTCCTTGATTTAAGAGCTTCTCCCCACGTTGAAAATGAATAATTCAAGTGCTGTGGGAAGTCAGAATCCCAATGAACTAAGAAGTTTGCTCACAGAGCCACGGTCTTCCTTTCCAAGTGGCCGTGATGCAGCCCTCCTCTACGTTCCCTTCCCATGTCCTCCCACCTCCTCCACAAGGACACTGCCTGCCTCTTGACCTCCTTCTCATATCCTCTTAGATCTGTACCTTCCTGAAGAACGGAGCCACTGAAGTATGGGAGGCCCCTGAGGATGTTCCCTATGCTTACAAAGGCAACGAGTGGCTTGGATACGACAACACCAAGAGTTTCAAAATCAAGGTAGACTGTGCTCTACGGGCTGTTGTTGCCCGTGAGTCTGTTCCCATCGTAGCCCCAGAACCGCGGGTCAGCCTTGGTATCTGGGCATAATTGAATGTCTTTCTAATGACCACAGGCTGACTGGCTGAAGAAGAATAACTTCGGAGGCGCCATGGTCTGGGCCATTGACTTGGATGATTTCACAGGCACCTTCTGCAATCAGGGCAAATTCCCTCTGATCACCACCCTGAAGGATGCTCTGGGCCTGCAGAGTGCAAGTGAGTTCAGGAGTGAGAAAGGTCCCTAAGCCTCAGACTTGAGAGAAATTGTAAAGGCTCCTTGGAAGCCGGGGAGCCATTGTGCAAGTAATTGTCTCACTCTCGCTCCATTTGTATCTGATAATGTTTAATGGTGGCAAGAACAGACAGGGCTCTTCGCCATTCCTTTATTCGTTTGTTCATTTCACATGCAACTTTTTGAACATCTATTACATATGCAGCACTGTGTAAGCAACATAGGTGATCCCAAATGCATAAATCCCTATCTCCGTATAAAAGTTTTCAATCTAGTGAGAAAGATAGGAATGACAAAATTGCAAAGTTAGATACTAATACAGAAGACAATGTATGACAAAGTGCCCCCAAAATGATAAGTGACCTTGTTTTGAGTTCATGGTCATGAGAAATGTCTGTCGGTAACAACTAAGAAGAAGGATGAGGAAGAAGTTGGTACACAGAGGTGAGGGCGGGAGGACATATCAGACCAGGAGACCCAAATATGCCAATGAGGAGCCAAGAACACAATGCAGGGTATTCGTTCTCATACATCAGGCGTCACTGGCTCCGAGCAGGGCGGTTCAGGATTTGTTCTATCTCTCTGCAGGTTGCAAAGCCCCAGCCCAGCCCATTGCTCCCATTACGGAGGCTCCCAGCAAAGGCAGCGGCAGCGGCAGTGGTAGCTCTGGGGGCAGCTCCGGCAGCAGCTCTGGGGGCAGCCCCAGTGGGAGTGGATTCTGTGCCAACAGGGCCAGTGGCCTGTACCCTGACCCCACTGACAAGAATGCCTTCTACAACTGCGTGAATGGACAGACCTTCACCCAGCACTGCCAGGCTGGCCTTGTCTTTGATGCCTCCTGCTCCTGCTGCAACTGGTGATAATGTTGGCCAGATATCACCCCTCACATCCTCAGAAATCACTGTGCAATAAAGGGTTGAGCATTACCACATAATGGCTTCTGCTTCTTCACTGAAGGACCTTAGATGTAATTAATCCCAACCTCCCAAAGGTGTAGTGTTTCTCTACTGCCCCCACCCCCACCCCCCAGACTCAGCCTCCATGGCAAGCACCTGCGGCATGCACTGTTCTTGCTTGGGTGTTGGCTGGCAGAGGGATACAAAGAAAATGCCTGGTCCCTTCATTCTCAAAACATGTGCTCCGGTGAAGACTGGAGGATCCAAGGATATAAGACTCAGATAACAGTGACCCATGAACAAACGTGATTTTTAAATGATTTATTTGGTGGCCAGGTGTGGTAGCTCATGACAGTAATCCCAGCATTTTGGGAGGCCCACGCTGGAGAATTGCTTGAGCCTAGAAGTTCAAGACCAACCTGGGCAACATAGCAAGATTGTATCTTTACAAAAAATCAGAAAATTTAGCCGGACATGGTAGCCTGTGCCTGTAGTCCCGTCTACTCAGGAGGCCTAAGCTCAGGATGTCAAGGATGCGGTGAGCTGTGATTGTGGCACTACACTCCGGCTGGGGTAGCAGAGCGGGACCTCATCTCTAAAATTAAAACGATCAATTTGACTGTTTTCCTGACACCACACAATTAGGAGGCTATTGCAGTGAGACTGGGAAAGATGACAGCTTAGAGCAGGACAGCAGCAGTAAAAGTGGGCAGAAGTGATTGCATTCAAGCTACAGTTTTAAGATTTTTTAAGCTAGTATTTCTTTATGAATTGCACGTAGAGTGTGGAGAGAAAAAGAGGAGTCAAGGATAATTCCAACATTTTGGCCTAAGAAATCGCAAATATGGAATCGTCATAAACTAAAATGGGGAAATCTGAAAGTCGAGTAGGCTTGGGGTGAAGATCAGGAGTTCAGCTGTGGACATGTTGAATTTAAGATCACTGCCGGATTTCTAAGTAGAAGATGTTGAGTAGAGACATATATACAATTTTTGGAGGTAGAGGCACTTAAAATCAGTAGATTAGATGAGATTATTAAGGGAGTTGAGTATAGAGAGACAAAGGAAAAAGTACAAGGACCGAACCTTGGGCATTTCAACATTCAAAGGCTGGGGAAAAGAGGAGGAACAAGTAATGAAGACCAAGGAAGGAGGGTTAGGGTAGGTAGAAGGAAAACCAAGAGACTCAAGCATCCTGAAAACCAAGAAAAGAAACATATCAAGGAGGAGAAAGTGATCAACTGTGTCAAATACTACTGATAGGTCAAGTAGGATGAGGTCTGAAATCAGATTTAAAACCTATTGACACGAGTAGGATTGGCAAACAGCTTGGTGGCAAAAGCCTGAGTGCAGAAGGTTTAAGAGAGAATGGAAAGAAAAGAATTGAAGACAATAAGGATACACAAACCTGGCTGATGTATATCAAAGAGAAGCAAAGAAATGAGGTTAAGAATAAGAGATTTTGGAAAACAGAAGCCGGTTTTGTGTTTTTAAACCCATATTTAGATTTTAGAGGTATGCATGATGAAACTTCAATGCACTTTCAATACTTCTCACCTCCTGATTTTATTGTTATGTGTTTTACTTAATCAAAATTTAAATATCACTGTTTTATAATAGAATTAATTAATTCAGTGTTGATCGCCAGTACTTATACTACCGCTTCTGTAATACTAGATTCTTTAATTTATCTCCTCGCATGTTTTGTTTTGTTTGCCAAGAGGGGCTTGCCATTGTCTTCCATTTTCTCACATGTAGGTAAATGCCTGACTATTGCCTTTAATTAATCAGCAATTTTTGGGGCATAAAGTTCTTGGCTCACTCTTTTCCTCAAAATTTTGTAAACACTACTTCTTTTTTATTCTGGCATTGACTATTGAGCTAGTTCTATGTCTATAGCTCTTTCATTTACTTTTTTTTTCTTGATTGGCTGATTTTGTGTTGAATGGTTTTTTCAGATAGCTCTGTGACTGCTACAGCCTTGCATCCCTTCATATTTGAGAATGTCTGCCTTCCCCTTGTATACTTAATTATACTTCAAGTATATTATACTTGGTAGAGTACAATATGATAGTCTTGTACTCTTTCCCTCAGAACTCTGCAAATGTAGACAAAATTCTTTAGTAGTATTTCAAATTCTCTCTACCTTGCCCATTAATTTCAGCCCTAGCTACAATGACCGGTTCTACATAAGCCTTAATCACCTCCATGGAGTGAGAGTATCTTGCCTCTGACCTGTGTCGCCCACTTTTTGCTGTCCTCCTGGGGCTTCTCGGATATGGGATTCCACTCAGGCAGGCACAATGTAGTCATGCAGAAGAGTTATTAATGTTACTCATGAAGAAGGTCAGGGGACTATGATGTTCTCCTTTCCTTCCCTGGATGGTCTAGATACACATTTTATAAGACTTCTAAGGCAGTCCCAAGGGATCGAGCAACTAGTTGTCCCTAGCAATGACCAACTTGATAATCAAAATATTTTTGACAAGTTTTTTTTTTTTTTTTTTTTTTTTTAGTCAGGGTCCCACTGTGACATCCAGACAGGAGTGCAGTGACACAATCGTGATCCACTGCAGCCTTGACACCTTGGGGTAAGGCGATCTTTCTGCCTCAGCCTCCTGAATAGCAAGGACTATAGGTGCATGACAGCATGCACAACTAATTGATCAAACATTTTTGTGTTGGCCCTCCTTTCTTCCCTGTTTCATTCCCCTGTCTGTTACTACTGCTCTCCAGATTTCACTCTCAAGCAAGTTATTTTCACATGAGTTCTTCCAGGTGAACTTAGCGTTAGATAGTAGGCATTCCTCCATTGTGTTCTGGCATTGAATATTGTTGTGGGGATGTTTGAAGTCAGTGGTCACTCACTACCCTTTCATTAATCCACCCATAGGTTATTTGATTTTTTTCTCCTAGTGCCTGAAGGAAGTCATTGTTTATTCTTGAAGTTCAATAACTTTATCAGGATATGTTTTGGCTCTCATGGTTCTTTGTCAGTTTCTTCTAAAAGACAGTTGAGAGGCAAGAGTTAATTTGACTGGTGACCTGAAGCCTGGCCTCCTGGAAGAGAAAGTTGGTCTGCTGCCTCTGGAAGCCAGCTATATGCAGTTCACCCTGCAGAGAGCTGACAGGATCAGAGCCTCAGCCAAGCTTCCACCAAGTAATAGTTCTGTAATCACGAAGGTTGGATCATAGCATGGTAAGGCCAAATGTTGTCCCAACGGTTGAATGCTGAGGGAGTAGACAAGGTTGAAAGCCAAGGTTCTGCTATGTCATACTGCTTTTAGTTCCCAAACTCTGATGTCACTAAGGAAGAGTTTTGTTCCTCATATCAAACAGTCCAAACATTCCAGGCCCAGGGTCTCTCTCTCACCTAGATGTGTGCTATGCTAGATTGCTTTGTGCTGTCTGAGAACAAAATTGTTACCAGAAGTTTTCTCCTCTGCTATTGCTTCAGTCTCTAGATCTTTTCTCCAATAAATATTATTCCGGAAAGCATAGTGTGCATGCTTCCTGGCCACTCAACCTTAATTTCTCAACAGTTAGCGCAGGAAACTGGGTGTCTGACTTGGGGCATCGACCATGATCTTCTAGAAATAAACTGAGGGACTCAGGATTAGAAAGTTCTTCCTCAAGCAATGTGGCTCATCACCTTCAAAGATTAGTATGGCAGTCAGAGGGACTAGTCTTTGAAACTCCTGAGGGACTGGGTGGTTAAGATCATCCAGCCTGGTATTCCATGATTGTTATTATAGGCCTTGAAAGAAGTTTAGGGGGGAAGACTGAGGGGCGTTGACTCAGCATTTCTGGTGGAATTACAATTTGGAAACTTTGATTGAATGTGAAATGATTTTTAGATGGTCTTATCCAAAGGATCAGATAAATAGGCCGTTTCTCTGACTCTCTTCCTGTGACTGGTAGAGTCATTTCAGATTGTTAGGGTGCTGTGGACCCCAGTTAAATGGGGGCAAAGTAGAGGAAAGACTTAAACCATGTGACTTATGTGATTAGTTCCCCTCTCAACAGGTAAAGAAGGTAACCAGAAATAGGGTTGATTGAATCAATGGAAATTCTGGGTAGTCTCCCATTAAGACTCTATCTTAGAAAGTATATGTGATTATGACTTCTATTAAAAGGGTTAAACATGATGAAATTTTTAAATTTTATTTTAAAGATGTGAGGTACAATTCAGGGTTAGTATACAAATGTTCATTATGCAGGCACCCTTGTTGATGAGCTGTGCCCTCCCTCCCCTGGCATTTCCCTCAACTGCTAATCCCACCCTCCTTCCCCTGACAGTTTCCCACTTCTGCCAATTCCTTTCTTATAGTATTAGGATAATTAATTGTTCAAGGTCTGCTTATGAGTGAGAGCATGTGGTACTCTGTTCTTTGTTTCTGTGACAGATCACTGAGTATGATCGACACTAAATCCATCCAAGTTGCTGTGAAGTCCATAAATTTGTCCTTCTTTATGGCTGCATAATATTCCATTGTGTATATGTACCACATTTCTTTTTTCAGTTCAGCTTCAATGGGCAGCATGGTTGGTTCCATGTTTTTGCTATTGTGAATAGAGCTGCAACAAACATGCGTGTGCAGGTATCTTTTTTGTAGGATGATTTGAGTTCCTCTGGGTATATTTGCAATAGGGGGATTGTTGGGTCATATGGAAGGTCTATTTCTAGTTCTTTCAGAAATTGCCACACTGTCTTCCAAAGAGGCTGCACTAGTTTGCATTCCCATCAGCACTGTAGAAGAGCTCCTTTCTCTCTGCATCCTCATCAGCATCTGTTGTTTGTTTTATTATTGAATGCCATTCTTACTGGGGTTAGATGGTATCTCAGTGCGGTTTTGATTTGCATTTCCCTGATGATGAGTGAGGCTGAGCACTTGTTCATGTGTCTGTTGAGTGTCTGTATATCTTCTTTTGAGAAGTGTCTATTCATGTCTTTTGCCCACTTTTGAATGGGGATGTTTGTTTTTTCCTTTTGGTGCGTTTGAGTTCCTTGTAGATCCTAGGTGTTAGGCCTCTGTCAGATATGCAGTTGGCAAATATTTTTTCCCATTCTGTGGGCTGTCTCTTTGCTCTCTTGATGGTTTCTTTTGCTTCGCAGAAGCTCATCAGTTTGATGAGGTCCCACTTGTCTATCTTACTTCTTATGGTACAGGCACTTAGGGTATTGATCAGGAATTGGTTGCCAGTTCCAATTTCCATAAGGGTGTCTCCTGCATTTTCTAAGGTTCTTATCGTTTTAGGCTTTAAATTTAGGTCTTTGATCCATTTAGAGTTAATTTTTGAGTATGGTGATAGGTAGGGGTCCTGTTTCAATCTTCTGTATGTGATCAGTCAGTTTTCCCAGCACTGTATACTGAATAGGTTCTCCTCTTCCCAGTGGTTATTGTTGGAGGCTTTGTCAAAGATGAGTTGGCTGAGAAATTGAGGCTTGCTTCTGGAATCTCTATCCTGTTCCATTGGTCTGTGTACCTGTTCTTGTACTAATACCAGGCTGTAGCCTTATAGTAAAGTTGGAAGTCTGGAAGCATAATACCTCCTGCTTTGTTTCTTTTGCTAACGATTGTTTTGGCTATTCATGGTCATTTATGTTTCCATATGAATTTCTGTATTATCATTTCCAGGTCTGAGAAGAATGATGTTGGTCATTTGATGGATATTACGTTGAATCTGTAGATTACCTTTCATAAGATAGACATCTTAACAAGGTTGATTCTTCCTATCCATAAGCATGGAATATTTTTTGTTTGTGTCTTCTAGGATTTCTTTGAGCAGTGTTTTCTAGTTCTCATTGTAAAAGTCTTTCACTTCTCTGGTTAGGAAGATGCTGAGGTATTTCATTTTTTTGCGGCTATTGTGAATGGGATTTTCACTGGGGGTTTTATAGTCAACCATATCCTGGGACCTCCTGATTTGATAGGTTGAAGGTGTTAGCTTCTGAGCTAACCAAGATAACCTCCACATTTGTCCAGCATTGAAGAGATAATTCTATTTATAATTATAGTGCCCCAAATCTACTCTGATGGCTATTTCATAATATCTTATTATCTACCGAAGATGGGGGCAAGAGAATGCTGGACCAGTCAACTCAAATACATATTTCCTAAGCCTAGTGTTCAATTCCAACCAGTAGGATAACTGAAGATTGCCTGTCCAATGCTATAAATGCCACGAAAAGAGCAATTTCCAGCAACAATCTGTCTACCCTGTTGAGAACCTAGGAGTCTGAGGACAGGAAGTTTTCTGTTGCTGACAACTGTAGTTCAGGGACCCAATCTTGTGACTATGCCTGTTACCTTTCCTATCCTCTGGACCCAATGCTCTGCCATGTGGACACTGAGCAACTATTCTTGCCCTGGTGCTGGTACAAATGAAGTACTCCAACTATCGCATGGCCCTGGAAATGGAAAAGTGTTGGTGCAGGATTCCCACCTATGTATGTATAAAATTCTATGGATACATATAGGAGAAGAAAAAGTCCCACATTTGGTAGGAAGGAAATATTTAAAACCTCAGAGCTGGGGTGGTGACACATGCTCACTATCTTGCACTTAAATCCTTTCAGAAGAATTATCATTCTGGTTGTCCCAAGTTCTCAGATGCAACTCTCACAAGCCATAGACTCCCCAGTTAATCTCCATGATATTGTTCTACCATTCAGAACTAGGAGCAGTAAGAAAGAGCCAGTGCTCATTCTGGTGTCTCCTAATGTCACCATCCTTCTAGAATATTCCACTGAGTTATACCACTCAGTATCTGCCAGTGTAACCTTCCAGTGAAGGATCCTAGATCCCAAGGCTTAGCAGGACATGGAGGAGCAATTTTTTTTACCTTCTGGATGGCACAGGTTCCATGGTCATTGTAGCAGAGTTGGGATCAATGTAGTAGTCAGTAGTCAGTTATTTCCCAGTCTTTGTACTGCAACTCCCAAAAAAAGTCCTTGTTCAATCCCATATCATGCTCATTCCCAATAGCGACAAATGACTGGTTGATTCTGGCTATCCATGACACTTTCTGATCTATATAATCGGCTTACAAGGGGTTCTTCTTCCTTGTGAACAAGCATTCTCCTCTGTCAGCCTCAAGTGAATGAGATCTGTATCCTGCAGATGTTTACCCAATAATTCTTTTTTTGTTTGTTCGTTTGAGTTGGAGTCTCACTCGGTCACCCAGACTGGAGTGCAGTGGCCGCTCCCAGCCACCGCAGCCTCGACCTGCTGGGCTCCAGCGATCCCTCCGCCTCAGCCTTCCAAGTAGCCTGAATTACAGGCGCACGCTACCACACCCAGCTAATTTTTTGATTTATTGTAGAGATGAGGTCTCGCCTGCTCAGGCAGGTCTCGAACCCGCGGGCTCAGGCAATCCACTCACCTCAGCCTCCCAAAGCGCTGGGATTACAGGCTGAGCCACCGAGCCCGGCTTACCCAATAATTCTTAACTCTCCAGGACTCCCTTCCAGGCCCCATTATTTGTCGTGGATACAAATAAATCACCCCTCTGGGGGGTAGAAGTCATAGCACTCTTAAACTTGACTTGTAGTCTCATCTTTAGATGATAGAAAACAGAAGAGTTTGCTTATTATGATGGATAACAATAATAATTTCAAACAATATCAATGAAATGAAGCAATAATCCAATAGATAAGAAAATTAAATAGATAATCATCAGCGTATATATTTTGTTTCAATGAAATTAAAATCATTATACATTTGTTGATCAATTTCTAAATGCCAAGAACTGTGCTAGTCACTAGAGATACAGATATGGATAAAAAAACAGTACCTGCCTCCAAGGAACTTACCCTTTAGTAGGAAAGGTAGACTGTAAACAGATGCATCACAAAACACAATACTGTGTAATTAGCACAACAATATATATAAGGTTATAAAAATCAATTTTCTAAGCACACAAGATTTGACTTGAGTTCATTTCATATGAGAGGATTCATATGAAGCAACACTGTGATAAGGTTGTTTTAAGACATAAAACATTCCTAGGTTACATTAATAGCTGCCTGATATTTTTTCAAGATATTTTTTCAAATATTCTCTCTGTCCCTTTCTTACTTTCTATTTCTTTCTTGGATTCCCACATTGTATACATTGGTCTACTTGACGGCTTTTCACGAGTCTCTTAGGCTCTGTTCACTGCTCTTCAATCTTTTTTCTTTCTGTTCCTTGTATTGTCTTCAAGTTTGCCAATTCTTTTCTCCTTCTGCTCCTATCTACCTTTGAACCCCTCTAGTAAATGTCTCATTTCAGTTATTGTACTTTTTGAGCTCCAGAATTTCTTTTCTGCAACTTCTTTATCTCATTTTGACATTTCCATTTTGTTCATACATCACTTTCTTCATTCACCACATCTTCCTTTAGTTCTTTGAGCATCTTCAAGATTGTTTTAATGTTTTTGCCTGGTATATCTGCCACTGGGGTTTTTTTTAGAGATGTTTCTGTTTACTGTTTACTTATTTTTTTCCTTTGAGTGAGTCATACTTTCTCATTTTCCTTGTATACCTTGTGATTTTGGGTTGAAAACTGGACATTTAAATCTAATAACATGGTAACTATGGAAAGCAGATTCTCCTCCTTCCCTAGTATTTGCTGGATTTGTATGTTTGGTGCTGTTTTGTTGTTTTTTTTTTTTAAGAGATGGGGTCTTTCTGTGTTGCCCAGGCTGACCTCAAACTGCAGGTTCAAGTAATCCTCCCATCTCAACCTCTTAAGTAGCTAAGATTACAGGCTACTACGCTTGGCTTTTTTTTAACTGTTGTAAACTGTTTATGTGCTGAGAATCAGCCTAAAGTGTAAGCTTAAGATCTTCTTAGGTTTTTTTCTGAGACTTTCCTTGGGCCTATGAAGTAACTTTGACATTTTCCCTATATATGTAATTATATTTGAATGTCCTGGTCTTTGATGTCCAGCTTCCAAATATGGAAAAGATAAAAATAAGAGGGAAGGGAGAATGGTGCCAGCCCTTTACATCCCCTGGATACCACTTCAGCTAGAGGGAAAGAGGCTTACCGGAGTGGTGGGGAAGTGCAACAATTCTCTCCAGTGCTACCCCATGTAATTCCAATCAGAATCCCAATGGAGCCAGGCTTGGTGGCTCAGCCTGTAATCCCAGCACTTTGGGAGGCCTAGGTGAGTGGATTGCCTGAGCCCGCGGGTTCGAGACCCGCCTGGGCAACTTGGCGAGACCTCATCTCCACAATAAATCAAAATGAGCTGGGCGTGGTAGCGCGCCTATAGTTCCAACTACTTGGAAGACTGAGGCGGAAGGATCGCTGGAGCCCAGCGGGTCAAGGCCGCGGTGGCCAGGAGTGGCCACTGCACTCCAGTCTGGGTGACAGAGTGAGACTCCAACTCAAAAAAAAAAAAAAAAGAATCCCAGTGGGATTTCTCATGAAATTTGACAAGTGAATCATAAAATTGAAATGGTAGCATAAAGGACCAAGATGACTAAGACATTTCTGAGGATGAAAAGCAATGTATGTTTTGGTAGACAGGATACCATTACATATGATAGATCTGAGGTAAGACAGAAATGGTACTTCAAATTAGTGTGAAAAAAGATGAATTATTAATACATGATGACGAGACAATTATGGAAAAACTGAAATTAGACCAACTCTATACAAAAATAAATTTTACAGATTGAGAATTTAAAGGCAACATTTAAAATTTTAGTAGAAAATATAAAGAGTATTTACATTTCTCAGGGTAGGTAGAAATTTTTCAGATAAGATACAAAAAAAAATCAAACGATAAAGAAAAAGTGTTATTCATTTTGACTACTTCTACATTAAAATTAAGAATGCATTTTTGCTATAAGACACTATAAATAGAGTGAAAGGATAAGCCATGAAGTGGGCAATTATATGTTTGTTCAATGCACATAACTGACAAAGAATTACAATATTTATAGAATGCCTATAGAAATTAATAAATTTGTGGACAGAAAAGTAGTAAAATGGGCAAAAGACATGAGTAGGCAATTCACAGAATAGGAAACAAAAATGGCCAATATTGTCAAAAAATGTTCAATTACATTAGTAATTTGAGAGCTATAAATTAAAATTATGCACAATGGCATCAATTTTGGTGTCTGATGATGCGAAGTTTTGACAAAGATGTGGAGCAGTAGAAATTCTCATGTGTTGCTGTTGGTAGCATAAACTGATATAACTATTTTGGAAAAAACTGTCTAGCTAAATAGTAAATTTTAATATGCATATGCCATTTCACATTGCAATTTCATTCCTAGGTGAAGAACCTGGGAAAATTCTTGCAAATGAGCCCAAGAGACATGGACCAGAATGCTTACAGCAGCATATAGGAGAAAAAACATGGAAATAAACCATGTTGTTCTATGTAGAAAAGATAAGTGGACCAGTGCAGTAGCTCACACCTGTAAACCCCGTACTTTGAAAGATCAAGGCAAGAGGATTGCTAGAGTCCAGGAATTTGAGTCTAGCATGGGCAACATAGGAAGACCTTGTCACTACAAAGAAAAAATCAAAAAATTAGGCGGACATGATGGCACGAGTTTACTTGGTAATCTGAGTAGGATGTCAAGGTTGCGGTGAGCCATGATTGTGCCACTGCATTCCAACCTAGGAAACAGAGTGAGACCCCAACTCAAAAAAAAAAAAGAAAGGATAAGTGAATCTCAGCATATTTGTATAATGGAATACCAAAGAGCTATGAAAATGAGTGAACATCTACTACTTGTAACAATTGGATAAATCACAAAAACTTAATGCTGAGCTAAAAATGCCAGAAATAGAATGCATATGGTAAAATTTCATTTATATAAAGTCAAAACTAATGAATATATTAAAAGTAACATAATAAAGTGGTCATTATAAATTAACATAAAAGCAATGAATGTATTACATATGTGATGAAATATATGTAATAAAATCACAAATACAGTGAGAAAATAGTACAAAATTCAGGACAACTGGGTGCAGTGGCCCAAGCCTGTAATCCCAGCACTTTGGGAGGTCGAGGCAAGAGAATTGCCTGAGCTCAGGGGTTCAAGACCAGCCTGGGCAACTTGGTGAGATCTCGTCTCTACAATAAATCAAAAAATAAACCAGGTGTGGTAGTGCACGCCTGTAGTTCTGGCTACTTGGAAGGCTGAGCCAGAAGAATCGCCTGAGTCCACCAGGTCAAGGCTGCGGTGGCTGTGTGCGTGCTGCTGTACTGTAGTCTGGGCGACAGAGTGAGACTCCGACTCAAAAAAAAAAAAAAAAAATCAGGACAGCACTTACTCCAGGGGAGTGAGGAACATTTAACTGGGAAGGAATATACAGGGTAATATTCAAAGATAGTGCTAGTTTTTAAAGCTAAATGACGGGACAGGAGTTTTTGTTTTGATATATTTTTTGAAATGTGTGTCTAAACTTATGTGTATAGTAGATTTTACTATAAAATTTAGAGAGACTAAAAATAATGCTGGCTTATTGAAAGAATTTAATGATATAAAAGGATACACATGTTAACAGTTTAAAACTTGATTTATTCTATGATTCTTATAATGGCAGTAATTCTTTCCAATAGCGAGCCAAATGCTTAAATGAGAGGCAAGTTTGATGGAGACTCGCCTGGAGCTCTTAAGGGGCTATAAAGAAGGAATGTTTCATCTGTAGATCACGTCATATAGTTAGAATCAGGAATGCCAAATTCAATAGGAAATATCTCACTAAATATACATAGTAGCTAGATCTGATTGTGCTAAATAGGATCAATCTGGAGCTACTGGCCTTGCTGTTTGTTTTGCAAATCCTTGCCTTTGATTTGACACGATTCTGGCTCTGTGGCCCAACTTATACTCCTGACTACCTTGGAAAAATTCTTCACCCAGTTCAGTCTGGACCACAAGCTGGCCTACTTGACACTGGGAGGCAGTGCAGTGCAAATATTAGAAAGTTTCCATTCTGGAGTCCACTCGTCTCGGCACTGAATTCTGGATCTAGTACTTAATAGCTGATACATTTTCTCATCTGCAAAACTGATAGTCATCCTCTTTCTAGGTTAAACACCATAATGAAGTAGGGCCCTCTGATGAACATTTATTCACTCAGTTCTCACTCTTCATTATTTTAGAATTTCATTTTGGGACCAGTCGTGGTTAAAATGTAATTCCAAGTGCCCTGACCCTTTCCTGATCAAGGGTCTGGTGCTATACAACCATACGATTTCTCCCAGGCGCTAATTCTTGCTATATATGGGTAGAAAATAAAATTGGAGTTTACTTATCCTCCACCCTCCACCCACTCCCCTTCCCCAAGAAAGACTTGATTTCTATCATATTAGAATCAGGTTCTATATTCTTATCTTTGATTTATGAGCTTCCTTGTATCTTTGAAATATACTGATTTGTGCTTATTAGGGTTGGTGTTGGTCTTTGCAAAATGAAAGCCTAAGTCATATAAGTACCAAATAATCTCTGGCACATAGTAGGGACTTGTAGAACTTGTTGTTATTATTACGTTCATAACTGAAAATTTCCTTGGCACTTCTACCAGACTTTCTCTGGTCCTGAGAGTGGAAGCAAACACTTAACCTAAAGATCACAGAAAGAATTAATACAATTTAGTTTCCAAGTATGATAAATGGATAAACCTGTCTGGACTCATGGTAACTCTGCTAAGGTGCTGACATCCCATGATGGGCACCTATATTTCAGTCAACATATTCTAGGTATTGTCACAAGATGGTACCACATAAGTAGTACAGACAATATGTGCTGGAGTAATTCAGAGGAAAAGACATCACTGAGATACAAAGAGAGGATCTGAGCTGAACTTGGAAGAATTGCTGAGATTGAAATAGACAGAGAGGAGAAGGAGACTGATTTCAAGCAAGACATTATGGACAAGGAGTGGAGAGACAACATGAGCAAAGATAGGCAAGACGTGTTTGAGGACAAAGCATTTTGACTAAAGCAGAAATTTATTACAGGATAATGGTAGTGGATAATGTTTGGAAAGGGTAGACTGGAATTAATATTGAACACAAAATTCTAGAAATAGTAATGTTGCAAATATTTTTATGAGGAAGCTCCTTTTCATTTTGAGTAGGAGTCTCACTCTGTTGCTCAGGCTGGAGTGCAGAGGCACACTCACGGCCACCGCAGCCCCCTGACCGCTGGGCTTAGGCAGTCCTTCTGCCTCAGTCTCCCAAGCAGCTGGAACTACAGGTGCGTGCCACCAAGCCCAGCTAACTTTTTTATTTATTGTCAAGACGAGGTCTCGTCAAGTTGCCCAGCCTGATCTCGAACCCCCGGACTCAGGCAATCCTCTTGCCTCGTTCTCCCAAAGTGCTGAGATTACAGGCGTGAGCCACCACGCCCAGTGAGTCTCTTCTCAATAGCATCATCATCTCTATCCATCAGCACCATAAATGTTTACAGTGTTTCCTGGAGGTAATTTGAAACTGTGGACCACTGGAGAGTCTTGGTGACCTTCAGACATTTTGGGACCCACACATTCTTAGATAAAATTATCATATGATCATGACTTGAAGCCATTCCAAAGAACAGGTGTGAGCAGAATATTCAGAAAGTAGCACTAAAGAGGGAAAGTTTTTTAGGCACTGATTGTACAAGTTACATATAAAGGAACCCACAAAGAAAAAAGACTTAAGATCAGCTAATAACTTCCAAGGGTTTTTATTATTTACTTTTCAATGAAGACATGCTTTTCATGCCAGGCACGAAATGTCCACAACATAAAACCTAACTACAGTATCTAATCAGATGCTTATCAGTCCTGGGAACTGCCAAAAAAGCTATTAAACTGGTGCTTTCCATAGGGATGGTCTCTACCACGCTATTAGGAGACATGACATTGTTCTCTCCTTATAGGGCAAGGAAGGTGGCGGTGAGAGAGTGTGGGTTGGCGGTCCAGAGAGTAGTGTTTGCAGGAGAGAAGATCTGTTGATTTAGTGATTCACTACATACACACTGGGGTCAAATGCTCTCCATTTGGAAGCCCTCATGATAACCAGGGACTCAGAAGGTATAAAAACCCAATCTGGGCTCCGCCGCAGCAGTACTGAAGGCAACCATGGCAAAGCTTGTTCTCCTCACAGGTGGGTTTCTGACCTTACCTGGCCCTTTTCTCTCTGAGGATCTGACAGCCACGAAGTGGTCTTCACCCTACCTCTTTGTGCTTTTTCATTCTTCTTGCGTCATTTCAAATTTTCAAGAGAATCCTGTCATATACAAATCAGTCTGCCTCTTGTTCTCATAACCTCAAAGAATGCTGGTACTATTTCTACCTTCATTTACCCTTCAGGCATGGTCCTAAAAGGAAGGCTCTTTCTCTTCCAACGTTGTCTTACTCTTTCATCTTTTGCTTGGTCATTCCTTTGTCTCCACTCATCTTCCTGCGCCACTTTATTTTACTTGGTATGATGCTTATTTACATGCCTGTGTCCTTGCACTGGCTTTTTCAGAGATAAAAATCAGAGGAACTGAGATGGAGTTATACAAGTTGTCTTTGTTTTACTGTTTACAGGTTACTTCTCTTTTATTCTCTATTATGCTACTGAGTTGATGATATACCGTAAAAATGTCACTGTTAGAAATACATTCATTCTGTCCAGGTGCAGTGGCTCACATCTGTAATCATAGCGCTTTGGGAGGCCATGGCGGAGTACAGCCTAGGCAATAGAGTGAGACCTCATCTCCAAAAACAAAAACAAAAAAATTAGCCAGGCATGGTAGTACATCATATCTGTAGTCCTGGCTGCTCCGAAGGCTGAGGCAGGAGGATCTCCTGAGCCCGAGAGTTCAAGGCTGCAGTGAGCCATGATCATGCCACTGCACTTCAGCCTGAGCGACAGAGTAAGACCCCAACTCAAAAGAAAGAAAGAAGTTTTATTATTCAAAAAGTTTGATTCAGTAAGCTGTTTAGAGCCAGGTCATACCTAGAATTTATTAATGGCTCTAAAGGTAGGGTTTACAAAATTTTTAAAGCTTCAGACCTTTTCTAAATTAAACCTCAAGCTCAATTTATAAAACAATCAGGGCAGAAGTGCTCTGGAGGAAACCAGGGAGAGACATCTGGAGTCTTACCTAGTTCTTCTCTCCTCCTGTAAGGACCTCTGAGCGCGGTTCCAAAAAAAGACTTCTAAGGCCCCAGGAGATACTGAATTCTCTGCTTTAGAAGATGTCTTGTCTGTTGGAAGGCTGTACTCATCCCAGCTCAGGGAAGTGAGGTGTGGATGGATGTACAGACATTGAGTGGAATTAGGTAATTTCAGTACATTTATCTTGCATAGATTGTAGACTTCAGACTCTGCATCCAGTAATATTTATTTCTGACATGGAAGATGGAAGAGAAAGGCATGAAGGCCATTTTTGACAAAGGGGAAAAAGTAGATCATTGTCATATTCACTGAAATGCATAACCACTAAGATTCACTTGGGCTATAACAATCTGTGGCAAATAGGCAGGTACCCAGCACTTTAGAACTAGATTCTACAGGGTACAGACTATTGGTTCAAAGAGCATGTTTTTTCTTTCTGTCTAGGTCTAGCCCTTCTGCTGAATGCTCAACTGGGTAAGTCATAGACTGTGCTTTACATTGACATCTTTCCTTACCGTAAATCTCAAATCTTTATAAATTATTCATAACTCAATTATCTGCTTAATATATAATATGTGAGTTTTAAATATTGCAGTATTGCTTTTATATATGTTGATAGATAGATGGATAGATACATATATAGATGATAGATAGACAGATAGATGATAGACTAGATAAATAGATAGATAGAGATAGATCAATGGGCCATGCTAAGGAAACTGAGCTATTTACTTCACAGACAGATGGGTTTGAATTTGGGGAACTCTGCTGTTTTGGATAGACTGTCAGTACTATCTTCTTCAGCTTGACCCTCTGAGTTATAAACTTCTGTTCACTTGGCTTCATGGGACAATCAGGCATCTTTTCTTAGAAGGTTCCTAGGTTTATCCAAGATCCCAAAATGACTACGTCAAAGTTAAAAATAACCAACTCCAAGTCAATGACTAGGTCTGAGTTAGAATCTTTGGACTCATCTCAAGAGTGTTCACACCAATCATCTACAAACAGACATTAGGCATCTGAGGCACAGGAAGGTAAACAGAGGTAGAGCCAAAACTCTCAGCACATTTCCTTGGCTCCTGAATCAGGCCATTTTCCTTCTTTCTTACTCCCCACAGGCTCTGCCTATGAGCTGACATGCTACTTCACCAACTGGGCCCAGTACCGGCCCGGCCTGGGACGCTTCAAGCCTGACGACATCGACCCCTGCCTCTGTACTCACCTGATCTATGCCTTTGCGGGGATGCGGAACAACGAGATCGCCACCATCGAATGGAATGATGTGACCCTCTACCAAGCTTTCAATGGCCTCAAGAACAAGTAAGGGGAGGGCGGAGATATTTAATTTGATATCTCCTGCTTCAGTACTTCTCAAATGTTAATGCTTCTTAAAATGTAGTTCAGAATCAATGGATCTGAGGTGGGGACCAAGACTCTCTATTTTGTTTTTCTTCTTTAATTGACAAAAATTGGACATATTTATCATGTACAATATGATGTTTTGAAATATTCATTGTGGAATGGCTCAATTGAGCCATTAATATATGCATTACCACACATCCATAGCATTTTTTTCTGATGAGAATGAGATAGAAATTCAGCAGGATTAGTTTCCTAGGATAAACAACAAGGCTAACTTTTCAAGGCTGGTGACTGAGACGGTTTCCCTAGAAAGTAGATGGCCTAGTTTTCTGAGCTCCCACAGAGGAAAAACAGAATGCGGTTGAAAACTGGTTAGAGTCAGCTAAAACCAAGATAGCAACTAATTTGCCCTCCACCCAAGTCTGCCCCTTATTGTACACTCATTATAATACATTAACATGTTAAATGACACACCGTCCAGTTCCATGACAGTTCTGACTCTACCCATTTGTAGTAAACTGGGAGGAGCCCCAGTTCTTAGAAATCTCCAACTCTTTCCCAAGAAACTCATGAATATTCCACCCCTTGCATGATATGTAACCAAGAGATAGCTATTAAAATAAAAACCCAGAGATTTATATGACTTCTGTTCTTCCCATAGACTGGCCTGTGAAGTAACCTGCTCTCTGTCCTTCTATAAACTTGCTTTCAGTAATCTATGGGGCTGCTTTGCTTACAGAGTAGACTTCTTTCTGTTTCTCCTTTCTTTTAATAGACTTACTTTTGCTTTACTTTGTCAGTTCACTCTTGAATTATTTCCTGTGTGAAGCCAAGAACCACTTGGCTTCTTGGGCTGGACCCCAACTTTGGGGGTGCCCCGTTCTGTGTCAAGAACACTTAAAATCTCTACTAACACTTTTCAAAATGACAACACATTGTTAACTATAGTGACCATGTCCTTCAATAGATCTCTTGAATTTATTCCTCCTTTCTAAATGAAATTTTATATCCTTTGACCAACATTCCCCCATTCCCTCAACCCCTAGTAATCACTATTGTACTCTTTACTTCTATGAGCTCAACTTTTTAAGATTCCATTTATAAATGAGATCATGCAGTAGTTGTCTTTCTGTGTCTGGTTTATTTCACTTAACATAATGTCCTCCAGGTATATCCATGTTGTTGCCGGTGACAGGATTGCCAGCTTTTTTAAGGCTGAATAGTATTTATTATGTACATATACTACATTTTCATTATCATTTATCTGTTGATGGGCTCTTGGGTAGATTCCACATCTTGGCTTTTGTGAATAGTGCTGCAATGAACATGCGTGTATGGATATCTCATTTCCTTTAGATATAAACCCAGTAGTGAAATTGCTAGGTCATATAGTAGTTCTATTTTTAATTTTTTGAGGAACCTCTATATTGTTTTCCATAATGAATTGCTGATTTTACATTACCACTGACAGTGTGCAGGAGTTCCCTTTTTTCCACATCTCCTCCAGCACTTGGTACCTTTTGTCCTTTTGGTAATAGCAATTCTAACTGGAGTGAGTAATGTCTCTTTATGGTTTTGATTTGCACTGGGCATTTTTTCATATGCCTGTCAGCCACTTGTATGTCTTCTTTGAGAAATGTCTATTTAAATCCCTGATTATTTTTTTAGTTGGGTTATTTGTTTTCTCATGGCTGAGTTCTGTAAGTTTCTTATATATTTTGGAAACTCACCCCTTATTAGACATACGGTTTAAAAATATTTTTTCTAAAAAAAAAGTAAATGAAATAAAAATTATTCTCATTTCATAGGTTGTCTCGTAACTGTACTGTTTTCTTTACTATGCAGAAGTTTTTTAGATTGATGTCATCCCATTTGTCTGTTTTTGCTTTTGTTGCTGTACTTTCAGGGTCATTTCCAAAAAAATCTTTGCCCCGACCAATGTCATGGAGTTTTTCCCCATGTTTTCTTTTAGTAGTTTGGGGTCTTACATTTAAGTCTTTAATCCACTTTGAGTTGATTTTTGTATATCGTATGAGATAAGGATCTACTCTCATTCTTCTGCTTGTGGATAGGATGCTTCATAGCTAACAAGGCTCCTGGTCCTCAGATGACGCTAAGCATCTGCTCCCAGGAACCACACTTAAAATGTAAAGAATAAAGACAGCACAGCACTTGCCAGCTCTAGTCGGTATTAAAAAAAATATTAGTTCTGTTACTTTCTTTCCCTGTCTTTTTTTATGACCCAGGAAACTATAAGACAAGACATTTTAGTGACTCCCATCAGGGAGTAGGAGGTAGATGATATTAAAAATTAGCTATCACTGATCACCCAAATCAGAAAGTTTTTCTGTATTTTAATAGAGTTCTCTTTTGTGCAAAAACAAGCCAAACTCTGGTATCTTTTAATTAACAGATTTGTTCAGTTTAGTTGTATCTAAAAGAAGGAAAAACTACAGGTGATTGCTACCAGCGATAATGGCACTATTATGAATGCAACTACTAGAATTTAAGTAATCAAGCCTAAGAGTAAATAAACTCCTACACAGCAGCGTTTCTTGAAGTGTGACTCATTGACTACTTGCATCAAAATCACCTGGGGCACTTGGTAAAACTGCCAGTCCCTATCCCAATCCAGCTGAATCAGAATCTCGAGGAAAGGGGTGATAAACCTAGAATTTTAATGTTGTCCTCTCACAACCCTTGCACTTAATTCTTATGTAAGCTGATGTATGAAAACCTCTAATCCAGAGAATGTGTGTAATCACAAGCCAATTAATTTACATTACTTGTCACAGAGGCTGAGAAAGTAATTACACTCTACATGAGCTATGTGTGCTTTTAAGTTATATGTATCAAAAATATTGCCAATACACTCTTAAAAAAAAAGAAAAGAAAACACCAGTTTCATAGTTTAGATTTCCCTAAGAAACTCTGAATGCATTTATGACAGGAGCACAAAGAATTTTCATAAAGCAAGTTTTTAGTAGTAGAGAAATATTGTTCTATAAAATATCCCATCATAACAAGGCAACACAGAAGTATCTGACCAGGCCCAACACTAAAGAAATCTTATTTTAAAAAGAGAGACTTGTGAATTTTGAACTTAAAAAAAAAATGCTTTACTTTACAGGAACAGCCAGCTGAAAACTCTCCTGGCCATTGGAGGCTGGAACTTTGGGACTGCCCCGTAAGTCTTCTAGGGAGAGCCCGTTGTCCATTTGCCACTGAAAACAAGTCAGCCCAGTGTGATCCCTGTCCCTTTAGACTTTACAATCGCAGACAGAGTATTAGGGATGTACATTAAACAAATACGCTAATTAAATAAATTGAGACATCAGAACCTCAATATTAATTAGAACACACTTTATTTCATTTATTTAAATTTGGGTGGATATTCTGGAACCCTATCCACAGAAGTTTAGTTATTGAGGTTCCAAAACAACCTCTTTTAAAGTATTTCAAGAATACAAACTCTGAGGAGGGCATTATGGTGCATCTATCCATTCACCTCCTAGGAAAGGGAAAGAGAATGCAAATAAGCAAGATTTATTTGAAGTCGCATAAACTTGGTGAACTAATTGCAGAAAGAACATAGTGAGTTGGGTTAGGAGAGTGTTCAAGGAAACAAGGAAAACTTGGGAGAAAGATCAGAGTTGGGGGGACAACAAAATCAAGGGAACGTTGAGATACCAGGGCTGGGAAGAGTAGTGATTATAACAGAAGAGGAGAAAACCAGGAGCATGATTTAATCTCATCTGTGGGTCCTGGTGAAGGGCTCTGAGGCAGAAATTGAGAGCTCGATTTTACTCAATGTTGGGGACACCAAGGTCTCACCCTGCCTTCTTGTGTCTCCCTAGTTTCACTGCCATGGTGTCCACTCCTGAGAACCGCCAGACCTTCATAGCCTCGGCCATCAAATTCCTGCGCCAGTATGAGTTTGACGGGCTGGACTTTGACTGGGAGTACCCAGGCTCTCGTGGGAGCACTCCTCAGGACAAGCATCTCTTCACTGTCCTGGTGCAGGTGAGGAAGAAAGTAACCGTCTTTTGTCCAAGAAGATCTAAAGGCTTTCTGTCCAAGGAGAAAACGGAACTTAGATTTAGAATTATAGAATCTTAGTATTGCAAAGATTCTTAGCTGTCATACATCTGTCCAACAAACACTAAATGAAAACAGCAGCATGTGTGCTATATGCCAGGTACTACTCTACATGCTGCTTTAAGAACCATAACTCATTTCACACATCTACTCTATGATGTAGGTACTATACATGTTATAACCTTTATTTTACATATGAGGAAACTAAGGTACAGAGAAGGTTTAAGTAACTTGCCTAAGATCATATAACTGGTAGGCGTCATCACGACCCGTGTAGTCTTGTCACAGAGACCACTGCTTCCAGCCATTACACTAGACTGCTCATTATTGCTGAGCAAATACTCTGTGCTATACACTGGGTTAGGTGTCAAGTTAAAAATAAGAATAAGACACAATCCTTGGCTCTAAAGAACATACAGTCTGAGGTGGAAGACTGAAAACTAACAATTGTAAGACATTTTGATAAATGCCATGATAGAGGTCTGTAGAGTACAAAAATAAAACAGAAAGAAAGATTGGTCGTTTTCTTTGCTCTGGGATAGGATCAGAAAGCATTTCTGAGAGAAAGTGATGCTTGAGCTCAGTCTTTAAAGAACCTTGCTTTAACAAATTAAGTGAGAATGGTGATGGCATAAATGGCACAGATATGTGTGAGCAAGTGAGTGATGGATTGTGAAGCTGCATGGGTGATGAGAATCAGATCCTGTGTGGACTTTTATGTTAAGGAACTTGGACTTTACCCTCAAGGCAACAAGGCAGCTTTGAAGGACTTGAAATAGTGGAGAACCAGCTTTAACCATGGAGGATAAACTAGGAGGTAAGAAGGCAGAGATAGGATTTGGAGGTTATTGCAACAAATCAAGCAAGAGATGAATTAGAGCCCCAACCAAGGCTCTAACACTAAGGGAAGAAGGGACGTATATGAGGGATATCAAGAGGATAGAATCATTAGGATTTGTAAAATACCTGGAAGTGGAAAAAAGAGAGGACTCCCAGGTTTCTGACTTTGAGAACTGGTTTGGTTGGGGTGCTATGAACTAAGATGGTAAATATGAGAAGAAGTGTAGACTTGAAATAAGAAGAAGGACTGATTCGTTTTGCTTTGAACATGATGAATAAGAGGTATCTGTAAGACATCCTAAAGGAATGCCCCATAGGCATCTGATAAATGTCATTCTGAAGCTCAGGACAAAGAACTTGACTTGATATACTATACTGAAGTAAGCAGCCAAAGGAGATAAGCAGAGGCCACCAAGGAAAAGTGAATGGAATAAGAAAAAACTAGGACCAAGAATGCTTCTTAGATTTACTCTCTCCCAAGACATTATTTTCTATGCTACTGCATATACCAGATCATCAGTCAGCCTCTGAATTGTTAAGTAACACACTAGGTGAAAAGTCAATTTAATTATTTGTTGAACCACTCTCATGATCAGAAAGAACATCTCTATCCTTAGCCAAAACATGCCTCCAGTCATAATTTATAACTTCTAGTAATTAGTTCTAGTTCTGCCCACTGAAGAAACAGAGAGAAGGCAGTACCTTTTGCAATATATAAGCTTAATATTTGAAGACAACTATAATGTCCTGCCTATAATTTCTCCTCTTCCATTTAAATATACTAGTTCCTTCAACTTGTAACCACGTGATGATTTTCAGAGCCACTCTTCAGTAGAACATACTCTGGCATATCCCAAGAATGCAATAACAAGAACTGAGCCTGGTATATCAGATGAGATGAGAGTCACACAGAATACAGGTGGATTAACCTATAGCATTGGATGGGAATTTATCATCCGGCCACTACCACTTTCCCTACTGGCCAATTCAGCATTTCATCTGATGGAATGTCAGTCCTATAAAGTACTTAATCTGTTAAACACATGGAAGCAAGTTTCTATACTGGTAGATGTAAAGTACTGCAGCAAGTACAGCTTTAAAATGTAGGGATAAAAATGGAGTTCTGATGGTCATGTGGGACCTGGGTTCTGGTCATGACCTGGCTACTAACTTACTGTGGGACTTTGGTAAAATTTCCTTTGGTAAAATTTTACTTTGGTAAAAACGCTTTTAAAATGAAAACGTTACACATACATATATTTATTAATATTTAAGGAACTGAGATCAGCTTCATAGATTCCCTATTATACCTTATTATTCTGTAGGAAATGCGTGAAGCTTTTGAGCAGGAGGCCAAGCAGATCAACAAGCCCAGGCTGATGGTCACCGCCGCCGTAGCTGCTGGCATCTCCAACATCCAGTCCGGCTATGAGATCCCCCAGCTGTCCCAGTGAGTGATGCGCCTTATCCTCAAACTCCTGTAGGTGTCACTTAGGCAGACCAGACTTGTCCTTGTTCTTCTGTCTTACTGTCTAGGGACTCTGTTTAGGAGGCGTTGGAAGTGGTGTCTTTTGCCTGCACAGGTATGGGAAATGACCATCGGATAATTGAATCCTTTACCCGACCTCAGGTACCTGGACTACATCCATGTCATGACCTATGACCTCCATGGTTCCTGGGAGGGCTACACCGGAGAGAACAGCCCCCTCTACAAGTACCCAACTGACACTGGCAGCAATGCCTTCCTCAATGTGGTGAGTCCCTGCACATACATGCAAATGCAGACTGGAGAGGATGACATAAATCACATGAAGATTCGGAGACAAAATAAACATAAATTCTGCAAATGTCTCACTTAGACAATTGTCCTCTTAAGCTGTTGATCATATCTCATTAACTACAAGTTCATCTAAAGGTTTTTTTTAATGCTAACTAATTCATCTGTCATTAACATCATACAGTTTTGCCTGTTATAACAGGAAACTAACATAACTAAGCACTGAACCATCACCTGCTTGGGACCTGTGGCTAACCCACTGCCATTGCAGGATTATGCCATGAGCTACTGGAAGGACAACGGGGCCCCAGCTGAGAAGCTCATCGTTGGATTCCCTGCCTATGGACACACCTTCATCCTGAGTAACCCATCCAACACTGGAATTGGTGCCCCTACCTCTGGCGCTGGTCCTGCTGGGCCCTACACCAGGCAGTCTGGGTTCTGGGCTTACTATGAGGTAGGAAGGTTGGGTTGAACAGTACTCTGTAAATTTCATGTGCTATGCTGAGTTGTCGCCTTAGGACTAGAATCCACTAAAATCTTGAATGTTCAATCTGTCTACTACCTACCTGCTTTAAGCACGGAGTGTCACTCCAGCTCCTTAAAATGTTTAAATGCCCTGTTCATTTGCCTAATCCAAATGAAGAGTATTTAATAATGCACAGCATCCCTTCATGCAATAGACCACCTTTTAAAGGTCATTTACATTAACACAGAGAGAATAAAATAAATATACTTCTCGTATTACTGTGGGTTCCGAAAAATCAAGCACTAAGAATAGGGACAGCATATGAGTATCTGAAAAGCAACTTGATCCTCTGTACTGTAAATAAAAAATCCATAACTCGAAAATTGAGGAAAACCCCAACTGGAGACATGAAAAGAAAAAAACATAGATATGGTTTTCTTGATGGGAGTAATATTTTAAAGACCTGAATCTCTTGGCTTTTTAAAGATCTGTACCTTCCTGAAAAATGGAGCCACTGAGGTATGGGATGCCCCCCAGGATGTGCCCTATGCCTATCAGGGCAATGAGTGGGTTGGCTATGACAACGTCAAGAGTTTCAATATCAAGGTAAGGTCAGCCCTTCAGACATGCTGAGGTCCCAGCCCGGAGTCCCAGGAAATCAAATGACTCCCGTTCTCCTCTTTCCTTAAACAGGCCCAGTGGCTTAAGCAGAACAACTTTGGAGGCGCCATGGTGTGGGCCATCGATCTGGATGACTTCACTGGCACTTTCTGCAACCAGGGCAAGTTTCCCCTGATCTCCACCCTGAAGAAGGCCCTTGGCCTGCAAAGTGCAAGTAAGTAACAGCAAAGGGATACCCAGGTGCACGAACGTTCCTTCTCCAACTCAAAAGGTATCCCTGACATCTGCCCACCCGCATTGCCCAGGGATTCTCTTCCCGTTTCACCTCACCTGCTCTTGCCCAGGTGAGAGAAAGGTGCTGCATCCTCCCTGCCCTTGAACTTTCACATCAGGAATTTTGTGTTCTTACAGTTTCCCATGAGTCTTAATGGCATGGAAGAGCCTCAAGAAAGTATGCTGACCTTCAATAAGCATCTACTTATCTAAAAATCTTTTATTCGAAGTCTCTCCCAGTCCACTTGGGGAACTTTAACAAGAAACCCTCACCCATGCTTACCTATCTCTAATCTGTAATTCAGTGGACGTATTAACTTCTTGTTTCCAAGAGTTTATTTGTACACCACCACTGTGCCCGGACAGTACATGTTCTTTGAATGAATTTAGATAAAAGGGGAGAGCAACCTTTTTAAAATTAAAAGCCAGGCTATCTTGACACGATAGCCTTACCTAATTCCTGAATATGGAGCTACCTTCTGATCTCAGTTGCAGGGTCCAGGCGATCCTAGAAGAGTATTTTGCATACACTAAGTGCTTAGTAAATGTTTATTGTTGTTGTTTTGAGTCGGAGTCTCACTCTGTTGCCCAGGCTGGAGTGCAGTCATACTCGCTCATGGCTACTGCAGCCTTGACCTGCTGGGCTCAGGTGATCCTTCTGCCTCAGTCTTCTAAGCGGCTGGAACCACAGGCATGCAACCACCCTGCCCAGCTAATTTTTTGATATATTGTAGAGACAAGGTCTTGCCAAGTTGCCTCGGCCTCCCAGAGTGCTGAAATTACAGGTGTGAGCCTCTGTGCCCGGACAGTACATGTTCTTTGAATGAATTTAGATAAAAGGGCAGAGCAACCTTTTTAAAATTAAAGCCAGGCTGTCTTGCCACGATAGCCTTACCTAATTCCTGAATATGGAGCTCCCTTCTGATCTCAGTTGCAGGGTCTAGTGAAGGGACTGTAACCGAGGAAGGGCAAGAGAGAGAAAGAGAAAGAGAGATCGGTACCTCTTTCATCCAGGGCCGCACCTCACCTCCAGATGTGCTCTTCACCTCTACCTAGGCCAAGCTTGGAGACCCTGTCAGGCGCACTAGCCAGCTCTGTGCTGTATTGTTTCAGGTTGCACAGCCCCCGCTCAGCCCATTGAGCCAATAACTGCAGCTCCCAGCGGCGGCAGCGGAAGTGGCAGTGGGAGCGGGAGTGGCAGCCCTGAAGGCAGCACTGGAGGCAGCGGATTCTGTGCTGGCAAAGCCAACGGCCTCTACCCCGTGGCTAATAACAGAAACGCCTTCTGGCACTGCCTGAATGGAGTCACGTACCAGCAGAACTGCCAGGCCGGGCTTGTCTTCGACACCAGCTGTGACTGTTGCAACTGGGCATGAGCCTGACCTGATCTCCATTCCCGCGGGTTCTGCGCTGTCTCCTTTGCTTAGGACATCTTGCCCCTACCTAAAGTTCTGCAATAAAATCGGCAGTCAAAACATGAGTGTTCTCGGTTTTAAGTGATTTGGGCGGACACCTTTTCTAGACGTGAAAACACAGGCTATGTGTGGGGTGGAATGGCGGAGAAGAGAGTGAGGAAGTGATGAAACCGACAACCACAGCCTTCTGTCTGCCTGTGTCCATCTGCGTGAAGGAAAACGTAAAGAGGAGATGTCTGAAAGTTTGGTGCAGGGGTGGGATGAAGACATGGAGAGGCCAGGCCTGTAGATTGGCAACTGTCCTCAGGAAGAAAATGAAGTGGTTCTGTGAGATTGCTGGGTATAGGCAGCGATGCTTGACTTGCTCAAGCAGTGGGAGGATGGGGCCTTCTCTCCATTTCTGCTCAAGACCCACAGCTGATCCACCTCCTCTTGGATGGGCAGCTTTGGGAAGATCCGTGCAGTGGACTCCATGTAGAATGTCCACCTAGCACACAGGCCAGCAGGAGCCCTTTCTCAGGAGACTAGCCTATCATTGAAATTGTAGAGGTGGCCAACAGCTGCTGTGCTTGTAAGCGTCATCTCCCTCCCTGGCTTGGCTGATGGCTAGGGCAGACATTGGACTACAGAAGGTCAATCCAATCATCACCTTCCAGAATTTGCAACTGTCCGTCTGAGAGTGACTGAGTCTGTAACTTATAAGCTCAGGAGCCATAGTGAGGGACTGAGGAGAAGGAGAAATTGGGATGCAAAGCAAGAAGACTAGAGCAGAGCTTCAAGAAAAGCAAGAAGCGAGACAGAGTGAGAACACGCACCAATGGACAGCTTTCCAATTCTTGGTTCTAGTTTTTTCCTGAGACCCAAGTGCCTCTCTGCCTTTGGGTTCTGTGAAACACTCCTAGACCTATAGAATTAATTCCTCTTTGCTGCTTAAACTGGCCCAAGCTTCTTCTTTTTACTTGCAAATGAAAGAAATCTAACTAATGTAGTAAGAATATAATGACTTTCTTTTTTTAGTCAAATTCTCACTCTTTTACCCAGGCTGGAGTGCAGTGGCATGATCACAGCCACTGTAGCCTTGACCTGCTGGGCTCAGGCGATCCTTCTGCCTCAGCCTTCCAAGTAGCTGGAACTACAGGCATGCGCCACCACACCTGGCTAATTTTATGATTTATTGTAGAGATGAGGTCTTGCCATGTTGCTCATGCCGATCTTGAACCCCTGAGCTCAGGCAATTCTCTCACCTCTGTCCCTCAAAGTACTGGGATTACAGGTATGAACCATTGCGCCTGGCTATTGGCTCATATTTTTTTTTCTGGCATGCTTACTATGTGTTAAACTATTCTAAGTATTTTATATGTATTTTTCTTATTTAGTTTTCCCAGCAACCTCATGAGGTACATTACATCAACTTCAGGAAACTGAAGCAGAGAGGAATTAGTTAACCTGCCCAATATCGCACAGCTAGCTGCAGAGCCAAAGACAAAACCAGTCATGCTGACCCCGTAACTCACAGCCTCATCTGTTGTTTTAATACTTTCCTCGACACAGATTATAGCGTGTCATGGGAGATGATAGCACTGGTGACAGTGATATAGCACACACTGCTCTCTGAGCAATCTCTTTCATTCATAAACTTAAAGCATTTGTTGATTATTATGTGCTAGTTGATATTCTAGGGACTGAAGACACAGTGGTAAATAAAAGACGCTACTCTCCCAGGTGGAATAAAGTGGTATGTATATTGCATACTGTCAGTTGTCTACTCCCAGATTTGTCCATAACCTGGGGGTACTACATCTTGTCAGATTAGCTTGTGGATGCAAATCCATCAATGCTTGTTCAATGTCAAGTTGTATCAGAGAGCTCAGTCTTCTTTTGAACTTCAACAGTCATCTCATAACTCCTTTGGTCAAATAAACTTTCATTTTAAGAAAAAGAAGACTCCACTCATGTAGATTTTATTTTGCTGATGAAAGTGTTAGACAATACATAACAAATGAAGAAATACAGAAAATGAAACTGTGTTAGAAAGATACCAGAATAGATTACCTTCACTTGGGCAGTCCTGCTAGACTTTTCTGGGGAGGTCCCATAAGAGATGGGTCTTGATAGTCAAAAAGAGTCAGTCATGTTGAGTTCTGGGAAAAGTGCATTTCAGGTAGAGGGTACAGCAAGTGCAAAGTTCTTGAGGTGGAAATGCATGTGGCATGTTAGATAAAGGAAGACCATTATGACCATGAGGTGGTGAGCACAGAGAAGAAACCGGCAGGGGTCAGATCATGCAAGGTCTTGGAACATGGTTAGAAGTTTGTGTTTTATTGTATGTGAGTTGGGAAGCCAATGGAAGGCAATAACAGGGATAGGATTTGTGGGCAGGATTTAAATGTAACATTGATGAGACGAGGCTGGGATCGGGTTAAAGAACACAGGAAGATAGAACTCATGGTGACTGTCACAAACAGACCAAGAATGACATGCCTTGAAGATCAAAGACGCCAAGCCATTGAAGTGGGGACTTTATTCTTCAATGAGCAGATAAAGGCAAAAGTCAGTAAAATTGACTATTGTTATTAAAGTCATGACATTTCTAGACAAAGAATGATGAAGTTTGGAGTAATACAGAGCACAGGAATTTGGAGGAATTTCCTACTAAGGCACAGAGGGGAGACATGGGGATGTGGGACTCTGAGCTTAATGAAAAAATGACATAAAATCAACAGTTGGCTTTGAGGAACACATCTTTGAGCAATATAGTGGCCGGTGGCTAGGTCAAAGTGTTTTCCCAAACTAATGCCTTTTCCAATGCCACTATTTTCCTACAATGATTAATTCTGTCACCATTTCTAGAATGTAAAAACAACTACAACCTAAAAGAGTAGTGCCCCACTATTTTTTCCTCCTAGTTTTACACATAAATCACTCATTGAAATGAGTGTTTACTGTGCACCTACTATGTGTAAGAAAGGGGTGAGCATGAGCCAGCCACCATGACCACTCTGACCTCACCGCCTGCAATTCTCACTCTGCTTCAACCATATCATCTCCTTGCAGTTTCTCAAGTATTCCAGGCATGTTACTGGAACACTCCTTCCCTAGACTTCCATTTGACTCTCTCCCTCACTTTCTTCAGGCCTTCTCAGTGAGGTCTTTCCTGGCCACTCAACCTAAGATCAAAACCCCCTCCTCGTCCTCTCCCTGCTGTGCTTCCTTTGCTCTTTCTTGATACTTATCACTTCCTAACATTTCATTCATTTTATATATTTACCTTTTTTCTTTTCTGCCTTCCTCCCTATACTTAACCTCCATTAGGACAAAGATTTTTGTTAACTTCTATATTTTCACTGCCTAGAACCATACCTGGTGTATTATGAGTTTAATAATTCTTGTCGATCAATGAATGAGAACAATAAGTGAGACAGAAATTAACAAGCTGAGTATTCCAAGCACTGGATCAGGTACTTTACATAGGTTGTCTCCTACTTGGTGAATATTGTCCCTGAGCTTATAGGAAATCGAGACTGCGTGAGGAGAAATAATTTGTCCAGAGTTATGTATTTGGTAATTGGTCAAAAGGAGGCCTTTCTGCATCCCTTTATGCCATAATGCTACCTTTGCAGAAAGCAAATGTCACAATGACCTAGAGAGAGACATCCTGGGTGCGACCATTGCTTAGCAGCTAGTCTCAGTCTTACCCTTCATTTTCTTGGTCCAAGTCCACTCATGTGAGTGGTGACTCATGGAGACAATATGTGAGAGATTCAAGCTTATTGAAAATCTCCCCCAAGAAGTTGCTCTTGTCCAGAGATGCTCAGGAATCCACAAAGTCTGGACAGTCTGGTCCCATGTGAGAACCTGGAAGACAACAAAATTATGCCATGGATCAGACTGCCATATGCCTGGAAGTTTGCTAATGGTAATCATGTTCTTGGACTCTGGTACATGTATGAAAACTCATCCTTTCAGTACTGGAACCTAATTGGAAAAAAAGTGAGGGATACATAGGATTACATAAGGGACTTTATTCTGGATGGAGATAGAAAAAGTGTTCCTTTCACCAAGTAATGAGCATTACCAAGGGGCAGCAACCATTGAGATAAATGAGCACCACTTTTTATTTGCACAAATGTACCCCTGGAGCTAGCTGCATCCCTTGGCATGGAGGTGGTGGATGGAAGAGCATTAACATTTGTTGAATGCCAATTATGGACTAATCGCTGTGTAATATTTGCTCCCGAGTTAGCTTCTAGATTCTCATGGCAGCCCTAGAAGGAAAGACGTGATCAGTGCTTGCTATTCTATAGATAAACCAAGGTTTGGGAAGTTTAAGCAACTTCCACAAAGTCACGTAACTAGTAAATGACAGACCAAGACTTGTTGAAAGCCTGTCCTGAGTCCTTTGTTTAGTCCTCAGCCACCAGAAGAGAGATATGGTTTTTAAAAAGTCTGGAAGGTGGTATTTAGAAAGTCCAATGTCCTTCCTTCTCCAGAATGCAGAGCCTGTGGACTAGGGGGTTCTCAAATCTGCTTTGAGTAGTGGATTATTTTATAACAATTTGTTTATTATCCTAAAATTAAAGTTCATGAATATCATAACCAGTTACCACATATAATTTCACAAACAACTCAATATAATGCTATAACTGTAAGGTAAAGGAGGAAAAAAAATTCCTAATAAAATAATATGGTTTTCAGTATATAAATGTTCAGATAGAACTACTTTAGAGACAATGAATTCGTTAGACTCTTGTACCATATATTGTATAGTGAATTAGTCTAGATATAGTGTATAATGAATTAGACTAGAATTAAGAGAAGAAAGTCAAAAGTAGTTGCATACAAGTTGTTTAGGAAAGTAAAAGAACAGAGTTGTAAGTGGACACCAGAACAAAAACTAGTGTTAGGAGAATAAATAACACTCTTTATGTACTTGTTTCTGATAATGGAAAAAGATAAATAGCTTTAGTTGAAATAGGAATAATATCCAAGCAATATACAGACCATTGAAGTGAAAAAAAGCGGGTGTGAATATATTATTCATTTCATTGATTCATAATATTTTGCATATAATAAGGTACATGTGATTTCTGTGACTTGCATTGAATGTGTAATAATAAAGTCAGGGTATCTGAAGTGGCCATCACTTTTAATATTCATAATTTCTATGTACTGAGTATTCATCATTTCTATCTCCTAGCTACCTTGAAATATACAATACATTTTTTTTAGATTGGAAAATATAGTTTATTTGGAAGATAAATTAGAGAAAAATGACTCAGATTTGAATCCTTTGAAATTTATTAAATCTTTATGACCCATCATCTGGTCAGTTTTTGTAAAAGTTTCAGATTACTCTAAAATAATATGCGTTCTGTGGCTAGTGCACAGTGTTCTCTACATGTCAATTCAGAGAAGTTTGACAGTAATGTTGGCCAAATATTCCGCACACTACTTTGCTTTGCCTGCTTATACTATCAATTATTGAGAGTATTATACTAAAATCTTTCATTATGAATGTAGAACAATTTTCTTCTAATTTTACTCCATCAATTTCTACTTTATATATTCCCAGCCTATGTTGTTAGATGTATATACATTTAGAAATGTTAGATTCTAGGGATAATCACTTTTTGTTGATTTAAAATATGCATTTTTATCTTTAGCAATGCTTTTTGCCTTGTCTTGTCTATATACATACATTCATTTTCTTTTTGTTGATCTTCATATGAAATTTGTATTTCATCATTTTACTCTTAATTTCTTTCAGCTCTTGAAATTACCATTTCATTGTCTCCTAACTACTATTGTTTCTGTCAAAAAGTCAGCCATCAGGCTTCTTCTTGCTTCTTTGAAAGTAACATGCCTTTTGTATCTGCCTGCTTTCAATATTCTCTCTCTTTTTTTGGTTTGCTTTTAGTAGCTTTACTATGACATGTCTAAGTGCTGTTTTGTATTTATCTTGCTTGAGAAAAAATTATCTGAAAGAAATTATAGCATTTCTTTAATATCAAGTTCAATGTTTTTCATCAGTTCTGAAATATCCTGTGCCATTCTCTCTTCAACTTTTACATCTGCCACATTATCTCTTTCTCCATACTTTCCAAAACAAGTGTGTCAGCACTTTTTATTGTTTCTCATCTGTCTCTTACACTTTTAAAATGTATTTTCTATTCATTTTGCTCTACAAGCTTCAGTCTGAATACCTTCTTCTGACCCGGTTTCTATTTTCATTCATTTGCTTTTTTCTGTTTGTTTGTTTGCAAGAGATGTATTTATTAGAAAGAAGTCAGAAGGATCCAGGCTTGGGGGCTCAGCCTGTAATCCCACACCTTGGGAGGCTGAGGTGAGTGAATTGCCTGAGCCCGTGGGTTCGAGACCCACCTGGGCAACTTGGTGAGACCTCATCTCTACAATAAATCAAAAAATTAGCAGGGTGTGGTAGCGCACACCTGTAGTTCCAGCTACTTGGAAGGCTGAGGCGGAAGGATTTCCAGAGCCCAGCAGGTCGAGGCTGCAGTGGCCGGTAGCGGCTGCTGCACCCCAGTCTGGGTGACAGAGTGAGACTCCAACTCAAAAAGAAAGAAAGAAAGAAAGATGTCAGAAGGTATTGCATTTGGAATTAAGAATCATTTTGTGGGAGGTGATGTCAACCCTCCTCAGTTTTGTAGTCAAAGCACAACACGAAGAGTCAGAGATTGGGGGAGTAAAGCAGCTTTTAAAAATCTCATTCTTGCAAGAATGGGTGCCTCCTGGGTGAACAGGCACACCTAGGCAATCATAACCAGCATATTTATGCCCCTAAGTGCAAGTTCCTCCCCTGGTTCCCCATTGGCTGAGTACCTTAGAGGTTACATCACATTCCTGGAAGTCACCTAAACAATAATTTTGTACAAATAAGGTAAAACATAAGCAGTCGTTACACAAATAAGGTAAAATACGTGTTTCTGAATTCTGATCGGATCTCAATGTGAAATAACAAATCACCATTTTGAAAATGAGTCAGCATTTTGTTTCTTACAGTTCCCTCCCCTTTTATTTTTAAGTCATTTTGATTGCATCTTCATTGTAATTAAGTTTGTTTCAAATTTTTCTAATAGTTTCGGATTTTTTCCCTCAAAATTTAATCTAGTTTCCATTGTCATGAGATTATTTGGAGAATAACCCATGGGCATTTGTTTATTGATAGCAGTTTCTATAAGTTTTTGGACTAAGCCTCTAACATGGGATTATACAGCAACCTACAGTTGTTAATATTCCCACTACAATCACAAAGGAGGTTAAGATCGAGGCTATTATTTCCTTCCATTTTTTTTAATAGACTGCCAACCAATTTGTAAAAGGATTATCAATTTCAGAATTTTCAGCCTGTTGATTGACCAGAGAAGTTAGCCCTTGTAGCATCTTGGTGATAGTCCATTAGGGACTGTGTTATTTGGAATAAAAGTGCAACATCTTCTCCTCAATATAACAAAGACTTTCCCTTTCTTAGCTAACATTATATTTAAAACCTTATTGTTTTCCCAAGTCATTCAACTGGTGGCATCCAGTTGTTCCACAATTTTTTTGACAGCATCTTTAGTATAATTAATAAATCTTTTTATTTTTGGTTATAGTAAATGTAATTAATCCAATCCACATTTTTTTTTTGAGTTGGAGTCTCACTCTGTTGCCCAGACTGGAGTGCAGTGGCCACTCCCAGGCACTGCAGCCTTGACCTGCTGGGCTCTGGCAATCCTTCCACCTCAGCTTTCCGAGTAGCTGGAACTACCTGCATGCGCTACCACGCCCGGCTAATTTTTGACTTATTGTAGAGATGAGGTCTTGCCAAGTTGCCCAGGCGGGTCTCAAACCCGCGGGCTCAGGCAATTCATTCACCTCAGCCTCCCAAAGGCACGGGATTACAGGCTGAGCCACCGAGCCAGGCTCAATCAACATTTTTATTAATAGTTGACCATCAGTAGAACATAGACTTAAATCCTGCAGCTATTTGATTTCTAACTTTAAATTCATTGGGGACCTTTCAGGGGACTCCTATAACATTGATACATACGTTGGGATTAAATGATCCTTGTAATGACTTTTGCTTCTGTTTTAAGGACGAATTTTTAGGTTGGAGCAAAATGCCAGGGTGGATGGAACAACCAACTGAACCAAAGAACAGGTTCCAGCCCATTTGGGTAGCAACAGGTCTCTAAGTTTCCTTTCTCCACAATACCAACAAACATTAGCTCAAGGGACACTAAAGTGAGAGTAGTTGTCCTCATGTACCTCTGAGATATCCAGGACATGGTACAAGTTTGCAGTTGCCCTATAGGAATAGTGAACCTTTCCCCCCTTCTGGAGAGACAAGAGGAGTGGGATTCAACTTACCTGTAGAAAAAGAAGGGATTACCTTTGAATCTGGTTCTTGTAAGGCAGAGTGAAGCAAGAACAGGCTTTTGCATGTTTTGTTTCCTCAGACATCCTTGTTTTGGTACAGGGCCAACATACAACTCATTGTGACGGGCCTGTATCCCAGCTGATAGGGAATGGAACCACTTGAGCCTGAAACCCATCCTACACCACATGCATAGCAATCACTCTTATTTAGAGTGGCTACTGTACATTTTATCTATTTCTTTCAGGCATTTGTTCCCTATAACCAGTTTTGAGTTCTATAGTCTGTTTTACATGTTTTATTTTAACTATAGTTACCTTTTTTGGGATCATTGCTAGGGAGGTTGTAATAATCATTGGGGCTCGAAGTTGGTTTTTGTGTACCTACAGCTACAGTTTTGATTAAAAGAAAGGTTAATCATCCTTGAAGGTGTCATCTTAAAACATCTGCTCCCAATTTATAAACTTGAGTCACCAGGCTTTTGATCTAAAGGAGCAGGATCATTTACTGTCAGACATGTAGGGTTACATTTTAAATTGTTACAGGCTGCTGGTGGAATTTCCTTAGACAAGTGCATTTTGGGTTTCAAGGACAGTAGGAGCTTCATTGTTTTCTGGGGGGTTGTCACCCAAACTTGAATTTGAGTAATTCACCTACATTATCCCAACTGGGATGGGGGTTCTTGTGAGTTCAAGAAGATTTTTTTAAGTCTTTAAAATTTAAATCCTCCTTACCTGTATTTGACTCAGGACAAAAATATTTGTCTGCCTGAAATAATTGTTTTTGCCTTTCTAGGTGTTCATAAGGCAAAATTTGATATGCACCAAATTTTATAGTTTGAGGTGATAAGGTTTTAGTTACATTGATTATTAAGTTAGTGCAAAGGGGTAGGCTTACCTTTGGTTGCCTATATATTAATGGCCATAAAGTTACAAAAATAATAGAGGTTTGCAAGTAATTAGAAATTA
Organism: Cephalopachus bancanus; assembly: GCA_027257055.1. NCBI lineage: Eukaryota > Metazoa > Chordata > Mammalia > Primates > Tarsiidae > Cephalopachus > Cephalopachus bancanus. The sequence continues at coordinate 283,046 of JAPVLO010000292.1, read as the reverse complement.
TGGTGGTTTTTAAGGGAGGAAACAGTCCCACTGGCATTCAGAATTAAGAGGCCCTTAACATAAACATTTAATAAAACAGATACATATAATAAAAGCAGTCACTATAGGTAGAGTTATAAGGAGAACACCAAGAATACTCATGGAGACTGCATTTTAAATTAACTTTTTCTTATTTTTATCTTTAAAGGTTTTATTTGAAAGACTTCCTACAGCTCTTGTCTTTCTTTTACCATAGTCTCTGTTATTGATTTCTTGACTCGGTATGATGTGTCTACCCCTTTTCTGCCATTCAGACAGCCGTTTCAGTAGGCAAGAGCACTTGGTATGTTCCTTCCCAGTTTGGTTGGAGCTTAGTTTCCTTCCAAGTCTTGATCAACATTCAGTCGCCAGGCTGAAAATGGTGAACTGTGAACTCAAGAGGAGGAGTTTGAGCAAGGAATCCTTTTAATTTAAGATAGGGTAGAAGAGATGGTTGAAATACATGTTCTTAAAAATTGATCTTTAGTTTCCCGAGTCAGTAAATCTGTTACTTTACCTAGATAGGGCCATATAATAGATCATAGGGTGATAAACCCAAATCCCTTTGAGGAGCTGATCTAATTTGGAGGAGAACTATAAGAAGACATTTGACCCAGGGCAACTTTACTTTTAACAATAGTTTAGTTACATGGGTCTTTAGAGTTTGGTTCATTCACTCTATCCATCCTGAGGATGATGGATGCCAAGATGTATGAAAGTCCCATCACATTTGGAGTGCTGTTGTAATACCTTGTGATACTTAGAGGTAAAATGGCTTTCATTATCCAAATCAATGTTTTGGGTGTTTTCTACCCCACTACCAATATTTTTTATTAGACTATATCTAGGGATTACCTGTTTCAAAAGTATTTTTATTACATACCCTGTTGTAGCTGATGTTGTTGGGTATGCCTCCATCTACCCAGTAAAATGATCAAAAATGACTATTAGGTACTTAAGTTTTCCAACCTTGGACATTTCCGTGAAATCAATTTTTATACTTCGGAAGGGTCTTAATCCAGGAGGTTTTCCCCCCTTTTAATGACCCCCTGATTACCCTTTCATTTATTTTCTTCCAAATTATACATTCCTCACAGATTGTTTAGCAACAGTATAAATATCTAAGCATCCATAGGTTTTTAAGAGAGCATGACATATTGCTAGGGTTCCTCAATGGCTTTATGCAATATAGTCATTAATTTCCTAATAATTGGCTTGTTAACCAATTACTCTTCCATTGGGGAGAATCCACCTCCCCTTCGTGTTTGGAGCAGCCCTTACCTTTCTCATCTTTTATTTTCTTTTCTCACCCATACCTTGGGGCTAATTTTTGTTGGTTGTTCTTCTTCCTCTGTGAGATATGCCATTCGGACCTTAAGTTGACCTTGTGTCCCTGCATTAAGGCCCATCTGGACAATTAGGTTTCTGCCTATGAGATTTGTTCCTGCTTCCAGGACAAATAAAAATGATGCTGTCATTGTCTCTGTTTCAGTTTTTATCATCATGGGTTTAAATATAGGAACCTGAAATCCTTCTCCTTTTACTCTGGAGACTAGAAGCTTTTCTGATAAAAATTGAACATTTGGGGGTTGGAAGATTAGGGAGGAGCGAGCTGCCCCAATATTAATGAGGAATATTGTCCTCCTCGTTAGGCCCCACCTTCGGACTTATCAAGGGTTCCTGGTGGGGTCTGATAAAGGGGAATCCCTGACCTTCCTATTCTGCATCTAGTGTCATAAAGAAGGCTTTGTTTTTTTCCAATTCAGGGCAATCTCTCTTGAAATGCCCTGGTTTCTTGCAATGATAGCATTCAGTCCCCTTTTTATTAAAATCCTTTTTCATAGTTCCTTTTGGATTAAAACTTTCTTTAGTCTGTCCTTTTTGATACCCAGGTCTTGCCCAGGGAGAGTTTTCAATTTTTCCCCCAACTATTCTTTCTACAGTACTTACCATGATTCTAACTTTTTGGTTTTGATTTTCCTCATATCTTTTAACAAGCATCTTTTGTGCTTCTCTTAAAAATTCCTCAGTAGGGTTTTTTCATTCCATCCTTCCAACTTTTGTAACTTTCTTGCACTGTCTGGCCAACTTTTGGCAACAAAATTAACTTTTAGAAGGCCCTACCCTACAAGGTTTTATTTTGGAGGGGTGAGGGGGGAGTGTTTAACCCTGAATACTTTCTCATTTGATCTCTAAGTCATTGTTGAAAAGGCTGTTGGAATTACCTCCTTCTCTTGCTGGATTTCAAAGGCCTTTGAGACATTTTGGGATCCTGGGACTGACTTGCTGGCCCCTTTAATTATTAATTCTCTTAAATCTTGCATTTTAACTCTATCTTCTAGGTTATAATTATTCCATCTGGGGTCAGTATTTGGATATTTCTGTTCAACTGATTGGAGAATGTTCCCATTCCCAGATAGATATAGCAGTCTTTTGAATCATTCCCCTTTCTTTACCAGTGAATAGAATTTTCATAATAGACATCAGTTCTACCCAGGTATATATATATATTTTAGGTCTGGGAAACTGATCAACTTGATTGACTAATCCTAAGGAATCATTTAATAATGATTTTTCTTTAATTTCTTACTTCAGTACTAGTAAGTGAGGAATTAACCAAGCCGATTTCTCCCTGCCCCAAGGGTACCTCCTTTAGTGGGAATAATTTGGAATCTTCGTCTGGATCTCCAGGGAAGAAAGGGAATTTTTAACAATATCCTTTTTGCATTGTTCCAATTTTCTTTTCAAATTAGGATACAGGGGTTTAGGGCTTGGAAAATCTCAATTCTTGAGTTTCTGATAGATCTGCATCTCCTCCCATTCCCCTCCCCTAGATCCCCAGTCTTTTTGGGGGTTATAAAGGGGTGATACAGGAGAGCAGATCCCAAGGTTTTGTGGTGTTTTTTTTCTCCTCTAGCAGCCCATATGTTTTCCCTTCCTCTTTTCCCATTTGAAGGGGAAACATAGGAAGTGTTCCTGGAAGTCAACAAAGGGCATAATCCCTTTCCTCAGATGAAACAGAGGGTTTATTTTTTACATAGATTACTAAAGTCTGACAAAGCCATTCTTCATTGAAACCAAATTTTGGCCAAAACATTGAGGGCTGGCGAATTGGTTCCTTAGTTCATATAAAGCAACAAAATTTAATCATTTTCTTCTTTCCCTTTACTTTGGTTTTGGAATTATTCTTCCAATTCTTTAATATTAATCCAAACAGACTATATGGGGGAATTACAAGGGGGTCCTCTTGACCTCCCTTCCTAGGTCTAGACTGCTTCTTGGTTACCAGGTAAGTTGTGTAATTTCTGAGTTCCTCTTAAAGTGCTCGATCCCCTATACTGTGGGTTTCTTACAAGCATTAGGACTCTGAGTTTTTCCAAAAGTGCTTAACCCTCCTTACCTAGAGGTTTCTTGCAAGCATTAGAACCCTAAAGTGCTCAACTCCCCATATCAGAAGTTTCTTGCAAATGTTAGGACTCACTTTGTATCTTGAGATATGACTCAGCCACACACATGCAACCTCCAAGAATTTCCCCAACCCCCAAGGCAATACTTATAGTCCAATTTTCCTACCTCAGTTCATTCACGAGTTTACTGGGTTGCCGCGGGTGGTGTCTGCCTGTTCAGCATCTCCTCATCTGAGTCTCAGATACTGGTCTCAGGTTTATCTGCAGAGCAGCAGGAAATGGGATTTCCCAGCCAGAGTGAGCCACCTAAAACTGGGTGGGATGCATCTCTCTCTCCAGTGGGGCTCTGGTCCTACAGATGCAGGTCTCCCAGACGAGACCCCATGGCTGTGGGAGGTGAAGTCAACCCTTCTCAGTTTTTTTGTCAAAGCATGACATGGAGACTCAGAAATCAGGGGAGTGAAGCAGATTTTTAAAATATCATTTTTGCAGAAACAGGTGCCTCCTGGGTGAGCAGGCACACCAATGCAGTAGCAGCCAGCATATTTATGCCTCTAAGCACAAGTGCCTCCCCTGGTTCCCCATTGACTGAGTCCTTTCCTGGATGTTGTCTAAGCAATAATTTTGTACAAATAAGGTAAAGCACAAGCAGTTTTTACACAAATAAGGTAAAATACATGTTTCTGAATTCTGATTGTGTCTCAATGCCCACCAATGGAAGCCTGCCAAAGAGAAAGCCTGCTAAGAAAGGAAGAACCAGGAAGTAAAGTAACAAATCACCATTTTGAAAATGAATCACCATTTTGTTTCTTACAATTTTAAAGATAAGTCAGGAAAAAAAATACTCTAGGTTGCTAAGCACTTTAGGGGAATATTTTCAGAGGTCAACTAATGCCCATGCTGACTATAGAATATATTCCTATGAACAAATAACTAAAGAAGAAACAACTGTTTTCTCTAAATTATCTATTATACCTCTGAACACTTTTAACATACAAGTGGTTTCCCTATAAAAAAAGATGTAAGTCAGTTTAGGGAACTAAGCTGTATATATACAACTGTAATACAATGAAATCTGTTTGAAATGGAAGCAACTTAACTAAGTGGAAAATTTCTGACAATAAATGATAATGTGTCTAACCATTAAAGAGTAAAGAGAATGTGTAAACATAAAATGCTTTACATTTTTCATAAATCAATTCTCTCATTAGTCATAAATTTTTATTATAAATAATCTCAAAATTAAATCCTTAGGAACATGCTAGCTTTATTTCACTTACAAAAAGGGAAAAAAAATTCATTACAGATAAATGCTATTAATAATATGCTAGTAACAAATAGGCATATATGATAATGAAAATTTAGAAAAATCTCCCAATATAGCCTTTTTTTCAACTAGGGTGACTGCACCTAGCCCATGTGCTGCATGACACCAGGGCACCATTCCCACAATAATTTCTTCCTGTTGGACTTTTAAAAATTTTTATTGATGCATAATAGATGTACATAGTTTCTGGGCAATATGATAATTTAATACATTCATATAATTTGTAGAGATCCAATCAGTATACCTGGTGTATCCATCACCTTTAATATTTGTTATGTCTTTATGCTAGAAACATTTGAATTATTCTCTTCTTGTTGTTTTAAAATGTACAATAGGTTATTTTTCAGCTAGCTCATTGATCATGGACTTTTGTTGAAATTTTCTTTATTACTGATTCAACCTTGTTAATTGTTTGGTTTGTTCAGCTTTTCTATCTTTTTTTAGTTCAATCTTGGTAGGTGATATGTGTCCAGGAATTTATCCATTTTTAATTTATTGGCATATAACTATTCATAGTAGTCTCTAATGATTTTTTGTATTTCTGTGGTGTTTGTTCACTTTTTCATTTTATTTATTTAGGTCTTCTCACTTTTTTCCTTAGTTGATCTAGCTAAAGGTTTATTAAGTTTATTTATCTTTTCCAAGAACTAAATTGTCATTTTGTCAGCCTTTTGTATTTTTCTAGTCTTAATTTTGTTTATGTCTTCTCTGATCTTTATTATTTCTTTTCTTCTACTAATTTGATGTTTGGTTTGTTTTTGCTTTTCTAGTTCCTTCAGCTGCATTGTTAGGTTATTTATTTAAAGTCTTTTTAGTTTTTTTATGAAGGCATTTATTGCCATAAATTTGCCTATCTTTTCTCTGCCCCATAGGTTTTGGTATGTTCTGTTTCTATTTTCATTTTTTAAAAAAATGTTTTATTATTTCATTTTAAATTTCTTTCTTCACTTACAGATTGTTCGGGAGCATGTTGTTTAATTTCCATACATAGTCTCCAAAAATCCTCTTGATATTGATATCTAGTTATATTCCATTGTGGTCTGAGAAAATACTTGATATGATTTTGATTTTTAGAATGTGTTGGGACTTATTTTGTGACCTATCACATGATCAGTACTGGAGAGCATTTCATGGGATGATAAAAAAAAATGTGTATTCTGTAACTGTTGGGTGAAATGTCCATTAGGTCCATTTGATCTATGGTACAATTTAGATCTGATGTTTCTTTGTTGATTTTCTGTCAAGATGATCCTTTCCAGTGCTGAGAAATGACTGTTATAGTCCTTGATTATTACTGTATTGTGGTCTATCACCCTTTAGATCTAATAGTATTTGCTTTGTATATCTGAGTGCTCCAGTGCTGGATGCATATTTACAAGTATTATATTATCTTGCTGTATTGATCCTTTTGTTATTATATAAAGTCCTTCTTTGTCTCTTTCTATAGGTTAAGTTGAAATCTATTTTGCCAGGTATTAGAATAGCTACTCCTACTTGCTTTAGTTGCCACTTGCAAAGAATATCTTTTTCCATTCCTCTTCCTCTAATATTGTGTTTTCCTGTAGTGATAAAGTTTGATTCCTTTCTCTTTCTTCTTTGTGTATCCCTTTATCATGAGTTTTATAGGTTTTCATGTTTTCATGATGGTGCCATCTTTTCACTTTCAGAAGTAAAATTACCTTGACTGGTTTTTATAAGGCCAGTCTAGTGGTGGTGAATTCGTTTAGTTTTTGCTTGTCTGAAATATTTTATTTATCCTTAATTTTTGAAGGATAGTTCTACTGGGTATAATATTCTTGACTGACTGTTTTTTTGTTTTGTTTTGTTTTGATTTGATTTTAGTAGGCATCTCACTCTCACCCAGGCTGGAGTGCAGTGGCACACTCAGGGCCATCACAGACTCAACCTTCGGGGCTCAGACATTCCCTTTGCCTCAACCTTCCAAGTAACTGGAAGTATAAGCATGTGCCACCACACCTGGCCAATTTTTAATTTATTGTAGAGACAAAGTCTCACCAAGTTGCCCAGGCTGGTCTCAAACCCCTGGGCTCAGGCAGTCCTCTTGCCCCCACCTCCCAAAGTGCTGGGATTCCAGGCATGAGCCACCACTTCTGGCCATTTTTTTTTTTCTTTCAGTATTTTGAAAATATCACCCCATTCTCTCCTGGCCTGTAAGGTTTCTGCTGAAAAATCTGCTGTTAGTCTGATAGTCTAATAAAACTCTCTTGTATGTGACTGGATGCTTTTCTCTTGCTGCTTTTAAAATTACTCCTTTGAGACCAGCCTGGGCAACTTGACAAGACCTCATCTCTACAATAAATCAAAAATTAGCCAGGTGTAGTTGTGTGCATCTGTAGTTCCAGCTACTTAGAAGGCTGAGGCGGAAGAATCGCTGGAGCCCAGTGGGTAGATGCTGGGGTGGCCATGAGTGTGCCACTACACTCCAACCTGGGTGACAGAGTGAGATTTCAAAAACAAAAGCAATAAACCTCAAGAAACCATTTGCCATTGCTTTGTTAAACTCTGTTGTGTCCATGTAGCTCTTGGGGCTATTGCCACCAGGCTTTCTAGCTTTGGCCCCCTCCCATACCGTGGGGAGGTGAATCTCCTCTCTCTTCCCCTCTCTAATTTACTTTTCAAATAAACTATATTTTCCATTCTAAAAAATAATGATTTCTTTGTTTTTGACTTTAGGCAATTTGAATATAATATCCCTCAGAGAGGACTTATCTGGATTGAATGCATTTGGGCTTCTTTGAGCTTCCTGGACCTGGATGCACACCTCTCTCCCAAGATATTATTTTATTAAATATTTTTTTCTCACCTTTTCTTTTCCTTTCTTCTACAATGCCCATAATGTGAATACATGTTCATTTAATACTGTCCCTTAAATCCTGTGGGTTTTCTTCATTCTTTTAAATGTTTTTTTCCTTCTTTCTGCCTGTGTTATTTCAAAAGATATGTATTTTTAAGTTCAGAAATTATTTCTTCTGCATGATCTAGTCTATTGTTGAAGCTCTCAATTGCACCTTTATTTTATTTGTTGAATTGTTCAACTCTAGGTTTTATTTGGTTCTTTTTTATGATATCTGTCTTTGGTAAATTTCTCATTAAAGTTATGCATTATTTTCCTGATTTTGTTGAATTATTTATCTGTAGTCTTTGTATCTCACTAAGTTTCATTAATATGATTTGTTTTGTTTTGTTTATTGTTGCTGTTGTGGTTGTTTTGATACAAGGCCTCCCTCTGTCACCCAGGCTAGAGTGCAGTGGTGCATTCTGCAGCCTCAAACTCCCAGACTCAAGCAGATCTTCCTCTTCAGCCTCCCAAGTAGCTGGAACTACCGACATGAACCACTACACCTGGCTAGTTTTTGTTTTGTTTTTTTGTAGGGTCTCACTGTGTTTCCTAAGCAGGTCTTGAACTCCTGGGCTCAAGTGATCCTCCAGCCCTGGTCTCCCAAAGCACTGGGATTACAGTGATGAGCCACCATGACACCAACATTATTATTTCAAATTCATTTTTTGGCATTTCATATATTTCTTTGTGTTTGAGTTCTGTACTGAATAATTATTTTCCTTCGGAGGTGATACATTTTTTGCTTTTTCAAGGTTGACATATCCCCAAGTTAATTTGTACACATCTTGTGGAGAAGATGCCTCTTCTAATTTTATGGAGTAGGTTTCCTAGGGAAAGACTTCTTCATCTGAATGGGTCTTGGGATGTTGGTTCATTGGGGTACATTGGCCTTGTTCTAGGTAAACACAGTAGTGTATTCTCTGTGTAGTATCTTCAGTTATAATACAACACTAGTGGTGTTTGAGAGTTTTCTAGAGGTCTAGAGGGAGTTTGTGTTGATGGTAGTGCATCTTGGCCAGGGATGGGCTCACTGGGATGTTTCTCAAGTCAGGGGTATATGTGTACACAGGGTGGGTTGGCCAACTTGGGGTCTGGCTCACCAGGGTTGGGACCTCAGGGCTGTTGCTATGGCTGGTAGCACAGTCACATGATTGTTTGACTGGCCTGGGTGTGTCTGCCACACAGTAGTCCATGGGGCTATTTCTCCAGCCTAGTCTGCAGGTGCTCAGCTACTTGGCTAGACTGGGGTAGGCTTTCTGGGGGCATTCCACAGGGCTGTTTGTCAGGACTGGGACACATGTGCATGACTTCCCAATTGGCCTGAGGACATGTTTGCTGAGGCAGCCCACAGGGTTGTTTGTCAAACCCAGGTCATGGTCACATGGCTTCTTGGCTGGCCTGAGTGCATGCCTGCTGAAAATGATCCATAACGCTACTTCTCTGGCTTGATATATAGGTGCACAGTTGTTTAGCTGGCCTGGGGGTATATCTGCAGAAGACAGCCCACAGGGCTCTTTCATGGGCCTAGGACACAGGCAGAGGGCTGCTCATTTGGCCTGGGACATGCTTGCCATAAACAGCCTACAGGACTGTTTCTCAGATGGTTTGGTGCCATGTCTGTTGGAGATGGTCTGTGGAGCTATTTCTCAGGTCTAGGATATAGATGCAAGGTTTCTTGGCTGGCCTGAAAGTTGAGCCCAATCAGTGGTGGCCCACAGGGCTGCTTCTCAGGCCTGGGACACAGGTGTACAGCTGCTTAGCTGGCCTGGTGATATGTCTGCAAGGGGTGGACCATAGGGCTGTTTCTTAGGTCCAGGACACGGGCACACAGTTACTCAGCCGACCTGCGGTCTTGCCCTCCAGGGGCAGCCTATGGAGCAACACCCTGATTTTTTTTTAGTCAGGTTCTCACTCTGTCACCCAGGCTGGTGTGCACTGGCACGATCACTGCTCCCTACAGCCTCGACCTCCTGGGCTCAGACAATCTTTCTGCCTCAACCTCCCGAGTATGCCACAGGTCACCTTACCTAGCTAGTTTTTTTTTAATCTTTTGTAGAGTCTAGGTCTTGTTCTGTTGCCCAGGCTGTTCTCAAACTCCTGGGCTCAAGCAATCCTCCCGCCTTGTCTCCCAAAGTGCTGGGATTACAGGCATGAGCTACCGCACCCAGCCTCCAATAATTTTTAACGAGCAAAAATGTTTCCACAATTTCCAGAATATCCCCCAGGACTCAGTGTCACCTTTTTTGGAAACTCTAAATTAGAGCTATAAAATCATCCCTGAAAACAAGTGCTAGCCCAGGGTATGTATGGATTCTAAGGTCATCGTCTGTAGGGGCCAAAGGGTTGTATGAACCAGTCTACACTGTGTTCTGTTACCTCTCATGCCTGAACAACTCCTAAAGTCATCCTAAAAATCGAGTGAAAACATCCAAGGCAAAGGTAAAAAAGTCAACACACTATCTGACTTTATTCTTGGGTTATTAGTATTTTCATTGATAATAACCTCTTATATTATCACCCATCAAGTATCAGGCACTGAATTGTTTTAATTTTGTCCTCCCCAATTCTCTCAAGAACACTCCAAAGAGTAATTTTTATTCCCAATTCAGAGTTGAGGAAAGCGGGGCTTAGAAATTTGACTGCCCAAAATTCTAAAGCTATTAAGCACTTCTGTGATTCCACGGCACTGACCGTTCCACTCAAGACCGCTAGTCCTTTTAAAGCTCCGTGCCCTCCCCATAGGGGTAGAGAGGGCAACCTGATGGGAAGGGTGGAGGAAAAGGATAAATGGGTCTAAGAAGGCCTAACAGGAACTACCAGCTCAGCTCTGCCCCTCACTTCCCGGCTCTGGGCGATGCCCAGGGAGCAATCCCATACCCCGTCGCTGCAGTGGCTGCGTTTTTCCTACTTCACCACCCTAGTAGCCTGAACTTCGGGGTGTTCTGAACCCCACCGTCCCTCCCGCCACAGCAGCGCATTCCTCTTGGCCCCGTTTCCAAAGCTCTTTGTCACACCCCCCATGCTGCAGCCCCTGCTGCCGCGGATCCAACAAACCCTCTACCCTCAGCCCTGGTGCCGAATCCACCTTTCACCCGGCTCTTGGCTCCTTGGTGCGGGTTCCCGCCCCATGCGCGGTGCCCGCTGGCTGCGCAGGCGCACTCGGGGCCGCTGCCCGCCCAGCGCCGCGGCGGGGCTCGCCCGGCCCGCCTCCGTTCCCTTGGCAACGCAGTACACAAGTGCTAGCCCTAGCGTCGCGCGATGTGCTTCGGCAAATCGGGTGAGCGGGGCTGCGGGGGAGCCTAGGGTGGCGGGGGGAGGATGGGAAGGCTGGGAAAGACCCAGGGGGAGGAAGCGCAGCCAGCCCCCTCCGTGGAATTTGATCTGGGTTTGGTAAGTGCACAGGTGGGTCCTGTCCTCCGCCTACCCAGACCCTCCCCTCCCTCGAGGCGCTGGCGTAGAGGAGGTGCCGTCCTTCACATGGAGTTTCTCCTCTTTCTTGGTTTTAGAGACGGTGGGTAACTACTCCTTTGGAACACGTCAACAGAGGAAGCTCTTTCCTCTCTACCACCCCCCAAATTTGACTGGGAACAAGTTTCTTCCCCTTAGGGGATCGCCCCACAGAGGACCTGGGTGTTACGTGTCAGATGTGAGTACTTCCCTCCCCTTGGGTTGGTCTCCATTCCCAGGCTATTGAAGGATACCTAAGTTTCCCAAAAGAAAAACTCTACGGGAATTGAGATCTTCAGAGGCCCAACATGAGAAAGTGCTCTGGTCTCCTGGTTCAAGTCAATATCAGAGATTAAAGGACCAGTGCCCCCCCCACACCCACACACACCTTTGCACCCCTATTAACGCAAACCTTGGTTTCGTATAGTCCCCACTCCAAAGTCCTGTGAGCCAATGCCAGTTAGCCTCCTGTTAGTCCAAACCTCAGGCAGACAGTTGCATTACAGCAAGCTCAGTGGGCTCACAAGACCTAATTCACCAGAGTGCCTAGAAATGCCATTTTTTCTGCCTATCCAGCCACATCCCTCTGCAGAGTTACTTGTGTTACTTATGTAACCGTATGGACTTGGCCTGAAAGGAGTCAAGACAAGAATGAGTCTGCAGAGAAGGTTCAGGGGAAAACATTCTAAGTTCATTCCATTTTAATGGTCCCAATTCATTAGGAGGCCTAAAATGTCATTTATTTTGCCTATCCAGCCACATCCCTTTGCAAAGTTACCTATGTTACTTATGTAATTGTGTGGTCTTGACCTAGGAGTCACAACAAGAATGAGTATGCAGGGAAGGTTCAGCGGGGAACATTCTAAGTTCACTCCCTTTTGATGGCCCTAAAATTCTCTATGTGGTGGTGTTTTTCTTTCTTTCTTTCTTTTTTTAAATATACCATCCAAAGAGATATGACTTGGCGTACAACCTGTCAAAGATCCCAACCAGTATAAAAGGATATGCTTTGGGAGCCAGAACAGCTGTGAGATTTAAGCCAATCGAGAAGGTAATATGGGGGAATTTTATGGTGATGCATGTGGTTGTGTGTGTATTTGCGTTGGGGTGCAAAGGGCAGGGAGCAGGGGGATGGACTAAAAGAATATGCCCTGAAATTCAAGAAAAGTGGGGCATTGAGGCAAAAGCTATTAAGAAGTCTGCTTGGAAGTTTGGGTGTAAGCATTGTAACTATGTATGTGAGTGTACTGGGGAGAGTGGAAAACAATTCACTGAAGAAATGACCCCAAGATGGGCTTTGGTGCTAAGATGCCTGAGGTGAAAATACTGGAAGCTGTGCTTATAGACATCATATTGTCTTGTTAGGCAAAAACAAATTCCAGCTTCTCCACTCTTTTGTGAGTTTGGATTATAAGTCTGACATCTTCAGTGTAGGATCCCAATCTCTTGTTGGACATCTTCCTGACACTCAAGGAGTAGGGGACACTGGCTCTAAAAATCTCTGAGGGGGTGGTCAGGGCAGTGGCTGTGACAAGTTGCCTTGGTTCTCTGCCCATCTTAGGTTTATTTCTACAATCTACACAATATGTGTCTTTAGATAGCTGAACCACACTCGCCCGTATCTTGGTTTCCTCCCTACTGTAGCCCTATTTCCATAGCTTGAGGAGACTGAACCATAGCTGATTTATGAACAGGAAGAGGATGACTGTAGAGTTTTCTCCCTGGAAGACTTTATGTGTATACTCATATCACCCACTAACCTCCTGATCTTTTTCTTGGAAACAGGATATGACACCCTATCCAGGCATGTACCAGAGAGTAAGCCCTTGGGAGGAAAAACACAAACAAAGTTTTGCCCCATTTAATGCCTTGGTTCCTCGATTTAGAAAACAAGCAAAGGATCCTTCTTATCCCGGGTACGTCTCCTATTTGGGGGTATACTTCAAAAGAAGCAATAGGAAGGAAAAAAGTCCATAAAGACAGCAATCCCAGTTAAATAAGAAATCACTCATCTTTAAAGACTTAACTGACTGCCTCCCAGATTTCTGGCATTGTAAAATTATAGAATTATAGTTATTCATTCAATAATTATTTGTTTATTGAGACAGGGTCTTACCTATCGCCCAAGCTGAAGTGCAGTGGCATGATCTCAGCTCACTGCAGCCTTGACCTGGGCTCAGGTGATCATTCCACTTCAGCCTCTCCAATAACTGGGACTACAGGCGCATGCCACCACTCCCAGCTAGTTTTTAAAAATTTTTTTGTGGAGACAAGATCTCACTGTATTGCCCAGGCTGATCTTGAACTCCTGGGCTCAAGAGAATCTCCCATCTCGGCCTCCCAAAGTGCTGGGATTACAGGCGTGAGCCACCACACCTGTACGTCTTAGAGATTTTTGCATTAAACCTATTACACGGGTTCCTGATTCCTTGGAACGTACATTCTAAATTCCAAACGGGGAAGAAACAAATGCACAGGAAAAACACCAATAGTAATAAGGAGAATGATCTATAATTCATTAGTCAAACTGTGACACTTCTGAGAAGGAAAAGGAGTCTAGTAGTCATTTTATACAAGGACAGTAGCCATAAGTTGGGACTGTCGTGGGCACACCAGGAAGTACGTTGATCTGATGACATGCTAGAAGAAGGTAAAACAGGATGCCGGTCTGATAAGGAGTGATGGGCTGGCGGCTACTTTAGCAAGGGTTAAGGAAATGACACTAGATCTGAGATCTAATGACGAGACTGAGCCAGCCTGAAGAGCTGAGGACAGAACATTCCAGGCAGAGGGAGCACCAAGGGCAAAGGCTGTGAGCTGGGAATGAATTTCATGTGAGGAAGAAGGAAAGAAGGCTAGCATGCCTACAGTGTGTGAGCAAGGGGAAAATGAGAAGCGAGAAGGAAGGCTGACTGGAGTAGATGGGCCTTGCAGGCCAAGGAACTTATTCTCGATGCTGCAGGAACTTATTCAGAATGTATGGAGTTGTAGAGCGAAGGTTCAAGGCCTTTCTTTTATTGACAAGAGATCCAAGGATCAGAAAGTGGATGTAACTTTCTCAATCTTGCATTAAGGAAGAAGTGTTGAGTCTTGACCCCCATATCCACTCTAGGTGTTATTTCCTTACAGTAAAGAGTCTACACCAAAAGACAAAGTGTTATGAACAAAGGCAACTTAAAAATCATTCCATGGCCAGGTGCGGTGGCTCACGCCTATAATCCCAGCACTTTGGGAGGCCAAGGTGAGAGAATTGCCTGAGCCCACGGGTTCGAAACCAGCCTGGGCAACTTGGCAAGACCTCATCTCTACAATAAATCAAAAACTTAGCTGGGCGTGGTGGCGCATGCCTGTAGTTCCAGCTACCTGGAATGCTGAGGCGGAAGGATCACCTGAGCCCAGCAGGCCGAGACTGTGGTGGCCATGAGCATGCCACTGCCCTCCAGCCTGGGCCACAGAATGAGACTCCAACTCAAAAAAAAAAAAAATCATTCCATTGCCAAGAACATTTAACTGGTTCTGCTTTGTCATGCCTATGTTGCAGATAGGTCATCGTTGCACTTTTATCACCGACTTCAAACTGTGAGCAGCACTTATTTATCACTGTTAGAGGTCTCTTTCGTTGCCCAACACTCTGGGACTTTCTGCTCTCAGCTAAGGATACTGAGATGGCAGTGATGCTGATGGAGTTCATGTATGGTTGCTAACTCATTAGACATGACGTTTGTATTTTTATTTCTAGCCCTGGCACTTACTACCCAGAGAGGAGGCCACCCCCCAAAATTGCTTGGCCGATGAGATTTGGATCTCCAGACTGGGCTCAGGTTCCATGTTTACAAAAAAGAACCCTAAAAGCTGAGGTAATAAGATTGGACTTCTATAGAGTACTCTAGCTGGTACTTCATATATATTTGGAGTTCTTAATCGGGAGTCTGTGAACGAACTTCAGGAAGTCCTTGGTCTCCTAAAGTGATCTGCACAATTTTCTATGTATATGAATATGAGGATTATTTTTGGAGAGCTATACAATTTCAAATTTTAAATACAAATTTAAATTTGTATATGACTAAACAAAAGTCACTTTTTCTTATTTAATCCTTAAATAATCTTTTTTGGTAGGCATAGGTGAAATGTCCCTAGTTGAAGAGGAAAATACTGAGGCCCAGATGGATTAAGTGATTTGTGCAGGTTGCACGGCTGGAATACAGATTTTGTGACTCATAATCCAGTGCTCCTTCCATAACACCACTTGAATATTAGGTTACTGGAGAGCTGGAGAGCATCTAGTTAAGAGCATACATACTGGGGACAAAACACGCCTGGGGTCAAATACTAGCTCCAGTATTTACTCGTTGTGTGATCTTACATAAGTCCCTTAATTTGTCTAAGCCTCAGTTATCTGTAAATTGAGTATAATAACAGAATCCATCAGATATAGTTATAAAGATTAGTCATGATAATTTGAAAAATCATTCTACACAGTACCCAATGACATAATAAATGCTCAATCCATGTTAGCTCTCATCATTCCAGAGTTACCTTTTTTTCCTAGTGGAATGTTGGGTTAATTCCACAAACATTTATTAAATGCCTAATGTAGTAACATCATGATGTTAGGGTCTATGGGTAACGTTCAAACATTAAACATATCATCCTTGTCTTTGAGAAAACCTACCAACTCTTTGGAGATTTACCAAGTAGCAAATAATTTCTAACATGATATACCCCATAGTAAGATGATTTAAAAAATAGATGTACAAACAAATGTGGAGAGGATCTCCAAGGCTAGATTACCGTGGGGTGGGAATTCAAGCTATCTATGATATACGGTTCTCTTTTGCACAACGAGGAAGATCAGAGGTAGAGGGTTCTCATTAGGATAGTGAGCTGTACAATTTTCTTTCATTGCAGCTGTCCACAGATAAAGACTTTAGAAAGCACCGGAACCGTGTGGCCTACTTAAGCCTGTATTACAACTGAGCAACGGTGACAACCTTCACGTGCTCCTCCTGAACACAGCATCTCCAGGACTGGGGACAGAGCTGCTCTTCTGCATTACTGTGGCCCTCTTGTCTGCCAGCACGGGGGCCCAGGGAGGGACAGGGACTCAAAACTTCTGTATGAGAGCATAAAGACTGGTACAGAGTGCTAGCTCCATCTGCTGGTGCGTGATGTCTACATATGTAGCCGAATCCAGGGGCTCCTGTTGGGTGTTGAGTTGGTGGGTTTCATCTTAGTGAAATACTTATGGGCCCTGCCCTCGACCTCTAATTCCAAAGCACTGCTTACACGTACCAAGGCTTTGGGGAGGATTCGGGCTCAACAGATACAGAAGACACTCAAACTTAAAACATGTATGTTTTAGGAGCCCTTTCAAGTTTTTGAGTTCTCCAGCACAGAGTGGGAAGGTCTTTCCCAGACGGACATGCAACTCAAAGAACCGAAAGTTTCTCATTTCCCATTATATCATCTATTTAGTCTGTCAGCATATATGCTGAATTTCTACTATGTGTCGGGCAGAGTGGTAAGCCCTGGAAATATAGCAGGAATCAAAATAAACTCGTCTACTAGTTCCTTGGGCCTGGGCTGAATCCCAAGGAGGACTCACCAGGTGATTGGGTCCGCCCTCCAATCCGAGTAGCCCCTTACAAGTTAGTCTGGGATTTTAAAGGTCAGCACCCACAGCAGCCACATTCAAAGTACTTATCCAGACATTGAGACCTGCGAGGTAGGCCTCTTTCCTTCTGGCACTAGCTGAAAGAACTCAAGTATTGAAAGAACTCAAGTATGTTCAGGATCGGCACTATCAGATCAATCTCCTTAAAGAAGTGCTACCAAAACTCACTTAAGAAGAAATAGATTACCTGAATAGTCTTGTATCTCTTAAAGAAATTGAATTTAGTGTTGAAAACCTTCCAACAAAGAAAATTTAACACCCAGATCGTTCTGCTGTTGAATTCTGTCACACATTTAAGGAATAAATAATTCCAATTCTACACAATGTCCTACCTGGTCCGGTGCGGTGGCTCATGCCTATAATCCCAGCACTTTAGGAGGCCGAGGTGAGAGGACTGCCTGAGCCCAGGTGTTCAAGACCAGCCTGAGCAACTTGGCGAGACCTCATTTCTACAATAAATAAAAAAAATTAGCCAGACGTGGTGGTGCACGCCTGTACTTCCAGCTACTTGGAAGGCTGAGGCAGAAGGATTGCCTGAACCCAGCAGGTCGAGGCTGTGGTGCCTGTGACTATACCACTGCACTCCAGCCTGGGCGACAGAGAGATTCCTACTCAAAAAACAAACAAACAAAAACAATGTCCTACCAAAAATAGAACAGGAGGGAACAAGTTCCATTTTATGAATGAGGCCACTAAGTGTGGTCTACCTTATCTTTTAACGGGAAAGTCCTTTTACTCACTTAGTCTTCTTAGAAATTACCAGAAAGGTGGCAAGCCTGCATATGTCTGGACACTAAAGAGTAAGAAGCTGTCAGTAGCTTCAGAAAAGTTCTAACCTACAGTAATCTTCAGGGCCATCCCAGCATCGGTGTTAGCTGGAGAAAGGACCATTAAGAAGCAAAACTTTAAGAGCATTTGATGCTGGGGGACTTCATTCCTTAAGGACCAAGTCCTGTAGCTTGTCTTGGGTAATGGTGGTAGAGAAGGCAGCAGAGCTGAATAAGTTTGTGAGGCAGGGTCTTATATCAACATTGATCTATTTCTCTCTCTCTCTCTCTCTCACACATAGACACACACACTCTCTCTCTCTCACACACACATACCTACTCTCCTTTACTTCCTAGTTAGCTCTCTCTCTCTCTCTCTCTCTCTCTCTCTCTCTCTCTCTCTCTCTCTCTCTCACACACACACACACACACACACACACCCTGCCCTCCTTCACTTCCTAGTTAGTGTGGTTATGTAGAGGACAGTGAGCTTCTAAAGAATATAGAGAATCAAGAATCGAGGACCAGAGCAGAGGAGGAGAAACAGGATAGGGCGATATTATGGAGGCCAAGTTGAAAAAAAAAAAAAATAGTGAGGAAAAACAAGAGTCTTTATGGGAAATCACATTGGAACACTAAGATAATGATAAAGATGCCTCAGGCTTCTTTTAATCTCATGATTTAATGAATTCTATTATCTTGTCAAGAAATGTCTATGCCTTGAGGTAAGTCAGAATTAACTCTTATCCCTCCCCCTACACCTTCCCTTTCCTTTTTTGCATCCACACATGGGCAGGTTTTCACTGAGGTAAATTTTATTTTATTTTATTTTAGTCAGGTTCTCATTCTGCTGCCCAGGCTGGAGTGCAATGGCACGATCACAACTCACTCACTGCAGCCTCAAACTCCGAGGCTCAGGCTATCAGTCCACTTCAGCTCCCCACCCCACCCCCACCCCCACCCCAAGTAGCTGGGACTACAGGTGCAAGTCACCACGCCGAGCTAATTTTTAAAAATTTTTTGTAGAGATGAGAGGTCTTGCTATGCTGCCCTGGCTCGTTTCGAACTCCTGGGCTCAGGCAATCCTTCTGAGAGTGCTGGGAATTCCTCTGTGCTCAGCCTCTGAGGTGATAATGTAGCATTGGTTATTTTTTCTGATTCAAGGTCTAGGCTCCTCCTTTGAAGGATATTGACAGGGGTGATAGAGATCTTTAACATACGTTCAGAGCTTTTCCCAGGGAAGAGTATTCTCTTTTCTAAAACCAGCACAAATAAACACAAAGAATAACACATGCTGTGCCCTATTTATTTAAAATCTGGACTTGGTTCGAGGGGTTTACAGGTTTTTCGGTTTTAATAGAGTAAAACCTATCAGAATCTGATTCAGTAGGACAGGGCGTCCAATGTGACGGATATATGGATATAATATATGGATGGCATATATGAGGTTGTAGTTTGACATGCAGCACAAGCGAATCCAGGATTTTACCAACACTTTTAAGGCCAATTGCAACACTTGCAGTTCTGGTCAAAGATCAAACCTTGGGCACAATGGAGGTGGAAGGTCTGGCCTTGCACACACTGGTAGAACTTGGTGATGTCTTCAGGATCACTATAGATGCCATCTGCTTTCCCAGTACAGAAACCTCCATCTCCTCCACTGCCACCGTCACCGCCGCCTTCTCCACCGCTTCCCCCGTCACCGCCGCCTCCTCCACCACTGCCACTGCCTCCGCCAATATTGGCACAGAAGCCTTCATTTCTGGGGGTCACTGGCCGGTTATACCAGGGGTTGGTGGCTGGTGGAGTACATTCTAAAAGAACAAAAAGAGCATCACCATAGCCTGTTTTTGTCCATAGAAACAACAAGCTCCAGACATTCTCCCATCTCAGTTCTGTTCTCAAAGAACTTGAGCCCCATGAGGGTTCCAAGTGACTTCTGAGAAGAAAGCTGCAAGGGGACAGATGTCCAAAGCAGGGAGGTAGACAACAAAGGCCACCAGAGTCCTCACAGGATGTCAGCCCTGGGCTTCCACTCTAGTTCCCCTAGAGAGAAAATGAACCCAGCCCCACAGTGATAGGAAAGCACATCATTTTGAGGGATTCATTAATATTTGGTTTTTAGTAGGGAAGATTTATCTGTCAACACTTCTGCCATCTGTAATATGTTTGGATTTTTGTTATCTGGTTATGCTTTATTTTTACTTGTTTCCTTTCAACATTGTTCACTTCTTTTCTCTCCCTCCAGTGGTTCAGAAGTTTTCTATTTCATTTTACTGGTAGCAGGTGCTTGATCACTATCGTATTCTGCCTCTTACTCACCGGCTGTTTGAACAAGTCATTTTGTAATCTTTTTTCCAGGCTCTTGCAGTTCTAGAAATCAATGATTCTATGAATTTCCTTAGGGACCTAAGGAACCACTATGTCTTCCACTCTCCTACCCCACTCTGCGACCTGCCCCTGGGATGCTTAATCCTAAGAACATACAGAGCCATGTGAAGGGTGGGGCTTTCTCCATATTGCTGAGACCAATCAACCACTGGAGTCTTCATTCCTTCTCTTCCTTATGACATTCCTCTGGTCCTCTCTGCCAGCACCCAGATGACAATCTGTGTGTCTAAGTTAGGAAATGGTGCAGCGAGAGGGAAGTCGTCTAGCTTAGAGATAAATGTCAGTACATACAGGCATCGCTAAGAGATATTGTAGGTTGAGTTATAGACCATTGCAATAAAGCGAATATCACAATAAAGCAGGTTGCACGAATTTTTTGGTGTCCCAGTACATATAAAAGTTAGTTTTACACTTGCTGTAGTCTGTTAAGTGTGCCTATGCCTAGGTGATTATGTCTGAAAAACAGTGTACATACCTTAATTTAAAAATATTTTATTACTAAATAAAAAAAACCTGCTAACAGTCGTCTGAGTCTTCAGTGAGTCATAAACTTTTTGCTGGTGGAGAATTTTGCCCCGATACTGATGTCTGCTGGCTGATGAGAGTGGTGGCTGCTGAAGGCTGGGGTGGCTGTGGCAATTTCTTAAGGCAAAGACGACAGTGAAGTCTGCTGCATCTACTGATTCTTCCTTTCATGAAAGATTTATCTGCAGCATGTGATGCTGTTTGATAGCATTTTACCCACACTGGAACTTTGGAAATTAAAGTCAATCTTCTCAAACCCTGGCCGGGCTCGGTGGCTCAGCCTGTAATCCTGCGCTTTGGGAGGCCGAGGTGAGTGGATTGCCTGAGCCCGTGGGTTCGAGACTCACCTGGGCAACTTGGCGAGACCTCGTCTCTACAATAAATCAAAAATCAGCCGGGCATGGTAGCATGCGCCTGTAGTTCCAGCTGCTTGGAAGGCTGAGGCAGAAGGATCGCCGGAGCCCAGCAGGTCGAGGCTGCGGTGGCCAGGAGCGGCCACTGCACTCCAGTCTGGGCGACAGAGTGAGACTCCAACTCAAAAAAAAAAAAAAAAATTTCTCAAACCCTGCTGCTGCTGTATCAACCAAGTTTATGTAATATTCTAAATCCTTGGTTGTCATTTCAACAGTGTTCATGGCATCTTCACCATGAGTAGGTTTCATTTCAAGAAATCACCTTCTTACTCATCCATAAGAAGCAACGCCTTATCCATTCAAGTTTTATCATGAGATTGCAGCAATCAAGTCCCATCTTCAGGCTCCACTTCTAATTCTAGTTCTCTTGCTATTGCTGCCACTGAAATTGCTTCCTCCACTGAAGTCTTGAACTCCTCAAAGTCATCTCTAAAGGTTGAATTCAACTTTCTCCAGACTCCTATTAATGTTGATATTTTTACTTCATGCCATAAATCACGAATGTTTTTAATGGTATCAGAATGATGGAGACTTTCCAAATGGTTTTCAATTACTTTGCCCCAGATCCATCAGCAGAATCACTATCTATGACAGCTATAGCCTTACAAAATGTATTTCTTAAATAATAAGACTGGAAAGTTAAAATTACTCCTTGATCCGTGGGCTACAGAATGGATGTTGTGTTAGCAGTTATAGAAACAAAGTTAATCTCCTTGCACATCTCAGGCAGAGCTCTTAGGTGACCAAGTATATTGTCAATGAGCAGTCATATTTTGAAAGAAATCTTTTTCTTTTTTTCTGAGCAATAGGTCTCAACCGTGGGCTTAAAATATTCAGTAAACTATGCTGTAAACAGATGTTCGGTCATCCAGGCTTTGTTGTTTCGTTTATAGACCACAGGCAGAGTAGATTAAGCATCACTCCTAAGGGCTCTAGGATTCTCAGACTGGTTAATGAGCACTGATTTCAAATCAAAGTCATCACCTGCATTAGTTCCTAACAAGAAAGCCAGCCCATCCTTTGAAACTTTGAAGCCAGGCATTGACTTTTCCTCTCTAGCCATGAAAATCCCAGATGGCATCTTCTTTTAACAGAAGGCTGTTTTATCTACATGGAAAATCTGTTATTTAATGTAGTCACTTTCACCAATGATCTTAACTGGATCTTCTGGATCACTTGCTGCAGCTTCTTCATCAGGACTTGCTGCTTTGCCCTTGCACGTTTATGTTTTGCTTTCTTGTGTGTTCACTGAAGTAGCCCTTCAAATGTCCTTCAAGAACTTTTTCCTTTGCATTCACAACATGGCTAACTGTTTGGTGCAAAGGGCCTATCTTTTGGCCTACCACGCCTTCCTCACTAAGCTTAACTATGTCTAACTCTATATTTAAGGTGAGAAGCATGCAAATATTTCTTCCACTTGAACACTTAGAGCCCATTGTAGGGTTATTAATCAGCCTAATTTTTATGTCGTTGTGTCTCAGAAACAGGGAGGCCCAAGGAGAGGGAAAGAGATAAGGGGAATGGCCAGTTGGTGGAGCGGTCAGAACACATACCACATTTATCGATTGCTTTCTCTTATATGAGCTTGGTTTGTGGCAACCCCAAACAATTACAATGGTAACATCAAAGATCACTGATCATAGATCACCATAACAGATATAATAATAATGAAAACATTTGAAATATTGTAAGAATTATCAAAATGTGGCACAGACACACGAAGTGAGCACGTGCTATTGGAAAAATGTTGGTAGACTTGCTCAGTGCAAGGTTACCTCAAGCCTTTAATTTGTGAAACAGACAGTATCTGCGAAATGCAATTCAGCAAAGTGCAATGAAACAAGTTATGCCTGTATGTCTGGTTGGCTTTTGGGATATCTAGTTCCTGGCCTAAATTTTCCCAAGCAGCAAGGCCCATGTCCAGGGTAGCTAGTCTATCTAAACCCTTGCCTGTGATAGCTAATGAACTTAGCACTGGCCCCTTACTAAAAAGCAGATTCTAAAAATGTGCTTTCTGTAACTGTGTCCCTTTTCTCAGATATGAGACTAGAAGTTCTAGAAATTCTGAGGCTGCCTCCATGCACTCTGGCCCCTCTGCCTTTGCTGTTCTTTTTCAGTTTTCTGCATCCTCTTTAGAACAGCATGTTAGACTTGGTAATAACGCACCTGAGGACAGGCCCAGGAGTGACTTCAGCTTGCTTATGAGTGGGTATTTGTTCTCATTGCAGAAGGAGCCCGAGAAGTCATCCAGATCAATGGCCCAAACCATGGCCCCACCAAACTTGTTCTCCTTGAGAAAGTCAACCTGTGGACAAAAACGGCAGTCAGAATCAAATGGCACCTATGCAACAAGCAGACAGCTGCATATGGGGTGACAGATGATATTAGTGAAACACAAGTGGGGCAGGGCCCCGATTTTTCTTTTAAGAAAGGGTACATGCCTGTGGACTCAACTCATAACTGATTAACTCTGCTATATTCTTGTTTTCTTGTCCTATTTAATAAACTCTCGGGGAGTAACATAAAGCTGATGTTTATTTAATACTAGTATTAAATACTTGTAGTAGGCTAAACTATATTTTTATATTCAGAACTCAATCTTCACAATACGGGGAACTCAACCAGTCTCAGACTGAGGACTTAGAACAAGGTATATCTGACTCTAGAGCTTAAATTCGTAACCACTATACCATCAGACCCCTTCCCTCTCTCCTCCTCGTCAGACATCTTTATCCTAACTGGGATTCTGCAAAGATGAAGTGACAGATTGGTCCGGTGGAAAGAATCTAGACTCTGAGCCAGACCACATATTCAATTGCTGTCTTTCTTTTTCAGTCATGTGACCTTGAACTAGTCACAGTATCTGTGATCCTCAGCTGATACATCTGTAAAATGGAGAGGCTGTTATTTACCTCACTAGGGTGTGTGGAATCTGGTAAGATAATGGTCGCAAACTCTTGGTCTATAAGAGCAAAGCATTTAGGTAAAAATGTAAAGAGTTATTTTTATAACTGTCACTGAAGGTGATGGTCTTAGGCCAGTTTTATAAACAGCCTCATATACTAATAGAGACTCCTACAGGACAAAAATTGGGAAATTTTAATCATGTTAGAATATTCTAGTATATTCCAGTGTATTATGCTATACATTATATATTGCATTATTAAATATAAAGTTATATTTAATCCCATTATCTTTCTGGTCTTGGAGAAAAGTTAAGTAGTATTGAGGTTGAGCTACCCTTTCTCTAGGCCTCTTTAAAATCTTGAAACCACAGATTTTAGGAAAATGGTCTTTCAATGAATATAGGATTGGAAGCCAGGACTGTAATTTTTTTAAACAATGCTCATACCTTATACTCATAGCTCTTAATGTTGTCATAACCAATCCACTCCGTGTCTTTGTAAGCATATGGAACTTTCTGGTCTTCAATCCAGGCACTTGTGGCTCCACTTAAGAATGGGCAGATCTGTGGAGGGAAGGAAGAAGGCAATGTCGAGCACTTCACAGGTGTATGTCATGGATTAGAGGAGAAAGGATGCAAACAGGAGGAAAAAAATAGGAAGAAATGTAAGGAGAATGGAAATGATGACATTATGATACCTACATTAATCTCACACATATTTTGAGAAAGTGATTTTGTCTCAGAAAGGGAAGACAAATTTCTATGACACCAGACTACAAACAAGTGTAACCCTAACTAATTCTGTATCCGAAGGTTATTTGGAAGATGGTAAGCATGACTGTGTGTGCTGTGATCATTCTTCCCTCTTGAGTCTTTGGCAAACACTGTTTATCATTCCCCAAGAAGTCTCAGAATTTTCAGCACAGGATTCAAGTAAGCACAATCAATTCAAGTTGAAAGGAAGATCAAATTGTTTGTTATACCTGGGTGAGACTGCTGAAATCCTTCTCCGGTTGTTTACTTGGGTATAATAGAATTCAGTATTGCTTTGGAGTGGTGAGAAGAATGATGCTATGTGCTTCAAAGTCCAAAAAGGAAATTTAGATTGAAGTGTTTTGTTTTTTTTTCCTAAGTGAAATCATTTCACAGCCATCAAGCCACTTATGCTTGGAGCAATGAGAAGCCAGGGTACAGGACTTAAGAAAGGGTTGGCAGGGATAGTAAAAGAATTTTCCCCAGTACACTTGAAGCCTGAATTAGCAATGCCAGTCACCTCATAGTAAGCCCAGAAGCCAGCCTCACGCGTGTAAGGACCAGCTGACCCTGCTCCAGAGGCTGGGGCACCAACTGAGGTGTCAGAACTGGTGAGCCGGAAGGTCCTCCCGTAGGTAGGGAATCCCATGATGAGCTTCTCTGCTGGGACCCCATTATCTCTCCAGTACTTCATGGCATATTCCTAAAGAAGGCAGCAGATATTATTTCATCACCAGTGTTTGTTGGTGAACTGTGTTTGTTGGGGTTCATGAACCAAGTCTAGCTAGCAATTGCTCCCCAAAGAGAAAGCCTTCATACACAACTGAGGTTCTCCCCAATCCCCTCCCCTCCTTCCCTCTGCATAAGGTTTGAGCTTTTTCTTTCTTACACAGTTGAAATAACGTATGTCGCCTTGGTCCTTGGATCCTACATGCAGGGGACTGTTGTGACCTGTAGTTGTGTCCCAGCCACCATGGAAATCGTAAGTCATCACGTTGATGAAATCAAGGAGCCTGGAACAAGGGATTTTAAGCCAACAAACTCCTGGGGGCATTTTTTGATAGGAAATTTAAGAGCCAGAAATGCTAGCCATGGGAATCACATGATGTCAAATAGATATCCGTATGGCCCCACCAATGTGTCTGCCCCGGGGGTATTCTAGGGAGCAAGTTATCTTCTGTGACACGCCCACCACCACCACACGACTGGATAGGAAGCCTCTTGTACCTCCTTGACAGAAACTGGAAAAGCCCAGAGCAGAAGGCTAGAAAATGTGGATTGTCAGAGCAAATGACTCGGAAACACATGACTCTGCAGCCATGAGAATCAGGTGAGTAGCTCTTCCGTTGCTTTATCAATAATAGCTTTCATGATTTTTCATCTTTTTTCAAAAGAAGCTGCTAAGGAAGATGGTTAGTATAAGGATTCTTTGTAGTCTTGAATTTTGTTCCTCTTCTCCCCAAAGCTTACTACCATAACTACTTAAAGGGGGGCCACCACCTTATCCCAGAGCCACGAATTCCCCAAACCTCTGGCCAATTTTCTCAACATTGCATTTTCTTAACTACTTAGGATAACCTCCACTGAAGAGTTTAGGAACCTTGCTCTAAGATGTGCGGCCCCTGAGAGACCCAGCGCACTTACTTCCCAATCTCTGCAATTTCATATCCTGCATCAATGGTCCCCTTGCCAGCAGATACAGCTGCGGTGATAAGTAGCCTGGAGTTTCCTGTTTCTTTAGCCTCTTCTTCAAAGGCCTCTAGCATTTCCTGAAGAGAGAGTAAGAGTGAATTTGAGTAGCTGTCTTCATTATCTATTTCCTGAATTAAGTACCTCTTGGGCCGCTTTCTAGCTCATAGCAAGTCCTCTTCTAGAAATGGTCCCCAATATACAGGGGTAAGTCTTGGTAAAGTATAACTTGGAACAAAGATATACAAATATTAGCTAGTCTGAGTCACTTTTAATGACAGTACAAAAGAAATAACCCAGGAACTCCTGGTAGCACTGGCCCTCCCTTTTAAAGATCTAGACTTTCAAGGTGTGTATACCTGTGCTGAGCTCTTTCCTGCTTCCAGGCTTTTGCTAATGCTGTTACCATTTTCTTAGAACACTCTTCTCCCAACTGTGTATGTAGCCGGCTCTTTTTATTCTCTATATCACAGTTTAGATGTCCCTTCCTTGGAAAAGACTGCCCTGACCATCCTATTTGCTTACATCATAGCTTCTACCACAATTTGCAATTTGATACTTTTATTTTGGTGTGTATCCACCAGTATACTGCAAGGCCCGCAAGAGCAAGGATCATGTTTGTCTTGTTCACTGTTCCATCTACAACGTGAAGTACAGTGCCTGGATCACAGTGGATGCTCAATAAGTACTGAATGAATGAATGAGTGATGTAATGAATGCCTCTTCCTTCCCAATCCAAGGATTTCTCCTTTGTGTTCTTTCAGATATTATATCCTTCCACTAAATTCCCTTTTGGCTTACACTGTTTCTATTGCTTGCAACTCACAAGCACTTTAACCAGGGCACTGTCTGAGGGCAGTGCCCTTTGCTGTTCACAGGAAATGCAGCTCTTACAGAAAACTCACTAAGGCACAAGCTTCTCTACAAGATGTCGCAGAACTGGTGTTCCCCCACCTTGATCAAGATGGTAAATCGCTGCTTGTCCTCAGGTGGGCTTCCCCGGGACCCTGGATACTCAATGTCCAGGTCAATGCCATCAAATCCATGTTGACGAAGGAAGTCAATGACAGAACAGATGAAAATCTTGCGGTTGGCAGCCGTGGAGACCATGGTGGTGAATCTAGGCAGAGAGCTTGTCTGTATTAACATTAGCAGACTTCAGAAATCCTCCCACCCCATCTCTGATAACATTTTGCTTTGAAGTCGGAGTCTCACTCTGTCACCCAAGCTGGAATGGCTCACTGCAGCTTTAAACTCCTGGGCTCAGGCGATCCTTTCTCCTCTGTCTCTCAAGTAGCTAGAACTACAGGCATATGCCACCACACTTGGCTAACTTTTTGACTTTTTTTTTTTTTTGTAGAGATGCGGTCTCGCTATGTCACCTAGGCTGATCTTGAACTTCTGGGTGCAAGTCATCCTTCTGCCTTGGCCTCCCAAGTGCTGGAATTACAGGTGTGAGCTACTGCACTTGGCCTAATAGTAATTTTTGTTAAGTATTTTATAATAACTCCTGCTGGATTTTTACAGTTATGATGAAGAAATTCAAAATGCTAATGTTAAACAATGGATAAGTGTTTTAATTAAAAATTGTTTTTCTTCAAAATATCTATTAAATAGTATTTTTCCATTTATTTATAACATCAAAAGTACATGAACATTCATTACTGGGATCCTTCAGGGGAAAGTGTTTCAGATCCTGTTTTTCTTTCATTCTAAGATGTTCATTTTTTTGTATTCTTACTATTTCCAAGATTAGACTGACTTACAATCTGTATTACTTAACGAAGCACTTTTGACCCCTAAAGATGTACTATTAAGTTTATTCTGAACTCTGTATTTGAAGGTGTCTTATTCTCTAGAATTTAGTCTTTCTGCCATAGTCAGCAATTTTATAGCCTATTAACACATATTTAAACACTCGGTGTTTGTGTTTGTTCCTAGTTATAGTAAGGCTGTGATTAATGTTTCTAATTTAATCTGGTTCTTTTTAAGTGTCAGTATTTAAAAGTAAGTTTCTTTTTTTAAAAAAAAGTAGAAGTGAAAGTAAACTGACTAGCACAAAGTGAGTAATTTTAAAAGGGGGATAAAAATGCTATTTGGAGTTTTGGTGGGATTAAGCTGCAAAGATTTTCTTATTTATGTGAGTTGAGGATCAAAAAAAAAAGCTGTATCGATGGAGTAGACACTTGACAGAAGAAGTACTGGGCAAATACCATAGGTGAGAATTAACTTGGTAACATATAGGTAACTGTTAGGAAGTTTACTGGCTATTACAGTAAGAATTTTAAAAACTCAGCTGCGCCTTATTCTAACATCACATTGCAGCCTCTCGAGAATTCGGGAAGGGAAGAGGAGAGAGGCCCGAGTTACCTTTTATGTCAAATCATTTTGTGCCACCTGATTTTTCAAATAATTATGGGAATGCATAACTTTCACAATTTGAAATGTAACTTAAACAACTTTCTACATGCAATTCAAGCCTAATGTACCGTCTCCTTTTCCACCTAGAGTCCACATGCCTATGAGGCTACCGACCCTTTCTCACTGCTCCCCAGCAGCAAAGCCTGGGGCTCTTCCACCTCATCAGCAGACCCCAGCTGATGAGACCACCAACCCCCTTCCCTGCCACACGTCATCCTCTTTATTCCTTTGAGTACTTGGCTCTCTCGGCACCACTGTTCTCTCTCCATATCTGCGGCAGCCAGTCCGTCCCACCCAGACATCAGCATCTCCTTTGCAGAGGCCAGCCTCTTTTCCCTGTGGAATAATCCATCTACATCTCCTTCTCTGGCATCATCATTTCCCACCGCAGCCATAGGGTCTCTCTCTCTCTCTCTCTCTCTCTCTCTCTCTCTGTCTCTCTCTCCCACCCATACTCCTTAGCCATGGGAAGGCTCTTACTTCTGAGTGCCAAAGTTCCAGCCGCCAATGGCCAGCAAGTTGACCAGGTCTCCGTTGCTACAGAAAGAAACAAAGAGTCATATTTAAGGGGGATGGCTGTGAGCCTGCAGGACGTAGACATTGCAGAAGATGATTCTTCTGGCCCTCGTTCCCAACTCCGGGGAGTGGGTAAGCTGCCCTAAGGTCTCCATGGTAAGCGCTCCTCCCTAGCTGCCCACATTAGTATTTATATCACACTTTACCATAAGTCAGAAATCTGCATGCTCTTTCCAGGAAGAAGCTATATGCAAAGGATGTTGCCTCTCAGAATCTTATGCTAGTTGAGAATGAATTGGAGACTGAACTTGGGTTCTTCATTGTCCCTCCCGTGTCCCACTCTCTGAGGACTCATTTTCGACTGACCGTTCTTTCAGGGCTCGGAACTGAGGATACAGGACATCAATATCATTCCATTCATAGGGAGCAATCTTGTTGTCATTCATGGTGGCAAAGGCATATACCAGGTGTGTGCACAGGCATGGGTCCACGTTCTTAGGGAAGAACTTGGCTGGTTCTGGTCGATACTGAGACCAGTTGGTGAAGTAGCACACCAGCTTATAGGCTGAGCCTGAGGGGAGAATACAGCAGTTACTGCCGTGCGAGGACCCACTGTCGGGCTCTCTTCAAGGAAAGAGTAATCTAAGAGTTAGCGTGACATATGCCCAGTAGATGCTGCCACATGCCTTTCTTGTGTCTATGTAAGACCTTGCTAAACAGTCATGACACTTTTTTCAATAGAATTGGAGTAAGACCTAAGCATTGTTCATGAACCAGAAAGCTGTGAAAATCAGTTCGAGTCAATGCCTAAAGTAAAACTAGTTTACCTTAATAGAAACAAGTGGTCAGGATAATTATGTTCCTTGAGTACAATGCATCACATCATCATAAGCATAATTGTCCAAGTTCATGATCAACAAAGTAGCTACCTTCTGTAGATGGTATATGAGACGACTGGTGCTTTATTTAGGGGCTTTACATGCATTGTTTTGCTTAAATTTTAATTCTCAAAACAACCCTGTGAGGGAAACCTTATTATCCTCGTTATTTGATGAGACTCAGAAAAACTGATTTGCTCAGGACTTCAAGGTTAAGATTAATACCAACTCATCGATCCATCTATTCTCCATATTGTGCATCTACTATTTCCAGAAAGTCTTACCCCAAAACTCATGTTCTTCCCACTCTCCCCTCCTCTGTCCCCCTCTTCTGGCCTCAGCCACGTCTCATCTCCACAGAGGAAAGCCCAGGAATTAGGGGGGGGAAAAGGTGAGGACATTTGAGGGGGAAAAAGACAAAACACAGAGGAGTGGAGAGTAATACATAGTAGAGACGGCCCCAGACTTAGCATCAGGACATAGGTTTAAGTCCTGAAGCTGAGTGGTAAGGGACAAGGCACTTCCCCTCTCTGCGCCTTAGTTTTCTCTCCTTTAAAGTGAGGAGTTTGAGGTTCGTGATTCGTGTGTTCCCTCCCAGGTCTGATGTTCTGGGATCAAGCAGACAGGATGGAGTCTTGGGTTCTAGTCCAGCCCTCATCATGAAAGGAGAAGGAAGTGCAGAAAGAGAAGGAAATGTAGAACGGGAAGCAAGGAGAGAAAGAGGAAGTTGGCTCCTAGGAAGATTGGGTGGGAGGCTGTGGTATTCCTTACCTAATTGCACTTGCAGGAGAACAGCCAAGCCTGAAAAAAACAAACACAAAAAAGTAGGAAATCCTCAGATGGGCCTCCCAGTAAGAATGTGCTGCAACCCAGAACACTTATGAGATGTCAAGGCCCCAAGGGCCTCATGGAGTGATCAGTGGCTGCTCTCAGGGCCTCAGGTTATCCCAGGCTTGGAGCTCAAGTCCCTCTGCTCAGAGCCCTGAGCATGCGCAGGACTCATGCAGAATCCTCTCTGGAATAGATGCCCACCTGCCCTCCCTCCCTTTTCCCAGCTCAGCCCCACAATCCACGGAAAAGGAGCAAAAAGGATAAGAGACTCACAGGCCCAGAGTAGCATCCTCCCCATGGTGCCTCCACACTGGACGCCTTGCTCAGCCCGTGGCTCAGCCTTATGTAAGGAGGAGACCCCTTTTATCACTGTGAGAGCAGCACAGCTGCCACCTCATGACCCCAGGTCCCAAGGACATCATGTTCCTATCGCCACCCATCCCAGATTCACGAGAGCAAGCAATCCCATCCTGCCCAGCAAAACACCCCTTCACCGGTCCCTATCTGAACTGCTCACCACTGGAGACCTTAGTGGGGCGCTGAGGCTGTGTCCCTTTCCTCCGGGGATGTGGAAGCCCAGGGGGAGCATAAGGACACAGTGCTGGGAACCAGGGTCCCCAGGTCCAGGGCTCGAGGCCAGGATAGCATGCAGCAGGTAGAGCTGAGATATTGGAGCGCTCATTTAAAGGATGCAATTTTAGTCCTGCAGTATCAAACCCAGCACTCCAAGCCAGCGCCAGGGCCCTGGAAGGAATCCAGTCCACAGCAATTTCCGCTCATTATGTCCGGCTGAGCCCCTTGTGCTTTTGCTGCCACAGCTCTGGAGAGGAAGGACAGCAGTAGCCATAGGATGCGGCAGCTGCCCACGCCTCAGTTTTGTACTTCCTTCTCAGCCTAAGACAGGAAGGGAGAAGGTGGCTGCTTCCAGAGAAGCATGGCCCTTGTACTCCTGTCCCCTTCTCCTCATCCCAGGAGGGGCTGTGGGAGTAGAGTGCCAGGAACATTGTGACCTACTTTGCTAGAGCCTAACTCCTTAGGAAAAAAACAGACTAGAGTTGCAGGGGAGGGAGGGGTGTGGCTGAGGATGGAATCAGTGCCATGTGGGAGGCAGGAGTTGCAGGTGTCAGGGCCTGTTTTATCTCACCTTCATACAAGGCCATAGATTTGCCACTGCCAGCAGCTGTACCCCTCAGAATTGGGGCTAAGCCAGGTAGATAAGAGTGGGCACAGGTGCAGGGGCAGCTGCCAGCCTTGGCCTGAAAGCAGGTCCTCAGGCTAAACCAAGTACTTTCTCAGTACACCGAGCCCCCTTTCATCCTGCTCAGGAAGGAGGTGGTTCCTATCCCGTGGGTACCATGTTCATCTCCGGCCCCCTGGTACTTGGCACAGAGTAGACACTTGATAAATGTTGGTTGAATAACTAAATGCCTCATCTTCAACAGCCTGGCATTGGGCAATCGTCAACCACCAAGCTGTTCCTGACTCTATTAGTTATCTATTGCTGTGTGACAAATTATTCCAAAACTTAGTCTCTTAAAACAATAAGCAATATTTATTATCTTGGATAATTTCTGTAATCCAGGAGCAGCTTAGTTAGGTGGTGCTGGCTCAAATTCTCTCAGGAGGTTACAGTTGAGATGTTGGTGGGGCTGTCATTGAAGACTTGGGCGGGGCTTCAGGATCCACCCCTAAGATGACTCACTCACAAGGCACACCGGGAAGATATAGGTACCTTCTGGCCCAAAACAGAAATGGTGAATCACCATGGCAAAGATGCTGGGCTTGGTATCAGATAAATTGTATTTGAATATCTACTCTGTCATTTGTTAAAGATGTGACCTTAGCCAAGTTAGTTCACCTCTCCAAGCTTCCGTTTCCTCAAGCGTAAAATGTGGATGATAATGCCACAAGGTTGGCAAGTTGGTGCTGGTTGTTGGCAGGAGGGGCTCAGTACTTCGTTGGTGGACTTCTCCATAGGGTACAAGATCGGCAGCTGGCTTCTCCCAGCATAAGCAATCCCAGAAAGAGCATGGTAGAGGTCACAGTCCATCATAACCCCAACTTCCCACTGGTGACATGGGCCAGTCTTATTCAACACGGAAGGGGACTACACCAGGGAACAAATCCTGAGAGGCAAGCATCACTGAAGGCCATTTTGGAAGCTGCCTTCACACTGACACAGCAATTTTCAAATGACTACCGAATGAAAAATTTAAAAATTGATAGACACCATCCTTGCCCTCCAGGAACTCAGAGACTACTGGGGGAGCTGGGGATATTGTGAGATGCCACGGGACCCCAGGGCAGGAGTACCTGGCCCTACCTGAGCTGCTTACCAATAACTTCCCAATTCTCTGACACAAGCAACCAGAGTTTTTTTTAGCAGGGTTCTCGGATTTTATCTACTTACCCACTGGCCTCCAGGGACACATGCTTGGCACATGGAAAGTGCTTGGTAAATCCTGAGTTTTATTCTTCTTTCTCCAGACCTGATTCCCGCCTCAGGCCCACCCTATAGATAGAGGTTCTGCTGGGTTTGTATGCTGATGGGGCTCCACTCAACTGCTTTGCTGTCCACTGTTCACATCTCTATAACTCAGGTTAGCACTTGCCTGACCACAACCCATGTCTACAGGGCCTCTGCCAACCAAGTTACTCCCCAAGCAGTGGGCCAGTCTGCATCTTTTAGACAATTGGTGTGCACCTCCTCTTTCTTTCTTCCTTGATGGGTAAAAATATACCTTGGCATACAGAAGGGTGGATAACAAAGCCCAAGATCTTTCTGGGAAAGATCTTAACAAGTATATAAAAATGAATCAAGAATACACTCTTATATACTTATCAAGTCTATAAAACGTATATACTTGTTTATATACTTATCAAGTATATAAAAATGAATCCTCACGCCGGGCTCAGTGGCTCAGCCTGTAATCCCGCGCCTTTGGGAGGCTGAGGTGAGTGGATTGCCTGAGCCCGCAGGTTTAAGAACCGCCTGGGCAGCAAGACCTCATCTCTACAATAAAAATCAAAAAATCAGCCAGGCATGGTAGTGTGTGCCTGTAATTCCAGCTACTTGGAAGGCTGAGGCGGGAGGATCACCAGAGCCCAGCAGGTCGAGGCTGCGGTGGCCGGGAGCGGCCACTGCACTTCAGTCTGGGCAACCGAGTGCGACGCCAATCAAAAGAATAAATAAATAAATAAATCCTCAAGCCCTCCAAAATTCTCTCGCCTCACTACTTGTCTAACATCTGAGATACGGTTTTTTAATTCTCTTGAGAAGAAACCTTTTTTCTCATTTGACAGTAACCTGAAAACTGGCCTAGAAATCTTTCTGATTGCCTGAAGGAGAAACACTGAACTTATCATTCACCTCTTATTTCCATCACTGTCTGAGAGACCCCCTCAATAGCCTGAACTTCATGAGCCCCGAGTCACCCAAACCCACTGACACACTGGAAGAAGGAAAATGGCACCTCATTTAAGGGAAGCCAGTAGCCTGAAGAATAAAAGCAAATACATTTCAATAAATATGCAGGTATTTCTGAACTTCAAATTATCTTTCATTAGTAAATAAATGCATTATGTAAAACATTTTAGCATCTCAGAGGACGAGTCTTCATTACTTTTCCTTTTTGTGGAGTTCCAGCGTTCACTGAGCAGGGCCTGAGGTGGGGGAAGGGAATGAGAAAGAAAGACATAGAGAAACAGCAGGATTGGGAGGACTCTCTCCCAGGTAGAAAGGAGCGAGAGAGAGCAAATTTCTTTTCACCGCATGCCTCTTATATAGGGCAAAAATCACACAAGGGAGGACAAAACCACGCAAGCAAGATATATGTTCAGGTCTAAACTATGCTTATCTTAACGTCTATGCTAATTTAAAAGCAAGGCAATCCCTTAAGACAGACAGCCTCCGGGCTGGGCATGGCGGGCAGCTCTGCTGTCCATGGAGTAGCAACCAAAGGTCAGGGGAGACAAAGGAAATATAGGCTTGATTCCATGAACACAAGCCAAGAAACATAAGGACCTTGTCTGCTTATGCTCTGTTTTCCTTCACCTATTTAAAAAAATATTGTCATGACCACATTCACTAATTTTTTTCTTGATGAACCTTATAATCAATTTGTCCAATTAAAACACACGCCCACAACTTTGAGACTTTTCAGTACATATAGAGATTAATATGTGAGAGTTGAGGTATTTGTAGTATTGAATTTTCTTCTCCAAGGACATGATTTATTTTCTGTGGATTGTAAAAGCCACAAAGAAAAGAAATTTGTATTTCTTATTTGCCTCTAGTTCCCAGTTCAGTAGAACTCCTGGGAAGAGATAGATACTCAAAAAATACTTGTTGATTCTTTATCAGGTTTAAGTGAAATGCAAAAAAGTTGAGAAGATATTGATGTGGCATAAAGGGGGGTTGGTAGCAGTTAAAGGTATTTCCTTTTGAAACGCAAGCTGAAAGCTTTAAAGACCTGCCAGGTGCCAGGCAGGTTTTGTTTAAGAAAGGCCAAGTGGCCAGAGACTGGCCATTTCATGGAAATGCAAAAGAGTAACCAATTCACAGGCTTATCCAAAACCCCTCTTCTGAAGTTGATGGTTTACAACCCTGCAGTTCCTGAAAACCATTTGTTCTTTGAAAAATCTGATTTTGCTGAGTACAACCTTGTAAGCTTCCAAAGGAAATATGTAATCACTCAACACGACCCCCTCCCTTACCTAAACAAGGGTATAAGACCCCACTTCTCCCGTTCTGGGGGGGCTCACCTGGAAGCATTAGCCCCTCGAGCCCACTGGGCTGGCCAGCATAATAAAGTGCCACTTCCTATAATATCTTGGTGTCACGATCTCCCTGTCTTCCCGCTACATATCTGGTGCATCGGCCGGGAAATGGAGTTTGAAGATGGTGTGTTCCACCTCCTTTGTCACTGGGGTGTGACCTCCAGGGCAACGGGAAGGGCAATCTCGCCTGGCGTGCAACAGACCTTTTGATCTGTAGGAGGGAAGCCCCTCCAGGCGTACTGAGGCTCGGACCATGAAAGCACAATAGGAACCCAAGAGGAGAGGAACTGGCATAAGGACAACCACCTGATGGAAAGGACAGAAAGACCACCCGACAGAAAGGGTTGGAATAAGGGCCTTTGCATAGACCTGCTAATGAATGGCAGAAGGGGAGCTTGATCACCTCACAGAACCCGCTAATAATCCCCAACCTGAAGGAAAGGGCTGAAAGGCAGTGGAAGGAAACACTGTCTGAAGATGAACCCATAGACTCTTAGGATTAGGACGGAGAGTTGAAGAATGTGCTGTGTGATTGTGTGTGAATGAGACGGAGGCAGGAGGGCTCCACATAAAGTTAGTCTGCATTGGGGTGTACCAACCTGCCAATTGCTAAGAGGTATCTAAGATATCTTCGCAAAGAGTATGACTGGAGGGGGACAAAGCGGATGTTTCCCATCCCCCTCATTCTCTTATTTATGTGTGTCTGTTGTTTTGAATCTGCTAAAAAGCTGGTTGAGTTATTATGCTTTGTTTGATGGGACATGTTGTCTTTTAAAAATTTGATTGGCGCGTGTTTCTGTATGTCTTTTTATGTCTCCCTTTATTTGTGTGGTGTTTGCTCCCAACCCATTGGCACTGTTAAAATTTCTGCCTTTTGTTGTTAAGGTTGTGGGAAAATTGCCTGCTGTGTATATGAAGTGTTACCAGTTATCTTAAATTATTTCCAGGGACCACACCCCCTCCCTTCCTTAGCCTGTGTTCTCCTTCATAAATTCTAAAGGAGCTCATTCTAGTCCCCCTGTAAAGAAACGTAGAAATGTCTCTTATATGCTACTTAGCTTTTGCTAACTCAGTGCAAGTTAATGCCAGCCTTGGAGAAAATAATTTTGTGATCTTTCTCTAGTAACTAAGGGACTGAATAGGCTGTTCCTGTTTTCAAATGCTAAAAGCCAGGTTAGTTAAAAGTAAGTCTGTTTCTAAAGGTTTAGGCCTTACCTAAGATCATAATCAACTGCTTGTCCCTGTAAAACTGTTGTGAAGTCTCTTAGAGTCGTGTAACATATGCTAAGTCCCTACTTTATATTGTAATGCTAAATAACACTAATGCTTACTTTTTGGCTATGCTTGACTAGCACACCTCTTACAAGACTGGTAAAGCTTTAAATGCTGAATACTTTGCAGGACTTAATAAGGCATAGGAACTGGCCATTCCCACCTGATTAAGTCACCTTGTAAGCTGGGTACTTCACCTAAGGGACAGGTCAAGTACTAGGCACACTGTGGTGCATAGAGTGATACCTAATCACTTTCATTTAATTGTCCACATCTTACGACTGCTGTTTAGTAATTCATGAGGATTTTTGCCGATTTTGCCTGTTCATGGTTAGGAATAAGTAGGAACAAATCATTTTACATCTACATGGTCTGTTCACTCTAATAGCTTTTGTACCAGGCCATTTTGTAGACATCATTGGAAAGTCGTGGAGCAAAAAAAAAAAAGAAAGAAAGAAAGAAAGAAAAAAATAGGGGGCTTCAAGGAAGGCTGAGAACACTTAGCCTGGAAGAAGCCATCAGGGTTCTAGGGATTCCTGGCATTGCTATTTATAGCTTTATTGAGTTATTCGTTTGTTTTGAAATTCTCCTTTGAGAAATAAATTGCAAGTGTTCAGAGCAAATTCTGGTTTTTCAAGAAATGTGACCAAGAGAGTGTGTAGTGGTCTGTGTCCTCAGATACTCCAATAGGACAGATTTTGAATGATTGGAGCAAATTAAAATTACATGGTTTAATAATAATGATAAATGCATTATTGAAAATCAAATTCGAACTCACTACAAGTTAGCAAATAATAAGATTTGGAAAAGAACAAAACTATCTGGCAATTAAATTCACTTTGTAGAACTAAGGGGAAAAAATGGTCAAAAGTTCTGTATGCAGAGGCATTTTAAAGATTTATTTCACTACTTTGCAAACAAGATGATACCCTGAGGCTTGACTCAGGACTGTGAATACCAAACTCCCAATTATAGAAAGCCTCTGAAGTTCTTAGAAACTGAAACATTAAGAAAAAAAAGGGTGAAGAACTCCAAAATGAGCACCAGCCAGAGGAAAGGTAAGCAGACCTATTGGCAGTTGCCACCAAAGGCAAAGCTCCAGCCACCCAAAAGAGGCCTGATAAGGATAAACCTGCTAAGGGGGATGGTATCAGCTGCTATGAATGTGGTCAATCTGGGCACCTAAAGCACAATTGTTCTTAATGGCCTAAGCCCCCAGGACCTTGTCCAACATCTGGATTAAAAAGCCACTGAAAGAGATGGTGTGGCCTCTCCCGAAGGGGGGCGGGAACACCTGGCTTGGTGATGGTGGCTGTTGATTAAAGGGGGAGGAGCATGGACCAGTACAGCGCTTTGTTTGCCATCAACCCAGAGAATCCTTGGGTCTATATGAATGTGGCTGGGGTCCAAATTAATTTCTTAATTAATACTGAGGCTAAGTTTCTAGCCCTTGTGCTCATACTGAACTTCTTTCTCCTTAAACCTGCTCTCTAGTGGGAGTTAAAGGTGTTCCAAAAGTTAAATGTTTCACCTAACGGTTACTAAAAGGTGAATTCAAATTATAACTGTAAAAGGTTATCTATAAATAAATAAAAAGGAAAGCAAAAAGCAAAGGAAAAATATAAAATGGTTGTTGGTATACAAATAAGGTTTTAGTAAGAAAACAAAAAAGGAAGAAATATAAGAAAAAAGATTTTTTGTCTAAAAAAGAAATCTTATATGGTAAATTTCTGTCCTATAATAAAGTAGATAGTTTTCTAAGAATTTTTTTTTAAAAAGGGGTTAAAGAACAAAAATAAAATAGTATAAGCATGCCAAAAATGGTATGAGGAAAGTTTATGAGGAAAAAAAAATATATATATATATATGTATATATATATACATATATATACACAGAAGAAATTCTATAAACAATCTAGGCATAATAAAGTCTTTTCTGGATGCAAGTCTCCAAACATTTTTGGATTTTTCTTCAAATTTTATATAAGATTTACTTGAGTACCTAGTTCAAGTTATAGGCTAAAACAATCAGTCAGGCTACCATTATAGCCCAGAAATACAGTAAAAACTCCAAAGGCTGGTACATGTAATAAAGTCACAAAAATTAAAGTTTACCATTTAAATTATGTTAATAACTTCAGGCCTTGTAGCTTTTGTACAGAAAGGTAATCAGCCACTGCCTACAATTGTCAAAATGTAGACCTGACTTTATTTCTTTTATTGAGCTAGAATCCAGTAATTTCATGCCCACATAATGGTCATGCAAGAATTCCAGCCAGTGCCTGCAAACAATGCCATGGCTGAAACAAATCTGGATGCCTCAAGTCAGACAGGGAGAGATTTTCGATCTCTGGCTAGGCAGGACTGCGCCCATTATCAGCTCTGAAGAAATTACAGAAGATGGAACCTCACCCCTCAGCACCCCAAATGATTATGGGATTGAAAATCTCTACAGAATAAATAATTGAGGCAGGGTAGCTAGCACAGGCTAGACATAAGTAAATTTCCTATAGGTAGGTTTTAGAAGGCGTTCAAACGTTTCTACTGCAGGCCGAGTGGCAACCTATCCCACCCCTTGGCAAATCCAGAGAAAACTCCATCAGATGTAGAACTAGAACAGTACAATCTTTTAATTTGTGGTTTAGCATAATAATCACTAGACATCCTTTGGAGACACGAGTAAACTAAACATAGGTATTTGGTATTGCGGCACTCAGGATCCAAGCCCCTGAAATGGAATTTGTTAAACCTTTGAAATTGTTTAACAGTAGGCCTTTTTCCTACACCTCTGAAGGAAAGGGGGGCCACAAACATAAATGCTCATAAGAAAATGTGCTGTCCATTTGGGACAAATTTTAATCACAGTTTATAAGCTTATTTCCCTAGACATTTTTTGGACCAGAAGAAACTCAAACATCCCGGGGGAGTAAGTGCGGCTAAAAATTGAAGAAAGGAAGGACCCAACCAACAACTGTAAGAAAAAAAGGGACCCTAAGGGTGGTCCTGCTCCTATACTAGCCTATAGAATTTAAATACCTAACTTCTCTATCATGATGAAACCCCTCTATGAAGCCTCAAAGGGGGGGTAAACAGAAGCCCCTGCTATGGGAAAAGGCCCAAAAACAGGCCTTTGAATAAAGTAAACAGGATCCTCACCTTTTGAAATTCTTTATGGGCAGCCACCCCCTCTTGTTAAGGGCATACAGGAAGACTTAAAGGAATTAGAAAGTCTTACCCTAAAACAGCAAATGCAAGCCTCAGGTTCAGTCCTAAATGCCATCCATTGTCAAGTCAGAGAACAATTGCCAATTAGTTTAACTACCGATGCCCATTCTTTTAAGCCAGGTGATATGGTATGGGTAAAAAAAAAAAAAAAAAAAATGGGATGTATAACCTCTAAAGCCCCTCTGGAGGGGGCCATTTACTGTTCTTTTCAGAAATAAGTTGGCCTTCCAGGACTGGAAATGCACTGCAGATTCAGCAACTCCCCTTAAGCTGACCCTCCAGAAAGTCAAATTTTCTCAAGCCCTGCTCTAGAAGCCTGAGAATACTTCAAGCCCTGCTTCAGTCACACACCGGAGGCTGACTGATCGATGCACGGCAGAAGATTAAGGATTCAGCTTAAGAACTCAGCGGACATTACTGAAAAGTCATTGTTTTGCTTTGTCAACCTTTATATTTGCTAAACTGTTTGTCATTTTAATTGCTGTAGAACTAACTTTATTTGCTGTAGAATTAACAGAGTTGTCCCCATTGAGCATGTTAGAAAAGGGTTTCACTAGCATTCCCATTCTTTCTTATAATAGGAAATGTTCTTGTGTTTTTATGTATTTCTGCATAATTTGGGTGTTTATCGCTTCCCTCACACACCCAGCATGTACGGGTATAGAAACTATCTGGCCAGACGTAAGAATTTTCCATCGTTATTCATCCCAGCCAGGAGTTTGTTCTGGTGGCCAACAAGGCCTGTTTGGTATTGAGCATCTGCTTATGCAACTAAATTTTCTCAATGTACTAAAGGGCTATTTTGGACATATGGAAAGGTTGCATATGCCCAGCTCCCAGCATTATGAAAAGACACAAGTACCATAGGAATAATCCAGCCAGGATTTTTCCTCCTGCCTAACCCAAGGAGGGATGAACTAGGCATTCCCCTTTATGAAGGCCTCAAAACATGAGATGCTCAATTCCTCGACCAAGTTCCTAATATAGGAGGGACCCAGGTTTGGAGAAATAACAAATGACCACCCCAGAAAATTATAAATACTTATGGCCCAGCCACATGGGCACAAGATACAAGTCGGAAATGCCGCACACCTACATATATTTTTTAAATCACATTATCAGGTTACAAACTGTCTTAGAAATTATAACTAATCAAACAGCCACGGCTTTTGAGCTTGCTGCTCAGCAGCAAGTCAAATGAGCGCAGCTATTTATCAAAACTGCTTAGTTTTGAACTACCCGCTAGCGGAAAAAGAAGTATGTGGTAAATGTAATAGCTCTAACTGTTGTTTGCAAATAGATAATAATGGTAAAGTTATAGCTGATATAGCCACCAATGTTAGAAGACTTGCCCATGTCCTGGTGCAAAAATGGCAAGGCATAAAAATCGGCAATTAATTTGAAAACATGTTCTCGGGTCTGGGAGGATTTAAGTATATTATTGGATCTACAGTCCTATTGGTGGGATCTGTCTTATCCTCCCTTGCATAGACCCAATAATTATAAACGCCATTACTAAGTTTGTGGAAACAGTTGTTGAAGGAAAAGCTGCGGCCCATATAATGTTAATGCACCAAATTAAGAATAACAATCATTTAAATCTACAAAAGATCAAGCATCAAGGGGAGAATGATGTGGCAGAAAGGGGGGTTGAGCCCGTTAAAGGTATTTCCTTTTGAAAGGCAAGCTGCAAGCTTTAAAGACCTGCCAGGCGCCAGGCAGGTTTTGTTTAAGAAAGGCCAAAGTCGGGCTCCGCAGCTCAGCCTATAATCCCGTGCCTTGGAAGGCTGAGGTGAGTGGATGGCCTGAGCCCGCGGGTTCAAGACCCGCCTGGGCAACTTGGCGAGACCTCATCTCTACAATAAATCAAAAAATCAGCCGGGCGTGGTAGCGCACACCTGTAGTTCCAGCTACTTGGAAGGCTGAGGCGGAAGGATTGCCAGCGCCCAGCAGGTGGAGGCTGCGGTGGCCTGGAGCGGCCGCTGCACTCCAGTCTGGGCGACAGAGTGAGACTCCAACTCAAAAAAAAAAAAAAAAAAAAAAAAGGCCAAGTGGCCAGAGACTGGCCATTTCATGGAAATGCAAAAGAGTAACCAATTCACAGGCTTATCCAAAACCCTCTTCTGAAGTTGATGGTTTACAACCCTGCAGTTCCTGAAAACCATTTGTTCTTTGAAAAATCTGATTTTGCTGAGTACAACCTTGTAAGATTCCAAAGGAAATATGTAATCACTCAACACGACCCCCTCCCTTACCTAAACAAGGGCATAAGACCCCACTTCTCCCGTTCTGGGGGGCTCGCCTGGAAGCACTAGCCCCTCAAGTCCCCTGGGCCGGCCAGCATAATAAAGTGCCACTTCTTACAATAGTCTTGGTGTCACGATCTCTCTGTCTTCCTGTTAAAATATCAGGTTTAAGTAAAATGTAAATAAATTGAGAAGATTTTTTATGCACTAGAAATATTTAATTGTTTCTTAAATATTTGCTGGGACTATCTGACTCTGGTAGCTTTGGGGGAACCTTTTAATAGCACTTTTAATATCTTCCATGGTTATTGTTCTGTTTAGATTTCCTATCTCTTCTTATGTGATATGATTGGTTCATATTTGTTATATCATCTAGATCTTTGAGCACACTTGCATAAAATTTTTGTAGTATCTGCTTATAATCTGAATCACCTTTGTGTCAGTAGTAATCTCTGTAAAGAAAACACTTCCATATTCAGGTAAAGCTGGACTGAATTCTTCTCTACACTAGTAGAGGAGGCAGTACCCTGGAAGTCAGGCAAACCAGAAAGATACAGGCACCCCCTGGCCCAAAATAGAAATGGTGAATTGTCATGGCAGAGATGATGGGCTTGGAATCAGATATTGACTGTCTACTCTGTCCCTTATTAGAGTGGCCAAGTTACTTCACCTCTCCAAGCTTCAGTTTTCTCATATATAAAATATGGATAATAACACCCTTTCTACACGATTGTTTTGAAAATTGAACATGTTAACATATGTAAAATGGTATACAGTTATTTATCCATAGAAAAACAGAGTGTTCCATATCTATTATTATTAAGATGAATGGTTAGAAGATTTCTGGATTTAGTGAGACAACAGGAAGAGTTTTGTTTTTGTTTTTGTTTGTTTTTGAGCAGTAGTCTCACTCTGTTGCCCAGGCAGAAGCATGGTGGCACGCTCACAGTCACTGCAGCCTCAACCTGCTGGGCCTAGGCGATCCTTTCACCTCAGCCTTCCAAGTAGCTGGAACTACAAGTGAATGCCACCATGACCAGCTAATTTTTTTATTTATTGTAGAGACAAGGTCTCACCAAGTTGCCCAGGCTGATCTCGAACCCCTGGGCTCAGGCAGTTCTCTCACCTCTGCTTCCTAAAATGCTGAGATTACAGGTGTGAGTCACAATGCCTGACCAGGAAGGGTTTTAAAAATTGCTCTTGCAGACTCAGAATGAAGGTATTTAGTTGTGCAAAAGCACTAGAAACTTTTTTTTTCAAGACTGAGAAAATTAGTGTAAACTCTCAATGTTGCAGGAGAAGTGGGTATCCAATGATCCTGAAAATGAAGACAGTGGAGTCCAGTGAACTGGCTCATTGTGCAGAGATAAAGTAACTTAAGGAACGTTCATTGCAGTTGCTGTATGTCTAGACATTTTATTATTGTTAGCTGGTTCTCTTGGTAGAAGTTGATGAGCATGTAAAAAGCATAGGAAAGCATTTGCAAAAAAAAGTATTGAGCAATGCTTAGTAGTCTGAGCCAATATTAATATGGTTAAGGGTAGGTCAATGATCTCATATCTGCAAATGGACAAGGGCCAGACATGTCTCAGAAAGACCTCTTGCAAAGTTGGAGAACATGATTGATGAGCTTGGATCTTAAGCCTTCTCACTACACACACACACACACACACACACACACACACACACACACACACACACACACACACAATGTGTGATGATAGATATGCTCATTAACTTGATTGTGATTTGTATATCTAAACCTGAATTGTACCTCACATCTTTAAAATAATCAATTAAAACTAAAAAAACAACTTGATCGTGGTGATCATTTTATAAGTTATAAACAACATATACACAATTTTTATTTTTCAATTGAACCTTAATAAAGCTGAAGGAAAAAAAGTTCATTGAAAATTTTTGAAGGAAAAGCTGATTCTGCCAAAAGTAAGAGTTCAGTTTGAGAAATGATGAGTCAAATAAAAGTAAAGTTATTCTTTTCTTGTGTCCACTGTGAAAAGGCAATTTGTTGTCCAAAATGTGCTTTCTAGTTAATGTCCTGCATGGAAATGACTTTCTAAACTACAATAGCAAAAGAAAGGGAATCCTGCAAAGGTTGGCAGAGCAGTGTCATGTTTCATGTGTTTATTTCAAGTTGAAACAAACTCCAGGAGGCTCCATGGGCTTTCAGCCCATCCTTTCCCTTCAAGGCCAGTTGCAGCACTTGCAGCTTTGGTCAAACACTAGGCCCTCCGCACACC
The DNA here is from genome assembly GCA_027257055.1 of Cephalopachus bancanus. Classification (NCBI taxonomy): domain Eukaryota; kingdom Metazoa; phylum Chordata; class Mammalia; order Primates; family Tarsiidae; genus Cephalopachus; species Cephalopachus bancanus. Next base: position 238,441 of record JAPVLO010000292.1, on the reverse strand, counting down.
TTTTGGCTACAGTGTTGCCATTAGCACACTCGAAAAACCTGGATGGATCATCAGGGTCCCCATAGATCCCATCAGCTTTGCCTTCACAGAATGTACTGGGCGGGGTGGGCTTGGGGGGCTCCGGAGTGATGCAGCCTACACACAAAACAGCGCAAGCAGCATTAGTGACAGTCCACGCAAACGTTGAGGAAACATCTAAACATATGAGATCAGAAGAGTCCTCTCTTCTTTATCAATTCAAACCACATCAGATTTTAGGTAGGGTGACCCTCTACACCAAAAATTAGGGCAGAGTTGCTCATTACCACAGTATCATTTGTTCAAATAGTAGGGAATGCCAGTTTTACTTCTTTCACTAGCCAGACTGGAAAAAAATATATAAGGAGTCTTGCAAATATTTAGTATTTAGTTGCTTTGCGGAGTTAGACAATAGCTGTTTCTTGACTGGCAAAAGGAATTACTCTCAAGTTCACCATAGTGAGCCAGCAATTTTGTATTAACACACTGCAAGCTCTCAGATTAGATAGCATTTAAAAGTAGTAGAAAGATGAGTTGTCTTGAGTTTCACTCAGTCTGCTGACTCTCATGTAATATCATGGAAACTAACTACGTCAACATCATGCAAACCACTATGTCTGGGTAAAATGGCCCAAGAGCCCTGGTTACCCTAAATAGGATGACCATCCATCTTAATTTGCTGTGAACTGTACAGGGTTACACTCTTCACTCGAAATTGCCCTGAGCTGGTGTGAAATGATGTACAACGTATACATGTTCGTCCCTGTCCCAGTCCCTGGCACCATTACAGATGGGAGTGCTAGGAAAATTTTTTGTTCTAATGTTTGGTCTTTGACCCAAATTCCTAACACAGAGCTCCTAAATCCCTTGAATTTCCAGGGTGGTAGAGGTGTCTTTTGTCTAATAAGGTGACTCTCTATGGGCTCCTGAATGGCGACCAGAAAGACCAAGCCATGATTAGAAAGACCAAGCCATGATTAGAAGCTTGGTGACCAGAAAGGTGACCAGAAAGACCAAGCCATGATTAGAAGCTTGGAACTTTTAGCCCCACCCTACCCCCATTCCTTGGAAAGGGAAGAGAAACTGGAAATGGAGTTAACAACCTATCATGCCTACATGATGAAGCTTCCATAAAACCCCCTGAACATTGGGCCTCAGAATTTCCAGGTTGCTGAACAGAGGCATGTGCCAGGAAGGTAGCAGACCCCAGCTTCATGGGGACAGAAAGCTCCTGCACTCAGGACCCTTCCAGACCTCACTTTATGTATCTCTTCATCAGACTCTTCATCTATGTCATTTATCTATTAACAACAAATAGAGAAATGTGTTTCCCTGAGTTCTGCGAGCTGCTCTAGAAATTAGTCAAACTCAAGGATTTATAACCGGTTGGTTAAAAGTTCAGGTCACAAGCATAGGTTGTGACTAGCATCTGAAGTGGGTGAGGGGAAGCAGTTTTGTGGGACTGAGCCCTCACCTATAGGATCTAATCCTACCTCCAAGTTAGATGAAAAGTGTCAGAATCAGAACTGAATTGAATAAAAAGACATCCAGCGGGTGTCCACTGGAGAATCTGTGAGAGAACTGCTTGGTGTGTGAGGGAAAAACTCACACATCTGGTATCAGAAGTGTCGAGTGACTGTGTGAGCGAAGAAAGTAGGAAAAATAGTTTGGTTTTCCCTAGATCTTACTGTTTGAAATACACAAGAAGGTCACCATAGCTAGAAAAAAAAATTTCTCTGCTGGAAATGAATTAAAATTCCCAGAGCAGAAAGTATGCCCTGTGCCTCTGCCTTTTTGGGAAATCAATGAGTAACACTAATGTGCAGTTTCTTTGGCTCAAGGTTTACAGATATATCCCTAGTTACCTGGCGTCTGCAGCCCCAGCAGAGACTTGAGTCTGGAGATGAGAGGATATGATCCTTCACTGCAGAAGTTGCCCAGGAAGTCATCCAAGTCAAGGGCCCAGACCATGGCACCGCCAAACCCATTGGCTTTCAGAAACGTCACCTATAATGTAAGAGTGTCATCTATCAATCCAGCACTAAGTCTTTTAAAACACCACAGAATTATTGAAAACATGATGCAATATGACCAGTTTCTAAAAAAAAAAAAAGAAAGAAAGAAAAAGTCATACTACTATAAAACAACTCTTCATCTTTACATGTTGGTCATAGTCTTTTTGGACCTGCCATCACGGTTTACATGGTCACCATCACAGCATACAGACCACCTGTATCCTGTTTGTGGTCTTTGTTTTCACTTGGCATCAGAAATAAACAGTTCTCGTATTTCTACTTGATCTTAAACTTACCATTTTTAATGACTGAAAATATCCTTTTGTGTTTGTTTGTTTGTTTTAATTTGTTTGAGTCAGAGTCTCACTTTGTCTCCCAGGCTGGAGTGCAGTGCCATGCTCATGGCTACTGCAGCCTTGACCTGCTAGGCGCAGGCAATCCTTCTGCCTCAGCCTCTTGAGTAGCTGGGATTACAGGCATGTGCCATGATGCCTGGCTTTTTTTTTTTTATCGTAGAGATGAGGTCTTGCCAAGTTGCCCAGGCTGGTCTCAAACCCCAGGGCTCAGGCAATCTTCTTACCTCTGCCTCCCAGAGTGCTGGGATTACAGGCATGAGCCACTGCACGCAGCTGTGTTTATTAATAATAGTTTGATGCACCATTTTCTCATTGTTTTTATATTTTGTGACCATAAGCAAGACTCTGATAAATACCTTAATATATAAATGCCTTGATCATATAGCTTTTTCAATAAATGCCCCAAGAGTTGGAATTGGAGGCCATAGGGTATGCATATGTCTATCATTCCTGTTACATGCAGCCTGTCATGCTGTTTTCCAAAGGGGAAGCTAGCCCAACCCACGAAAGGGACTATTAGAATGCTAAGAGTCCTTAGAAACTGGAACTCTGAATGGTGTGGGCACTATTCAGACCTATAATCCAAATCCTAGTATACCATTTACTAAATATTTGTCCTTGGAAAGTAAATCAATCTCACTTACCAAAAATTTCCTTATTAGAAAGTAGAAATCGTAATACATACTTTATATATGGCAACTGTTATTTGTTGGGAACACTCTCATCACGTATTCATCATGTAATCCAGTCCTTAGCTTGTTATAAGAATTAAATGGATGCAGGTTCAAATATTCGGTGTGTGTGCTTAGCTGAGGAGCCAATGGAGCTAAGCTACCATCTGTGGGATTATGCAAGGCCTCTAAGTCAGAATCCAGCCCAGGCTGAACGATATGGCAGTGCGGTGGAGCCAGTGGGCCTTGGACAGCCAGTCCCCTGCCGTCCCCATGGTGGGGCGCCCCCCACTGCACATTGGGACCAGGTCCAGTGTAGAGAGCCCCTCGTCCTGGGACACAGGGCGTGGCTGGAAAGGTGGCCGCCAGCTAGTCCATCAAGCACCACATGTTCATGGGGAAGCCGGTACTAAACCATTTGTAGACGACCTGCTTCTGGGCCAGGGTTTCGAACATAGCAGAGCAACTCCCTCCCTGCAATCTATTGAAAGCCAGCCCTCAACACAAGGGTTTGAATATTTTTTTTTTTTTTTTGAGTTGGAGTCTCACTCTGTCACCCAGACTGAAGTGCAGTAGCCACTCCCGGCCACCGTGGCCTCGACCTGCTGGGCTCTGGTGATCCTTCCACCTCAGCCTTCCAAGTAGCTAGAATTACAGGCACGGGCTACCACGCCCGGCTAATTTTTTGATTTATTGTAGAAATGAGGTCTCGCCAAGTTGCCCAGGGGGGTCTTGAACCTGCGGACTCAGGCAATCCACTCACCTCAGCCTCCCAAAGGTGGGGGATTACAGGCTGAGCCACCAAGCCCGGCTTGAATAATTTGTTATACTTTTTTTTTATTAAAAAAAAAAAGAATTGGCTGGGCATGGTGGCTCAAGCCTGTAATCCCAGCCCTTTGGGAGGCCGAGGTGAGGGGGTTGCCTGAATCCACAGGGTTCAAGAACAGCCTGGGCAACTTGGTGAGACCTCATCTCTACAATAGATCAAAAAATTAGCCGAGCGTGGTAGTGTGCACCTGTAGTTCCAGCTACTTGGAAGGCTGAGGCAGAATGATTGCCAGAGCCCAGCAGGTCGACAATGAAGAGGCCTGAGCATGTCACTGCACTCCAGCCTGGGCAACAGAGTGAGACAACAACTCAAAAAAAAAAAAAAATTAAATGGAATATCTTAAAACAAGTGGCACATTGCAGGTAATCAAAAACAAGTTTCTTTCTCTTTTTATAGAATAAAAATGAACTTTTGCCGTAGCTCCCAGGAAGAACTTTCTAAGAAAATACAGCTTAGTCTTCAGATACTCCTACAGGGTACTAGTAGCCTCTAACAAGCACGCAGATATGGGCTCCAAGGCCTGGACTTCACAGGCAAGCATGTCTACAGGCTCCGTCAGGTTCCCTTTGGTTACCAGTGAATAATTGTCAAGGTCTGAGACACTGTGGCTACCTACTCCATCATGCTTAAGTTAGTGGTAACATGATTAACTTGGTTAGTCCTAACTTCTCACCCTATGCCAGCAACGTCATAGAGCCTTCCATGACCTCCAATGCAAAGGTTTAGAATTTCTGTTACCCCAATCAGTAGTGCAAGAAGTAATATTCCTCTTCCTGGACAGCTATGATTTTATCCCTTCTGTTAAGAACAAAGAACACTCAGCACTTTCCTCCTGTTCTCCCAGGTTAGTCTCATTTTCCTTTGTCTTGTCTTTGCTTCCTCTTCCCTAAACCTGTCAGAGGAGGAAGGACAGAGGTGGAAAGACGGGGCTAGACAAGGAATAAGACGTGGAAGGGTTGGTCAGAGCTGGTGAAGAAAGAAGAAATTTTCCAAAGAGGTTTTTTTCTCTGCCTCAGGCCCTGGATTTGACTACAAAGAGCCAGAAGTGTGTGAGCTTATGTGTAAAGGTCTTTTGGGTGTAAGTATATGTGGTTGTTTGTGAACATGTCTAAGAAGGTACATGTCAGTATGTGCACACTAATATATATTTCATAGAAAACGTAGCTCAGAAATTTTACAGAGCAAGAAATTGGGGACTCAAAAAGAGGGATTATTGACTTAAAATCACACTGTGAGTATGTAACAAAGCTCTGACTATAACTAGCATTTCCTGGTCTCTCATACGGGGTTCTTCCCTCTTAAATAGTAAATTTTGCAAGGATAGAGAAAATGTAAAATAATCCGAAAGTCCACGGACTGACACTTACCTTGTGCTCATAGCTTTCAGTATTATCAAAGCCAACCCACTCACTTCCTTTGTAGGCATAGGGGACCTTCTGGTCTTCAATCCATGAGGTGGTAGCTTCAGGCAAGAATGTGCAGATCTAATCAGAGGAACCCAAGTAGAAAAATCCTGAACATGGGTTGGCTAAGACTCAGATGTTGATAGAAAACGTGAATATTGTCCTTAAACTCACATGCCAGCAATTTTATTGCTGCAAAAAGTATAGTTCTTTGTGTTTTTGCTTCCTCCATAGTTTTTGCAGAAATTATGTTTTATTTAACTATCACTTTTAGTGCCCAGCACACTGCTTGACATATACAGGTGCCCAGTAACTTATCTTGGAAGTAGCTTAAGTATTACAGAGAGCTCACAAGAGTCCCTATTTCCCCTAAACAGTTTTTATGCTTAAATTTAAAAAGAAGCCAACAACACTATCTGTTAATAATATTATATTAACATTATTAACATAACATTAATGCTGTAACATTATTACAACCAATTAGAAAACTTTGCATTTTGACTTAAGGTTTTTTTGTTTGTTCGTTTGTTTTTGAGTCGGAGTCTCACTCTGTCGCCCAGGCTGGAGTGCAGTGACACGTTCACAGCCACCCCAGCATCGACCTGCTGGGCCCTGGCAATCCTTCCACCTCAGCCTTCCAAGTAGTCAGAACTCCAGGCATACACTACCACACCTGGCTAATTTTTTCATTTTTATGGTAGAGACGAGGTCTCACCAAGTTGCTTGGGCTGGTATCAAACCCCTGGGCTCAGGAAATCCTCTCGCCTCGGCCTCCCAAAGTGCTGGGATTACAGGCTTGAGCCACCGCACCGGCCCACTCATCATTCTTAAAAGAAGGTTGGCTGGGCATGGTGGTTCATTCCTCTAATCCCAGCACTTTCAAAGGCCAAGTCCAGAAGATTGCTTGAGCCCAGGCGTTCGAAACCAGGCTCGGCAACAAAGCAAGATCTCATCTCCACCAAAAAATTAGCTGGATGTGGGGGTTGCATGAATGCCTACAGTCCCAGCTACTCAGGAGGCTGAGGCACAAGGATTGCCTAAGCTCAGGAGGTCAAGGCTGCAGTGAGCTGGGAACACACCACTGTCCTCCAGCCTGGGCAACACAGTGAGATCGCAACTAGGAGGAGGAGGGAGGGGTAGGGGAAGAGGAAGATGAAGGGGAAGAAGGTGAAGAAGAAAAGGAAGAGGAGGAGAAGGAAGAGGAAAAAGAAGAAAGAAGACTAGGAAGAGGAGGCAGAGAAGAGGATCCCAAGATGATTTCTCCCTCCCTGGGGAATGTGTTTCATCTCCATTTAGGGAAGAGGAGGAGACAGGGGCATTCGGAGGCAACAGTAAACTCGTCACCTCCCCGGAGGGTTACCTCATAGTAGGCCCAGAAGCCAGCCTCCCGGGTGTAGGTCCCAATGGACCCTGGTCCTGAGATGGGGGCTCCCACAGACACATCTGAAGAAGTGAGGCGCATGGTCCGTCCGTACGTGGGGAACCCCATGATGAGCTTCTCAGCAGGAACCCCATTGTCTCGCCAATATTTCATGGCAAATTCCTGGGGGGACATGCGGCTGAAGGCGCCAAGCCAGGTCCTCTCCACCCTTCTCCCCAAGCCGTCTTCCCCGTCCTACCCTCTGGCTCCTGCCTTACAGTGTTAAAGTAGACGAAGTCCCCGTGGTCGGCGGAACCCTGGTGCAGGGGACTGTTGTGTCCGGTGACGGTGTCCCACCCTCCATGAAAGTCGTAGGTCATCACACTGATGAAATCCAAGAGCCTGGGAGGGAAATGACAGAGGAAGGGTGAACAGCAGCTGGGGCTGTTCTCGTCCTGACGTCTGTGCTGCGGCAGAGACGTGTCTTAGGGACCCTAGGGACTCCTGAAGCAGCAGCAGGGTGGGTTTTCATTTTGGCTTCCTCAGTCAGACCCTACAACATCCTAGAAATCAGGAAGAGGATGCTGGAATGGGTGTAGAGGCCTCTGTTTCCCTATTCCCTTCCATCCCACATCCTACCTCTAGTTTTCTCTCTTTTCAGTATAGATCTGCCAAAGATATCATGTGAAAGGGGTGAAGAAGCTTGCTAGCAAAGCTTAAAAATCACTGGTTTGATGCAAGTTCCTACCAGTGGATGAAAGACGTTCATTCAGCCTTTGCCGGAATTTTTAAAAAATTTTTTGAGTTGGGCTCTCACTCTGCCCCCCAGGATGATCATGATTTAGCACAGCCTCAGCTTCCTGGGCTCAGGTGATCCTTCCGCCTCAGTCTCCTGAGTAGCTAGGACTACAGGCATGCACCACCATGCCTGGTGTTTTGTTTTTTGCGGGGTTTTTTTTTTTTGGTAGAGACAAGATCTTGCTATGTTGTCCAGGCTGATCTCAAACTCCTAGGCTCAAGCAATCTTCTCGCCTTGGCCTCCCAAAGTGCTGGGATTACCAGGTGTGAGCCACCATGCCTGGCCTCAAACCAACAGCTTAATTAGGCATTTGATACCATTGTAATGTGACTCTCAATCTAACAGCTGACCTTAGAAAGTTATTTGTTTAATTGATCTGCAAACTGATTCTCTCTAATCTCTCCCTGTTGGCACTAGCTAATTTTTCAAAACCAAAAAAATACAAGTCTACACACACAACACACACACACACACACACACACACACACTACCCCCAACCCACTTTGTTTGTTTGTTTGTTTGTTTGAAAAGCACTTTGACTATTAACTTAGTTCTCAGACAGACAATTCACTGAATTTCTTCTAGAAAAACGACTTCACTATTTTCAAAAATCTCCACTGCATCCCTATCCCCAGGCCTATTCTAAACATGCTCCCTTGAGCTGTGGGTGATGAGGCCGAGTGACCTCAGAGGCTCCTCTGGTTTCTCACAAAGCAGAGAGAGAGCTCAGGCTGACACAGTAGTTATTGCTGGAGTCCTGGGGAAAACACCCTGGGCCCAGAATCTTTTCACTCCTCCAGGTCTAGTGGGAGGCTGTATCCTCTAAAGACTTCACAGGAGAACAATCCTGGGAAAATACCAGCTGGGGTAGCAACACACCCAGCTTGCCCCATAATTGTTTGGGCAAGAGCCTAAGCAGGCTTGGTTGCACACAGCATCAAGAACTGAGGTGAGTGGATCGCCTGAGCCCGCGGGTTCGAGACTCGCCTGGGCAGCGAGACCTCATCTCTACAATAAATCAAAAAATCAGCCGGGCGTGGTAGCGCATGCCTGGAATTCCAGCTACTTGGAAGGCTGAGGCGGGAGGATCGCCGGAGCCCAGCAGATTGAGGCTGCGGTGGCCGGGAGCGGCCACTGCACTCCAGTCTGGGCGACAGAGTGAGACTCCAACTCAAAAAAAAGAACTGTTTCTAACCCTCCTCTTCTCTCACGTGGTATGGCATTCCTTCGGTGAGGGTGACGATCCTTCCTCTCCCTACTGAACTGACACAGTAGCTGGGCCCACACGCATGCATGCAACCCCACTGGAGAGCTTCATGCAACACAGAGCACACACAGCACCCTCTAGGTCCTCAGCAGGAGACAAGAGTGGTCAGCCTATGACAGATGCTGGTCAAGAGCACTGAGGAATGGGGTGAGGATGCTACAAACATCAGGCAAAGATGTGCACACTACGTAAGTTTAGTCTGACTGAAACCGCAAGGGTGTCATGAGTTTAAAGCCTGCCCTGGATTGAGACACTCTCTGTAGGTCTGTGACTATTGCTTCCTAGACTCACGCTCCAATCTTGGCAATTTCATAACCGGCATCAATGGTTCCTTTGCCTGCAGAAACGGCTGCTGAGATCAGCAAGCGGGGGCGGCCTGTGGCCTGGGCCTCAGCTTCAAAAGCTGCTAACATTTCCTGCGGCAAAAGATAGGACATCGTTGGTGATTACAATTAGCAAAGATTGTAGGATAAATACAGTGTTCATAAATGATCCAAATTTTAATTTGAAAACATAGTAATATTTGAAGGGGAAAAAAATTCCCACTGTGTACTGGAATACATCTGTGAACCATGTGTGAGCTAATGCTTGAGACATAAATCATCTGCAACATTTTCCTCTGCTTCCGCACTGAAGCTGTGTCTTATAAAGAGAAAAAGTTTTAAAGAGGGCTTACTAGAAACCAAAACCTCACCTGCACACAATTTACTCATGTGTCAGATTCTCACATGTACCCCATAACTCTAAAATAAGTTAATAAAGATACAAAAAGTTAAAAAAAAAGAAAAAAGTGTTAGAGATCACAGACACTTTCTAATTGTTATTTGGGGCTAATTACCCTTTATGATTTGATATAAAATATAGACTTTAGTTGAGTGTTATGAATATGAAATGGATTCCCACAAGCATCGTGTCTAAATCAGTATCTGGAACATTATAAATGTTCAATAGTTACTGATTCCTCCCCTCCTTTTTTCCTCTCCTTTGGACATGGAAGGCAGTCAAGAGGGAGGGATCCCCGAAGCTCCTGAGCTATGCAAATACACCTGCAGGTTCTTACCTCAACGAGGATGGTAAAGCGTTGCTTGTCCTCAGGTGGACTGCCCCGGGACCCTGGGTACTCAAAGTCGAGGTCAATGCCATCAAACCCATACAGCCGGAGATAGTCAATCACCGAGTCAATGAAAATCTTCCGGTTGCCAGCTGTGGCCACCATCGTGGTGAATCTGGATAAGAAGTGGTCCTTAGTGGCATCAAAATGCTATGACTTTTGTCCTCTTCCTTCTTTCTCTCCTATGGACTTGGCTTAACCCAGGCTCCAAGAAATAACAGAGGAGCTGTCACTAGCACATGCAATCCTTTCCTTAGGAATCCACCTTCATCTCCAGCAGCTACTCCTGGAGTTCTGATATCATAAAAATCCTTCCAACCAGAGACACTGGGCACTGCCAAAGGAGGGATTGAGGGAGGGGGGATAAGGGACATAAATCCACCCACTTTGAGCAGTCAACAAAGCTAGACCAAGCTCTGGGTACTTGCAGATAAAACCTTTCTTATTTGAGGACTTTGTTGCATTCAGTTAACAGCTACGTTCTGTGTCCTTTCTTAAACTCCCAGATCCCTTCAGAAAGAGCATCCTCAAACAGTGGGAAAGGAAAACATTTTCACTCACCAAGTATGCTTTGCAACAACTCTTCTCTCCCTCTTTCTCTTTTCCCATCTTTGGGATGTGGTTTCGCAGCTACTTGAAGACTCAGAGTTCCCCAAATACTCCTTTACGGCTTCTTTGTCTCAGCTCACCCAGTTCCCTTCCCTCAAGTATCCTTCCAGTTCTTCTCTGACAAACTTCTTATTAACTGCTCTTTTAAAATGTGACCTGCTTCTGCCCTTCTCCCAAGCAGAATTTACCATTGCTTTCACATCATCTTCTCATTGCCCGTACTCCATGATGACACTTACTCACAGCAGCATTCAGCTGGGTGCATAGATGTTTGTCTCTCCATTAGACAGAAAGCTTCCCGCGACTCTTTTATGCATCTTTTTTCTCCTACAGTATCTAAAAGTGTGCCTGGCTCTATGCTACTCAATGAAGATCTAATATCCTTGAGGTACCTCCTCTTCCATGATGCTTTCATTTTAGCAGAACTTTGATCTATATCCTCAGTACCCACGATAGTACTTATACATGCCCAATAAATACCTGTTGATTTTAGCACTACAAATAAACATCATGCTTATTCTATGTATAGGTCACGTGGCAAATTCCTTTCATAGCTTAACCAACCCCTCATACTTGTTCTCTTCTTCCAGGTCTCTGCCTTCTATGACCCTATGATGAAAAATTCTGGGTTCCAGCCAGCCTCAATTTTAAGGAAAGTAAATCTCTCATTTCCCAACTCCGGCTCTTTTTATTTTCTGGAAAGTCTCCTGCCAGTGCACCTCTGGGACCTTTCACGTCACCTTCACTCACCTTTCTTTCCACTCTCAAACTAGCCTCAGCTTCATCCTTCTGACACCAGCCCCTCATCCAATTCCCCACCGAAAGAAGAAGTTCTTACTTCTGGGTGCCGAAGTTCCACCCGCCAATTGCCAGGAGTGTAACCAGGTTTTCGTTACTAAAGAGAAAGAACACAGAGACGACAAGGTGAAGTCCACTGTAGCCAAACATGAGGAAATACTCAATGAAGTCAAAGTGGTCCTCTCTCAGGTTCTAGCATCAAAAGAACAGAACAATATCCCCCAGGAACTCTCCTCTCGGGATCCTCTTCCTGCCCTTCCATGGATCAATTCCATGCTAACCATTCAGACCAGAACACCCACACTTGAGTGCTCAGGCTAGCAAGTCACCCAGTCCTTCCTAAGCAGATGGCAAGAGGCTGGATTATGAGGAAGAGGGCCCTTCCCTTACACTACAGTCACAGATGTGCACCAGATCTTGTAGACAACTTGGCTCTCTGACTGGAGGCTCGCTCATGGAAAGAATGGCGAACATTCAGCCAGAGACACCATGAGACTCCAGAAGTTGTCCCCACCACCACCATCACCCATAATTGTCCACTGCATCACCTGTTTGACATTTTTAAAAAGAGGTGATCTTATTTTACCTTCTTTACTTATCCCTTATTTTTTTAAAATAAGAATTTTCCTCAGGATGGGAGGGTTGACTCCTCCCATCCTGATCTCAGCAGGAAGGCAATTCTCTGATAAAGTTCCTTTTATTAAAGGCTAATCACAGTCAGTCTTTTTAAATCTGTCTGGCAGTTCTGGACATTTCCTTGTTTGTCCAGCTAAATAGCCTCAGGGGGGGATACACAGGCCAGAGCACTACAGGGAGACTTCCACACTTTAAAAGTAAGAGTAGATAAGCCAGGCATGGTGGCTCACACCTGTAATCCCAGCACTTTGGGAGGCACAGGCTAACGGATTGCCTGAGTCCAGGGATTCGAGATCAGCCTAGACAACTTGGCAAGACCTCATCTCTATAATAAATCAAAAAATTAGCCAGATATAGTGGGCGTGTGCCTATGGTCCCAGCTGCTTGGAAGGCTGAGGTAGAAGGATAGCCTGAGTCCAGCAGGTCGAGGCTGCAGTGGTCATGAGCGTGCCACTGCAGCCTGGACAGCAGAGTGTCTCCAACTCAAAAATAAAAAGAGATAGATAAAATGGAAGAGAAGATTAGAGCAATAAAGCCAGTTATCAACGCAGATAAGAATTACTGCTGAGAAAAAGGAAGCCATTTTTATTTTGTCAAGATGGCTTGAGACTTTCATTCCTTCCTTCTCTATTGTCTACTTTAGCCCTGAGTGGGGAGATTTGGGTTTTGATTCCACCCACAACATCTGTCCTGTGACTCCCCCAGATGTCCCAGCACTTGATACTGACTGCTGCTTGAGAGCCTGGAACCGGGGGTAGAGGACATCGTCATTCCACTCGTAGGGTGCGATCTTGTTGTTGGTCATGGTGGCGAAGGCATAGATGAGATGTGTGCACAGGCACGGGTCCACGTTCTCTGGCATGTACTTGGCAGGGTCTGGGCGGTACTGGGACCAATTGGTAAAGTAACACACGAGCTTCGTGGCTGCACCTGGTTGGGAAGAAGAGGGGCAGGAAGTTGGAGGCCTTGAGACTTGGTATCTAATGCCCTGGGGGACCCGCCACAGGATCCTGGGGAAGGGACAGCAGAGACACTCTGGGAATTTCAGTTCTCTCTCCAGACTTAGGGCTGGGATGTGAGGAAGGCAAAGAAGGGGTGTGACTGGTGAGGTTGGGCTACAAGCTGAACTCCCTACCTCAAGGGTCTGGGAAATGGAGAGAAAGCAAATACAGGATAACAGGATAAAAGGGGGGTCATTTCCCCTGAAGATTTCTAATTTCTACGGCATTAATGATTGGTTCCCCACCCCCAACCTACTAGCATATTCTTACTGTCCAGGAAGGCAAAGGAAGGTGTCTCTCTCTCTCTCTCTCTCTCTCTCTCTCTCTCTCTCTCTCTCTCTCTCTCTCTCTCTCTCTCTCCCTCCCCCCGTCTCTTTCTCTCTCCCCCCTCCTCTCTCTCTCTCTCTCTCTCTCTCCCCTTTCTTCCCTCCTCCTCCTATCTCTGTCTCTCTCCCCCTCTTCCTCTCTTCTTCTCTCTCTCTCTGTCTCTCTCCCACCCTCTCTCTGTTTAGGTTTTTTCTTTTACAATAATTTTGAAAGTCCTGTAGGAAGTAGAGATTCCAGTTTTCTCCGGTTTTCAAGTATCTACATCCGCTGATGGTGGAAGCACCTTTCTCAGAAACAAAGACTCGTGATGCTTACCAAGCTGCAGCTGCAGCAACACAGCCACACCTGTAAGAAACAAAAAACGAAAACCAGACCACAAATTCGTGACACAACTTGGAGCTTCCCCAGAATCTCCAGTCCTGTTGCACGGCTAGTTGGCCACCCACGAGCAGTCAGCTCCTGACCGGTCCTGCCCAGGCTCTCTTCTTCATCGCTCGTGCTTCAAGCACCCTTGGAGAGGAGGGGTGTCTGGGAGCACGTGCCAGGTGGGTTCCCCACCACCTAGTAAGTGGTAAACTACGAAGAGATGGGTTTGGGAGCAGATATTGCTATACTTGAAACTTGGCTTTTCAACTTCCAGCTGCAGGTGCACATCACGCCTCTTTTGCCTCGGTTTGCTTATTGACAAAAATGGGAGAATAAAACCTTCAAAACTGTACTGTAAGGACTAGATGAGATCACTGGAATGGCAGTACTTAACATGCAGTCAGAACCGAACAAGTGTATGTTCATCAAACCACTGGCCTACCCACCTGGAGTAGAGACGAGGCTCCCATTGACCAGATTGTCACTTTTTGTCTATTCAACAAAGTCTAACTTATCTTCTCTGTCTTAAATCACTGAATGGTCAGCAAGGACAACAGCTGAACAGCTCTGCATACTCACTGAGACTCAGAATGCCCCAGAGCCTGCTGGAACAGCCGCGCACACCCTGGGGAGTTCAGCATCCTCTGACCAGGCACCACAAATCCCCAAGGTCTTGAGGATTAGAGCAGTGTCTGGTCATGGACCTGAGCCTTGGGGGAAGCACTAGCTCTTCCTCTACAGAAGGTGGCACCGGGCGGGATAGGGGTGATGAGAGAGTCGACAGATGAAGGAGAGAAGACGCAGAGAGGGAGGAGGGGCTGGTTGGCCAGGCCCAAGACTTAAATCAGAAGTTGCAGGATCAGCGCCTGGCTGAGATGCCCTGTGTTCAGGAGGCCATTGCCCAGGGCCTGCTTGGGCCCCGGCTCTGAGTGGGGCACTCAGACAAGTGAATTTACTACCTTGAACCCAGCCTTTTATTCAAAGATGGAGTAACACTGTGGCTTGGGTTGCCTCTGGGATTTCATGCCATCAAATTGGACAATGAATGCTAAAAGAGTTTTAAAATCATGAAAGGCTAACCAGGAGTCAAACGCTGTTTGATAATATCTAGATTTGCCAGTTGAAAAAAAAAAATCCCACTGCCAGTCTCATAGTAGTTTTTTGTTTGTTTGTTTGTTTGTTTTGGTTTGTTTGCTTGTTTTTTAGTCAGGTTCTCACTCTGTTGCCCAGGCTCGTCAGGTGATCTTCCTGCCTCAGTCTCCTAAGTAGCTAGGACCACAGGCGCATGCCACCACACCTGGCTTATTTTTTATTTTGTTGGAGACACGAGGTCTTACTATGTCTCCCAGGCTGGTCTCAAATTCTTGGGCTCACACAATGCTCCTGTCTCAGCCTCCCAAAGTGCTGGAACTACAGGCATGAGCCACTGCTCTTGGTGCATAGTAGATTCTTCATAAATACTCATTGATGGAATGAATGGCATCGTTGGAATAGAACTACCAGTGCCACCTGATCTAGACCCCCCCAATCTCATTCCAGCAGCACCTTCTCTGGGGGAGGGTTGTATCCCCCACTCCTCACGTGCATTCTCCCTGTACTTAGGCACTAAGTGGTGTACATCATTGACAGGATGAAAGAGAGGAGAAGGGAGGGAAGTGGGGAAACACAGAATGCGTTGGGGCATGAGCATTTCACCCAGGAGCCAGTGAGGAGCAGGAAATGCCTGACTTGCCGGGACACACCCCCTCTAAGTCTTGGAAATGCCGTCATTTGTTGCTTTGACACTTTCTATTAATGCCTAGAAGATGTCACTCATCTCATTCTGGACCCTGAGCACATGCAAGAGAGAAAGGAAGCCAGCAGCTGACCAAGAAGGGCTTCATGGGGGTGGTACATTCCAGAACAGAGATGGCTTGAAAAAACACAGGGCCTTTGTGTACTGAAGCTGAGTGCTAGATCCCAGCTCCCCGGTCCCTGCTGGAGAGCTCGCCCTGGGTCGAGAGGCAAGGAGGGGAAAGGGAACTGGGTCTGTGTGACTTACCAGCCCAAAGCAGCATCCTCCCCATCCCTGCTGTGGTCCCGGCACAAAGGACTAGGACCCTGGGCTCTCTATATAAGGTCTCAGCCAGGAGGAGTCTGGTCATCACTGTGAAAGTAGAACAGCTGCAGAAGGCACGTGCCAGGAATCCAGCCCCAAGGCCTGCTTCCAGCTCCACAGCTGTCCCATTCCCAAGGTCCCTGGGCAGCCTCTCCTTCTGTCAAAGCCCCTCACCTGCTGTGGCCACATTCAGAGGACTCATTAAACATCAGATCTTCTCCAGAAGAGACTATTCTTCCAAGTATGTCTTTGACAGGGAGAGGGAGAAGGAAGAGGCCTTGGCCAAACATTCCATCAGGGCTGGACACAGTGGTTCACACCTGAAATCCCAGCACTTTGGGAGGCTGAGGCAGGAGGATTGCCAGAGCCCAGGGGTTTGAGACCAGCCTGGGCCACATGGTGAGACTGCGTCTCGACAACAAATCGAAAAGAATTAGTCAGACCTGGTGGCACATGCCTGCAGTCCCAGCTACTTGGAAGGCTGAGGCAGAAGGATCCGCTGAGCCCAGCAGGTCAAGGGTGTAGTGGCCATGATTGATTGTGCTGCTGCGCTTCAGCCTGGGTGACAGTGAGACTCTGACTCAAAAAAAAAATCAGGCTTGTGGGGAACAGTTGGTGAGGTTCCTGGTGACTCAAGGAGAGTGGAGAAGAGAGTCAGAGTGGAACTAAGGAAGGAGGAAGGAGAGAGCTGGCTACTTTGGGTTGGCTCTAAATCCTGGGCTTAGGGGTCAAATGAGAAGGGACCCTTTAATTCCATTTGGGTTTCCCAGCCATGCCCACAAGCCTCAGAAAATGGCCGAGGTTCTAGAGCAGAAGGTCCACCAAAGATAAAGAATATGCAGCCAGCTGGAGCGGTGTCTTTTAGGAGTCTTGTGAAGAAGATACCAGGTGTGAGAACACGAAGGGCCCGACTGAGGGCTACTGGACAGCAGAGACGTCCAGACTGCAGAGCTCTTTCTCCGAGATCTGATCTAAAGTCATCTGGATGCCCTCGATTAGAGAATAAGTCTAGACTTTTGGCAACGCCCTGTCCACCTGATCCCACTCTGCCTTGGCAACCTCACTCTGTGCCATTTCCTTCAGGCCCTGTGCACTCCAGCGGGTGCAATCCCACATGCTCGCTCCAGCCTCTGTGCTTTTTCTTTTGCTGTTCTTATACCTGAGCTGCCCTTTCTTACTACTCTATCCGATAGGCTCCTACCCATGCTTCAAGGCCCACACCTACCAGGATTTCCTCTGTGGTATCTTCCTCTTTCTTGCCACCCTCAGGCAGAGTTCATTGTCAGAGTTTTTCTCTCACTCGTGCTATCATTCATTTTGGTGGGACTGACAGACATTGGCTAAGCACGTATCATCAGCAAGGCATCTGAGATCTGGGGATCTGAGGAGAAATCTCACAGTCTCTTTCCTCCAGGAGATGCTAGCCTCGCCAGGAAGACAAGCCCGCAAATGAATAAAATACAAGGGTCTGTGCAGTGCACTACGGGAGGTGCAAAGGAGGGAGTCATTGCCTCTTCACAGGGGTGGGCAGGAGAGTGGGCAGAGAGAAGGGGGAGAGATGTCAGGGAAGATTTCACTTACACAAACTGAGATTCAGCTAATATTTCATGAGTCAGTGGGTGATGTCCAAGCAGGGAGGATGCTGTGGGGAATATTTAAGTTGAGGGAAAAGTGTAGAGCCTGTTTTACAACCCAGACACAGGGTGAGGCCCCACGTGGCCACTCTGTGCAAACTCACAATTAAAAAGAACATTACACTTGCACAGACAGTAATTTAATGGGCATTCCAAAATTTATTTATATCGCTTAAGGAATATTACAAAGGCTCTGATTTGTAAGCCTTGGTAACATTTCTCAAAATCACCATTCTCTCTATTCCCCTCCAAAGATGTGGCTTGGGATCATCTTACCCAACAAAGTCCAAAGCTCTGTCTTCACCACCATTTTTACGGTTTCTTTTTCTTTTTTCCTTTTTTTTTTTTGAGTTCAGTCTCACTCTGTCGCCCAGGCTGGAGTGCAGTGGCACCATCACAGCTCACCGCAGTCTTGACCTCCTGGGCTCAGGCGATCCTTTCACCTCAGTCTCCTAAGTAGAAGGGACACGCCTGGCTAATTTTTTTTCTTTTTTTTTTTTTTTTTCTGTAGTGACGGTATTTTACTATGTGGCCCAGACTGGTCTTGAACTCATGACCTCAAGCATTCCTCCCTCCTTGGCCTCCCAAAGTGCTTGGGATTACAAGCATGAGCCACTGCACCCAGCCCATTTCCATGCTTTCTTCCCTTCTCACTTACTGTTGTTTTCCATCTCTTTCTATCTAAATTATCGCCTCTCCCTCTTTCCTTCTACCTCTGTGGACCAAATCCCCGTCTCTCAACCCAGTCCCCCAATTCTCTATCACAAAAATATAGGAAGGGGGCAAGCAAAATCCTTATTTACTGTGGTGAGGACAGAAGATAGCTAGGGGAAAGTGGGAAACACTCACATATGAATAAATCTTGTCCCACCTCGCAATTGATTGACAAGGTGGAACAGACGTTAAGCTGTGGGGGAGTTTCAGCTGGTTGTTTCAGCTGGTTCACAGGAAAAGGTTGTTATTATCCAGAAGCAGATGTAATTTTCTGACTCTGGCTTTGCCAATACCATACATTGTTCCAGCAGATTGACACCTGCTGATACATTTCAGGTAATTTGTAATAACTTGGATTGGGTTGTATCTCAGTAATTGTATTGAGAACTTCCCAGAAATTATACTTTTTGACCCAAGATCAAAGGCCAGAGCATAAACATAGGTGATACTGAGCCAAGAACAGTGACTTGCACTTTGGAAGACTGAGGCTGAAAGGTGAGGGGTTCGAGGTCAGCCTGGGCAACATAGAGAGACCCTGTCTCTATAAACAAAACAAAACAAAAGAAACAAAAATCAGTGGATGACAGGCCAGGGATGAAGGTGGAGATGCATTGAGGTTGACCTGAATCTCCCTTCCTTTAACAAAAGGAATCTATTTCTCCCAAAAGAGAAACACAGCACTAAAAAACTGAGGTGAGTGGATTGCCTGAGCCTGCGGGTTCAAGACCCGCCTGGGCAGTGAGACCTCATCTCTACAATAAATCAAAAAATGGGCCGGGCATGGTAGCGCATGCCTATAATTCCGGCTACTGGGAAGGCTGAGGCGGAAGGATCGCCGGAACCCAGCAGGCGAGGCTGCGGTGGCCGGGAGCGGCCACTGCACTCCAGTCTGGGCAACAGAGTGAGACTCCAACTCAAAAAAAAAAGAAAAGAAAGAAGTGGCCCCAGGCAAACATTACTCAATTCAGTAAGGTCAGCTCTATTATATGTAAAGGGAATCAATGAAATGATGTGGGAAAATGGACTTCTATATCCACCACCATCTCCTCTCTCCCACACACGCGTGCATTGAGAATGCCTTGCATTTCCCCCCCAATACATCTTTCTAACTATACTGGAATTAATGTGAAATCTCTATTGTTTAAACAGGTTTGAGGTCCCAGGAAAGTGCCCATTTTTAATTCCCTGGAGGCAGCTTTCTGCTTTGAAGAACCCCACTTCAAATGATTGTTGATGACTATGTAATACAAATTTAACCACTGGCCTTACTTCAAACAGGGAAAATGCACAAAGCTAGGTACTCTACTTGAGTAAAATTTGGGGGGGATGAAAGCTATGCCTGATTTATATTTTTCACATGCCTGTGGCATAGTGAACTTTATTACACAGCAGTGTAATAAAAAACATTTGTTGCATTGAATCGAGATCTGACTTGAACACAAACTGTTTGATCACCCTCCACGTCTCCCTTTCTTCATGTAAAGAAAATTGGAGTTTTAAACTTCAATGCTTTCAGGTCCAGGCAGGTAAAGTGAACACGTGAAGTAGCCTGAGTACAAGGAGGGAGTAATGAAGACAATGCCATTAATCTTCAAACTATGCTGCTACCCTCAAAAAAAAAAAAATAATTCTGATCAGAGCACCTGTTTGAAATGCTCTTTAATGTTGAATTTTGTTCCCCCCCCCCTTATATTGTCCTTGAGTCAGTGATGGCTCTGGTTCATGGTTCATGTTTTGTTTATTATTTTTTTGAGTTGGAGTCTCACTCTGTTGCCCAGTCTGAAGTACACAATCACGGTCACTGCAGCCTCAACCTACTGGGCTCAGGCAAACCTTCTGCCTCAGCCTTCCAAGTAGCTGAAACTACAGGCATGTACCACTACACCTAGTTTTTTTTTATTTATTGTAGAGACAAGGCCTCACCAAATTGCCCAGGCTGGTCTTGAACCCCTGGACTCTTCTTGCCTTCACGTCCCAAAATGTTGGGATTACAGGCGTGAGCCACTGCACCCTGTTGGTTGAGTTGGTTCATGTTCTAAGAATGGAGGGAGAAACATATTGTGTTGGGGGAGAGAGTGGTGGAGGGTGATGGCCTTTAACCAGAGCTCCCCGTGGAGATACCACTGTGTCCTTAACGTTAATGCTGCCGTTTCATACTCAGAGACCACCTCCTATTTTCTCTGATCAATCCCCTATAATAAGTTGCTAAGTTGCAACTCAGAATAAACTCCTAAAAGCAGAATACATCAAAAAAGACATTTTGGAATGAACATCAAAGATGTTGGAGTTTCTTGATTTATTAACTGCAGAAATAAGACTCCAGTGAGCAGAAGGAGCCTAGATCATTATAAATGCTGCCACCGGCCCACAGAAACACCAGGGCAACCCCAGAGTCCTGCAGACAAGGTTGGAGACAGCTGTCTCTGGCCAGTCTACGCAGAGAGGGCAAACCCCACCCTGTTGTTGGCCATGTCATAGACGGAGTAATATTCCTTGAGGAAGACATCTCCCAGAATCCACAGGGGCTCCCCGCTGGGGGAGGGCAGGTAAGTGGCCTCAATACCGAGCCTGCAGTAGCCATTGTTCTGAAGAGACAAAAGACATGAAGATATGGCCAATTGCACTGTAGAGACCTTTCTCCACGGGGACTCCCCCTCCCATATTCCATGACACCCAACGGGTCTTCTGAATTCTTGTTCAGCCGCAGCCTGGCCCCTGGCGAATCCCCAGAGCTGCCCAGATGTGAGCTGGGACATGGAACACCCCCACCCCTCATCACAGTATCCAGGAAGCCTGGGGGTGAATACGTACGTTGAAGACATAGGCAGAGGGAGGCAGCGGGAACTGGGCCCCGCTGATGATGAAGGTGATGGTGGGCATACTCTGGACGTAGTTGCAGTTGACCACAAACTAACAGGGAGAAGAGGCAGAGCTGAGGAGCTCCAGGGGACCGGGAGCCCAAAAGAAAGGGCCCAAGCCCCCCTTTTTGCCTGTGGGTTCCCTGTGAGACTTTCCCTTAGACCTTGCAGCAAAGACTGTTTCAGAGCATGGTAGGCCTAGCCTGATTCCCAGGCACAACACCAACCTTGCTCTTTTGCTTTCTTGCGTCCTCTCCTTAAACCTCTCTTGGATGTGGGTTCTATCAATATGGCCATAGGAACGAGTCTCATTCTAGAACATAGTCTCTAGCCTCAGAAAGTACAAAGGACAGAGAAAAGGCGTGGGGACACATACCTGTGGAAGCACGCACTCACACGCACTCATTTGTGTCCTCACCACAGCACATGCACACGTGCGCACGCGCACACACACACACACACACACACACACACACACACATGCATGACCTGAGGAGCCGAGATTTAGTCTGGGCACAGACTCTTGCATACAGGGAGAAGCAAACTACAGATTTGAATGCAAAGGCGGGCAGACATGGGGACAGAAGGCTGTCAGACGTGGAACCCAAAGATGTATTCCTAGGGAAGAAGGAGACCACAGGGAAGGGAGAAATGTATTGTTCCCTGACTCTGGTATTTCAGAGCAAATCCAATGCTCCTAGGGCCTACAGTGGGTCAGCGGCCTCCACCCCACACTCACCAGCCACCCCCTACTCACAATCGGTCTGGGTCGAATTGGTGGTACTCCCTCTCCTTACCCTTCCTTGCATTGAGGGTTCATGCCAAAATTACCATGTCACGTCCCCACCCGATCTTTGCAGCCAGAGACACGGGTTCCACCCAGCCCTTTCTCCTTTCTCTCATGAACTCATCACACTCAGGCAACTGTGTTAAGGCTGCCCGGGTGTACGAAACTGCTCCTGGCTTTCAGTTACTCACATCGCCGTTCTGAGCCTGCTGGGCTCCGGTTGCCTGCAGGAAGGAGCTCATGTACTGCTGGGGGACAGCCAACAGGAAGGTCCCAGTATCCACGATGGCCTGGCAGCCCTGGGAGCACAAGCCAGTGGCCTGGTTACCAATGACAAACCTGAAGGGGACAGCAAGACAAAGAGAATCAAGTGGTTCCATTGAAAACATAAGCCATCCCTCATCTCCCCAGGCCAGCAGCTCCGATACCCTGCCTCTTCCAGGAAGCCAGACCCCTCCTGTCACATATCTGCCCACGTAACGCTTCTGTGCACTTGTGTTATTGGAGTCATAGTTCTGGCCTTGGACTGGTGTTTCTGCTGCTCTGTTCAAAAGTTCTAGAAAGACAGAAGCTGTCTTGTCTTCTTTCATCTTGCTGTATGGGGTCCAGTACATAGTGCCAAAGACAGTCAGGACTTGCAATCAATAAATAGGTGTATTTTGAGCACCTATTACGTGTAAGACACTTATTTTCAGGGATTATGATGCTACAAGGAGCGGGTAGTTTGTACTTACTGTTTTAAGGCGCTCATTCTAATAGAGATGAAACAACACAGCACATTTAGCCCTAACTAATGCCATGAGGCAGTAGCTGATAAGCTCTATAATGTGGTACTTAATGTCTTACATGATTTAGTCTCTTATCCTTCATCCAGCTTTTTCTGCCACTCTAGTCTTCCTTTTCATTTCACATAGATTTGCTGAGCGCAGACATCGGGTAAGGCACTTGGAGACACAGTGGTGAACAAGACAGACACCACAGTCTAGTGGAGGGGCCAGGCATGTAATAAATACACACACATGACATTTAATTGCCCCCTGTTAAGTGCATGTTGCAGAACGCCAGAGAAAAGGGGACTGGATCTAGTCTGGCTTCAGACAAGGACTTTTCTGAGGAAGTGATGCTTAAAGGATGAGTTAAATTGGGCTATGTGAAAAAGCCACCTCCATTTCACGAACCTTAAACTATCCCCCAGACCTGCCAAGCTCTTACCTCTCTCTACTCTTGCACATTGGGCTGTTCTGCCAGTGCCTTAGCCAATGACTAGGATGTATCAATTGTGACAGGAGCACAGGACATTTCTATGGGACCAAAAGAGAGAGAGAGTACTGTGCACTGGGCCCCTGAGAGGATGTTTCAGAGGTGATGGAAATTAATCTGGGCTTTGAAAGATAGCTAGCGCTCAAGTAAGCATTCCAGGTGGTATGCTTAAAAGAAAGGAGGCAAGAAAGTTACGGGCAGAGGCAGGGACATGGTAGAGTCCGTGCTTCATGTCAGGAAGCACTGGAAGGCTGTATCAATAGGGACCTGGCTTTCATATGGTCTTGAGTACAGGAGTTGTGACTTTAATTTGCATGTGATTGAGAGTTCTTGAGGACTTTTGAGTGCAGAAATAACTGATTCATAATCATGAGCTTTGGGATCAGATAAGTTTTTCTCAAATTCTGGCCTTATGGAATGTGGGACTCTGAATAGGTTACTCAACCTCTGACCCTTGGTTTCTTGATCTACGAAATGAAACATATTGCTGATCTCTTCCTAGTGCTGTTTTGGAAATTAAATGCAAAAATAGATTTACAGTACTTAGCACCAGCATTTGGCACATATCAAACATCAGTGACAGTTATGACTTTCACTAACAATGGAAGTGGTCGAGAATATGCTGATCGGGACAAAGAAGCTTCCAAGAATAAGGGCATGGATTCACAGTCCAAGGAACAACCAACCTGCCAGCACGCCAAGTGTCAGTAACCAGTTCAAAAAGTTTAGACGAAAGCTAGATGCCAGAGTCTACTGAGCTCCAGGACCTCCTCAGCCTGAGGGAGGCTGGTGATTTTTTAAGAAGCTTGTGTGACAGGGAGGAAGAGTGTCAGCCATAACAGGAACAGGAAATATTGTCACACCAGAGGAACACCCTACAAGGATCCCTAATCCATGGGAACTGCCCTCTCCACTTACTCTTGGATGGCAATCTGCCAGTACAGCTCCCGGGTGACAGGGGTCCAGACGATCTGTCCAGAATAGAGCTGGGGGTCCACACCCCCGAGGATGAGTTCTCCACCATACTGACGAGTTGGTTGGCTGGGGAGAAATGCAGAAGAGTGTGAGTTCCCACAACTCGAGTGGGTCAGGCAGTTCTCTGTCTTTTCTTGCCGCACCTCACTCCCTCAGACACTCAGGTGCTGCACAGGGGATGCAGTCCACTGGGTGACTCTGACTCTGCCTTCTGAGACCCGGGGAGAGGATACTTTTCAGAGTACCAAGGTGTTAGAGACTATGCCCATTAAGGGGAAGATGGAATTGGAAACCAGGCACCTAAATACAAACTGTAGAAGCATTCCAGGCTGGGCTTCATGGTTCATGCCTATAATCCCAGGAATTTGGGACGCTGAGGAGGGGAACTGATTGAGCCCAGGAGTTCGAGACCAGCCTGGGCAACTTAGCAAGACCTCATCTCTAAAAAATCAAATAAAAAAGCATCCCAGATAAACCCACCCTGGAGGAAGTAAGAACTACAGGAAGCAGCGCTGAGATGGGGCCTGACAGAGGCCTCAAGAGCATTGTGGTGGGCGTGCTCCTGTCATGATCAGGACGTTACACAATGCTGAAAGAATGCAGGCCTCTTGTCTTCACTATCCTGGCCAGTCATAGGAGAAAGACATTTGGACTTCAGGTATCTCCAGCATCATGTGTTTAGGTAAGAAGGAACAAGGGATGAAGTTTGACACGAAAGATCCAGGCCAGGTGGAGTAAGAAAAGCACTGGATTTGGGATCAGGATGTTTGAGTTTGAGTCTTGGCTTCACGCCTACCAGCAGGTGGCCTCGATTAATACTGACAACCCATTTGAGTCTCCACCTCCTCCTCCTCCCTGACAAGATGGGACTAATAGCAGGCCTTCTGAGATGTCACTTCATAAAGCCAAATATACTATTCTAATTATCATCTCACTATAGTTATCCTTACTAGCAAATGTTCACGTGGCTTGTTCTGTAGCTCTACAGTTATGCAAATGCAATAAGTCCCCTACATATGAATGAGCTCCATTCCGAGAGTGTGTTCGTAAGTCCAATTTGTTTGTAAGTTCAGCAAAGTTAGCCTAGGTACCCAACACAATCGACTGTACAGCACCAGCCACATCATTGCTGCTTTTATGCTTGCTTCCAGACATCCTGGGCTTGAAATAAAGACACGGTACTACTGTACTCTATTCATTACTATGAAGTACACAAAAGCACAACCACTTGTAGAGGATGCACCCATGTGACAATGGACACCAGACACGTGAACTAACTTACATGATTGAACATACAAACACACAATTATATCTTTGAAAGTTCAAGGTACTCTTGAACTTGAAGGTTCCTATGTAGGGAACTTATTATATGGCAATCTCCAGATTCCCCTAAATAAGTATTGAGGGACTGCAACTCACTTTTAAGAAGAGGGTTATCAGCGGTGAAAAGGAAACACTTATACACTGTTGGTGGCAGTGTAAGTTAAAGTTCTATGGAAATCGGTGCAGAGATTTCTCAAAGAACTAAAAGTAGGTCTACCGTTTGATCCAGCAATCCCACTACTAGGTTCTACCCAAAGGAACAGGGGTCATTAAACTAAAAAGGCGCCTGCATTCACATGTTCATTGCAGCACAATTCACAGTTTCAAAGATTTGGAACCAACCTAAATGCCCATCAACTGATCAGTAGATAATGAAAATGTGGTTTATGATGCACCATGGAATACCCTTCAGCCATCAAAATGAATGAAATAATGTCTTTTGCAGCAACTTGGATGGAACTGGAGAACATCATCCTAAGTGAACTAGTGCAGGAATCAAGCACTGCATGTTCTCACTTATAACTGGGAGCTAAACTAAGAATCTGTAAAGGCATAGAGGATGGTATAGTGGCCACTGGAGATTCAGAAGGGGAGGAAGAAAGGGGTGGAGGGATGAAAAATCACCTATCCGGTACAATGTGCTCAGGTTGGGGTGCTGGGTACACTTAAAGCCCAGACTTCTTTCCCACCATACAATTCAGCCATGTAACCAAAAACCATGTGTTCCCCTAAGGCTATTTAAATAAAGAAAAATACAGCGATCATATGGCTTGTGGCTGATAAAATTAAAAACTCAAAGTCTATTTTTTAAAAAAATTCTTCCCCAAATATAATTACACATTTTCAGAAACACGTGAATTTTACGGTGCAAGTTCTACCCACTATGTGAGGTAACCCTATTGACAGCCTGGGCCCGTCCGATCCAGGGTCGTCTAGCACCCCCACAGAGCATCCTTCCCCGAGCCCTGCCCAGGACGAAGCTTCCTACCGAGAGAAGTAGAAGCTGAAGATGGGCTGAGTGAGCTGGCCCTGCTGCAGCATTCCTTGCATCACTGTCGGGGCGTTCCCCGCCGCCATGTTGGGATAGGCCATTCCCAGGATCCCGTCAAAGTCTGAGTAATAGAAGGGATCGTTGGGCTCATTCTCACTCAGGCCAAACTCCTGGTTGTTGACGACAATGTTCTGAACCTGGGCAAGCAGAGAGCAGAGCTTGACTGTTCAGGCGGGCAAACCCCACGGCTTCCCTGACTGAGGTGCTCAGGGTCTAGCATCTAGCTGGACACCCCCCTGGGGAGAGGAAGTTGGCTTCTCTCCCACAGAGAGTGGGTGTGGGAGTGGAAGGTGAGTGAGCAACAGCGTCACCCAACCATGAGTGTCTTGGGAAAAAAGAAGGTGGGTGTTGGGGAAGTGAAGACAGTTTTCTGGAGTGATCCTTTTCACTTCCATGGACAGTGGAAGGAGTGACTGGTTTTATACCGAACAGTCCATGTGCAAGAATGATTAGAGGGAGCCAGGCACGGTGGCTCATGCCTGAAATCCCAGCACTTTAGGAGGCCAAGGCGGGAGGATTGCTTGAGCCCAGGAGCTCAAGACCAGCCTGGGCAACATGGCTAGCCTTGTCGCTACACAAAATCAAAAAAGTAGCCAGTTCACCATAGAACCTAGATAGATCCCCAAAGAAGACAGAAGGATATGGAAAAGGGAAGAACAGCTGAATACTTGGGAGGTAATCACCGTGTTTATTACACTGGTATTTTGATTTTGTTTGTTTAATGTTTTATCACAAGCACTTTTCCAGTCTTTGACATTTGGGGTTAAGATTGTACATATATTGACACAATAAACTATTCGAAATGAATTCTCATTAAGAAACAATATTAGAGGAGTGGCCCGCACCTGTAGTCCCAGTTACTCAAGAGGCTGAGGAGGAAGGACCGCCTAAGCCCAGCAGATCAAGACTGGGATTGTGATTGTGCCACTGCACTCCAGCCTGGGCAACAGAGTGACAGCCTAACTCAAAAAAACAAAATAAAGGATAATTAAAGGAATTAGAACTGCGGGTATTTGACCAAAAGAAATAAGAAAGTAATGAAAGGACTTGTCTTCAAATATGGAAAGTGCAACTGGGTGGAAGAGACAGCAGATTTATTCTATGTGTGCCCAGAGAGCAGAGTTAGGACCACAGAGCAAAGTCATAAGAAGACATCGCAACTTTAGCACAACACAAAGAGATTTCTATAGTCAGGACTGTTGTGGAAGCAATTCCTGCAGGAAGGTTGAATTAAACAGCCTTTGACGGACTCTCAGCTGCTGGAAAGGTTGTACCTAATTAGTAAGAATGTATTTCTCTAATAACCTAAGGAACTATTTAAAAAAACGTGGGGGGAGCCTAATCACAGGCCCTCAGAGGCTATGAGAACACTACTCACAGTCACAGTGTCATATCCCAACACCACACTCAGGCTGCCACTCCCATAGGACAGTGTATAGGTTTGTCCATTGTTGCTGAAGGTGGAGGACTGGCTGGGATTGAACCTGTTGTGGTTGTCTGTAGAAAGACAGAATGGAATATTAGTGTCAGTCGTTGAGTACAAAACACATGGAGTCAACTTATCCTTAATGGCTTGGGATCATCAGACCAAGGCTGGGATGGAGCATCACTCTAGACTCTTTGCTTGTAGACAACCGATGCTAGCCACAGAAAACTTTGTCCCCTTAGATGACAGACATGGCCCAAACTCCTCCTCATCCACCACTCCCTGAGGGATGGGTTGTCTGAGAAGTGCCAGATATTTGGGGCCACAGGAAAGAGCTGAGGGGAACAAGGTAGGAAGGAATGGAAGCCTGAGTCTGTCTATTTCCGCTCTCTCCAGAACAGTCAGCACTTCCGAGATGTGGTCCTGAAGTGACAGACTGAGAAAACAGTCTCCAGATGGTCCTAACATCAGAAGGGTGGCATGTGGATAGGCACAAAGAACTCTGGACTTGTAGTGATAAGCCTACACCCAAGTCCTGCCCTGCCGTCTGCACCCGTCTGCAGGGTAGAGGGTGACGCATGTGTACTCACAGCAAGCCTGGCTCTGGCAGTAGGTGGAGGGCACCCACAGGTTGGAAGAC
The DNA here is from genome assembly GCA_027257055.1 of Cephalopachus bancanus. Lineage (NCBI taxonomy): Eukaryota > Metazoa > Chordata > Mammalia > Primates > Tarsiidae > Cephalopachus > Cephalopachus bancanus. The sequence goes on along the minus strand of JAPVLO010000292.1, from coordinate 210,109 downwards.
CCCGTGTCAAAGAGGACTAGGAAATTTTGGGGTGGTGTCCCAATGCTGATCTCCCCAAAGTAGAAAGACTGTAATAAAGGAAAACAGCGAAGAAGGCATTAGGCAGCTAAACCCTGTCCTAAGGATGAGCAGGAAGTTGACCCATAGGAAACCACATTCTTCCCAAAGCATTTCCTTGAAGGAATGGGAGGCTTCTCCCACAAGCTCTCCTTGCCATCTGGAAGTTCCTCTCAAGATTCAACTTTTTGTCCCTAGTTGTAAGCCTTTGACCAGTTGAGACTTAGTTTAGTAAGACAACACTCTTTTGCAAGTGTGTTTTCTGCTTTCACATTAAATAGACGCCTTCAGAGGCATGCTATGCCAGAATACCCAAAAATGGAGAAACGCCCACGCTTTTCTCCTTTCCCAGTGTCCATACACACACACACACACACACACACACACACACACACACACACACACACACACACTCGCCTCTCCTTCCCTTCCAGCCATAGATTAGCCCTTTAAAAAATTAGCTAATATTTTTAGTTTTTGTAGAGACAAGGTCTTACTATGTTGCCCAGGCTGGTCTCGAACTCCTGGGCTCAAGAAATCCTCCCACCTTGGCCTCTCAAAGTACTGAAATTACAGGCATGAGCCACTTTATACAGATATACAAGGGGGAAAGAGGCAGCACAAAGAGCAAGAAGAGTACCTCACTGGGAGGTAGCTTAGGCTCTAAGCAATTTTGGCCAGTCCTGGCATGTCCCCACCTCTAGTTCCTTCATCTATAGCTCTCACTAAGATGCATAGCATCTCACTAAGGATACTCCACGGGACACCAGAATGCCGGGATGCCCCCAAGAGCCATTATAGGCTTGAGAACATTCACACATTGGCTCAGGACCAACGTGTCTTTCCAAAGAAGGAAAGTCATGTTGGAGGGTCTAGAGCCTCTTCCTGCCAGCTTCACCTGTGTTTTTCTTTTCTTCCCGTCAGCTCATCGTCAGGACTCCCCCATGGAGGCCTCCGTGGACGTGAACATTCCCACCACAAATCTCTTCATCACATACACGGTGCTTCAGCGAGATGGCCAGTAATGAGAGGAAAGCTATACTATTAGATGGTGCCAACTCATAATTTTTTTTAAATCAGAATCTCACTCTATCACCCAGGCTGGAGTGCAGTGGCATGCTCACAGTTACCACAGCCTCAACCTGCTAGGCTCAGAAGATCCTTCCATCTCAGCCTTCCAAATAGCTGGAACCACAGGTGTGCACCACCATACCTGGCTAATTTTTTTTTTTTTTTTTTGAGAAAGCAGGATTTATTGAGAGAATAGAAAATCTCCCACAGTAGGAGGGGACCCTAGGGGTTGCCTTTTTTTTTTTTTTTTTTTTTAATTGTAGAGACAAGGTCTCACCAAGTTGCCCAGGCTGGTCTCCAACCCCTGGGCTAAGGCAATCCTCTTGCCTCAGCCTCCCAAAGTGCTGAGATTACAGGTGTGAGCCACCACGTCCAGCCCCAATTCCTAATTTATTCTGATCCTTTCCATAGAAAGGTGGACCTTAGGCTTAGTGACTAGTTTAAAATTACAGCTAGCATAAGGTACAATGAGGACCTCTGAGTAGTGTTCCTACAAGAGTCATGGACACCCCCGACCCTTTCACTCACGTCCATGTAGTTGGTGATGGGCTCGTAAGCAACAGCATATTTATTGAAATCATACTTGGCAGCTGGGTCAACCTTGAAGTGGTGCTTTAGGAACGTCTCCAGGACACCCTGCTCCTCCATCGCCTGGCGGATAGACTTGCCCTTCCTCAGAATGATTCTGCAGGGAATGTGGTCAACGAGAGGAATGAGCTTCACTCTGGCCCCATTAAAGCAATCCCTTCGATGATTTGACCCACAGGATGCAAATCTCTCCAGCACTCTACACAAGAAGGGCCCCTTCTATGAAATCCTCCCAGATCCTAGCACGCTCTAACCACTCCAGCGGTCGCTCCAGCATCTCAGCATGGCAATACACCCATGTTGGGGGTTTTGTGCTTATATGTTGTTTCCAGAGAATAAATGCCGATTTCTTCCCAGTCTCTCCTATAAGCTTGGGACAGAGATTGTGCATTCTTCCTTCTGAGCCAACAAAACATCCCCACCCTTACACACACACACACACACACACACACACACACCATTCATTCACATCTTGGCCCCAGGGGATACTCAGTACACAGCACAAGAGACAGCCTGGCCAGCTTCCCAGGGCGCCTGAGGAGGAAGGCCTCTCTTGGCCCTGATGCATCATTCTCCCTGGAGGCTGGAATCCACAATGAAGCTGAATCCCAATACACACCTTTCCACACCTCCTGAGAGGTGTAGACAAGCCAAGACCAAGACCAGGACTTTCATGGCGCCGGCTTCCAACTGCCTACCAACACGCAGGACACGGGCAGAATCAAGGGCTGGGGCACGGAGGGAGGCTGAGTCTCTCTCTTATACCCTGAACCCCCTGAACTTTTGGTCTCTAGGCACATGGGCTTTTCCAGCTGGTACTAGCTTGTTTGCCTACACGTTTGTGAATTCTGTTTGTTTTTCCCTCTGGCAATCACCAAAGGCTTTCATATTCACTCTGTGGTCTATTAATGGCTTTACTGATAGAATTTGAAGATTAGGATTTGATAACAAATGTGAAATGCACTACAGACAAAGGATCCTGGTGCCTGTGTCCACTGACAGTTAGGTGCCAGCAACTCCTGCGAAAACAATGGGGCACATTGCTCTTAGGCTCCCGAGGACATGTGTTTTTTTGAAATGTCCAAGATACTTTCTACGTTTTCCTCTCCCTCTTCCCTCTCTTTCTCTTACCAGTCTCATCTGTAACCTTGGATATATGATTCTCACACCCATGACATTCTAGTCTTTATTCTTCTATTTTTTGTAGTTCACAAATTAGCCAACTTTACTGAATGCCTTCTCTGTTCTCACCTTTCTACTGAGCTCTGGGAGTACAACAATAATTTGGGAGTGGTCCTCATATGCAAATGCCTGCATTCCTGCTGGAATGGCAGACACATAATCAAATTATGGGCAATGTATGTGATCGCTCTAGGCATTCAAATGTTTGTTGAATGAATGAGAGGGATAATAATCATAAAGCAAGCAGAGAGAGGGAGTGATAGCTGGTGGGATGGAAAGGCTTCACAGAGGAAGCGATATTTAAGCAAGAATCTTGTGGGATGCTATATAAGGAAGTAAGGTAGATATTTTTTAATGGAAGCAGAAGAAAAACTTGAGCAATCATACAAAGGAGTAAAGTTGTGTGAGGATATTGTGGGCAACATAGCCAGAAGAGTGATTCTCAGCACGGTTCCTTTCCAGCCCAAGGCACAGCCACAAGACCTGCCTGAATATGTCCAGTTCCCATCATGCTAATTGTCACCTCGAAAAGTATTTTTATCACCCTGGGCAACATAGCGAGACCGCGCCTCTACAAAAAAATACAAAAATTAACTGGGCATGGTGGCATGCCCCTGTAGTCCCAGCTACTCAGGAGGCTGAGGCAGGAAAATTGCTTAAGCCCAGGAGTTTGAGACTGCAGTGAGTTATGGTCACATCACAGCACTCCAGCCTGGCCAACAGAGTGAGACTCTGTCTCAAAAAATACGTATGTCCTACTCAGAAAACCAGAAAAGACTATAATGCTATAACAGAAATTCTCTTGAATCTAAAATACTGTATTAAAGCAATGTGTATTCAGTACCCTCCCAATTTTAACTTGTATTCTATAAAATTATTTATGACAAGCATCACGACTGACTATAATATACCAGAGCACCATGAGCGGAATTACTGGGTTACTATAAATAGTAGTACATGGATAGTACTAGAAATGTACAAAGTATTTTATTTATTTATTTGTTTGTTTTGGGGGATCTTACTTATCACCCAAGCTGTAGTGCAGTGGCAGGCTCACAGCTCACCATAACCTCAATCTCCTGGGCATAAGCCACCATGTCAGGCAGTACAGGGTACATATGTGGGTGACTTTCAAGATTAGAATCTTATATGCCGAGCCCTATATGCTAAGCACTATTGATTTAATTCTGTAAGCAGTAAGAAGCCATTAAAGTTTTTTTTTTAATTTAGCCGACGACACACTTAATGCCCTTCTATACACCGTGTATGCATTGCTTTGTTTTGTTTACATTGTACCCTTTTAGAAGTATTGAATGAAAGAGACCAGGTACCAAAATGATTCCCTAAGTAAAATTGTAGCTGGCGTGGAAATTTGTCATGAATCTACCCAGAACTAATCCATAAATCCATAGGAGATTCAATTTAATCTGTAGGATTTAATGTTTCTTTATAGATATAAGTTTTTAGCCAGGCTCAGTGGCTCAGTCTATAATCCCAGCACTTTGGGAGACCGAGACGAGTGGATTGCCTAAGCCCACAGGTTCGAGACCCACCCAGACAACTTGGCGAGACCTCGTCTCTATGCTACATCAAAAATTAGCCAGGCATGGTAGCGGCTGTATTTCCGGCTACTTGGAAGGCTGAGGCGGAAGGATCACCAGAGCCCAGCAGGTTGATGCTGGGTAGCCGGGACCGTGCCACTGCACTCCAGTCTGGGCGACAGAATGGGACTCCAACTCAAAAAAAAAAAAAGAAAGAAAGAAGTTTTTAAAGGGAAACAAAGTAACCAAGGATATGCATATAATGACCACAACTCCCACATATTGAACTCCATCTTTGTACCAGGCACATATTTTATTTAATCACTGCAACATCCTTTTGAGGCTAATTTAACTTTCCCAAGATCACAGAGTCAATCAAAGGTGAAACAGTCTCAAGTTTGGTTTGTCTAAACTCAGAATCTCTAAGCACAGCCTCCTTCTTCTCAGACCTGGAGTGCTCAAGTTCTCTTTGCTTCAGTATCATGAAAAAAAAAACTTTAATGATATATGAGAAAAAACATTTTTAATTTTAATATTTTTTTTTGAGTCAGGATCTCACTCTGTCACCCAGCTGAAGGGCAGTGATACTATCACAACTCACCACAGCTTCAACCTCCTGGGCTCAGGCGATTCTTCCACCTCAGCTTCCAGACAATATGCCTAGCTAATTTTGTTATTATTATTATTATTATTATTATTATTATTATTATTATTATAAAGACAAGGTCTTGCCCAGGCTGGTCTTGAATTCCTGGGCTCAAGCGATCCTCCCACCTTGGCCTCCCAAAGTACTGAGATTATAGGCGTGAGCCACCACGCCCAGTCTCATTTAATTTTTTTTATAGAAAGATATTCTAATTACTTTTCCTCGTTTTCTTCCTGCCTACATATAAAAATGTAACCCTGTATGTTGCTGCCACCTGGTGGGAATATTCCTAACCTACAAAAACAGGATTTTGAAGACTTGAAAGTAATCTTTTATGTGACTTCTTCAAAATCCACATTACAGCAGAAGATGACTAGGCATAGGTCCAGTTATTTTAGTTCTTTTTTGTTACAATGTAACAATGAGGACATGTGATAATTAGAGGCAGAGTAGGAGTAGTTAAAAAATGTAGCTTTGAATTTTTATACATCTGAATTAAAGTCTTGACTCAACAAGACTGCACTGTGTGTATGACCTTGAGAGTCACTCAGTCTCAGTGTTTTCAATTGCAAGCAAGAGGTGATGAAAAGTAACAATGGCTACAATAGTAATACCCTTTACTGCTGCTCTGAAGATTAAACAAAATAACCTATGTAAAATACTTAGTCCAGAGTGTGAAACATCTGAATACTAAAAAAAAAAAACAGCTATTGTTACTGATAATAGATATTTCCCCAACAGTTAGGTTTGACTGTAATTCATAATTTGTTTTTGATATGATGTATGTCAGGAAATAATCATTTTAACAATAATAATTTTAAAATAATAAATACATATTTACATTCTCTAAAAAATGAAGCCCAAGTCAGAAAGTAGCAATAGCTGGTAACGTCCTCTCCACAGCTCTTTCCTAGGTGGAGACAACTTGTGCCTGTTCATTAGTAATGCCTGTTTCAACCCACACCTTGCCCCCAAGCCACTGCTTTTCCAGCTGTTTTTAAGACTTTCCCCATCTCACAGCTGTGCCTCTGGCCTCTGTGCATCTTCTAACACGCCAGTATTCCTTCCTTTAATACTCCAGAGTACTGCAGTAAGGGCTCTCTTACTGCACTTGCAAAGCCTTCTTAGCAGCATTGTTAGTACATGAGCTCTCTGGGTCTGTTTCCTCAGCATAAGATTAAGAATGTACATGAAGTGCGGAGAAACCTCTGAGTCCTCTCAGATGCATCATTTCTCTCCCTAGCTTTTAATGTCTTGTGGGAGCCTGGTGCCTGAAATCCCACCCACTCTACTCAGCATGGTGGTCTCTGTGCGGCAGCCACCCCAGAACTCTACGAGAGAGGACTCCCCAAAGAACAGAATTTATTTATTAAAAATTGTGTATTGATTCTTACATGTTTAAACTTCCGTCACCTTCAAAGTACTCTCTGTTTGATGCAATATAACCATCAAGATGCTTTTTCCACTGCTCAAAACAGTTTTTGAACTTGTCCATTTTTATGCCTTTTAGTGCCTCTGCCAGTTTTCGTTCCACCTCTTCCACCTTGGCAAAATGCTTCCCTTTGAGGACTTTTCTCATTCCAGTGGGGAAAAAAAAGTTGCTCCAGGTGAGATCAGGTGAATAGGGAGAGTGGGGCATGGGGGTCATGCCAATTTTGGTCAAAAACTGCTGAACACTCAGCACGGTGTGGACAGGTGCGCTCACAAATCACCCATCATGAAATGGGCAAGCATGCTGAAAGACTTCCCCCCCCCACCAAAATTCACTCAGGCCGAATGCAGCCTCTCACAATAACACTAGCTGATGGGTTCCTAGAACAGTTACCTAGAGAAGGAAGTCTGTACTGCAAGGGGCCCGCCCTCCCAAAAATAATTCTGGGTTTTTTGGGGTCCCCCTTGTGTATGGAATGAGCCACGTGTCTAGATGGGAGAAAACAGTGGGACTTCAAAGTTTCGTGTTAAAACACACACACTTTGCCTATTCAAGTTCAGTAGGGAGTTCCCATGATTGTGCCTACAATTTAGCTTTTCCTAATGGCTGGGAATGGAATGAGGAGCCCAGACCCATTTTTAGGTGACACTGAAAAGAGGCAGAGGCAAGCTGCTAGGCAACTGATGCTATTCGGAAGATCAGGTGGCGCTTCGCCTGGGGTCTTTCTTCAAACGGGAAGCCTAATTAAGCCACTCGCTATGGATTCAATGATAGCCTACACCAATTCCAGGGTTTTCATAACTCAACCAACATCTTTCCTGAATTATTTAACTTATATTGCTCTACTCTGCCCTTGGCCCTTGCACAGAACCTGACTGTCACCAGCGTTCCTGGAAATCCATGTTCGTTTTGCAGAAACGGGATTTCATAGTGTACCCACATCAGCTGCAGGGTTGTTGGGAGGCTGAAAGAAATGCTGAAACCCCCACCAAGGGCTATGTTTCCATGGGCTCTGCCAGCCTCTCATTGGACATTTTTACCAAAGAGTAAGACTCTCAGCCCTCCTATGAACACCCTGGATGATAAACACTCTCTTCCTTCCTAGCAAACTGGATCCAACAACACATCTCAAAAATCATCACCATGACCAAGGAGGCGTCATCCCCAGGATAAAGGGCTGGTTCAACATTCGCAAGACCATGTAATGTCTTAATAATGTAATTAAATACATCAACAGACGTAAAAACAAAAGCCACGTGATTATATCATTAGATGTGGAAAAAACTTTTGATAAAATCCAGCACCCCTTCTTGATAAAAACCCTCGAACATCTAGGCATAGATGGAACATACCTCAAAATAGTAAGAGCCATCGACGAGAAGCCCACAGCCAACATACTGCTAAACAGACAGAAATTGGAACCATTTCCCCTGAAAACAAAGAAAAAGACAAGGATGCCCATTCTCTTCCCTCCTGTTCAACATAGTTTTGAAAGTCCTAGCTAGAGCAATCAGACAAGAGAAGGAGACCAAGGGTATTAAAATAGAAAGAGAGGAAGTCAAGTTATCCCTCTTTGCAGATGACATGATTCTATATCTCGAAAACCCAAGAGAATCTGTCAAAAAACTCCTTGCACTGATAAAAGACTTTGGCCAAGTCTCAGGGTATAAAATAAAGGTGCAAAAGATAGCCGCGTTCTTATACACCAACAATAAACAGACAAAAACTCAAATAAAAAGCAAAATCCCATTCACAATAACCACAAAAAATGAAATACCTTGGCATCTTCCTAAACAGAGATGTGAAAGACCTTTACAACGAAAGCTACAAAACACTGCTCAGAGAAATCAAAGATGACACAAGCAAATGGAAAAATATTTCGTGCTCATGGATTGGAAGAATCAATATTGTTAAGATGTCCATCCTACCCAAGACAATCTGCAGATTTAATTCAATATCCATTATTAAATTACCAGCAGCAGTCTTCTCAGACCTGGAGATGACAATACAGGAATTCATATGGCAACATAAATGACCACGAATAGCTAAAACAATCCTCAGCAAAAAAAAAAAAAGGAAATATTACACTCTTAGACTTTAAACTTTATTCTAAAACTACAGTAATCAAAGCAGTCTGGTGTTGGTACAAGAATAGGTATATAGACCAATGGAACTTCGACAAAGCCTCCACCACCAACCACAGGGGAGAGGAGAACCTTTCAGTAAATGGTGCTGGGAAAACTGGCTGACCACATGCAGAAGACTAAAACAAGGCCCCTACCATACACAAAAATCACCATACACAAAAATCAACTCTAAATGAATCAAAGACCTAAACGTAAAACCTCAAACTATAAGAACCTTAGAAAATGCAGGAGACAGCTTTATGGAAATTGGAACTGACAACCAATCCTTGATCAATACCCCAAGTGCCCATGCAATAAGAGATAAGATAGACAAGTGGGACCTTATCAAACTGACAAGCTTCTGCAAAGCCAAAAAAAAAAAAAAAAAAACATGAAGAGAGCAGGGAGACAGCCCACAGACTGGGGAAAAAAATTGCCTACAGTATATCTGACAAAGGCCTAACATCTAGGATCTACAAGGAACTCAAATGTGCTGAAAAGAAAAAAACAAACAGCCCCATTACAAAGTGGGTAAAAGACACGAATAGACACTTCTCAAAAGAACACATAGCCAACAGACACAGGAAAAAATACTCAGCCACCCTAGACATCAAAGAAATGCAAGTTAAAACCACACTGAGATACCACCGAACTCCAGTCAGGATGGTCATCATCAATAACTCAAAAAACAACAAATGCTGGAGCGGATGCAGGGGAAAGGGAGTACTTCTACAGTTGGTGGGAGTGTAAACTCTGTACCACCTCTGTGAAAAACAGTATGGCGATTCCTAAAAGATCTAAAAACTGACCTTCCATACAACTCTGCAATCTCCCTACTGGGACTATACCTGGAGGAACTCAAGTCACTCTATGAAAAAGATACCTGCACACACATATGTATTACAGTAGTTTTCTCAGGAGCAAAAACATGGAACCAGTTGTGATGCCCATCGAAAGAGGACTGGATTAAAAAAATATGGTGCATATACACAACGGAATATTATGCAGCTATAAAGGACAAAATTGTGAACTTTGCAGCAACTTGGATGGACTTAGAGTCTATAATACTGAGTCATCTGTCACAGAAACAAAGAACTGAGTATCACATTTTCTTATTCATAAGCAGACCTTGAACAATTTTCATAATACTATATGATTGGCAGTAGTGGAAAACTGCCAGGAGGGGGGCACCCCTCATCAACATGGATACCCACATAATGAACATTTATATACCTAACCCTGAGTTGTAACCCACAACCTTAGGATAAAAAATTTAAAAATAAAATAAAATAAATTTCCTTCTGTCTCTTTCAGATGTTTATGTATCTTCTACAACTTAGAATTGTCTTTCTCAAGGACTTGAAAGTCATGCCTTAAATGTAATCATCAGGAAGAATATGGTCCCTGTCTCTTGGCCTCTTGAGGAGATAAAATTCTAACTTTAATAACCTCCAGCTAACAGATCCAGCAGGATTAACTGTGATTTACACTGACCAATTTTCTGTAATTTTTTTACTCCTCTGACTCTACTTGAGCCCCTTCATATGGACTCCCTCCACTCTCCCTTTAAAACATCCAATCCCCTCTCCACAAATTGGAATGGAGATCAGGTTTTTTTCCTACTGTCAGTAGTTACCAAATAAAATCAGTTTTCAATGTTTTAACTAATGTTTACTTGAGTTTATCTTTGGTAGCACACATGACTGGGAACTAAAAGTAGCAGTCTCTAACCAACAATCAGCAAGAAACAGACATCCTCAGTCCAATTGCTGCACGTAACAAAATCCCTCCAACAACCAAAGAGCTTGAAATTGGCTCCTTCTCTAGTTGAGCCTTCAAATGAGACAGCAGCCCTGGCCAACACTTTAACGACAGTCTTGCAAAAGACCCTGAGGCAGAGGGTCTAGTCAAGCTGTGCTTAGACTCCTGATCAAAAGAAGCTGTGAGATATTTAAAATGTCATTTTTAGATGCTAAATTTATGGTCATTGGCTGTGTAGTACTATAAATCTAATATATTTTTTCTCTCTAGAAGTTTAAATTTTAAAAAAATATTCTAATTTTCACTTCTTATGGAGTTTTTCCTTCTCTCTCTCACTCAGTTCTTTTTTATTAATTTTTGAGACAAGTTCTCTCTCTGTCACCCAGGCTGGAGTGCAGTGGCACAATCATGGCTCACTGCTGTCTTGAACTCCTAGGCTCAAGGGTTCCTTTTTCCTCAGCCTCCCAAGTAGCTAGAACTTCAGATGCATGACACCACACCCAGCTAGCTTTTTAAATTTTTTTTTTTTTTTTGCTAGAAAAAAAGTCTCACTATGTTTCCCAGGCTGATCTTGAACTCCTGGCCTCAAATAATCCTCTTGCCTCAGCCTCTCAAAGTGCAGGGATTATAGACATGAGCTACCACAGCCAGCCACACTTACTTGTTTTTTTACGGACTCTTTACATCTGATATCTCTCTATTTTCTTCAATTCTGGAAAAATAATTTTTAGATTAGAAAAATATTTGTTTTTATTTTTCTCCTTCAGCAACTCTATTATCCAGATATTAGATCTTCTACTTTTATTTTTGTTTTATTTTAACTCATATTTCAGACCTAATATGTCCATTTCCCCCTAATTTTCACTGATATTCAGTTATCCCCTTTTAACTGCAGGGGATTTGGTTTCAAGATCCCCAAGGAATGCCTGAAATCAAAGAGTACCACATTCAATGTATACCATGTTTTCTTTTCTTTATAAATACATACCTATGATAACATTTAATTTACAAATTAGTCACATAAGAGATTAATAACAACAAATAATAATAAAATAGAACAATTGTAACAATATGCCGGCATCAATACTCCTGTGCTTTGGTGCCATTGTTAAGTCAAATAAGGGTTGCTTGAACAAAATCACTGCACTGCCTCAGCAGTGGATCTGATAACCAAAGATGGCACCTATGTGACTCATGGGCAGGGATACACAAGATAAAGGGATGGCTCCTGTCCCAGTGGGAATGAGCAGGATGGCACAAGAGTTCATCATGCTACTCAGGATGACACACGGTTTAAAACTTACGGATTGTTTATTTCTGGAATTTGCCACTTAATATTTTTGAACAGTGGCTCATGCAACTGAAACCACAAAAAGCAACACTGAGGATAAGTGACGATTACTGCCATCTCCTATTGCCTTAATTTCCCATATAACTTAATCACACATTTAACATTTTTGTTCTGTTTTACCAACTCTTCTTCAGGTTTTATTGTGTTTTAATCGTGCCATTTGTTTTCTTTTGAGATCATTGTACTCCCTTGGTTTTGAGTTACAAAAGATTTTCTTGTGGGTTTTGGCCACTTTATCTGGTTATGTATTTTGGGCAAGGTCCAAAGACCTGATCCTTATCTATGTCATTTTCCAGTAAAATAAAGGAGAGGGCTACATTGAGCTCTAGAATGGAGAACTGCAGGTATCTTCAAGCCAGTTAATCATTCCCACTTGCTGCCTTCTCTCACTGGTCCTCTAGTCAGAGTCTCACCGGATGTAAAGATGGTTGACTTTGGGTGGAGGCTTTTTCCCTAGACTGTAAGCAACGAGACAGGATTCTGAAGTGGAGAGATGGAAAAATGAATGTCCGAGTCTCATCATACCTAATCCACTTTATTCAATTTATCACCTCAGCAGTACTGTTTTGCCGACCTCATATTACCATCATGAACACTTGCATCAGGGATCTAGATTCCTTCCTTAAATTTCTTCTGTGAATGGACAGACATTGCCCCGTGGCATTGATGTAAAATGGTGACAATGAAGTAGGAATGTGGCTGTCTAGAAACGTGAGAGAAGGAAAGAGCAACACTTACTAAGTTCCTTTGCAAACTCTTATCTCATTTCTGTTACTCAGTACCCCCAGGATACAGCCTCTCCTCTACACACACACACACACACACACACACACACACACACAACCTGTCCACAACAGCCTTCTCTCTCATAGGGTCTTCCCCTGTATAATTCCCCCCAGCTTGAGATCAGCTCACTTGCCTCTCTTCTCTCTTCATGGATGCCACCACTAAAGAACAATGCCGTTGACAGCTAGGAGGGTACCACTGCCTTGGAGGAGTCAGCCCTAAATTTTTAGCCAATAATCCTCAGAGGCATGTAACTCCTATATTTTTTTAATGAGAAGAAGTTGCAACATAACTAATACTATAAAAGCCTTCCTCGTGCTCCCTTCTAGACACATACCCCAAAGGCAATCACTGTCCTGACTTCTTAGTTTTGCTTAGCTTAAAAATATCATATTTCATGGTACTTAAAATTATGGCATTTAAAAATGCCATTAAAATTGTATTATGCCTGTACTCTTTTGCATTCGTTTTCTAATGTGGAAGAGAAATAGCAGAATAACTTAAAGCTGCCTTTCTCTAATCTATTATTTTGCTGTGGCCTCTAACTGTGCTCCACCCCCAGCGGCAGCTAACCTTATCCCTCCTGCATATTCTTTATTATTATTATTATTTTGAGATGGGATCTCACTCTGTCGCCAAGTAAGACCAAAACTCACTCACACGCACACTTCATCAACAATGCATAATGAACATTTTGTATACCTAACCCTGAATTGTACCACACATCTTTTAAAATAAAAAAATTTTTAAAGGAAAAAATAAACATTTCCTGCACAGATTAGAGCAGTGGCAAATGAGAGGGGCCTAGACATCCATACTCTTGCACACTGCAAGACCCTAGATGATTACACACCTTGCTCACCTTGGACACATCCACAGCTGCACAGAATGAAGCCATGTTTGCATCCTGGTGAAAGTGTGGGGTGATGGATGGGCAGTCTCAGGTTTCTATTGTCATTTCTCTCATTTTAGCTATGAACTTCACAATGGCCCGAGTATAAAAAGATTTTTCAAGGCTGGGCACAGTGGATTGCGCCTATAATCCCAGCACTTTGGGAAGTCAAGGCAGGAGAACTGCTGGAGTCCAGGAGCATGAGACTAGCCTGCACAATATAACAAGATCTCATCATTACAAAAAAAAAAATCCCAAAATTAGCCAGGCATGGTGGCATGTGCCTATAATCCCAGCTATTTGGGCAGCTGAGGCAGAAGGATTGCCTGAGCCCAGGAGATAGAGACTGCAGTGAGCTGTGATTGCGCCACTGCACTCCAGCCTGGATGACAGAGCAAGATCACAACTCAAAAAAAAAAGAGACAACATTCCTATACTATGTACACATTTGTATGTATCTATCTGTCTGTCTATCATCTATCTGTGTAAATACAAAAATAGAGGGACCCTTTCTAAACACTATTTTGAATGCTATCCTAGCCTTTTCTGTTGTAAATGGTACTGAGAGTCCAGTTCTTCTCTTTATTCTTTTTACATGTTCTTTAAAAGTCCTCCTAGCTGGGCTCGGTGGCTCAGCCTGTAATCCCACGCCTTTGGGAGGCTGAGGTGAGTGGATTGCCTGAGCCCGCGGGTTCGAGACTCGCCCGGGCAGCGAGACCTCATCTCTACAATAAATCAAAAAAATTAGCCGGGCGTGGTAGCACACGCCTGTAATTCCGGCTACTCGGAAGGCTGAGGCGGAAGGATCGCCGGAGCCCAGCAGGTCGAGGCTGTGGTGGCCGGGAGCGGCCACTGCATTCCAGTCTGGGCGACAGAGTGAGACTCCAACTCAAAAAAAATAAAATAAAATAAAATAAAAGTCCTCCTATGGGACAAACAAGATGTCAGTGTAACAGTCATCTACTGCATTAGGGTTCTGGCACAGAGTGGAGAATGACGGGCAGGGAGAAGGAGACATCTGTTTCCTTCCACCTAGGTACATACGAGGGGGAACCCCCCCAAAATGGCATTCTCTTTTGGAGGGAAGGCCCCTTGTAATACACTTGAAATTTGTTCCTCCAGATTATACGGTCAACCAAAAGTTTTTATCTGGAAGTCTTGAGAAGGTTGCATCACGATTTGCAGAAGAAACGTTCAGAATTCTGGCAAACAGATGACTGGTTCTTCTACTATGATAATGCATCTGCCCACACCCTGCTGAGTGTCCAACAGTTTTTGGCCAAAAACAGCATGACTTCCGTCCCCCACCCTCCCTATTCACGCAGTCTCTCCCCCAAGCAACTTTTTTGTTTCCCCTGATGAAAAAAGTCCTCAAAGGGAAATGTTTTGCCCCTGTAGAAGAGGTGAAACCAAAAAATGACAAAAGCAGTAAAGGCATCAAAATTGACAAGTTCAAAACCGTTTTGAACATAGAAAAAGCATCTCAGTGGGTAGACTGCATCAAATGGCAAGTACTTCGAAGATGACTGAGTTTGAACATGTAAGAATAAGTACACTTTTTTAAACAAATAAATTCTGTGTTTTTGGGGGGTCCTCTCTTGTATATGGAGGTCTTTCTATTCCATGTTAGCATCACTTCTCTGAGTGTCAAGGTCCCTACCCTTCATCTCTGGGGACATCAGAAAGTATATTGATCACACGAGGAAAGTTGGACAGGAATTGGGCCAAATCTTGGGACTCAAACAAGAATCACTCCTACGAAAAGGTCAAGGGGCAATATGCTGTCTATTGTTGACATGTGGTTCTCATTGCCAATGGGGAAGGATAACCAGCACAGTTTCTTAACTCTAGCAATAAACATGGTATTCATAAAGAGAAGTCTGAAAGGGTTGACTAGGCTCCTACACAGCTATCTTGGCTTTGATGTTAGTACCCCCAGGATACAGCCTCTCCTCTACACACACACACACACACACACACACACACACACACACACACACACACACCTGTCCACCACAGCCTTCTCTCTCATAGGGTCTTCCCCTGTATAATTCCCCCCAGTTTGGGATCAGCTCACTTGCCTCTCTTCTCTCTTCATGGATGCCACCACTAAAGAACAATGCAGTTGACAGCTAGGAGGATACCACTGCCTTGGAGGAGTCAGCCCTAAATTCTCCACCAATACTCCTCAGGGGCATGTAACTCCTATATTTTTTTAATGAGAAGTTGTGACATAACTAGTACTATAGAAACCTTCCTCATGTTCCCTTCCAGACACATACCCCAAAGGCAATCACTGTCCTGACTTCTTAGTTTTGCTTAGCTTAAAAATTTCGTATTTTATGGTACTTAAAATTATGGCATTTAAAAATACCATTAAAATTGTATTATGCCTGTACTCTTTTGCATTGGTTTTCTCTCAACCAGTAATAAGTTTATAAAAATTCATCCTCATTGCAGTTGTAATCATTTATTCTTGCTGCTGCATAGTATTTCACAATAGAAATATTTTACAGTTTATTTTCTTCTCATTCGGTATGTCACTGCAATATGGGAAGTATCATGTTTTTAAGTATTAAGAATAGTGTCAATTCAATGGTATTCTGAGTGAAAAAAAGGGAAAAAATAGTGTTGTGATGAACATTTTAGTGTTGTGTTGTTCAGTATTGTAGATGTGACTATGTGATGACTTAAATTTTAATTTCAATTAATTCAAGTTAAACAAAATTTAAAATTCACTTTCTTGGAGTTGCCTTATTGTACATACCTTATTGGTGTGAGCCACCATGCCCGGCTAATTGGTCATTTTACCAGTACATACCTTATTGGACAACATAATTTATAGAACGTTTTCATCATTGCAGACAGTTCTATTAAACAGCACCATTTGAGTGCATGTCTTTTGTTGAACATATGTAATTCAAGTTTTTTTAAATAGATTTTTAATTCCCTAGTAAAAATTATCCATTCTATCATCTCTTTTGTTTATTTCCTCCTTTAACATGATAATCATAGTTATTTTAAAGTCTTTGTAATGCTAAGATTTGTATTACCTATGGTCTATTTCTATTGTATGTTTCTTCTCTTTATTAATAATATTCTCTTGTCTCTTTACACGACTTGCCATTTTTTAGTGTGCTGGAAATTGTATATAAGTGAACTATAGAGGCTCTGGGTGATTTCATCCTTCACTGAAAAGTGTTCTCCCTCTCTTTTGTTATGTAGATAGGGTAAGAGTCAGCTAATTCCAATCTATTTAGGGATTAAACTGGGTCAGGATTGAGGTGCAGCTTTCGAAATATTTATTTACTTCTGATTTGTCCCTGTTCCTCTGGTATGACTTCCCTAGGATTTTCTTTGAGAACTGGTGGTTATTTATCTCTTAAGTCCTCAAAAAGATTCAGTTCTCACCATCAGAAGTTTCCAACCCAACTCTCAAGTCTCCAACCCCATGCAGCTTCAACTCTGATAAATGTCCCGAAGGGAAAACACATGCTTGAGGCAGACCCCGTCCCATGATTAGTCTTTATTTTCTGAGTGTAGTGACTCATGCCTGTAATCTCAGCACTTTGGGAGGCCAAGACAGGAGAATTGCTTGAGCCCATAAGTTTGAGACCCACCTAGGCAGCATTGTGAGACCTCATCTCAACAAAAAATAAAAAATATTAGCTGGGCATGGTGGCATGCACCTGTAGCCCCATTTACTCAGGAGGCAGAGGTGGAAGGATTGTATGAGCCCAGAAGACTGAGGCTATGGTAAGCTGTGATGGTGCCACTGCACTCCAGCTTGAGCAACAGAGTGAGACTCCAACTCAAAAAAAGTCTTTGATTACTGAGCATCATGAGACTATAGGAAGGTTCACACTGCCTTTTAGAAGCTTCTGGTGAGGTTTGCCAGCCTCCCACACAACTTTTGAACCTAGCAAATGCCTTTTTGAAAATTTGTCATGTATTTTGAGGTTCCTTAAGTTTTCCACATGCCATTATAGTCCCACGTGACCTTTACACATTTTGCTAATTTCTCCTTTCTTTGGCAATTGGTTCTTTTCTTGGGCAGATCATAGCCCATATACAAAACTGGCAACTGTCTGCAGAGAAAAAGGTGGCTGGCTGTTCTCTTCTCACTTCAGGAGGGTTATCTCCTGTCTGGATTTTTGCTTCCATGTCTCTCTGATTCATTTAACAATATGATTTTTGTAATTTAGCTGGCTTTTGCTAGTTGTAGCAGGAACAATGTTTCCCTCTGTGTACTCAGAAGTGGGAATAGAATTCTATATATCATATTTCAACAAAAATTTTCACCGTAATACCTTGGGTTATATTGGATTTTGCTGGCACCAGACTCCTTACTTAGAAATTCACCCTTCCCCCCACCCCATATGCTTTTCTAGTGAGGCAAACAGTTTAGTTTTCCCTGTCCCAGCTCTGACCTCAGCAATGGGGTGTGTGTTATTTAGGCCCAGAAAAATCACAGAGCTTCATTCCCTTGGAAACAGCGACAGTACTAGGATTAGCACATGACCCCCATGAGGCTATTAGTGTCTTTCCTACAATTGAAATAGAATTGTTAGTTGGAACAAGTATTCTTTCCACTGATTTCAGCTGTGATTGTGGGGGGCAGATAAGATTATCCACAGGAAAAAAAAAGTAAAGCAAGCAGAGATGTTTGTGTATGCATAGGGGTGTGTGTATATGTGTGTGTGTGTGTGTGTGTGTGTGTGTGTGAGATTCATGAAAGAAAGGAGGGGAGAGACAGAGAGAGAAGAGGGAGGGAGAAAGAGATAGAGATGACAAGAAAGTGACCTAGGCCAACTTGCATAAAGAAAACTAACAAATTCCCTTTTTGTTTAAGCTCCTTTAAGTTTTTACCACTTGCAAAATGTTTAAAGTTCTGATAAATAGGCTGAAATTATACCAAATTTTTATGTTAAAAAGAGAGATGAAATAATATAGCCAAGATCACCCATTCAGCAACTGTTGGGCTAGATTAGAACCGAAGTGGGCCTGACTCCGAAGTCCATGCTTCTCTTGCAACACCATGCTGCCTCCACACCTGATTCCAAGGAAGCTAAGCCTTAACCTGACAGGCTCAACTTGTCCCAGGTTCTCCCAGCTCTTGGGTTACCAGTACTTGCTGACACTTGCTAGGAAGTTTCTTAGAAAGTAGAGAGAGGGGAAGGGCATGCCTCACAGAAGAAGGGACATTGTGCCTGTCCAAGTTCTGCTTCTTGGACATCATGAAGTTTGCTTGTGGACATGATCATCAATCATCCATCTGTGCTGACCACCCCAGAGGAGTACAGTGGACTGAATAGAAGACAGACATCTATTCACACCCCCTGTGCCCTCTCAGCCTGATAGATATTAACCTTTTATTTGACCTTTGCATTCTGATCACGTGGATCTACTCCACTTGTCTTTTATGAAATCCTCATGATGTAGCTTGGACAGTGAGAGGAAGTGTAGAAACATGGTTGAGAGCATGCATTCAGACACCAGACCATCCTGGTGTGAATCCTGGCTCTGCCACTTATTTTTATCACCTCAGACAAGCTACAGTCTTGTGTCACTTAACACAGAGTTACCCTTGAATAAAGTATATAAAGAAGATGAGACAGAAAAGAATCACAAAAGATTCATCAGAAATAATTATGGTCCATATAAAAGTTGGTAGGAACAATTAGTTTCACCTCTATGCCTTTAAGAATGACCAATTAGCCGGGCATGGTGGCTCACACCTATAATCCCAGTACTTTGGGAGGCCAAGGTGAGAGGATTGCCTGAGCCCACAGGTTCAAGACCAGCCTGGGCAACTTGGTGAAACCTCATTTCTACTACAAATTTTTTTTAAAAATTAGCCAGGCATGGTGGCACAAGCCTGGAGTTCCAGCTACTTGGAAGGCTGAGGCAGAAGAATCACCTGAGCTCAGCAGTTTGAGGCTACAGCAGGGGTCCTCAAACTACAGCCCGCAGGCCACATGTGGCCCGCTGAGGACATTTATTCCCATTTTGTTTTTTCACTTCAAAATTAGATATGTGCAGTGTGCATAGGAATTTGTTCATAGTTTGTTGTTGTTTTTTTTTTTAACTGTAGTCTGCCTCTCCAACGGTCTGAGAAACAGTGAACTGGCCCCCTGTTTTAAAAGTTTTAGGACCCCTGGGCTACAGTGTCCGTGAGCATGCCACTGCACTCCAGCCTGGGCGACAGAATGAGACTCTGACTCAAAAAAAATAAAAGAATGACCAATTAAAACCAAGTACAGTGGCCCATACCTATAATCCCAGCACTTTAAGAGACAGAGGCGAAAGGATTCCCTGACCCCAGGGGTTCAAGACCAGCCTGGGTAACTTGGCGAGACCTCGTCTCTACAAAAAATTTTTTTAAAATAGCCAGGTGTGGTGGTGTGTTCCTGTTGTTCCAGCTACTTGGAAGCCTGGGGCAGAAGGACTGCCTGAGCCCAGCAGGTCGAGGCTAAAGGAGCCATGAGCATGAGCGCCACTGCTCTCCAGTTTGGGTGACAGAGACTCTGACTCAAAAAAAAAAAAAAAAGATCATTAAATATATAATCACTAACGTTTTAGGAGATGAGGATAAGGTTTACACAGAAAGTAGAAAAAGAAACCTAAGACGATCTATTGTCCATAGCCTCCAATTTGTTTATGCTTCCCTGTATCCACTTGGATAATTCCTTTTCACTTTAACTTTGGGCTTGGCAATTCAACTTGCTTCAGCCAATGGGCCAATAGTAAATATGATTCAAGTAGAGACTTAAAAATCAACTGCCTAGCGAAATGTTCTCTCTTGCTTTCAGGTAACAATGTGACTATTACCATGTGAATAAGCCTGGCTATACAGCTGAAGAATGAGAGGTCTCACAGAGAGAGACCTCAGACAAACCAGGTTAGTCCATAGTAAACCAGCCAGCCCCAACCCAAACCACCAGCTAACTATAGCTACACAAACCACTCTAGCCAACATCAGTCCAGCCCATAAGAGCCACTTAGTTGAACTCATCCCAAATTGTTAAATCTTAGAATCATGAGCGAAGTAAACAGCTACTTTGTAAGCCACTAAGATCTAGGGTTGATTGGTCATGCAACAATGGATAACTGACTGTGACTGATTCTGTGGCACCACAGACACATGGCCATGAAGGCATATGCTTCAACCATGTATGTTGGGTTCCTGGTCCTACGGACATTTCAATGGGAGACTCCTGGCTTAAAGAATTGGAGACTACACTTCAAAAAAAAGTAACATTAAAGATGGGCATGATACCCACTCTGTGCAGCATTGGCTCTTAGAAGTGAAAGGCTAGAAATTGATACTGTGTCTATAGTAACTTCCCAGAACCAGTCATCCCCCCGGATAATGCTCCCTAAGTAGGTTGCAATGTTTACTGTGTTAACATTAAACCATTTCTGGCCAGCTCGGTGGTTCAGCCTGCAATCCCACACTTTGGGAGGCTGAGGTGAGTGGATTGACTGAGCCCGCAGGTTCGAGACCCACCTGGGCAACTTGGCGAGACCTCATCTCTACAATAAATCAAAAAATTAGCCGGGCGTGGTAGCACGCGCCTGTAGTTCCAGCTACTTGGAAGGCTGAGGCGGAAGGATCGCCGGAGCCCAGCAGGTCGAGGCTGCGGTGGCCAGGAGACAGAGTGAGACTCCAACTCTTAAAAAAAAAAAAAAAAAAAACCACATCTGGAGGAGACCTAGCAGAATTGTGCAGGTAACGCGAAATACTTTTTTGCCTTCTCCTCAGCCACTTGTTGAGGAGAAAATAGGTAGGGGTGACTTTTCAGAGACAACTAAGATTTTATCAAGCAAAGAATAGTTGGAAGACTCAACTTCCCCCTCCTCCTCTCAGTTCCCCTGTAGGATTGTGGAAAAGCATTCTAGAAGAGATTCTGGTTCTGACCAACAATGAAGTGAGCAGTTGCTCACGGCAGAGAAAAAACACATAATCCACCCCTGAAAACATCGCTGTAGACCAAACACAGACTCTCTCCTTCCAGAAACAGCAGTAGGGGAAGATGACCTTAAAAGGAAGAAGCTGGCAATTGGGTTGCACAGTTCAACTCAAGAAAAGAATCTCAGAGAACGCAGGTGGATTCTTGTATTCTTGGAAAGTTTATTTAACAGCAAAAACGATGGACCCACTGTGGCTTTGATGCCAGCTTTGCCCCATGAATGGTTCATGAGTGGCTGGGATCAGGCAGCTTCTGGCATGTCACTTAAGAGAAAAGACAAAGGCTTTTCCCAGTTTCTGGCATCAGCAGAGCTTAGGTGTCTTGATCCACAGCAGTGTTTTCTGAGTTTTCTTTTTTTAGAGAGGGGGGACTTGCCGGAAGGGTCGTTGAGTTGACAGAGGAATGGTTCTCACTGATGGGAACAAAAGCATTGTTAGAAGCCAGAGGAGTGTGCCCTGGGCACTGTGTGACAGGGCTGGAGGACAGAATCCTGTTCTCAGCTTCCATCTGAAGACCCAAGTTACCCGTCCCAAGGTGAGTGCCCACCTTAGAAATCAAATTTCCCCATCTTAAAGTCATAGTCTGGCCTTCAGTGGTGACTGACATCTTTCTGGAGGGGATCATTACCTTTTCAAGTGTCCTTCTAGGGGCCATTGTCTTCTTTCTAAGGGTCTCCGTCTGAAGATGCACAGGGGTCATGGTCTTCTTTTCAAGGGTCACAGACTGATGACCCACAGGGGTTATGGTCTTCTCTCCAGAGGTCACAGACTGAGGACCCACAGAGGTTATAGTCGTCTCTTCAGGGATGACAGAATGATGACCCACAGAGGCCATGGTCTTCACCCCAGGGGTCACAGACAGAGGACCCACAGAGGTTATGACTGTCTCTGCAGGAGTGACAGACTGATGACTCGCAGAGGCCATGGTCTTCACCCCAGGGGTCACAGACTGATGTCCCGCAGAGGCCATGGTCTTTGTCCCAGGGGTCACAGACTGATGACCCACAGAGGTCATGGTCTTCACCCTAGGGGTCATAGGCTGATGACCCCCAGAAGTCATGGTCTTCATGCCAGGGGTCACAGACTGATGACCCACAGAGGTCATGGTCTTCACCCCAGGGGTCTCAGTCTTCTCTCCTAGAGCTACAATGTGCTTTCCAAGGGATACGGTTTCCCCTCTAGGGGTCACAGTTCGGCTTCTGGGGATAGTAGTCATCTTTTCATACGTTCCATGGATCTCAGTGGCCATAGCCTCTCCTCCTGGAGGCAAAATCTTTGTATCAGTGGTCAATGTCTTGCTCATTGCTGGCCTTTCAGGGTTAGTGCTTGAAGAATTCACAGCAGATGAGAACCAAAATTGTGAAGGAGTTGAGCTGACCTCTAGAGAAAATCATCAGAAAAGGATGAGATTCCCACCATCTCCTTCCCACCCTATTAATTCCTGGCAGGTCTAAGAACCACTCAAGGGTTAGAGCAGGTGCTCCGAAAGTCCAGAATGGAAGATTTCATAATGTTCCCACTTGAGGACATGGATGAAATCCCACTACATGGAAGCCCTGCTCTCCTGTCCCATTGTGTTTGCATAGCCCCAGGAATCCATGGCACCAGTGGGTTTGATACATTTCTGGTGAATGACCCCAGTTAGTGGCCTACCAGCGTCCTTTGACCTCTCTGATTGCATCATCAGCAAGACCTTGCCTCCAAGGCTTAATTCCCTGCTGGATGAATCCTCAAGGAGAAGCTGCCTGTTCTCAAAATTGTAGGAAACACCAGGAACAAAGCCAAGAATAAAAAGGTTTGAGACACTATGCTGTAAACAACTGGGTTGGAGTCCACCTAAACAGCTATAATCCTAGCATTTTGGGAGGCCGAAGCAGGAGGATTGCTTGAGTTTAAGACCAGCCTGGGCAACACAGCAAGACCTCATCTCCAAAAAAAAAATTACCCGGGCATGGTGGTATACAACTGTAGTACCAACTACTGGGGAGGCTGAGGCAAAAGGATCATCTGAACCTAGGAGATGGAGGTTGCTGTTAGCCATGTTCACGCCACTGCACTCTAGCCTGGGTGACAGAGTGAGACTCCAACTGAAAAAAAATTAAAATTAAAAAAAAAATAAAT
Organism: Cephalopachus bancanus; assembly: GCA_027257055.1. NCBI lineage: Eukaryota > Metazoa > Chordata > Mammalia > Primates > Tarsiidae > Cephalopachus > Cephalopachus bancanus. The sequence continues at coordinate 186,583 of JAPVLO010000292.1, read as the reverse complement.
AGAGATGAGACCTGACAGAGCCCCGGTGTTGTTATCCATAAAATGAGGATTCTAAGCCATCTCTAAGGATGTTTCAGCTATTGAATGCTGGGTTTCACCTCCTAACTGCCAGGCAGCCGCTATTATCAAAAGGAAATATTTTAAAAGAACCAAAAAAAACTAAATTTCCTTTTCTAGCCCTTGCCTATAAAAGCAGAAGAAAGAAACAGAGAAATAAACAAACACTGAGTGCTAACTATGAGCCAGTGCATTTTCATTCCATGTATCATTTAGTTCTTATAATAATGTCATGAGAGTAAGGATCATTCCCAATGTACAGATAGGCAAAGTAAGCTCAAAGAGGTCAATTAAGAGCCAAGTGTCTCAACCAAGATTAGAAAATATATTGATCTGACAAAGTTTATTCTCTTCCCTCAATGCCATGTTGCCTCACCAAAGCATTTAGATCCAGCAGAAGGGACCCACCCAGTGCCTGGTTATGCAACTTCCAACCCCATCTCCCTGGTCATAGATACTTACCAGCCTGCACCAGGATATCATTCAATACATGGACAAGGGGGAAAGGGCCAGTGCCACAGAAAGTACCCCTGGCATCATCCAGGTCCAATGTCCACACCATGGCACCTCCAAAATGCTCTCTCTTTACAAACCATGCCTGTAAAAGTAACAGTCAGTTCACTTGCTTTGCTGGCCATCCCTCCAACTGAATACAATGGCAAAAAACAGAAGATGCCCCTCAGGAGGCAATGTAGCAGGGTGGTTAGGAGTATAGTCTGCATTTGAATCTAGCCTCTACCACTCATTAGCCATAAGATCCTGAAAAATTTTGTACTATGGGAGGCAGAGGAGGATTTCTTGAGCTCAGGAGTTTGAGACCTGCCTAGGCAACATAGTGAGACCTTGTCTCTACAAGAAATAAAGAAATTATCCAGGTGTGGTGGTGTATGCCTACAGTCTCAGCTACTCAGGACGCTGAGGTGGAAGAGATCACCAGGGCTCAGATCGAGGCTGTGAGGAGCTGTGATCATGCTACTGCACTCCAGCCTGGACAGCAGAGTGAGATCCTGACTCCAAAAGTTATTTAACCCTTATGTGTTTTAACTGCCTGTTTTATTTTTTTAAAAAAGGAATAATAACACTTTCAATGTTTTTAGGATCAAAAGAATTCCTACATGCACATATTGCAACATGGTTGAACCGTGATATTATACTAAGTGAAATAAAGCAGACACAACATGGCAAATATGGTTTGATTCCACTTACATGAGGTATTTAGAGGAGTCAAAATACATAGAAACAGAAAATAGAATGGTGGTTTCCAGGGGCTGAGGTAGGAAGGAATGGGAAGTTAGTGTTTAATCCTGGAGATGGATGGTAGCGATGGTTGTACAACATTGTGAATGTAATTAATGCCACTGACGTGTAGACTTTAAAAATAGTCAAAATGGTAACTCCTATGTTACACTTTATGTTATGTAGGAATGCTACATAACTTCTTAAAGAGTTCCTAGATATAAAACATTTGGATCAATGCCTGGCACGTAGTTAATGTTCATAAATGTTAGCTGCTATTCCTCTGGGTTCCCCATTATCAACATCACAAACTATAGGGATTGCCTTATTATTTAAAAATCACTTTCTTTTTTTTTTTTTTTTTTTTTAGTTAGAGTCTCACTGTGCCACCCAGACTGGAGTGCAGTGGCTGCTCCTGGCCACCGCAGCCTCGACATGCTGGGCTCCGGCGATCCTTCCGCCTCAGTCTTCCAAGTAGCTGGAACTACAGGCATGCGCTACCACACCCGGCTAATTTTTTTGATTTATTGTAGAGATGAGGTCTCACCAAGTTGCCCAGGCAGGTCTTGAACCCACAGACTCAGGCAATCCACTCACCTCAGCCTCCCAAAGCGCGGGATTACAGGCTGAGTCACTGAGCCCGGCAAAAAATCACTTTCTTATCTCACAGTGATACTATAATGTACAAGTAAAGCAAATAATATTGTACTCTTTTCACAGATGAGAAAACAAAGACTTTCATCTACACTTTTTTTTTTTGAGTTGGAGTCTCACTCTGTCGAGCAGGCTGGAGTGCCATGGCATTCTCATGGCCACCCCAGCATCGACCTGATGGGCTACAGCGATCCTTCCACCTCAGCCTTCTAATTTTTGATTTATTGTAGAGATGAGGTCTTGCCAAATTGCCAGGGTTGGTCTTGAACCCGCGGGTTCAGGCAATCCACTTGTCTCGGTCACTCAAAGTGCTGGGATTACAGGCTGAGCCACCAAGCCTGGCCTCATCTACCCTTTTTAAAAACCTCCACTCTACCTAAATGACAGAGATTTGTTGTTGTTGTTTTTTTTAGTTGGAGTCTCACTTTGTCGCCCAGACTGGAGTGCAGTGGCATGCTCATGGCCACCGCAGCCTTGACTTGCTGGGCTCTGGCGATCCTCCCTCCTCAGCTTTCCAAGTAGCTGGAACCTCAGGTGCACACCACCACACCCAGCTAATTTTTTTATCTATTGTAGAGACCAGGTCTCACCAAGTTACCCAAGCTGGTCTCGAGCTCCTGGACTCAGGCAATCCTCTCGCCTTGGCCTCTCAAAGTACTGGGATTACAGGCTTGAGCCACTGCCCTCCAGCCCAATGGCAGAGTTTAGACTCAAGTCCAGGCTATTACTACTTTGCCAGTGCTCTCTGTAGAGTCTGATGCAAAAGACTCCATCATGTCCAAAGAGCTGTATGACTTAGCCAAGTCAATTGACCTCTTTCTGGGATTGACTCTCCCCAAATGTAAAGTAAAAGGAAGGAGGAATCCAGTTAAGTCTGAAACTGAAGACTCTGAGATTTGATCCTACTTATAAGCTAACAAGTTAGACTGCCAGTTTTATATGTGTACACACACACACACACACACACACACACACACACACACACACTCCAGACCCCTGGATCAAAGGACAGAATGTCTATTGAGCTGGTTCCATATCCCAACTACCCAAAGGGCAACTTGATGAAAGTCAGATGTTCTCCTGTTTGTACAGCAGAGTCTGTATCACAGAGAAGCACCCTTCAATTATGAGACCCAGGGATTAGATAGGGTGGTTGGAATATCTGGTCCTTCTCCACTCAGAGAGAGGAGAGCATTTGGCTCTAGGATATAAACAGCTCCTCCTTGGGAACTTTCACAATAATTAAATATAAGCAAATGGTTCCAGGAAGGGGGGAAGAGGAAGTCAGCTCTCTACTCTTAGTTAATTTGTGTGCTTCCTTTGCTAGGATCGCTCATATTGAACAAGAACACTGAGAAATACAGGGAATAATTATCTCCCAATAGTGCCCCCTGAAGTTTCTTTGAGCTCTGATATTCTATGACAAAATCCCTTAATGATCCCCAAGCTGGGCTCACGTCCATCCCCCTTCTAGTTCTGCAAGGGACAATGACTGCCCTGCAAAGCAAACCCACCCTTTGCTGCTGGTCCCAGGCTCTTCCCTCAAGACATGGGGTCAATTCCCTCTCTGATGTCCTGTGGACAACATACTTAATTCCACTGAGTTACTGATCTCTTCTGCTTGTGTCTTCCTTTCCTAAACCACAGAGCAAGGTCCCAAAGGCTGAAAGCCAACTTTTTACCTCTCTCCTCCCCCAGGACCTCAGCTGGTGTCATGTGAAGAGGAAGGCATAGTGGCTGTTCGCAAGTGCCTTTCTAGAGCTTGTGCTTCCTACCCAAACTGCCCCAAAGAACAGCCAACACCTGCTATTGCTACATCACCCACAGTGGGAGAACTGGGAATTCTCTGTACTTATATGCCTCAATATACAAGAAGTTGCCAAATTCTGAAAATCTCTCGCTCATAAACTGCTTCTCCTTCCATCCAGACCCTCGATATCTCATGCTTGGACACCTCTGTGCCTCTCAGAGTTTCAAAAACGCCAGCCTGGTTACAGCAAGATCACGTGAGAAGACACACAAAACCAGTTTCCAAGGTCTCTCTAAGACCAGCTGAAGAGATCCTTTTGTGTTTATGAGCATGATGATTGGGTTTTCACACATATGCGTGAGATGTACCACTCTTAAACCTTGTTATGATGTCGGTACACCACCTGTCTGACGGTAGGAGAAAAAATGACCTACTGAATATTGAAGGGTATAACCAAGACTTCTACACTGATCAAGTCTCTCGGGTGATTACAAAACAGAATAGGTTCAGGAACCACTGAAACATGAAAGTTCTTCTTTAGTTCACTAGAAAAACCTGCCAGATTCAAATTCATAAAACACTACTTACATGAAGTTCTAAAGGTTTCAAAACTGCAAGTAACCCACCCATAGAAATCTGATTTTGCCTTAGAATGCCCACGGGATAAAGACCAAACACCTTCACCAGTATTCAAGACTCTACTAAAAACCTCTGCTCCATCCAAATTCTCCTTAGAGCTTACTACAAGTGTTCTGCACCACTCCCCCACACCATCATCTTCTCTTCTTCCTTTTCACCTCCCTGAGGAAGCCCTCCTGACTTTCCCATCCCTGCCATGTGTCAGTCCTATTCATGGACCACTTACCATGATCTACCGTGTGTTGGCAATACCTGTCATGAAATTATCTGATCTAAATGGAAGAGATTGTCATCAAAAAGCTGTGTGAACTGAGAGAAATGTTTATTCCCTCAGAATTGAGATTCTTTCTCTTCAGAATAGAGATTTGGACTAGATGGGATTATGAAACTCCAGTTAGAATTAAAATTTAAGTAGCTGTGATGCTCACCTGAGCTCGTCATCCTTACCTTTCACCCTCCACCCAATAGACAGGCCTGAGTGCACACACATGCACACACGCGCGCGCACACACACACACACACACACACACACACACACACGTTGTCAGACTAGGGCCCTGTGGAAGCCAGTGGGAGACTACATGCCAGACTGAGAAAGAACCAGGGTCTCACCTTGTAACTGAAGCTGATGGCATCATCGTATCCAACCCACTCCTTCCCCTTGCTGGCATACGGGACATACTGATAATCAATCCAGCGCTTCTTCGCCCCCTGGACAAAGGAACAAATCTGCCGGGAGGACCACTGAGTCAATGTCAGAAATTGCCAAGGAGGGGAGTGTCAGGAGCCCCAGCTGTTCCTTGCCCTGGGATAAAGAACTTGAGAGGGTATGAGAAGAAAGCCCACCACAGAGAGCGTGAGGAAGCCACTCCTGGAGGCACTCTTCTCCGTGTTGAATAAATTCCCACTGTCACATGTTCCTGCTTCTAACGTCCATCATGGAAAAAGAGAGGACCGAGGAGTGGATACCATCCTTACAAAACCGAGCCGGGGTTAGTACTGAGAGGAACACACCTGACCTTTGATCAAAGCTGTGTCTCTTTCAAAGTGTTTCATAAACAAATCCCTCCTGTCCGTTGGACCTCAGCACAAACTGCCCTGTATAGGTAGCCATCAAACTAGCACTTGAACCTCCAATAGATGTAAAGATCTTGAAGACAGGGAGAACTAGGGTGTTACGATCGATCAAGCATCTATGGTCTACTGGATGTGTGGCATTGTGCAAGCTGTATGCTACAAAGAAACAGAGGTTCAAGGTGTTCTGCTGCAGAAGTTAATGTCTAAGCCCTTCCTTGTCTCCTTTGGTGCTTTAAAGATCCTGCCTATCAAAGCCTCTTTGACTCCAATGTCCTTCAAGAACATTGTTTCAACTACACCATCGTGAATAACTATGCTCCACTGGATTATCAGGAAAATATCTCCATCCATCCAGCACAGAGCAGAGACACACCACACCTCCACTACTGCTGTCTGTCTGTCTGGCCCGTCCTTCACACCTTGCGCCTTTGTACCTGCTACTCTCTGCCTGGGAAGACCTTCCCATCTTGTCAGTCCTGCCTATCAGAGTTTTCCTACACTCCAAACTCTTCTCAAAATCTACTGCTCCATAAGACCTTTCCGGATCCTGTAGCCACACACTCCTATGTCTTTTTTTTTTTTGAATCAGGGTCTCACTCTGTTGCCCAGATTGTAGTGCAGTGGTAAGATCATGGCTCACCGCAGCCGTAACCCCGTGGGCTCAGGTGATCCTCCCACCTCAACCTGCTGAGTAGCTGGGACTATAGGCACTTGCCACCATTCCTGGCTAATTTTTTTTTTTTCTGGAGAGACAAGATCTTGCTATGTTGCCCAGGCTGATCTCAAACTCCTGGGCTCAAGCAATTCTCCCACCTTGGCCCCCCAAAGTGCTATGATTACAGGCATGAGCCACTGCGCTGAGCCTTGTGTGCCTCTTATTGTCTCTTGTGGTGTGTTCCATTCCCTTGAGTACATGTCTTTTCCCTCCACGCAACAGCAAGCTTTGTTGAGATGGGGATACAGAGGGTGGAGCCGGGGTAAAGAGAAAGAACCTGAGTAGAAGATGTCATGGAATTGCTTCAAAATGACCTATAGTGAAAAGGGAGGGAGTCAGAGAGCAGAGATGAAACAAAATTGGCCATGAATTGTTAAGGACTGAAGCTGAGTGAGTGGTATGTGGTTGGGGTAGGGGAGTGAGTGCAGGTTATACTATTCTTTTGCACATGTGTGAAAAATATATATATAGCAAACATTAGTGATTTTTATTTAGGCCATAGAGCAAATTAGGACTTACCTGTATAACATTTAAGAGCTTTTAATGGGTTGCAATGAAATCTTTCCATTCAGATTCCCCTAAGCCCCTCCTCCCTTGCAAAATACTCAAATAGCACACAAAGAAAAAGAAAATATCCCAGATAGCAGATTTTACTCATCCCAATAAACTACTTTTTTGCCCTGTCTCTAGTTCTCGCCTTGCCACTGCCTCTTGTACTGGTCTTCGCCCCAGCTGGAGGTGGGGGAGCCCTAACACTAGAGAGAGACCCCTGTCCTTATCACCTCATAATAAGCCAGGAAGCCAGCTTGCTTGGTGTACTTTCCTGGAGACGCCGGTCCCACTGCTCTGGCCTGCAACCCACTCTTAGAAGCTCTGAGGAGGTGAAAGGTACGTCCATAGGTGGGGAACCCCATGATGAGCTTCTCCGAGGGTGCCCCGAGCTTTCTCCAGTAATTCATAGCATACGCCTGCAGGTAGGAAGCACACAGGACACCTCCTTGTTACTAAGAGCCAATGGCCTGGGCTCAGGAGCAGATATCTGGGCCACCTGAGATCTTTCTTTTTCTTACCGAAGATTTGGGGTCTTCAGGCAGCGAGAGCAGGGGGCTGTTATGTCCTGTGAACTCTTCCCAGCTTCCATGTAAGTCATAAGACAAAACATTGATGAAATCCAGGAGTCTGTAAGGGGCAGGAGGAGGAGGCAAGATGACTAGGCTAGCCAGATCATCACAGCATTAACGAGCTAACTAGCTGTGTGTTGGTCACCTGGGCTTCCCTGCGCCTTCTGCCTGTGAGATCTGCCCAGGCTGTGCTGTCTACCTGCCACTGGAACACACTGCTGGTTAGAGATAGCTGTGCATCAGGATCTATGCATCCTGAGAGTGTCCGTGGAGGTAAGCAGGAGTCAGACAAGAAAAAAATGCATTCAGGCCTGATACAAATGCTAACAGAGGTCTGCACACATGTCACGAGTAAAAGCAGTACTGTGTCATAGCAGCAGAAGAGCATCTATCTGTCTTTCTACCATTCCAAGAGCCACTGAAACCCACCTCCTCCAGAAAACTTTCCTAATGACCAGGTGTGAATGAGCATGTACGAGGTCACAGTTGTAAGGGATTTTATGCTGATTATCTAATTTAATTTTAATCCAACTGGCACAAGAGCAGACCAATGGAACAGAATAGAGAATCCAGAAATAAACCCAAATACCTACAACCAACTGATCTTTGACAAAGCAGACAAAAACATACACTGGGGAAAGGACATCCTATGCAACAAATGGTGCTGGGAAAATTGGATAGCTACATGCAGAAAAATGAAACTTGATCCCTGTTTCTCCCCATATACAAAAATTAACTTGAGATGGTTTAAAGACTTAAATGTCAGACTTGAAACCATAAAAATCCTAGAAGAAAACCTAAGAAAAACTCTTCTGGACATTGTCCTAAGCAAAGAAATGTATGACTAAAACCTTAAAAGAAAATGCAACAAATAAATAAATAAATAAGTGGGACTGATTTAACTAAAAAGCCTCTGCACAGCAAAAGAAATAATCAATAGAACAAACAGGCAACGTACAGAATGGGAGAAGGTATTTGCAAACTATACAACTTTTTAACAGCCGCATAGTATTCCATTCTGATTCTTAAGGTTTGTGAAAATCAGCCCAGAGCCAGCATGTCCAGAAAGACGTATGCACTAGTCTTTGTCTAGCTTTTAACTTTTGCATGGAGACCTTCCCGGACACTGAGTGTGACTAGACATTTGTTTTTGTGGCAGCTGCTATTCATTCATCTCTCTGATGCCAGCATCTGCTACAGAGTGGATGTCTACATCTCTTCTTGGGGTAGGAAGAAGTCAGGCCCCTGGATTCTCTCCTTGTAAGACCCAGCCATGAACCGTGCAGAAGACTCTACCCGTGCTAACCTTGTTATGGGTGGCCGTTCCATCACGTCCCTCCGATGTCTAAAGAAAACCTCTGGGTATAATGGAGATGGCCCTTGTCCCCACCCATGCTCCTCAGCCCACCCGCAAGCGGGCCCTGACACCCGGGCAGGTGCTCGGTGAGCTCAGACAGTGCTCGGGAAGCCCTGGGGATCCGAGTTCAAGATGCCCCCTTCCCCGCAACGCCTTTCCCCGCCGAGGCAGCATCCCCTCACCTTCCTAGAAGGCGCACCTCGTAGGCAGTTTGGACGATGTGTGGGACCCCAGAGACAGCCGCCGAGAGCAACAGCCTCGGGCGCCTGGTGAGCGCCGCCTCCTGCCGGAAGGCAAACAGGAGCTCCTAAAAAGACACAGAGACAGACACACAGATCCGGACAAAGCGGGAGCATGGGGTGGGGACGCCCATCCGAGAAGTGTCTACTGAGCCCTGCGAGCCAGACTGGGGGGACCCAGAGGTGAGCCAGACACAGGCCCCGCCCACAGGCTCGTGAGAAAGGCGGATGTGGCCGGCACGGTCAATGATTTGACGGCGGCGCGGCAAGCAGGCTGGGGGGCACAGGATTCAGATGAGCACTGCCGGAGAGAGTCCTGCACAGAGAAGATACCACTGAGGCCAGAGGGCTGGAGAGCGCCGCAGATGTAGACAGAGAAAGCAGCAACTGCAGGGCACCTGTTCAGCAGCAAAGCTGCCCAGCGCCCCCTGCGGGGGTGGCAGTGAAAAAGCAGTCTGTCACCCCTCTCTCTTTTTTTTTTTTTAATAAAGATGTGGGGTACAATTCAGGGTTAGGTATACAAATGTTGATCATGCAGGTACCCCTGTTGATGAGGTATGTCCCTCCCTCCCCTAGCAGTTTCCCTCAACTGCCAATCCCACCCCCTCCCCCGACAGTTTCCCATTACTGTCAACCTCTTTCTTATAGCATTATAATTGTTCAAGGTCCTCTTATGAGTGAGGACATATGGAACGCTGTTCTTTTGGAGTCGATCATACTCAGTGATTTGTCACCCCTCTCTTGCCCCTGGCCCTGGCCTTAGGCTCTTCCACTGCCGTGAACCCAGATACATAAATATTGAATGATATCTGAATGTCTGGAGCTTCCGGGCTGGCCTTACTTCGATTAAGAAGAGGAAAGTCCACCGGTCACGCATGGGGCTGCCTCTTAGTCCAGGGTACAAGAAGAAGAGGTCGAGGCCGTCGAAGTTGTGTGTCCTCAGGAGGGATATAACCGAAGCGATAAACTTTTCACGGCTGGCGAATGTGGACAGCATCTTGGTGAATCTGCAGACAGACCAGGGGGATGAGGCAAAGACTGCCCTCCTCAGAATTACAGCATCCTGCAGGGCCCCTTGCAAGGTTAGCACCCTGTGACCAGCACAGCAGATGTGGCTGGAGGAGAGAAAGACAGATCTTTGAAACACTCACCCCTTCTTTTTTTTTTTTTTTTTTTTTTTTTGAGTCAAGGTCTCATTCTGTCACCCAGGATAGGATAGAGTGCAATGGCACAATCTTGGCTCACCACGGCCTCGACCTCTTGGACTCAGGTGATCCTTCCACCTCAGTCTCCCGAGTAGCTGGGACTACAGTTGTACACCACTACGCCTGGCTTATTTTTTAATTTTTTGTAAAGATAAGCTCTGACTATGTTGTTAAGGCTGGTCTCAGATTCCTGGGCTCAAGCAATCCTCCTGCCTCAGCCTCCCTAAGTTCTGGGATTACAGGTGTGAGCCACTCATCCCTTCTTAAATGCCCCTTCCAGCACCAGGGGCTAAATACCCAGAAGTGGGGAATTCAGACAGCAGAGGGGAGATGAAAACCATGTAGTGCCCTGCCAGATGGCACAGGGAGTGGCAGGCACAGAACTAAGCACACAGCCAGGAGTGGAGAGACTGGTTCCATCCAGCTCTGCCCCCCCCAAAACATAGTATGCCTGCTGGCAAGGAACAATGCCTCTCTCTGGCTCCTCAATTCCTAAGACCTGTCCTAGCAGAGTCATTCTTTCTCTGACTGGATTGGGGGTGTGGGTAACATGAGCCAAGGGCTGGCACGTCCAGAAAGGTCTATGAGTTCACCCAGGCCTGGACTGCAAAACTTGGCATAAGAAGCCTGAACTCTGATAAGGTGCTCTATCCCTCTGCTCTTTAGTTCATTTGCTTGTTTGATGTTTTTCTATTTTTATTTTCTCTTCCATAATAAAGACACTTCCAGAAACATTTTAACATATTGGAGCTAAACTTTAAGCAATTCTGGACTAGTCCTGTGGTTCATGATTAGAAAATTAACCAGATTCAGAAATAGATTGTCCTGGGTTCCACTGTCAGCTTGCCACCTCCTAGCTGGGTGATCTCTGAGGGACACCTGGAAGGAATCTGGCAAGTTCCTTGGTACCTGTGACTCTTGCTTTGTTTCCTACCGATCTGGTCTACAAACAACCACTTGGCAGGCATCTTTCAAGCATTCACAAGAAAATGTGTGTGCAGTCCTAGCCCAGCATCTGGTTCACAGCAGATGTCAGAGAGAGGAAGAGAGCTGGGCGTAGAGGCGTGTGGTCTCTGATCACACTGTTCACACACTGGCCTGTGATCCCAGCACTTGGGAGTCTGAGGTGAGAAGATTGCTTGAGCCCAAGAGTTCAAGACCAGCCTGGGCCACATAGCAAGATCTTGTCTCTACAAAATAAAAAGTAAAATAAAATTAGCTGGGCATGGTGGTGCATGCCTGTAGTCCCAGCTACTTGGAAGGCTAAGTAGAAGGATCATCTCAGCCCAGGAGATGGAGGGTGTAGTGAGCTGTGATTGTGCCACTGCACTCCAGCCTGGGCGACAGAGTGAGATTCCAATTCAAAGAGAGAGAGAGAGAGAGAGAAAGGAACTGGTTATCAAGCCACCCCAATCCTTCCTCCATCATACATGGAGGGCCTTTGCAAGGTGCATCCTTACACACTCCCAGGCCACCAGGTCTCCCTTTCATGCACCGCATGCCTCCAAGGCAAGAAGAGGGCAAGCGTGGCCTCTACCCCAGGCCTCAGCTGTAGGGGAAACATTTGTTCAGAAACCATGAAAGCAACTTGCCATCTCCACTGTGCCTCACCAGGGGTGAAGTGCTAACAAGAGCAGCCACATGTGGAACGTGTGGTTGCCAGGGTGGTACATGTTCAGCTCAGCATGTATTTGTTACTTCCTTTCTTCCAATACAAGCTCTTGAGGTTGATGTGACTGGCTCCATTTAGAACACGAGGAAACCATGTTCTAAATGGAGAACATGTGAGGTTTGGGGTTTATTTTTCTTGTCCTGCACAGGATTTCTCCCCTTGGAAACAAGAAGGTTGAGGGGACAATTGTGAGTGCCTCACAGGGTCTCTCACCCCCCACCCCGGGACCCTTTCTTACCATCTGCTGGAAGTTTCTTGATCCGCTTGTCCCCATGGAGAAGAGGTCAGGGTATCCCTGAATCCAGGGGTCAAGGATTCATGACTTGGGAAGTGTCTGCACTAGCTTTGCTGTCCGCATGGCCAAGCTGACTCTCCACTCCATCCTCACATCTCCCAGAGAGACTCTCCCTCGTCACCCTCCCAGAGAGAAGCAAAGTCTCACCTCAAGGTGCCAAAGTTCCACCCGCCGAGGGATAGCAACGTCGTCAGCTCCCTGTTCCTGTCATGAGGGACAGAGGGTGGGTAAGCAGGGGGCTTGCTCCTGCTGGCCACTGCAGTCGCCATTCTTTTTGCTTTGTTCATTGGAGGAATAACCAGAAATAGGAGGGATGGGAAGGAAAGCAGGGAGGCAGGTGGAGGGCAGGAGAGAGAAAAGCACAGGAAATGAAAGAAAAAGAGAAGGCCAGCCATCAAGAAGAATGAAGCAGTGCCTTTTGCAGCAACTTGGATGGAACTGGAGAACATTATCTTAAGCGAACTGACTCAGGAACAGAAAACCAAGCTCCGCACGTTCTCACTGGTAAGTGGGAACTAAACTGAGGATCTGCAAAGGCACAGAGAATGATGTCATGGCCACTGGAGACTCAGAAGGGGGATGAAAGTGGGGGGGTGAAGGGATGGAAAATCACCTGTCAGGTACAGTGTGCACAGGTGGGAGTGATGGGTAAACTCAAAGCCCAGACTCTTCCACCACTGTACAATGCAATGATGTAACCAAAACTAGTTGTACCCCCTCACCTTATCGAAATAAAGAAAGTAAATAATAAAAATAAATAAAGGGGAGAGCAATCAACTCCAGGGTCATCACAACCCAACCACTCCAAGGCTGTACAAAGGCCACCAAACCCCCCATATCCTTGTGATGTTTCCAGAAAAAAAAGGAGTAGTCTAAAACGTTTCTCATCATTTGTTTTCTTATGCGACAAACCTTTACTGAGTGATGACTCTGTGCCATTGACTGTGTTAGGTGCTTGAGAAACAGCAGTGGACAAGCATAGGCAGGATCTCAGCTCCCAGGGGCTTGCCGTGGGATTTGTACCCTGCCCATCTATAACCATCAATGCAGTGACACACCTCCTCTCATATAGGGAGAGGATCCCAGGAGTTCTGAGTACTTAAGCAAGCACTTCCTGAGCACCAACTCTGTGCCAGAACTGACCTCACCACTGAGGATACCAAGACACAGGATACACTGCCCCTTCATGGGTGACGCATGGTAGTAAAAACACTGTTGAGCATTTATGATGTAGAGGCCGTTTTTAACAACATGAATACTTGGGCTCAAAGGCTGAGTTGGGTCTTGCCAGGCAGGGAGGAGAGAAAAGCATACTTCAGCCAGAGGCAGCCGCCACTACAAAGGCAAGGAGGAAAGGAAGAGCTCGCGGTGCCTGCCGACAGGATGCTCTCAAGCTAGGGATGCTTGGAGCGCCATTCAAGAGGAGGCTGGACCGGAAGAATCAGAGGCAAGTTGAGGGGTGATGGGAGGAAAGGTCTTGATTCTCTCATATCTGTGAAATCTGAAAATACAGCCCCCACGTCCAAGGTGGACACACCTCTCCTTTAGTCTGTTGAACTCTGGATAGAGGATCTTCTCATCCTGGAGATCCTTAGCAACAATCTGATTGTTGTTCATTGAGGCAAAGGCGAATATCAGGTGGGTACAGAGAAAGGGGTCCAGGTCATGAGGCAAGATTGAGGCGGGGCCTGGTCGATTAGGTGCCCAGTTGGTGAAATAACACACCAGTTTGTAGGCAGCACCTGGGGAGGAAGAGCATGCATTAGTTGGCAGAGAACAAGGGAGGGGACGGAGCTCAGCTTTCGTGCAGCAATGTGGACATGGCTCAAGAGGCCAGGCCACACGGCAGTGTCCTCTCCCCTAGCTCCGACACACACCCCAAAGCGACACTGAGGTGCCATGCCCCCCCACACTGCTGAGATCCCCGGGGAGAACAGAATGCCTTGGAAAATCCTAGTCAGGACGGATTCCCAAGTCTGGATCAAGGCTCCCAGTGAGTGACACAAACAGCAGGGGGGTGAAAGAAGGGAGGGAGAGAGATAAAGAAAAGAAAGAGAAAGTGGGAAGAGAGGGAGGGAGGGAAGGAAGGGAGGGAGGGAGGGAGGGAAAGAAAATTTTGAGGCACCCATACAATGAGAAAACAAAAACAGCAGGTGACCAGAAATGTTCTGTGGAACATCACTAGGGCCACAACCCCTGAAGAGCCCAGGCAGGGTGGTGCTGTGGAGAACTTCCCAGTCAGATAATCTCCCTGGCTCGGGAGGGGAGAACACAGTGTCCTTACCATCGTGGTGTTTCAGCACAAGAACCAGCCCTGCAAGAAGCAAAGGAAGGAGTCACACACAGATTCATACGCTCACCAGAGTGGCACGCCCCGGCCCACCCTCCAGTCAGCAAGAGCACCCACCGACTCGGCACTTTATCTGGAAGAGATGCACAAACGGAGACACCTACACCCATTCCTCGATTCCCCTTCTCTACAGGTGAGCCAATGGGGCTAGATCTAAGCTCCTTTTCTCTCTAACAAACACCACGTGTATCTACACATGCTTTGCCCAGGGACAAAGATGATTGTTGGAAGTCCCAGCAAAAGCCCTAGGTCAGTGGTTCCCAAGCCCAGCTGCAGATTAGTAAGTTCTGATAGCCTGGCTGTTTCCCCCAGAGAGTCTGATTTAATTTGTCCAAGGTGAAACTCAGACATTGAACATTTCTAATGTGTAACCAGGTTTGAGAAGCTCTGCTCTGGCCATTTCTCCCTGGGTCCTTGTGACGCTTCCCTGTGGCCCGTCCCATCTCTACCTCATCCAGGACCCCTGAGTCTCAGACTGCTCTCTTGGGGAACCAGAGAGACTCATGAAGCCTGCTACCTCCTGGGCTGCGTGACACCGGTGGGACCTGTCACACTCACCAAGCCACAGCGACAGTCTCCACATCTTAATGGTCTGACAGGCGTGAGGCCAGGACTCGAAGCCTTTATACCATATTGGAGCCGCCCTATGGATAGCACTGGGGCAGTCCAACTACACACACACACACACACACACACACACACACACACACACACACACACCAGTGCCAGGATCAGTGATTTATGAGAGTCACAGTGACCCCAGGACCACCTCTTGGAGCTGCCCTATGGATAGCACTGGGGCAGTCCAACTACGCACACACACACACACACACACACACACACACACCAGTGCCAGGATCAGTGATTTATGAGAGTCACAGTGACCCCAGGACCACCTCTTCTCCCTGACTGTTCCCGAGCCCTGCCTGGTGCTTGGCTCCTCCTCCTCATGTTCAGCCTCACATGGACTGAGTGTGGGAGAGAAATACTGTGTGAGAGCAGTAATTCCATTGTTGTAAGATTTTTGCTTGGGAAGCAGTATAATACAAAGTTTAAAAGACCCGGCTTTGGACTCAGGCTTCGAGTTCTTTAAAGTATGAATCTCTGAACAATTATCATAATACTATAAGAAAAAGATTAACAGTAATGGAAATCTTCAGGGGAAGGGGGGTCATACCTCATCAACAAGGGCACCTGCATAATGAACATTTGTATACCTAACCCTAATTGTACTCCACATCTTTAAAATAAAAAAAAATTACCAGTTAGAAAAAAAAAAGTGCGAATCTCAGTGTCACCACTTGGAAGTTTTATCATCTTGGATAAGTGACTTTGCCTCTGTGCGCCTCAATTTCCACACTTGCAAAACAGGGATGACAGCGCATACTTACCTTAAGGGCTTTGTAGGGATGAAAGAGATGGTGTATGAGAAATTGTTAGTTTAGTGCTTTGTATATCATAAGGGTGCAGTGAATGGCAGCTATTCTTAGAGATGCTTAAATGGTTGCCCAGCAGAGCAGGGTTCTCAAACTCAAATGCTGACACTCACCAAGCAGGTAATGTAAATAAGTGAAAAAGACACAATAAAATAGCTCACTCTTCACTTTATTAGAAAAATACATTTCAATGCCAATGATACACATCCGCTGACATGAAGCCTCTTGGTTAGAAGGCAACAGAGATCACTGTGACAGAGACAACACTCTGGGCAGCTGCTGGTGGTTGCCCTGCAGAGAAACAGTACTGATGTTGGTAGATTCTTCAATCTCTCAAGACAAAACTTGGATTTTTCTAAAGAGTCAACAATATTTGAGCCAGTATATGAGCCAACGGTGAGGATGTATCATGACCCTCAGGATACGGTGAATACAATTCTGAACTTTTAAAAAATACAACAAAATGAAGAATAAACAAAACAGGACAATAAGCCAAATGCTTTTATCATCCTTCATTTTCTTTTTCTGCTACAGAGTGTCTCAGGTCATATGCTCATCTTTCCAGAGACTGACGCTGCTCATCTAACCCACATGTTCCACCATGAGGTATCAACCAGGGAAACAGCAATGACTAGGGGTCAAATTCACAAAACACCTATTTTGCATTTCCACTATGAAGGAACCAGGAAAGCCATTGTTTTTAAGTCAGCAGTTTGCTTGGATATCATGGAATAAAAACCAATAAAAGGTATAGACTATCTGGGACAGAGATATTTCACTGAAATGCCAGGAAGCCCAATGGACTGTGTCTCCATTGGTTCATCCATCTTTGCCTTGCTTTTCTGTATTCCACAGATATTTCCTGGGCATATGCCAATCCCTGTTAGGCACTCGAGAAACAGTATCTGCTTTTAAGGAGCTGATGGTCTAGTGAAGCGATTGATCACATGCCCAGAACTAGTGTGTGTGTGTGTGTATGTGTGTGTGTGTGTCTTTCTTAGAGAAGTAACATGGTGGGTACAGCAAAGAAAACATCAGTTCTGTTGCCAAGTAGACTTGAGATTCAGTCCCTGCTCTGCACTATCATTGGGGCCACTTGAGTCCCACCGGAGTGTTCAATGCCACCTTCCATTCCTTTGACTAATCAGGAGATCCTGAAGCCTCCTGAGATCAACACTGGATCAGGCTTGGCAACAACTTCTACCACTGGTGAGATTACCCCTGGTGTGTCTTCTAACTCTAATGACCATTCTTTTACCTGTTTCCCCATTCCTAGCCTGTGTGCCTTAATTCTTACTGGGTCTGGTCTCTGCTTTGACTTCTCTTCCTGTTCTGGAAAATGCTGGTACAGTGGTTCCTAGGACCTGGGTCCTCTGACCCTGTCTTGCCAGGCTCCCTCTGCCTTGTGCTCTGAGGCTTTACTGACTGTCCTTGAAGGCCTCCTTGATGCAGAATGCTTGCCTCCTTCTACTCTGAGCCTCCCCACAGGGCACCTTCCGCCCCCAGAAGGTTCCATGTCACTGAAATTTCTACCCAGACTCCTAACACAGGCACTTGCTGTTAATTCCACACTCATCAGAGAAGTCAAATATGCCTGCTAATCTGAACCTCATTCATCTGCACCTGAGTTGATCCTCTGGGCCCCTATTCTGTTGCACTGGGCATGGCTAGATCTCAGATCTGACCCCTCTGTACCTGCCAAAGTGACGGATGATGCTGAGAATGCCAAGCTAAAACAATGGATGTGCAGGAAAGAAGACCTCTGCAGAATTCAGGGATGATCGTGCCAAAGAGTTGGCAGCTATGATCTGTGTGTATAGAAGGTGATGAATAGTAAAATGCTGAATGAGGTTTATGTTGAAAATCAGTGTACCATGTCGCTCTGTTTGTTCTCAATCCTTTTCCTTGAGTTCTTGCTGTCAAAATAATAATAATAATACAGCCATTGCTTTTTATTTTTTTACACACCATCCCGGATATTTAGAAAATACCCCTCCTGCTGCTTAGCCTGTTCTCATGGAGAAAAGACATTTACAAATGTCTTTCACTTAGGTAGCTGAAGCAGCGTGACCTCTCCCATATTTTCCAAGAATTGTTTATATGAAGGCAACATCACAGACATGAAATGCTTTGGTTTTAATAAAGCATTCGACCACATCTTTTGTGATACTCATGTAGACGAACTAGATAAGTATGACTTCAACAAAATCAGTTGGTTCAATAATTATAAGAATCCAAAGAGCGTTGACTACAGGTCAGTGTAAGCTTGAAAGACGCTTTTCTAGTCAGTTACCACATCTTTAGTGAAGGAAGTTTCCCAACATTTGGAATAAAAGGTAACTTTGGTTGTGCATGAAGAATTTTTAAGATTTTCATATTTAAAGTATTTAATGTATATTAGAAAAATGTATATTGTCATATAAACCCATAGTTTCATAGACTAGACCTTATTTGAGCTTAAAAATTGGGGCAATTCAAAAGAGAATATTTTTAATAAAGTAGTAAATGCTGTACTATTTGTTTAATCTCTATACTGGTCTTTTTGGTGACATCACAATCTTAAACACACACATCCTATAACTCAGCACTTTCACTTGTAGAAACTTGCCATGCCCAAGCACACAAAGTTTTTGCACTTTTATTTGTAACAGCAAAATATTAAAAACAAAAATCTTAACTTAGTGGCCGCCATGAGAAGATGACTAAATGTGTTTTTGTACATCCACGCAAGAGTTCCTTTCTTTTTCTTTTTAAGCCAGTGGTTCTCAATTGGGCACAATTTTGCCCAATTTGACAATGTCTGGAGACACTTTTGGTTGTCACAATGGTGGCAGGTGTGCTACTGGTACCTGGTGGGCTGAAACCAGGGATGCTGCTGAATATACTATAATGCACAAGCCAGCCCCCACAACACAGAATTGCCCAGCACAGGGGCTCCTCGACTTACTCCTAAAAACCCATCATAAATTAAAAATATTTCAACTTACAATACTTTCCATTTACAATGGGTTTATCAGGATGTAACCCCATTCTAAGTCAAGGAGTGTACTGACTGCATATCACTTTTGCACCATCATAAACTTGAAAACTCATAGGTTGAACCATCAGAGGCCGGGGATTGTCTGTACTGATAATTTAACAGTGCCAAGGGGGAGAAACCCTGGTTTAAGAAGAATTGCTTTTTTGTTATCATTGTCACCATTGTTCTTGTTCTTTTAATTCTGACATAAGTTTGATCAGTAGATTTAAAAATTAAACTGTTTCAACTATTACAAAGTGAGCTCAACTATTTCAACTATTCATTTTTGTAGCTCCAGATGCAACAGTCTGTTTCTGGAAAGAATGAGCTGAGAAAAAGCACAGCCCAGGAAGTGAGAATACACAGGCTTGGAACCAGGTGCATCTGGGTCGAGAAACTTCAGACAACATGTCCAAAAAGTGGAAATAATGACTTTTTTTGAAAGCTTGAAGGGAACAGAGATGTTAAGTACAAAATGTCTGCCTCATGGTAGGCACTCCTTGTGACAACTATTGTTCCTACTGATGGTTGTTCTCATTGGCCGTAAGATCAGCACCTAAAAATATTGAACTAATTTTCAGCAGATTGAACTAATTGGAACTGAAGGTCCTTTCCTGCTCTAAGATTCAGTGACATTGTCCTGAAAATAATTCACTCATTCGTTTTTTCGTTTATCCAACAAATACTTATTTTTCTGCTCTAACAAAGCAAGCAAAAACTAAAACCACAGAATTCAAAATATATGTATGTAACTTAGATGTCAGTTAGGGACTCCCTTCCTCAGTAGTCTGCATTCTGCCTAAATCCCAGCCCCATAGCCTGTGTAAGCCCAAAGCATTCCCTGGATTCCTATAAGGTCTCCAGGGTCTCTCCTTGTGTTTTTCTCTACTTCTTTGCTCCTGAATCCTTGGATGTAGACTGTTTTTTCACATGGATTCCTGGTGCATGACTTAGCCCTCTCCCCGGCTTCCATTAAAAATTCTCACTCATCGGCCACTACTTTGTTAAACTCTGGTGTGTCCACGTGGCTCTTTGAGCTATGGCCACTGTGTTTCCTAGCTTTGATCCCCTCCCCTACCTTAGGGAGGTAAATCTTCTCTGTCTCTCTCTCTCTCTCTCATTTATTTTCTAAACAAACTATATTTTCCACCACCACCCCCAAAAAAGAAATCCTCACATGTCAATCTCTTTACTTGGTAATCTTTACTATATCACAGGGGGGAAGGGTCCTGTGAAGGGTACTATCACATAATGCAGAGACTTCCACCAACTCCTGGCTCCTCTCAGCCATCCCTGTGTTCTGTCTCTCCCATTTCAGAGTGACTGGAAAATTCCTCCCTTGTTTGTTGCAGTTTAAGTTGAACCAGACTCAAAGTGCTTGGCTCTTCACCCAAGATGGCCATCAGGGTATTTTCTCAAATAAATCCAAAGAGAAATTTCAATACTAACTGTTAATAGAATGACATTTTCACAACTGCTTGTATTTTTGATAGGTAGGATTAAGAAAACATGCAGAACATACTGCTTGGAAAGAAGATGGTTTAGAAACTTCCCTACCATGGAAGGTCTCTGGGCAGGAAAGTACTGGGAAGATGCATGAAGCCAAGTAAAAGGAGGAATGGGACAGAGGTCCCCTTGGACGGCAGGAAGAGGAGGATTGCGGAGCTATCCTAAGTTGCTCTTTCCCACCTTCCCAATTCTGTGCCTTTGCGCAGGGCAACGAATTCCCAGTCCAGAAGGGCCCAGCTCTAGGATGGCTGTCCTCTGTCGGCTAGAGATGATGGTGGGAATAAGTTCAAGGGAATCCATTTCCTGATCCATCAGATACAAACTGGGCACAGCGACACAATAAGCCACCAGGAAAAAATGGCAATCATGGTGTTTTGACCTGTAAGACTCTGTAACAATGACTAATTCATGGTGGGGTTTCAAGAAATGAAATAAAACTAGACATATATAGGTGGGAAGTGTCTAGGTCTACAAGACAGAAGTCTAACCCAAACTACAATAGTGAGGATTCACAGCTTTTTACCCATGGAGTCACTCAATTATGAGGAAGCTGTACCCTTCTGAGAAGGGATCCTGCAATGTGGCCACGGGTATTCATTCTGAATTGTCCCCCAAGCTTTCCCAACAGTGTAGACTAGGTGACTTCATTTTGGGGAAAAGAAATGCCTAGACTATGCAAGGGTATTAGATACTGGCTCTAAATTTACATTGATTCCTGGAGATGTGGTACACCCACATGGCCTACCTGTCA
Organism: Cephalopachus bancanus; assembly: GCA_027257055.1. Lineage (NCBI taxonomy): Eukaryota > Metazoa > Chordata > Mammalia > Primates > Tarsiidae > Cephalopachus > Cephalopachus bancanus. The sequence continues at coordinate 165,501 of JAPVLO010000292.1, read as the reverse complement.
TGGGGGGCTTATGAAGTTAAAGGGGAAGTGAAGTCTTGGTCTGGGTCACTGCACCCCTCAAAGCTACCTGCTCTACACAACTCTTCTTCCAGTCTCAGGGAACCTCTCCCTCCCTTGCCTTTGGGCCTAAAGGTGAGGAGCAACTCCACAGTTGCCAGTCCTGGCATCCTGCACCAACCTTGTGCTTCCCCTAAACTTTTGTAAGCAGTCCCTCTATAATAAACCCTCCTCAAACTATTGTGAGTGTACCCATTGTTTTCCGTGACCCTCATTACACATGTATATCAAATCATCATGTTGTACACCTTGAATATATAAGGTATTGTTAATCAAATCTTTAAAACATAAATTTAAGGAATCTTTCACTTCATCAGGAAAAATGTATCACTCTTTCATGACTGGCATACAACCCATGTTTTCTAAGAATCTTTACTTCTTTGGCTAGCACTTAAACACAAGCTCCATCCTTTCTCTCTCTCTAGACTAAGCTGTTATAGGCATGATGATCATGTCTGTCTTGTCCGTACCAACCACACAATGCCTAACAGTTGACAGACCATAGCTGCTCACTGCTGAATAGCTGATGATCTCTCTGCCTGGTTTTTGATCCATCTAAAATTCTCAACAGGTAATCTAAGTCAGTGCACGAGTCTTCTAGGAAGCTTTTGAAAATGTAAATTCTGACTTAGTAGGTCTGAATGGCTGTATTTCTAGCAAGCTCAAGATTATGCAAATGCTGCTGGTCTACAGATCACACTTTGAAGAACAAGTCAACACCTTATAAAATCAAATAAACCAGACACAAAAGGACAAATATTGTATGAATTAGTTTATATAAGATACCTAGAAGTCAAATTTACAGAAACAGGAAGTTGAATGGTGATTGCCAGGATGTGAGGGAGGAGTTTTTTATTTTTTATTTTGAGTTGGGGTCTCACTCTGTCATCCAGACTAGAGTGCAGTGGGGTGAGCATGGCTCACAGCAGCCTGACCTCCTGGGTTCAGGCAATCTACCTCAGCCTAAGTAGCTGGGACTACAGCCAGGTCCACCGCACCTGGATTTTTTTCTTTTCCCCAAGAGACAATGGTCTATGTTGCCAGGCTGACCTCGAACTCCTGGGCTCAATCAATCCTCCCACCTCAGCTCCCAAAGTGCTGGAATTATAGGCATGAGCCACCATGCCTGGCCGTTATTCTTTAAACAGTAGAGTTTCAGTCTGAAGTAGTTTGGGAGATGGAAGTAGTAAGGATGCACAAAATGTAAATGTGTTGAACTGTACACTTAAAAGATTAAAATGATAAATTATATATCATGTACATTTTTGCCACTTAAAAAACGAGGCACAAGTTGGTCCAGCTGCAGGGAGTCCACCACAGGTCTATAGTCAGTGATAAGCACAAAGCCTGTCTCCAGGTGCTTATAGGTAGCATTAATGACAACTCTCTGTCGAGCAAGCTGTAGTTCAGTAATGGTCTTAAAGGGTCGCATACGTCAGCCAGATTCAAATTCTACTGAGGGTTTCTGTGAGACAAGATGCAGAAATCACAGGAGCTGAAGCTTATTTAGCTTGCACATGTAAGTGCATTTTCTGATCCAAAAAACTCTCATCACTTCGCTGAGACCCCAGGTAAAAGTTAACAACCAGAGTGCAAAATGTGTTTTGTACATTCCTAATGCTTATAACATGGTCCTTCCAAAGTGAAATGCTTGATCAGAATCTGGCACTTCATCACCACAGGGACACTGAAGGATCTTTCAACCAAAGACACTCACTAGCTGGGCTTTTATCAGAATGTGAAAGATGTTTGGAGATTAAACACTCTATTTACCATCTTTTGAATGTGATGTTCCATTCGTTGCAAACTGAAGCTACAAAACACCATTTAGGAGACAAGGTTTCCACAGGAAGCAGAACGCGGCTACATCAAATGTGATGCCTGACAAGACCGTAGATTAAGACAAGTCGGCCTTGCCTCTGCATACTCACCTCCCTCAGTCCCTCTGCATCGTGCCAGTCCCGTGGCCAGGTAGTGAAGACGAAAAGCTCCGTAAATGCCCAATTCTGAGGAACAAGAAAATGTGTCTGGGCTCCAAAAGTGGTCTGCTTCCCTTGTTTACTTTTCGAAACCGTATTATGTATTTCAGCTGTTGACCAAGTTCTTGAGAGAAATCTGAACTCAAAATTGAGACTAGAGTTGTTTATCCTTTTCCCAAACAAAATCAGTTTCCTGTACGTGATTCTAATGTGTTCAGTGAGGCTCACAGATTGGCAATAAGCAGCTCATGCAGTGACTGTATATGAATTCCCTCAGCTTCTCTATGTATAACAGTGTCTTATGCAATTATATTTTAGAACACATCTTTTTTCTATTCTCATTTAGTTTGTAGACACAAAGTTAAGTCAAACAACTCTTGAAATACAAAGAAAATACAAAAGACACATTACTTATGCTATCAAATCCAACAAAAATCTGCCTTTTAAAAATCAGAGTTGCCTGGGCACGTTGACTCACAACTATTAATTCCAGCACTTTGGGAGGCTGAGGCAGGACTGCTTGAGCCCAGGAGTTTGAGACCAGCCTGGACAACATTGTAAGACCTCGTTTCTACAAAAAATGAAAAAAATTAGGCAGGTATGACAGTGTACACCAGGGGTCCCAGCAACTAAAGAGGCTGAGGTAGAAGGATCGAGTGACTCCAGGTCGAGGTTGTAGTGAGCCCTGATCATGTCACTGCAATCCAGTATAGGCAACAGAGTGATACCTCAACTCAAATATATATATATATGAGTCCTTTACTTTCAGGTCTAGATGGGGCAAGAAAACTCTAGAGCCCTCTGAAGTTGAATCTGATTTTTAAAAAATCTCCTCCCCTTTCTCACATGCTGACCAGAGGAAACATGGCTGGAGGCCCAGAGCAGTTTAAGCTTGGGAGTTTTTGCTGCTATGTGAAATTTCACATAAGTGAAGTATGTCTAACTACATATAACACACATACTTCAAAACAGACGAACAATGCCAAAACTCTTTATTTCACCAACCAGCATTTCTGATTCTCTGACTAATGCTGCATTTCAAAATCTTAGGAGTCTACAAATATAGCATTCACACTTTCTACGTCTAACGGGGGGGGGCTCAGGGCAGAAAAGGTCAGGCCCCAGGACATTCTGGGGTAGGAGAAGTGGCAGGGTTTCTCTGTAACAGCCTGTGTCCGTCTTCTGTCTTAACTGGAAGGTCTTGAAGCTCTCCGTCATGCCCATGCTTTTCTCTATGGCATCTATGACAGGAAAACACTCCTCCCTCACACACACAATGCCACTGGGGAGTGGGAAAGGACGTTACACAGGCACCAGCCAGAAAGATTTTTGACTCAGTTTAGTGGCGAGGGGTTATGTAAACTGTGGCACGTCCTCCCTCTTCCTCAAAGTGAGCTGGGCTGGATTTCTATGACTGGAAGCATTTCCTGTGATAAAATTAAGCCCTATAAAAAAACCAAAATCAATCCTATCTCTAAGTAGCACAAGAGCTGTTTCCAAGAATCCAGGGATGAACACATTCCACACCCCACCTAGACTTGGCCAACTCCCTGTCGGCAGCTACGGAGGAAGCACAAAGGCCTTCTGTCAACTTTTGTGGGCGGAAGGGAGGGGCAATGCTTAAGAAAAATGTGGGGTGAGTTTTTTAAATTCCCCACCACTAAAAACTATAGATCTACACACACACACTCAGACACGTGTACACATCCATTTTTAAGAAAGATTCTCCTCTGTGTGACTTCAGACCCCGAGTCCAGCCTCCCTCAGACTGCGAGACAACACCTACTGACTGCAGAGGTCTAGCATCTCGACGTAATGTGGACGGCTCCTAGGTTGTCTCCAAGCTGGGGGCAGGGGCTAAGAAGTGAATCATCATGGGGGACTTGGTTCTGCCTTAAATCTCATTTACTCAACAACACTCTCAGGTCCAGGGGCTGCAAGAGGTTCCGTGGGCACAATGTGGTGGATGACCTGATGGTCCCAGCCCACCGTGGTGAGGAGGGAGTGATTGAGCGGGGACCAAGTAGCGTCCCTCACAAAGTCTCTGTGGGCTCGGCTTCTAAACCTAGGAGAAAGGAAAAGAAGTTGGGCATGGAAGGGCCAAGAATTGAAAAGCAGGCCTGGTGAAGGAAGAGAATCCAACACATCCAGAGCACATTTTCTGCGTGTTACACATGTCACCGTCTGCATACCACGCCTCATCACCAGATAGCGGTGTAGTATCCACAGCGGATGTTACTAATCATCCACCCCGGGGTGGGTTGCATTTCTATACGACACAGTCCCTTCTGTGAAGGGTTGAGTACTCTCATGTGGGAGAGGGCTGGAACGCTAGACTCAGGAACTCCACCCCTACCCCACATGCCTCCTCTGCCAGGGTCAGCCCCAGGAACACAGCCAGCCAGCCGTCTGCCTGCTTCTATCTCCCAGTCCCCTCAGACATGCATGGGAATTCGTTCTCCAAAGCGGCAACGCACTTTTCTGCACAGGAAAAGAACTCGCCAACCCGCTGCACCCCTCCCCGACCCTGGTCACAGGATTCCACTTCACACTTACACCTGGGAAAGCCTTGAGTCCAGCACAGCAAGTGAGCAGTCTTCACTGAGAGAGGCCAGGAAGGGAACACTAAGAGAGGGAGGAGAGGGATTGAAAGGTTTCCAGGCTTTCAAGACAAAGCCTTGATGGGGCCAGCCCCACCTCCACTGGGAACTAACCCAGGGAAGAAGGAAGCCTGGCCTGACCCCACTTCTAGCTAAGGTCAGCCTCCCATTCAAGTCCACATTACAAGTTCCACGCAAAGACGAGGGAAACAGAGCTACGCCAGAGTGGACAATCATCCTGGCACCCAACCAGCCCATCTGCTCCTCTCACAGCTTCAGCAATAACCCAGAAACAGTCTCGTCTGACCTCACAGCCCTAGAAGCCCACGATATTACCACTGTGGGTGCTGATCAGGAAGGCAACACATTTTAGCCATTTTCAGAGACTGTGCAACCCGTAAAAGGACCACAGTGCTAAGAGATCTTCGACGCTGAAGGCTGACCTGGAGCACTGTCTGCCTTAAGGAACTACGCATCGGACAGTGCGCTGGAGCTACACACACTCCCCACGGCTGTCTCCATTCATACCCATCAGGCCCCTGACGACACAGTACCTGTGTGGGGAGAAGACCAGCCCAGAGACACACTGGGAGTGCACAGTGGAGCTGAGGGCACAGTCTGCTTTCTTGGTGTCCACAAGGGAGACAGTCCCATTCTCATCACCTGTGAAGAGAAGGAGCGTGCCACAGTGGGTAAGAGCCTGGGCTCTGGTGTCAGCCAGACTTGGATTTGAACCCCAGGTCCTCAAGCTTGAACAAGTAATGACTCTCAGCATCAGTGTCCCTTCTACAAAGCAGGAATAATCAAGTCATCGGATGGCTATAAAAATTAAATTAATAAATAGATGAAGTAGTTATTATCTTAACCACAAACATTATCACCATACCATCACAACAGCACCACACCAGCCAGGCATGGTGGCTCACGCCTGTAATCCCCATAGTTTGGGAGGCACAGGCGGGAGGACTGCTTGAGCCCAGGAACTGAGACCAAGCTACACAATATAGCAAGACCTCATCTCCACAAAAAAAGTCAGGTGTGGTGGTGCATGCCTGTAGTCCCACCTACTTGGGAAGCTGAGGCAGGATTGCCTGAACCCAGGAGGGAGGCTGTAGTGAGCCATGAGCATGCCACTGTACTCCAGCCTGGGTGACAAAGTGAGACTCTGACTCAAAAAAAAAAATCCACCAGAGAAAAAATGATCGTGTTCTCCAAAGCTGAACTAGAGTTACCTTGGAATCACCCGCCTCCTGCCCTCTACAAGCACCATCCACTAGGTGCCCACGGGTGCTGATGCGACTGAGCAAGCCACAAGAGCCTCGTGCGCCACGGAGTCAGCTCCTCCTCTCCCTCCCCTTCCCAGAGTCGATATGGTCTGCCCTGCTGCCTTACCAAAGACAAAGACTCCGCTTTGCTGAGGATGCCAAGCCAGTGAGGTAGGAAGGTAGCCAGAGTTACTGCAGCCTGCAAAGGAGAGAAGAGGGGTCTGGAAAACGCTCAGAGCCCGCAAGTAGCTTTTTCTCAAATGACATCACTCTGAATCTCAGGAGCACCTTTATTTGGCTTCCCAAACCCTGCTAAGGCAGCAGTGCCCTCCTCCTAGAGCCCCATAACCTAAGTTATGGGACTGATCCATCAGCCTCCCCTTTCTGGAAACAAGTCACAGGCATGAAGATAACAACTCCGACCCCTTTGCCTGCCCACCTAACAAAGGACTTCACCCACCTAGGAACCAGCCCTTCCCCCTGGTAATCACTGGACAGAATGGGACTAGCAGAACCTTAAGGAAAAAGAACGCAATTATGTCATTGTTATGTCACAGTGACTGGGTATCTGGCAACTGTGCTTTGGGTGCCTAGTACCACTCTTCCACCACTGGCCCTCGGACTCACCCATCTGCGATGCTGGCTTAGGACAGCGGGTATCCCAGAGTAAAATTCTGTTATCCTAGAAGAAGGAAGAGAAAAAGGGCTTCACTATCCCAAGGAGCAGCTGCTGGCCAGGAGGTCTTCACACCAGAGACTGTGGTCTACAGACAGGGGAACGTGGTTAGGGAAGAAGAGGCCATATCTCACCTCGCTGCATGAAAGAAACACAGAGTCCTTGTGAGGAGATGCAGCAACACAGGTGACCTGTCCAGCGTGAGCTGTAAAGGAAAAGGAGAAACATGACAGAGAAGCTGAGGTCTTGCAAGGCAAGGCCAGGCACAGTCACAAGGCAGGAGGGAGGTGTGAGAATGAGGCCTGGTCTCGTGATGCAATTTAGCCAAGTTTGTACAAAAGATTAAAAATTGGCTGGCCATGGTGGCACGCACTTGTAATCCCAGGTACTAGGAAGGGAGGCTGAGGCAGAAAGATCGACTGAGCCAAGGAGATCAAGGCTGCCCAGTGAGCCATGATCATGCCACTGAACGCCAGCTTGGGCAACAGAGTGATACCCAACTCAAAAAAAAGGTGGCCGGGCTCGGTGGCTCAGCCTGTAATCCTGCGCTTTGGGAGGCTAAGGTGAGTGGATTGCCTGAGCCCGCAGGTTCGAGACCCACCTGGGCAACTTGGCGAGACCTCATCTCTATAATACATCAAAAAAAAAAAAAGATGAAGTCAAACTTTTCTCACAGAAAGTTAAGTCTTACTTGGTCAGTTGGTTTAACAATGCAGATTGATTTTTGCCAGTTAAGCTATTTGGCTGACATTTTGCATAAGTTAAACAAACAATCTGCAAACCCCAAATTTTGACAAACATATGCTTGAAATAAGTATATAATAAATGATATGGCAGAAAGTACCTCCTTTGCAACTACATAAACATAAAATTGTTTAGATCTTAGCCAGGTGCAGTGGCTCACGTCTGTCATCCCAGCACTTTGGGAAGCGGAGGTGAGAGGACTACCTGAGCCCAGGGGTCTGAGACCAGCCTGGGCAACTTGGCAAGACCTCGACTCTACAATAAATAAAAAAAATAAGTTGGGTGTGGTGGTACATGCCTGTAGTTTGAGCTACTTAGAAGGCTGAGGTGGAAGGATCACCTGAGCCCACCAGGTAGAGGCCGTGGTGGCCATGATCATGCCACTGCACTCCAGCCTGGGCAACTCCAACTCAAAAAAAAAATAAAATAAAATCTTGTAATCTCAATTTAAAAATGCATGAGGGGATACAGATTTTCAAAATTGTTTTAGGAGGCCTACACGTAAAAACTTTGAAGATCACTGCTACGTGTTAATTAGAAGCTACGGAAATCACCTTCTCGAGTGATTTCACCAGACTTTCCAAGGAAATATGCATGTGAGCCTGCCCTGAAGCAGAATAGGATTAAACCACCTTCCTTAATTCTTTCCTAGCCTTAGGATCCATGGAAAGCCAGAAAAATGACAAGTCAGAAAAAGAATTTATTGTCCACTTGAAAAAAGCAAAGTTCTGGGACTAGCATCATGGCAGCAAAAGAAGATGAAGAATGCACGGTTCTTCCATCCTCCAAGGATTTGGAATTCAGTGGGGAGAATCAGACACAAACACAAAGTAACGCAAAAGGCTGAATGGGGGAAGTGCTGAAAAAGAAGTCAGCATTAACCAGGACAGCACATCAGATGTCTAAGAAATAAAAGGCAAGTATGGTAGACTTGGGGCACTGGCATTTTAATATTATTGTTCAACTACTTGCAATGACCCTGAAGGTCCAGGATACTGGACCTTGGCCGTGAGTTTGTGATTTTTTTTCTGGCATATAACTGAACCATGAACTCTGAAGTTAGAAATGGCAGAGAAAGGTGCTTAGCCGATGAGAGAACCATGGTGATCAACCAGCATCTAAATCTCAGAGCCACACACACGTTAAGGCTCTAGATATTATCTTCCCAAAGACTGCCTCCCAAAATAAAGTCAACTGCTAGTTCTGTCAATGAAAACAAGCAGAAAGGAAAAAGGAACATTAAAGAAAGTGATGATTCTCACCAGAAAACTGACATTTTATGGATGTGAATATCAAAAGTTTAAGATTTGAAAATCTCAGGGCATCTTCCCGGGGAATGTCAAGTACTGATTGGCATACGCTTGAAGAAGAAATGACAATGAAAGGGCCTAAGTGTCATGACAAGAAAATGGAATTTTAATCCACAGGCCACAAGAAACAAACGAAAGACCAAAAGAGACAAAGGTGAGGGGAGCGGTGAGGGCCACGGTCGGTGTGAGGCCAAGCCTGAAAGTGAATGGGACATGAGCGATGGACAGGAAGGGGCCAGACGATGTGGAAAAAGACTCAAAAGCACCCGGTGACTGGCCGACGGTGGGGAAGCAGGAGTAGATGAAGACTGAGAATTCGAGCCCTGTGTACAAGGTGATGAGCCATCAACAGAAACAGGGAAACTGAAAAAAGGACAAGGGGTAGAAATTGGAGACTAACTATAGTGTTAGAAGAAAACTACAAGACAGGAAAACACAGAAGTGCTGCTCCTAAGATCCAAGCAAAGTTCAAAGGGTTTAGAGGGGAGAATGAAAACAACATAACGCCAGGGATGAAGAGTACTCACCTCGGTATGAATTCAGTACCATCTGCTGAGCAAGGTCCCAAACCTTGATGCTAAGAAGCAAAAGGAATCACACACTTAATCTTGACCAACATAAAAAAGTGTTCAAATGGGCTGGGCATGGTGGCTCCCCTCTGTAATACCAGTACTTAGGGAGGCTTGGGTGGCAGGACTGCTTGAGCCCAGGAGTTCAAGACCAGCCTGGGCGACTCAGCAAGACCTTGTCTCTACAAAAATAAAAATTTTTTAAATAGCTAGGCATGCTGGTATGCACCTGTAGTACCAGCTACTCTGAAGGCTGAGGCAGAAGGATCACCTGAACCCAGGTGAGGCTTCAGTGAGCCATAATCAGGCCACTGCACTCCAGCCTGGGTGGCAGAGCAAGACCCCGACTCAAAACAAAAAAAGTGGTCAAACAAGAACGTCCTTTAACCAAATGCCTCATGTCTTTACTTCCTGACTCTGGCTGGTCTCCTTACAATGGGTTGTGAAATCTCTAAAGACACCTCATAGACATCTTATAATAATTAGTAGCTGGGTTCTTATAACGAGCCCAAACATCACTTAATGATGTTAACAGGATAGTGAGGACACCCAAAGGAGGCCTAGAGGCAGAAGCAACAAGAACAGGGACCCACCAGAAGTCTTTGCTACCGCTGACAGCTTGTGTGCCAGAGCTCAGGACACTGACTGTAGACACAATGTCATCATGCTCATATTTGCAGAACTTGCTGACAATAAGTGTCTCATTCTCATCCAGCTCCCACAGTTCCACAGCACCTATTGGGGGTGGGATGGGGGGAGAGTAAGGCAAACAGAAGCTCGGATTATTCCAAGACAGTAATTCACTTCTAGAATTCAAGGAGTCATCATCCCTAAACTAACAAAGTTATTCCCATAAAACCAAAGTCGACATCATTAGAGGTTTAGTTAACTTCCAGGCCTTTTGCTCTTGTTTCGCTACTGTTTTCCTAATGACAACCCAGACAATTAGGTGGGGAAAACTTCTGGAAAAAGACAGGGAAAGCAAAAACCGCCTGTAAAATCCACTATTCTGTTTCTAGTGACAGAACACTGGAAAATCAGTTCCTAGGGGACAAGGATGAAGTCTCCACAATTATCCAAGCAGCACACAGTCCAGTGATGGTAACCTTCCTAATTATTTGACCACCAATAAGTATTTGCTGAACTACTTAAATAAATGTTTTGCAGAATCTTAAAAAAAAACTATGTTCAATTATTGAACATCTTGCACAGTGACTGGCTAAGTATAGAAACCCCACCGAAAGATGTCTTGAACATGCAATGTTCAAGTTCAACTGTCAGAGAGGCTCAATCTGTTAAAAAGCAGGGCTTTCAAACGTCCATGCAATGTCTGCCAACTTCCAAATTCTGAATTTTCTAAAATGCCAAAGCCTCTATTGCTGACCCTGACATCCAACGTAAAGAAAGCAGAACTAAAGCAATTAAGAAAATGCAAAAAAAAAAAAATAGGAAGAGACAGGTCGCACTGATTGACTTCAGCATCATCTTTAAAATCAATAACACCTCGGTCTGGTCTGCAGGGGTGAGGGGGCAGGTTACAGAGAAGAAAAATGGTTCCCATCCATTTCTTAATTTTGTCACGGATTTCTCTAGGAAATTCCTTCAGGCTCTTTAGAATTCTGGAAAAGATCTCCCCCATCTACACAGAGCTTTCAGCCCCGCCTTCATCTCTCATTCACCCGGGGGGATGAGGGGGGAAGTGACTCACCTGAATCGGAAGCCACTAGGATGCCTCTGTCCCCTACCCAAGTGAGGTCGGCCACTCCGGCCTCCGTCTGGACCCCGGCGGAGCAGAAGCCTTCGTTGGGGGCGGCGCAAGGGTCCTTAAAAAGCCAGAGAGAGCCGGCCCAGCAGCGGCCGCTCAGACTGGAGGCCCCGAGCAGAAGCGCCCCATCTAGGGGGACACAGGCTGTCAGCGCGCGGCGTGGGGAGGGAGGTCGTCTCCATGGTGACCGCGCTGCACAGCTCGCGGGTGGGGATCCGGGCCGGGGATCGGGACGCATGCGGGGCGAGGAGAGCTGGCGGAAGGGGGCCCGGGAGGGGCGCCCGGGCCAGGGTGGGGGCGCTCCGAGGCCCGGGATCTCGGCTCACCGGACCGGTACCGCGCAGCCTCCAACTGCCGTTCCATACAGGCGGGCGCATTAGGGGGAAGGTTCCACTCGCGGGCCGCCGGGGGCACCAGGGACGGCGGGGTCTCCTTCCGCATCTCCACGGTTCCAGCCACAACCGGGACCCAAACTGAACGCCGGCCTGAGACTCAGCTCCGGCTGCAACCCACACGTGGGGCTCCTTCGGCACCCCGCCCCTCTCCGGAGCCTAAGGCAACTCCACTTCTCGCGAGAATTGCTCCTTGGGCTCCCTCCCGCTTTCCAGCCGCTGTCCTCCAGCCGCGGGTTCCTCTCACGCCGTGCCTCTTCTCGCGAGAACCAGAACAACAAAACTCTCCCGACGAACGTTTAAAGGAAAAAAAAGGGCACGAAGATCTCTTCTCGCGAGACTTGCGAGCGGCCATCTTGCTCCTGCCCCTGACCGATTCTCCGGTCGGGGTCACGGGGACGCTGAGACCGCTGTCTAGACCTTTGGTGACCATGCTGTCCCGGGTGGCACTTGCCGCCGCCGCCACAGCGGGTAAGGGGTGCGGACTCTGGTCTAGGCCATCCGGGTGACTGGAAAGAGGCGAGTCTAGGAAGTCGCTGGGAGGAGAAGGGGCTGAAGAAAGGCGCAGCGACCCTGGGGCCTGGAGTGATCGGCCCGGTTCGGAAGGGAGCGCGGGGTCTTGGGGGACGGGAAAGAGGGGTACGTGGCCCTAGTGACCGGGCTGGCGGGGACGAGGAAGGGGCGACCGGGGCTTCTCTTTGTCTTCGCTGACCTGCGCCTTGTGCTGTCTGCAGCGCCCTCGCTGAAGAACGCCGCCCTCCTGGGTCCAGGGTAAGTGAGGAGCGAGATGCTCCCCTCGTCCTTGTGTTGTCCCCTTGTGTCGTTTGTCGGTCGGTCTCTTAGCTTTAGGCCAGACGCTTCCTTTCTTCGGGGAACTTGGAGACACGTAAAGCCTCCCTCGAACCCTTGTTCCTGTAACTGCCAGGAGCCTCCCCACGTCGCCTAATGGCAAGGACCTTAGGCGGATACGGAATGTGTCTAGCTAAACTAGAAGCCGGTTTTGGTGTCTGCCGAGCTCTCGCCCTGTGACCTTTCCACACCCAGCCGCCACGGCCCAAGTCTGAGCTAGAGGACCCACTCCTGTCTGGATTCCAGCATTTGGGGAGGCGGAGGCCGGAAGATCGCTTGAGCCCAGGAGTTTAAAAGGCCAGCCAGGGCAACGTGGCAAGACCTTGTCTCTACAGAACAGTTTTAAAAACCTAGCCAGACTTAGTGGTTTGCGCCTGTAGTCCCAGCTATTTGGGAGGCTGAGGCCGGAGGATCGCTTGAGCCCAGGAGTTCGAGACCCCCTGAGCAACAAAGCGAAACCCGCATCTCTACAAAAAAGAAAAACTAGCCGGACTTGGGGGCTTGTGCCTGTAGTTAGTCCCAGCTACTCAGGAGGCTGAGACGGGAGGAAATAAATCAGTAGAGCATATTGTTTCCAGTCTGTGTCCCAGATTCCTACTTTTCACCTCCGTGTCATAAGAGCCAGAGAAGTCAACTCTTGGATTCGGTAAATATTAATCTTGCCAGCCACATAGCCAAGGATGCAAAAATGAGTAAAGCTAAGTGCCTGCTTCATGGAGCTCACAATATAGGAGGAGAGGCAGCTGTAGAGAGGGCTTTAGAGCGAGGGTTCCAGAGGTAGAACAGGATACACCTTGCCCTTCGCTTACTCTGCTCCCTCATCTGCAAAATGGAGGTAATAATACATGGTGGGTTATGAGAATGAAAAGACTTAATTCTTGTGAACCCTAAAAACAGTGCTTGGTACATAGAATGCGCTTAGTAAGTGTTAGCAAGTGTTGCTGCTAAAATTATTTCACGAGACATGCTCATTTTCTTTGAGACGTCTCTGTTTACATTCAAGTTTAGTCCTAAAGCTTGCAAAATTTGATAACTAGCCTGTGGCTTGAAAAAGTGGTTTTAATGTATCTTAATTAAATCTCATATATGCACAGCATATATGGACCTGGTTTAAAATGACAAGATCTTGGCCCTCAAAACCTGAGCATGATGCCACAGTGGAATGAGAATGCCGGGAAAGAGAGGGAGTAGGAGTGACATAAATGTTGGTGGGTGTAGGGTAGAGTGATAGTAAGGATTGTCCTTATGAATTGAATTCTTCCCTCTTTATATCACATGCTTTCTGCTTATGTCAGCAAGTGGAGTTTAATTTCCCTCCCCCTGAATCTGGGCTGACCTCATTACTTGCTTGACCAATACAGTGTAGTGAAAGTTATGTTATGGATATCTGAGGCTAGGTGATAAGAAGCTGTACAGGTCCTGTCTTGTTTTGTTTCAGTTCTTGCTTATGAGACATACCCTTCTAGAAGCTCACTGCGGCTGAGAAAAACCACAGGGAGAGGCCACCTGTAGACACTAGTTGAACGACCCAGCTAGGCTCTTCATCAGGAACCAGCGTTTACTGCCATCCTGAGTAAGCAGCTCAGCTGGACCTTAGTCACTTTCTTGTTAGTCACTTTGTTGTATGAGACACCCCAAGTAAGGACCACCCAGCAGAACCCAGTCAATCCACAGAACCAGTAAATTGCTTTAAGCTACCAGACTTTTCAGTGGTTTATTATTCACAAATAGATAACCAAAACAACAACCATTTTTTTCACACTTCGCACACTTCTTTCCCTCCACATGGAATACCTTGTTTTGACACTTTTCTAGCATTCCAACAAGCAGTTCTTTCATTTGGTATCTATTTAAAAATTCCAAATAAAATTCAATGTCCCTTGAGTAACTTTACTTGGTTTTGACCCTTCCCTCTGTATTCAAGATTTAATTTGTGTTAAATAAATTTTGTGAAGGCAATAAAGTGAGGCTAGACTTGACTGTTTCCAACTTACAGAGAAAAACTTACACTCCATGCAGATGTGTAAACAAATAATTGTAATACAGGTAACACATTAAACGACTGAATATATCAGGAGCATCTTTGATTTTCTTTCACACTCCATATTTAGTACATCATTAAACCTCTTCTAGATTTTATCTGGACTTCTTCCACTACCACTGTTACTAAAGTGTGGACCACCATCAACTTCCACCAGGCTATTTCAGCAGTCTCTTAATTAGTCTTGTGTCTATGTTCTTGTCCTGTTATAGCCCATTTTCACAACAGCAGAGAATATATGTCAATCCCCCTCTAAAGCTTTCCAGAGCTCCCCATCTTGCTTGAAATACAATCCAAATTTAGCATAGTCCAGAAGGTCCAACATGAATTGATCCCATCCTGCCTTTTAATTCCATCTCCTGCTGTTCTCTTTTTAGCTTATTCTTCACTGGTACTGGCCTTGCTGTTTCTCTGAAAACAGCCAAGCTCCTGTTCTTGCCTCGGGATCTTTCTGCTTGTTCTTCTCACTTTTCCCCAGGTCATTGGCTCAAATGTCATATGACCTCCTACCAAAAAACTCATTCCCCATTCTGTTGCTTCCTATCCCCTTACCTTGTTCCATTTTCTTCATAGCACTTACAGCTGCCTGAAATTGTATATGGGCATACCCATGCTCCCACTAGAATGTTGAAGGCTGGGGCTTTGTTCGTTGCTGTGTACCCAGTGCCTGGCATAAGTAGAAAGTCAGTAAATGTTTTGTTGACTGAACGAATAGATGATAGCCCAGGACTGGGGAGGGCTTTATTATAAAAGATGTGCTTGAGATGTTCTGAAGCCTAATTGGACTTGGCAGTCACTGGTATGAAGTTATGGTATGAAGGGCATAACAGACAGAAGGAGCAGCAGAAGGCACATTTTTGTTTGTGAGAGCTGTTAAGTGTTTCCATATGGCTGGAGGGCAGGAGGATGAAGGAAGATGAGGTTCTAAAGTTTGACAGATACTGACTGGATTATGTATGTTATACTAAGTAACTTGTTTTCTGTAGTCAGAAGAGAACTGTTGAAGAGTTTTCTAGTCAGATTTACTGCCTTATTATTATTATTACTAGTATTGTTATTATTATTGGCACAGAGTTTTACTTTGTTGCCCAGACGAGAGTGCTGTGGCACAACCATGGCTTACTACAGCGTTGACCTCCTAGGCTTAGGTGATCAACCACAGGCACACACTACCATGCCTGGCTAATTTTTAGATTTATTGTAGAAACAAGGTCTCACCAAGTTGCCCAGACTGGTCTTGAACCCCTGGGCTCAGGCAATCCTCTTGCCTCCACCTCCCAGTCTCTGCTGAGATTACAGTTGTGAGCCACCACACCCAGTCTTTTTTTTTTTTTTTACTTTACTGTAGAGCCCAGGTCTTGCTATGTTGACCAGGCTGGTCTGGAACTCCTGGGCTCAAGCAGTCCTCCTGCTTCAGCTTCCCAAAGAGCTGGGACTACATGTGTAAGTCACCTTGCGCAGCCTGCTTCTCCCTAGAATTGTATGCCTCACCATTCTTATAGTCAAGTTTGAGTAGAGAAAAGGAGACATTTTCAAACATAACAAAATCTTTTTTAAAAAGTGTATCTTCCGTGAAGTTTTTCTCTGGAGACAAGATGGGAGTTCCACACACACAAAAAAAAGTAGTGAGGAAAAATACCAGGATAACTTTGAAAAGCAGATCTGGAGGACAACTTACCAACTTGAGGCAGGTGACTGGAGGACTTGAGGAAAAGATGACATTAAGATCTCAACATCACTGAATGTGTTTAGACATATGGAGAACAGACTAATGGTTCTGGCAAAGCTTAAAGATGGATTGGTAACATACATAGAAAACTAAGCAATTGAAAAATATATAGGCAGTTATTGACCTAGGGAGGAAGGGAAAAGGGTAACACAAGAAAGGAAGCGTAACTAGAGTACACTGAAGGTTTCGACTAAGAATAGTACTACACAGTGAGAATAATCTACAGGTTAAATATTGACTTAGCCAAAAAGTATTATAAAATTATAGTGGGAAGAGAAAGAGATGCGTGTGTGTGTGTGTGTGTGTGTGCACGCGTGCGCACATCGCCTTGTTTTTATGGGGGAGGGTCATCTTTTGTTGTTACTGCCTAGAAAGTTGTAAATAATGTCTAATTACCTATTTTACCAAATTTGAAATGCTATCAATTAAAAGGGTCTCCATTGTTTCATGTGCATCTAAAAATAAAAGAATTTTTAAAATCAATGATTCTCAACCTGGGACTGTTTTGCTCTCCAGCGGCCATCTGGTGGTGTCTGGAAACATTTTTGGTTGTCACTACTTGGGTGCGGGGCAAGGGAGGCACAGGGAGAGGTACTGGCATCTAGGTATAAAAAGCACAAGTATACTGCTAAACATTCTACAGTACACGGAACAGCCTTCCTCAGCAAAGAATTATCTAATTCAGAATGTTGATAGTACTGAGGTTGAGAAGCCTTGGTTTAAATGGAGGAATCTTAAGCCTGATTCTTAGATTTTAAAACTTGGTGAGGCAGTGTAAACACCATTCAAAAGCTAAGCAGTGAACCAAAATCAATGGCATACAGTAATGGAAGTTCGTAACTTACACTACAAGGAGATAGAGGTGGAGGGAGTAGGGAGGTGGAGGTTGGAAGTGGTCAAGAGCATACTGAGAATGAAGGGTACTGGACTTGAGGGCAGCTATGAAAGGGACCGAAGATCTTGCTCCATCAGAAGCTTAATGAGACTTCACTATACTGTAACTGCTAAAAATGCAATCTTGGGCTTTTTTATTTTGAACTGAGGTTTCACTCTCGCCTGCACTGGAGTGCAGTGACAATCACGGCTCACTGCAGCCTTGACCTTCTGGGCTCAGGTGATCCTTCCACCTCAGCCTCCCAGGTAGCAGTTGGAACTATAGGTGTGTGCCACCACATCTGGCTGACCTTTTAAATTTTTTGTAGAGATATGTCATTATGTTGCCCAATCAGTCTCAAACTCCTGAACTCATGCAGTCTTCCCACCTCAGCCTCCCAAAGGGCTGGGATTACAGGTGTGAGCCACCGTGCCTGGCTAGACTTTAAAACAAGAATAATTTACAAATCACTGTTGATAATAATACAGCATTCTGTAGAATAGATGAATTAGTCAGGCTGTATTAAGAGTATTAACGTTCAGTTCTGTATACCTCATTTGTAATAAAACAAAGCCAGAGAGCTCCTAGTGAAAGACAATCAGGATTGTGAGGGAACTGAGGGTGTTTAACCTAGTCACACGAGTGTTACCACATATAGAAAAGCAAAATTAGAACCAATGAATCGAAGTTCCAAGGATATATGTAGCAGCTCAATCCACTGGTGAACATAATTAAAGTTGTCCAATACTGAAAAAACCTGTTACATAGAGTGGTTCGTACCCCATTAAAGGGAGTATTCCCAAAGGTCCGAGTTCTTGGCTTTAAGAAGTTTACAACACAGCAGACATGTAATAGCCACTTAACATAGAATTTTACCATATACTAAACATTCCAAGCACTTTACGTATATTATCCCAGTTGATCTACACAACAATGCTATAAGTTATTATCTTTTATTCCCATTTTACTGAGTGAAATTCAGAATTATAAAAGCTTAGTTCCTTACTCAAAGTCAAGTGGCAGGTCTAGAATTTGAACCCAAGGGAACCTGGCTGCCAAGTCCATGTTCTTTTTTTTTTTTGAATTGGAGTCTCACTCTGTCACCCAGACTGGAGTGCAGTGGCCGCTCCCAGCCACCGCAGCCTTGACCTGCTGGGCTCTGGCGCTCCTTCCGCCTCACCCTTCCAAGTAGCTGGAACTACAGGTGCGCGCCACCACACCTGGCTAATTTTTTGATTTATTGTAGAGATTATGTCTTGCCAAGTTGCCCAGGTGGGTCTCGAACTCTCAGGCTCAGACAGTCCACTCACCTCAGCCTCCCAAAGGCATGGGATTACAGGCTGAACCACCGAGCCCGGCAAGTCCATGTTCTTATATTTCCATGCTACTAATGGACATATAGAGTGCTGGGCAGATGATCTGTGAGGGTTATAAGATGATCCCATTATTGAGTAGAAACCCACATGTGGCTTTAAGTGAGATTAAGTCATTGCCGTGGTCACAGCTGATTATTTGACCCTATCCTTCCTATTTCTAGTCTGTTCTTTTCCCATTATTACAGTAGGAAACTCTGCCTCAGTCCTCATACCCATCTGAGGTTTCTGGAAAGTGTTCATACATCGTGTTCTTTGAAGAACAGGCTTTCATTTGTGCAATTGCTACCTGTAGGGTCTTGCAGGCCACAAGGATCTTTCACACAGGGCAGCCCAGTCTTGCCCCACTGCCACCTCTTCCTGAATATGGAGGAAAAGTTCGTCTCGGGCTGATTCCTGAGGAATTCTTCCAGTTTCTTTATCCTAAAACTGGTATAACAGGTGAGCATTTGCGTAGACTTCGATAGTGTGTTGGGATGGTACCGATACAATCAAGTTAACTTAAAAGCAAATTGTTGAGGTGATTCAATGTAACAGTTGATTTGGTTGCTCCAGCTTGTCTCGGTTTACATTTGGGATTTCAGCTTCACAGCATTGTCTTTATTTGTTGATATGCCACATTTTTGTAATGGCTGTTCTGTGCCAGACACTGTTCTTGCCACACAGGGTCGAACTATGTTGTAGAAAGTAAGTTAGAGAAAGAGAGAGGAGATTCACCTCCCCAAGGTGGGGAGGGGCCAAAGCTAGAAAACACGGCAGCCATAGCTCAAGAGAGTCACATGGCCAACCGCAGGTGAGCGAAGCAATGACCCGAAGCCAGTTTCGTCATCCAAAAGAACTGGAAAACAATTTGCTGAAATTGTATTGCCTCTTTAGTGGCTACACTAGACATTAACCCAGATCCCTTGATTAAGTTTAGGGTTCTTTCTGCTGCATATACTGCCTTTCTGTACACAGGTACTACTATGACTGGAACATTGGAAACAAGATTTCTTTTAACCCTGTAGTTGCCTAGACAAAATTGCAAGAAACCTTTGTGTCCTTAGAACTTCGTAGGTAATAAATATGCTATGTTGATAGGTTCTTGCAATTTCACATTTAAAATTTGTATATTAAAGACAAAAAGAAAAAACTATTGAAGCTTTACGTGGGAAACTCTGGACAATATATTTGAGACTCTCACCCTGTTACTCTCATGATACATTCTATCATCTTTTGGTGATTCTCAGAAATACTGTAAAATGCTGCCCTAAAGCCCTGCTCTGTCCCTGCCTATTATCTTGAGAGGCACAGAGGAAAATCCTAAAGAAAGAGAAATCCTGGTTTGTATCCTTTCAGAACTCACAGCCTGCTCAAAGAAAAAGATAAGCCAGGCATGGTGGCTCGTGCCTGTAATCCCAGCACTTTGGGAGGTGGAGATGAGAAGATTGCCTGAGCCCAGGGGTTTGAGGCCATCCTGAGCAATGTGGAGAGACCTCATCTCTACAATAAATCAAAAAATTAACTGGGCATGGCGGTGTGCGCCTGTAGTTCTAGCTACTTAGAAGGCTGAGGTGGAAGGATCACCTGAGCCCAGCACAACTCACCACACACAGCCTTGACCTCCTGGGCTAGGCAATTCTGTTTCCTCAGCCTCCTGAGTAGCTGGAACTACGGGCATACACCACCATGCTTGGCTAATTTTTTTATGTTTTATTTGTTTTGGATTTTTAAATTTTTTTTTGCAGAGGCGAAAGTCTTGTTATGTTGCCTAGGCTGGTCTTGAACTCTCAAATTCCTGATCTCAAGCAGTCCTCCCGCCTTGGCCTCCCAAAGTGCTGGGATTACAGGTGTGAGCCGCCTTGCCCAGCCCAAGAATGGATAGATTTTATCCTGTTTAATGTTTCATTCAGCAAGTAACATATTTTACTTGAGAAAGTAACCTCATATCTTTTTTTTTTTTGAGTTGGAGTCTCACTCTGTCACCCAGACTGGAGTGCAATGGCCGTTCCCGGCCACCACAGCCTCAACCTGCTGGGCTCCGGTGATCCTTCCGCCTCAGTCTTCCAAGTAGCTGGAACTACAGGCGCACGCTACCACACCCGGCTAAATTTTTTTGATTTATTGTAGAGATGAGGTCTTGCCAACTTGCCCAGGAGGGTCTCGAACCTGCGGGCTCAGGCAATCCACTCACCTCAGCCTCCCAAAGTGCTGGGATTACAGGCTGAGCCACCAAGCCCGGCCATAACCTCACATCTTTATGGAATAGTTTCCTACTTGTTAAGTTCTGTGCTAGTCACTTTATATACATTATTTCTCAATTTTATCAAACTGTTTTCTTTCTTTCTTTTTTTTTTTTTTTTGAGTAGGAGTCTCACTTTGTCGCCCAGGCTGGAGGACAGTGGCGGCACACTTCCGTCCACTGCAGCCTCCGCCTGCTGGGCTCAGGCGATCCTCCTGCCTCAGCCTTCCAAGTAGCTAGAACTACAGGCATGTGTTACCACACCCAGCTATTTTTTTTTTACTTATTGTAGAGATGAGGTCTCGCCAAGTTGCCCAGTCTGGTCTCGAACCCACGGGCTCAGGCAATCCTCTAACCTCAGCCTCCCAAAGTGCTGGGGTTATAGGTGTGAGCCACCACACCTGGCCTATCCAACTGTTTTCATTTTACAATTAAGAAACCAAGTTTAGAGATTATTTAGATTTTTCAGTTTCTTATAAGTTATAGAGTCGGGATAGAGGTTTCCCTGACTTCAGATCTTTGTTCTTCCAGCTCTGTCATATGCTTCACAATCCAGTTTTTTGTCTTTGAATCTGTTGATTTTAAATCATTACTTAAATTTGCCTTTAACTAATCAAATGCAGAAACTTCTTTCTGTCTCCTCCTCTTAGGTATGGCATATTCATTCATGAGATAACTCTTTTCTTTTTTTAGGACCCTATGTGCTTGGAACGGGGCTTATTTTGTATGCTCTATCCAAAGAAATATATGTGATCACCCCAGAAACCTTCTCTACCATATCAATAGTAGGGTTGCTTGTCTATGTAATTAAAAAATATGGTGCCTCTATTGGAGAATTTGCTGATAAACTCAATGAGGTAAGAAGCATAAGCCTTATGTCCCATTTTAGACTAGCAGAAACATCAAAGCTGTCTTAGTGATGTATTTGATGAGTGTTGGGGAAGAACACGGAGATGAATCTAATTGTAATGATTACAGTTATAAGCGTTAATGTTAGTTATAATTTGAAATAGATATTTTTTAAAATCTACCAAACCTTTCAGCCTTTCTGTAGTTTTATTCATCCAACAAGATACTGCATAGCTACTATGGGCAGTTCTTCTTAAGTATTTGTGTGTTTCTCCTTATGTGTGTATGTATCTCCATGGGTGTTTTCACAAATGAGAAATACAGCTTACAGGAAGCATAAAATGTGTGTCTGTTGCCCTTGGTGCTTTCACTGATGTTTGTTGTTGATGTCATAATTGCAGCAAAAAATTGCCCAACTGGAAGAGGTGAAGCAGGCTTCCATCAAACAAATCCAGGATGCGATTGATTTGGAAAAGGCACAGCAGGCACTGGTTCAGAAGCGCCATTACCTTTTCGATGTCCAGAGGGTAAGTTTTGGGAATTTCTAAGAATGAACTTACTCATTTGTGTGCATTTTTTTTTTAAATTCAGAATCTCTTATGATGAATGATTAAGTAGATTTAACATATTTTATTTCGAAAAGAGGAGGTTTGGCCGGACTCGGTGGCTCAGTCTGTAATCCCAGCACTTTGGGAGGGCGAGGCAAGTGGATTGCCTGAGCCCGTGGGTTCGAGACCTGCCTGGGCAACTTAGCGAGACCTTGTCTCTACAATAAATCAAAAACTAGCCAGGCGTGGTAGTGCATGCCTGTAGTTCCGGCTACTTGAAAGGCTGAGGCGGAAGGATCACCGGGGCCCAGCAGGCTGAGGCTGCGGTGACTCAGAGCTTGCCACTGCACTCCAGTCTGGGTGACGGAGTGAGACTCCAACTCAAAAAAAGAGGAGATTTGGGTGGGGGTTGGCAATTAAGGCTATTTAGACAGTTAAATAGCAGAAAATAGAATTATTCAAAAATTAGAAACAAGTTGCTTAAAAAACATATTGTGGATATATACAAAAGGAAAGTAGTCATTAACTTATAAATCATTAAAAAATGGCATGTAAGCCAGGTGCAGTGGCTATCAGTTTTAATCCCATCACTTTGGGAGGCTGAGGCCAAGAAATTATTGCCTGTGCCCAGGGGTTGGAGACTCTACAATTAAAAAAAACCTGGTGTGGTGGTGCATGCCTTTGACTCCAGCTACTTGGAAGGCTGCAGTGACTGTGAGTGCGCCACTACGCTCCAGCCTGGGCGACAGAGTGAGACTGACTGCGGGGGGGAGGAGCTTTTAAAGTGAAATGCTCTTACACTGGATATGTTCAAGCACCTATGAGATGACAAATAAGATGATAAGATAGAGTAAGTGTTTGAAATATGAAGGATTTAGGCTGGTTCTCCTCAGTGTGGGCTCAGTCCTACGTGTGTCAGAGGCATCTGCAGTTTAGCTTTGTGATCCCTTTCTAGGCCCTGTGGGATCAAAACTTCTGTTAGGAGCTATCCAGGAATGTATATTCTTTTATGTAGGATCTATAAAGACTCTTAACCATATGGATGTTTAAAAATCTCAGAAAAAGTTAAAGCCTCTTTCTATGCATATTTAATTTACAGCTGGAGAATGCCTCCTGCTTCGTGCACACTGTATAGACATGGGAACACATGCACACATAAATGTTGGCTTTTTTAAAAAACAAAATTGGAAGATGTTGCTTTTTTATAAGAATCAGATGATATCTTTGAGGTCTTTATTTATAAAATATTTATTTAATAGATATTTTTGTTTTTGTTTGTTTTTGTTTTTTTGAGTTGGAATCTCACTCTGTCGCCCAGACTGGAATGCAGTGGCCACTCCCGGCCACCGCATCCTCGACCTGCTGGGCTCCGGCGATCCTTCCGCCTCAGCCTTCCAAGTAGCCGGAATTACAGGCATGCGCTACCACGCCCGGCTGATTTTTTTGATTTATTGTAGAGATGAGGTCTCGCTGCCCAGGCGGGTCTCGAATCCGCGGACTCAGGCAATCCACTCACCTCAGCCTCCCAAAGGCGTGGGATTACAGGCTGTTTAATTGATATTTATTGAGTTTTTCCTGTGTGGATATTCTGGCCAAGGAAGAGTGCTAAAAATAGCAGAGAAGTAGTATTAAAAAAAAAGATGGTAGGAGGAGAGAATGATCTTTATAGGGCAGTCACAAAAGGCCTGTGATGTGCTGGTTGAGCAGAGAGCTGAAAGAACTGGTGGTGCAAGGTCTGTGGGCCTCTGGGGAGATAGGTTCCAGGAAGAGGGAAGAAAAATTGCAAATACCCTAAGTCTGGAAGTTTGCTTGATATACGGGGGGGGCCCCAAAAAATGGAATGTAGTTATAAAAAATTGTGTATTCTTACATGTTTAAACTTCAGTCACCTTCAAAGTACCCTCTGTTTGATGCAGTACACATAATGAGATGCTTTTTCCACTGCTCAGAACAGTTTTTTGTTTTTGTTTTTGAGTCAGTCTCCCTCTGTTGCCCAGGCTGGAGTGCAGTGGCACACACACAGCTACCTCAGCCTCGACCTGCTGGGCCCAGGAGATCCTTCTGCCTCAAACTTCCAAGTAGCTAGAACTACAGGCATGCGTCACCACGCCCAGCTAATATTTTTTATTTTTTGTAAAGACAAGTTCTCGCCAAGTTGCCCAGGCTGGTCTCCAACCCCTAGGCTCAGGCAGTTTTCTCTCCTCCACCTCCCAAAGTGCTGGGATTACAGGCATGAGGGACCACACCCAGCTCAAAACAGTTTTTGAACTTGCCAATTTTGATGGCTTTTAGTGCTTCTGCCATTTTTTTTGTTTGTTTATTTGTTTCACCCCTTCAGCAAAATTTTCCCTTTGAGGACCTTTTTCACCCATGGAAACAAAAAATAAGTCCCTTGGGGCAAGATCAGGTGACTAGGGAGGATGGGGCAGGGGGACCATTCTGGTTTGGGTCAAGAACTGGTGAACACTCAGGGCAGTGTGGGCAGGTGCGTTGTCATGGTGGAAGAACCAGTCGCCTGTTTGCCACAACTTGGGATGTTTGTTCCGCAAATCGTGATGTAATCTCAGAACTTCCAGATAAAACCTTTGGTTGACCGTTTGATCCAGAAGAACAAGTTTTGAGTGTACTACAAGGGCTCGCCCTCCAAAAGATAATTCTGGGGTTTTTTGGGTCCCCCCTCGTAATGTCAGAAAGCAAGGAGACCAACATGGGTAGAATCGGATGGGTGACAGGAGAATAAAAGGAAGCAAGGGGTGGCCAGGGGCTTGAATATGTAAAGTCTTTCAGGCTTCTTTAAGAACTTTGACTCTGAGTAAGAGAAAGTTGTTGGAGACTTTTAAGTAGGAGTGATAGACTTGACCTGCCTTTTGAAAGATCACTCTGTCTTGTTACAAATAGCCTTCAGTTTGGTATGCATTGGCTTGAGATGCCTGTGGACTAGCAGATCAGAGATATTTTAAGAGCATGGACTTAGCCTTACTGCCTCTTTAT
Organism: Cephalopachus bancanus; assembly: GCA_027257055.1. NCBI lineage: Eukaryota > Metazoa > Chordata > Mammalia > Primates > Tarsiidae > Cephalopachus > Cephalopachus bancanus. Next base: position 140,669 of record JAPVLO010000292.1, on the reverse strand, counting down.
AGATCTCAGCTTCACAATTTATTGGGTCTATAATCTTGGGCAGGCTTCTTCTACCTGTTTCCTCACTGCAAAATGGGCATAATAATAGTAACTATTCTGTGGTGTGGTTATAAGATTTAGTTGAATCTAAACACATAGTAGGTGCTCGACAAGTTAGGTATTATTTGACCCAGCAAGTACTTACATGTGAGCACAAAGACAGATATACAATGTAAGCAGCACTATTTGTAGTTGAAAAAATTGAAAACACCTAATTTATTAATAGAGCTTGGTTAAATGAATTACAGAACACCAAAATAGCAGAATCCAATGTAACTTTTAAAATTGAGTTGGGAGCCGGGCTCGGTGGCTCAGCCTGTAATCCCGCGCCTTTGGGAGGCTGAGGTGAGTGGATTGCCTGAGCCCGCGGGTTCGAGACCCGCCTGGGCAGCGAGACATCTCTACAGTAAATCAAAAAATCAGTTGGGCGTGGTAGCGCATGCCTGTAATTCCGGCTACTTGGAAGGCTGAGGCGGAAGGATCGCCGGAGCCCAGCAGGTTGAGACCGCGGTGGTCAGGAGCGGCCACTGCACTCCAGTCCGGGCGACAGAGTGAGACTCCAACTCAAAAAATAAAAATAAAAAAATAAAAAATCGAGATGGATTTGCATGTCATAATTAACAAAAGTGATGTGTGTACATACACAGTAAGTTCCCCACATATGAACCTTCAAGTTACAGTCATTAAAGATGCACGCCTTCGGTTTTTTTATGTATTATTTCTCTCCACCAGGTGTCAGTACAGCCTGTTATCTAGTCAATTGTGTGAATTGGGTATCTGGGCTAACTTTGTTAGACTTAAAACAAATTGGACTTATAAACGCACGCTTGGAACAAAACTTGTTCATTTGCTGGGAACTTCCTGTACCTATATTTTGTTTAAGTATTTTTTGGAGAGAATGGAAGAAATACAGGAAGACAGTGACCTGTGGGACTGCTGAGGGAGACTTATTTTTTACTGCATGTACTTTTAAATATATTTTTACCAAATCCTGTTACAGTTTTTTACTCTGTTATCTTATTATGTTAAATAAAAGAATTTAATATAAAATACAAGAGAGAGGTGCAGCCTTCTGACTGGCAGGTCCTCAGAGCAGAAGTAGTCCTTCAGGTATGCAAACAATATTTACTATTTCTTAATTTTGCCCCAGAATAACATTGCTATGGCTTTGGAAGTTACTTACCGGGAACGGCTGCATCGTGTATATAAAGAGGTGAAGAATCGCCTGGACTTTCACATCTCTGTGCAGGATATGATGCATCGAAAGGAGCAAGAGCACATGGTAAACTGGGTAGAGAAGCACGTGGTGCAGAGCATCTCTGCCCAGCAGGTACGTGATGTCTCACAGCTTCTGAAGTGGTGCTGGTATCTCTGACAAGTATCTGCTGATGTTTTGTTTAGTCAGGAATAGCTGACAAGGCATTGCTAGCGTAGAAACAGCAGTGTTGACCCTGGTTTTTTTTTCCTGGATAGTTATAACCTAGAAAATACTACACAGCTGCCACGATGGCTTTCCTCAAAGTTTGGTTACCAAAGGGTCTCCCATACCATAGGTCACAGTGAAAAGACTGCTGAGAGCAATGGCTGTGGCAGGCCTGTGTTCAGGCTCCATCATTGGGTAACATTAAGCATCATGTTCACTCTCTGTAGAAAACAGAAACTGGGCAAGGCTGCTGCTAGGTACCTTCCGTTTTCTTATTCCATGATCTCCATGTCCTCTTCTCGGCTGCTTAATTCATCAGGTTTTAACAGAAATGTTTCCTATTATTTGCTTAGACTGAATTACTTTTTTTCCCATTTATATTGTTTCTTTATTTACTTATCACTTGATATTTTTTCTTTTCTAGCTGTATAGCATATTTAGGCATTTCTGGCCATTTTCTGCATAACCTTTGTAACCTATGTAGAATTTAAAAAATAGAATCTATCAAAATTTGATGGATTTTTTAAAAAATTGTCTTTTACATAAAAGTAATATATACACTTATTTAAGAAGCTTAGAAAATACAAAAGAAGTATAGAAAAGATACTAAAAGTTATATTCATTCTTAACATTTCTATTACTAATGTCTTTCTCAAGCATCTGTCAGCTGTACAAGTAAATATCAGTGGCATATGGTTACAGGAGCATCTAGCCTCAAATTCAGTACAGGTTTCACTCAGTAACCCCCTGGATTTGCTTAAACATAAATTGTATCTCCTCTTAAATAAATAACTTTAGGCCAGGCATGGTCGCTCATGCCTGTAATCTCAGCACTTTGGAAGGCCGATGCAGGAAGATCAGTTAAGGTCAGAAGTTTAAGAACAGCATGGGCAACATAACAAGACCTCGTCTCTACAAAGAATTTTAAAAAGTTAATTGGGCATGGTGGTACATGCCTGTAGTCTCAGCTACTTTAGAGGCTATCTCTATGAAAAAAAATTAATTTCTAAACCTATCTAGAAGTTTTATCACATTGAACCAGTCATTGTCTTAAGGTTCTGGTCTGGTGGGTGGTGTCCTTTAGAATTATGATGTTTATACCCTTCCGTGTTTTGGAAAGGCCTCACCAGATTTCTCTTTCCTTTTCCTCACAGGAAAAGGAGACAATTGCCAAGTGCATTGCAGACCTAAAGCTGCTTGCAAAGAAGGCTCAAGCGCAGCCAGTTCTGTAAATGTGTCTGTCCCATTGAGACAGCTAGAAACAGTTGACCGAGCAAATGGAAACTAGTCTATGTGACAGAATATTCTGCAGTGCTGTCTACTGCAGTTACAGTTTACCTTTCCTAAAAATGAAAAGTTGGAGTTTTCTATAATGAGCAAACTAAATCTATTGGCCCAGTCGGGTGTTTCTCATCCTTCTTACTCTGCATTTTGAGTTGTTCCATGATCACTTTCAAATAAGCAGTTTGCTTTTATTAAAACTTGCTGCCTGACTAAAGATTGCCAAGTTATCGTGTAAATTTGTAATTAATTCCACCATCTTACAATAAAGTGACAATTGAAACAAGATTTTCAAGTTGTGTAATTTTCTGTGTTGTTCAACTTTTGTCACATGGGTAAAATTTAAAAATGTTGACTGAACTATCTTGCTGATAAGACAATTAAGTGGTGAGCTCTTTCTGGCTAACTAATAGGTCATAAGAAATGTAAAGGTTTTTTAATACTCTTAAAATAACTAAAAGAAATACTGACTTTATCATTTTAGTAGTATGCCTGTGGAAAATAATATTAACTTGGTGTTGTAAAATCACTCAACCCTGTCTCAAAAAAAAAAAAAAAATGTACTGCAAAAAAATTACCAAATAGGCAACCTACAGAATGGGAAAGATATTTGCACACTATATATCTGACAAAGGACTAATATCCAGAATCTACAAAGAACTCAAATCAGCAAGAAAAAAGCAAATGACTCCATTAAAATGTGGGCAGATGACATGAACAGACATCTCTCCAAAGAAGATATACAAATGGCCAAGAAACGTGAAAAAAATATTCAATGTCACCAATCATCAAAGAAATGCAAATTAAAGCTACAATGAGATGCCATCTTACATCAGTCAGAGTGGCCACTATTTAAAAAAAATAAAAAAATAATAGATGCTGGTGTGGATGCAGTGAAAATTAGTACAATCTCTATTGAAATTGGTATGGAGATTTCTTAACTAAAAGTAGATCTACCATTTGATCCAGCAATTTCACTGCTAGGCTCTACCCAAAATAACAGAAGTCTATATAATAAAGGCACCTGCACTCAAATGTTTATTGCAGCATGATTCACAATTGTTTCCCTGGATGAAAAAGTCCTCAAAGGGAAATGTTTTGCCAAAGAAGTGAAAAAATGGCAGAAGCACTTAAGGCATCAAAACTGACAAATTCCAAAACTTTTAAGCTGGTCACAGTAGCTCACTCCTCTAATGCCAGCACTTAGGGATGCCAAGGCAAGAGGATTGCTTGAACCCAGAAGTTCAAGATCAGCCGGGGCAACATGGCATGAGACCTAATCTCTACAGTAAATCAAATAATTAGCCAAGTATGGTGGTGGACTCTTGTCCCAACTATTTGGAAGGCCGAGACAGAAGGATTGCCTGAGCCCAGCTGTTGAAGTGTGGTAACTGATCATGCCACTCCAGCCTGGACAACAGAGTGAGACTCTGACTCAAAAAAAAGATCTACCATTTGATCCGGTAATACCACTATTAGATATCTACCCAAAGAAACAGAGGCCATTTTACCAAAAGAGATAATCTGACTTGCATGTTTATCGCAGCACAATTCACAATTGCAAAGCTGTGGAATCAACCTAAATGCCCATCAGTTGATCAGTGGATAATGAAAATGTGATGTATACACACACACATACTGTGGAATACTATTTAGCCATCAAAAAGAATGAAATAATGTCTTCTGCAGAAATTTGGATGGAACTGGAGAACATCGTCCTAACTGATAAGTGGAAGTTAAACATCTGCAAAGGCACTGAGAATAGTGTAATGGACATTGGAGACTCAGAAGGAAGAGGGTGGGAACAGGTAGAGGGATGAAAAATCACCTGTTGGGTGCAATGTACACAGGTGGAGATGGTGAATACACTTAAAGCCCAGACTTCCTTGCCACTGTACAGTGCATCCATACAACCAAAAACTATTTGTACCCCCTAAAGCTATTGAAATTAAAAAAAGGAAACATGACAGATCAGAAGATAAATGGTGTCTGAGCTGGACAGAAGAGAAGTTAGCCAAAAGAATGTCTGAGGGATTCGAGCCCAGGAAGATGGGGCAGCATTTGCGATTGTAGAGAAGATGTAAGAGAGAGTGATGTTTTAAAAACTCAGGATATTTTAAGAGTGTAACATAAATATTAAGAAATCATATTAACAGTTTTAAATGCTGTGCTTGTAAGTTGGATTTTGTTCTGAGGACAGAGGGCAGCCCCCAGAATGTCTTAAGCAGAAGAATAATGACTAGATCTTTGTTTCAGGAAAATTGGTAACAACAATACAAAGAATGATTTGGAAAGGCAAGACTAGTTAGGCTGTTGAATCACTCCAGCTAAACAGCATTGAAGGTCTTAACCAAAGGCCTCGGCAGTACAGATAGAAAAGGACGGAACTGATGAGAGATTCTAAAGGCAACATTAGGAGGACTTGACTGGGGAGAATATGCAAGGAGGGAAGAATACAGTCAAATCAGGCTTGAGGAAGTAGAAAAGGGAAGTGCTATTCACTGAACTGTAACACAGGAGGAACTGTGTTTCAGGAAAGAATAGGGATAGGTATGGAATCGTGAGAGAGCAACACTGAAGAATGGCAGAGAAAAAGGATTCAGCCAAAGAGGAAGTGGTCAGTCATTGGAGGAAAACCTGGAGAGCGTAGTGTCGTAAAATTGAGAGAGTAAAGAGTACAGGAAGACTCAACAGCAACCACTTTTCCAGGAAGGTTAAGGGGTCCTGAAAAGTGCCTGTTAGAGTTAACAGCTTAGAGGTCTTTGGTGCCCTTCAAGTCATTTTGGCTGAATGATAGGGACAGAAAGATTACCGTGGGGCTTAAAGGATTGAAAGGCAATGAGGAAAGAGACTTCTGTAGAATAATTTCTAGAACACTACTCACTTCAGTAACTAGAGGGAGCCAAAGCTTCGCTCGAATGTTTTAAGAAGAGAGCGGCTTGAATGAAGAAAATCGAAGAAAAAAGAGGAAGAAAACATAACAGCAAAGGAAGATAGATGTGGAAAATCCCTAGGTGGGAGAGCGGCGTTCAGATGACAGAGGGAATCGTGTTAAACAGACGCGTTCAAACATCTTCCATTGAAACTAGAAAGGTAAGGATGCAGTGGGAAAGATATTCACTGCAGGAACAGGAAGCTCATTCAGCAATCACTTTTTTTTTTATAAAGTTGATGTCAGGCACTGTTAGAAGCTAGGGTAAGAAAATACGGTGTCTCCACAGAGCTTACAGTCTAGCAACTTAGACGTGTAACTTCGTGTACATGTTCCTTAGTGTAACTGGTCCTAATGTTAAGACTAGGGTGATAGGTTCGAGTGTAAGTATCTGGAGACTTTCATAGGAGACTATGAAAGGCCTTCTGGAACAAATTTCATTTAAGTGGATTTAAAGTGATACCTGGTCACTAAAAAGATCATCAAATAGGGAACAGCTTGTGTACAGCCCCTGAGGTGGAAAGGAGCTTGAAAAACAACCCTAGGATGGCTGGAGCACAGGAGGTCATGCTGGAGAGGTAGATCATCCATATGAAGCTCATTGATGGTATTTGGGGCCATATTCGAGAATGTTATGTTCTTTAAGAGAGTAGAAAGTGCTGGGCTTGGCTTTCCAGCACTTTGGGGAGCCGAGGCAAGTGGTTCTAGACCAACCCGGGCAACTTGGCAAGACCTCATCTCTTGACATAAAAAGGAAAAAAAAAGCCAATTAAAAAAAAAAAAAACTTTAAGCAGAGTGAAATACGGATAATGTATTAAAAGACCAATCAGGCCTGGTGTGGTGGTTCACGCCTGTAATCCCAGCACTTTGGAAAGTCTAGGCAAGAGGATCACTTGGAGTTTGAGACCAGTCTGGGCAACATAGTGAGACCTTGTCTCTACCAAAAAAAAAAAAAGAAAGAAACTTGGCTTGTCCTGATGTCACATACCTGTAGTCCCAGCTGAGGACTAAGGCAGAAGGATCACTTGAGCCTTAGGAGGTCAAGGTTGCGGTGAACCGCGATCATGCCACTGCCCTCCAGCCTGGGAGACAGGGCGAGACCCAGACCCAGACTCGGATGGACGGACGAGCTGTCAGCAAAGCTTTCCTCTCTAGAGCCCTACCGTAATAGTTTAGACTCTGAGGGTCATACAGTCTTCCTCCACATAACCATGTTTTACATTTTGTCGAACTTTCTTTTTACAATTCTTTGACCCCGGCAAAACAGTAAAAGACAGCAAGAGTAGGTGGCAGGGGCGTTTAGAGAGAAGCTGATGGTCACTTGGGAGAGGATGGTCACAATGAAAGATGAAACTTGACATAAAATTGTCGAGTTTGACTTGGCAGGTCTCACTGTTAGATAGGAGAGCAGGGTGTGAGACAGGAAAGCATGGAAATTGTCTCCTGAGGTGCTAGTCGGTGGTGGACTGGTGCTTACAATAGAGAATAGAGAAGAAGCAGGTTTCAGGAGAGACGCTCCTGCATTCAGTTTCATTATTGATTGCAAATGGACAATATTCGATGGCGCTGTGGCAACGTGCGACAAATGGGCTTAGGCTCCGGTCGAGGTCATGGCCGGAAACAAATGAGAGCGTCAGTCGCATATAGATAGCAGTAAGCTAGGTCAGGAGCGGAGGAAGTAACATCGGAAAACAGCCCCAAGTGAGATGAGAAGGCTGTCTCGGACAGGCTAGATGGAGGAGACCAAGCAGGCCAAGGAGACGGATGAGGAAGGACGATACAGGGAGCGTGGTGCCTCCGCGACAGAGCCAAGTCCTGGCCAGGGCCTGGCAGGTCAGGTGAGAGAGCCATTTGACCCCACGGTGGAAGGTCGCCGTCACTCTTACTGGGGGCATTTTGTAGGAGCGGAGGGGCGCGGGATCCAGAGTGTTGTGGCTGAGCAGAAGTAAAGAAACGAAAAGTTAATTCTTTCCAGAAGTCTGGCTATAAAGAGGAGGACAAAATTAAGGTGTTGAGCGAGCAGGGTTTCTAGCAGGCAGAACTTCAGGCGGCAGCCCCACGTCTCTACCTCCAAAATATCAGACATGCGTGTTGAAATGGTTGATAAGATTTAGTCCTTACAAACTGGCTGCATAGTAGTTGGTTGTGCAAGCTCCAAATCAGAGTATCACAATTATTTTTATTATGATTTCTTTTTAGAGACAGGGTCTGGCTCGAGTGCGGTGGTGTGATCATAGCTCACCACAGCCTCCACCTCATAGGCTCAAGCGAGCCTCCCTCCTCAGCCTCCTAAGTAGCTGGGACTCCATGCGTGCACCACCATGCCTGACTAATTTTTTTTATTTTTTTGTAGAGATGAGATCTCTACAGATTGCACCCAGCACAATTATTTTTTTTAAATGTGAGATATGGGCTAAGCGCAGTGGCTCACGCTTGTAATCTCAGCACTTTGGAAGGCCAAGGCAGGAGGATCACTTGAAGCCAGAAGTTTGAGACCAGCCTGGGCGACACAGCAAGACCTTGTCTCTACAAAAACATTTTTAAAAATTAGCTAGTGAGGAGGCTGAGGTGGAAGGATTGCCTGAGCCCAGGAGGTCAAGGCTGCTGCACTCCAGCCTAGGTGACAGAGTGAAACCACTGAATGAAAAAAAAAAAAAAAAAAGAATCTGAAGACCTTTCCAATCAAGTGGTTAATCACCCTACTTCGGTGGCTATTCTTAGTATCATTCATGGTCGGACAACCAGATATGTGTCCTGATGTGATGAAGTATGAAATAGACAGTATCACCCATAAAGTAATCTAGCCACAGATGTTTAACATAAATCCACTGAGGCTTAAGATGTAAATTCCAGCTTCCAGGGAATTCAGAGGATAGAGGAACAAGATAAATGACACTAGTGGAAGTAAGTAAATTAAGGGTTATTTTTCCTTTATTAAATCTTCATATCTTCCATTAAAGTTGTATAATGTTCTCTTTTAAGGTCCTGGACTTCTTTTGCTAGATTTATTCTGACAACTTTTTATTCTTCACTAGTATTATAAAAGGTATCTTGCTTAAAATTAAATTTTCAGTTCGTGGTTGGAGTGAGAAATAAAATTAAGAGTCAGATTCCTGGAACTTTGTTGTTGGGGTTAAAAACCAAAGTAGGATGCAAAATATTGGAACATTTGCTTCCAATAATGATAGACTAGGTAGGTAATTTGAGCCAACTCTCAGACTAAAGAAATTTTTCACATCTGAGTGAAATATAAAATATTAAAGCACCAAGAAAGAATGAGAAATTATCAGGCCAAAGACTAAGAGACACTGGAAATGCAGAAAGGTGAGTTTAGCCCTCAGGACCACTTTTGCCCTGGAAACATTTGCCAATCTGAAAGAGAGAGCTAAGAGGTTGAACTATGTTGCTGGTGGCTTCACAGAGCTAGAGGAAAAATAGATGATGTCTGGGATCCTTTGAGGAAGGAGATCCTAATAAACCATCACCAACACCAACAGAGAGAGCAGAAAGAGAGAGAGAGAGACACAGAGAGAGAGAGAGAGAGAGAGCTGCACTCCAGGAATAAAGGTGAGGACAGAGAGAGAGAGATTGAGAGAGAGAGAGAGAGAGCTGCACTCCAGGAATAAAGGTGAGGACAGAAATAAGCAGCCCTTACATGGACAGTACCCAACTATTAGCAGATGATGTAGTGAAAACACACAGCCTGAGTTTGGATTAAGGTGATCCCAGATTGCTGGTGTCTCCAGGTTCCTGACAAGCATAATAAAAGAAATCTTGTTTGGCAGAAGATAACATACAAATGATAATCTACAAAAGGTTTTTTTGAACACAATTACACAATACAGAAAAAAAGAATCAGAAAATTAGGGGATAAGATATTATGAACAATAACTAGATGAAAGAACAGAAATAGACCAAAAACTGATTGTGCTTGTTTTATTAAAGAGGATAAAAAGTCAAGTTTGAAAATGTTGCCAGGGAAACAGAAAAATTTTCAAAAGAAACAACAAATTGAAAAATGTAAATTCTATAACTAAAAATAAAATTGAAATTAACTCAATTGGCCTATTTTAACTGCAGGTCAGACATAAGTGAAGGGAGAAATTATAAACTGGAAAATAGTTTAAAAGAAAATATCCAGGCCAGTCACGGTGGCTCACACCTATAATCCCAGCACTTTGGGAGGCAGAGGTGGGAAGACTGCCTGAGCCCAGGGGTTCGAGACCAGCCTGAGCAACTTGGCAAGACCTCATTTCTACAATAAATCAAAAAATTAGCTGGGCATGGAGGCGCATACCTGTAGTTCCAATTACTTGAAAGGCTGAGGAGGAAGGATAGCCTGAGCCCAGTAGGTCAAGGGTGGGTTGGCTGTGAGTGTACCACTCCAGCCTGAACTCCAGCCTACACTCCAGCCTGAACGACACAGTGAGACTCCAACTCAAAAAAAAATAAAAATGAAAAAAATATATATATACACAGACACACAGAATGGAGTAGAGACAAAAAGATAAAAAGATACAAAGCACAAAAGGAGAGTAAGAGACTTAGAGGCTGCGAAAAGATCTAACATATTTAAAGCCCAAAGGAAAATGAAAGAAAAAAAATGAGACAGGGGCAATATTTTAAAGACTGTGGCCAGAAGACAGTCTAACAAAATGGTTATGTGTGGGTGAAAAAAAATACCTAACTAGAATTCTATAGCAGCAAAATATACATTTTTTAAATGAAAGAGAAATAAAGATTTTGGGAGAAAGATAAGCTAGCGATCAATAGTACCTTAGCAAAAGAAATTCTAAAGGGTACTCTTAAGACAAGAAAAATGACCTCATAGAAAATGTTACAGAGGGTTGAGCACGGCGGCTCATGCCTGTAATCCCAGCGTCCTGGGAGGCCAAAGTAGGAGGAGTGCTTGAGCCAGGAGTTCAAGATCCGTCTAGGCAACATGATGAGACCCAGTCTACGAAAAATAAAAATTTAGCCAGGAATGGTGGCACGTGCCTATAGTCCCAGCTACTAGGGAGGCTGAGGCAGAAGGATCACCTGGACCCAGGAGGTCAAGGTTGCAGTGAGCTGTGATAGTGCCACTGCACTCCAGCCCGGGTGCCAGAGTAAGACCCCACCTCCACAACAACAACAAAAATTAGCCAGGCATGGTAGCACACACCTGTAGTCAGCTACTTAGATCAAGGTGGGAAGATTGCTTGAGCCCAGGAGCTGGAGGCTGCAGTGAGCTCTGATCATGCCACTGCACTCCAGCCTGGGCAACAGGCAAGACTCTATCTCTGAAATAATAATTAAAAAATCAAGCCAGGTGCAGTGGCTCACATCTATAATCCTAGCACTTTAGAAGGTGGAGGCAAGAGAATTGCCTGAGATCACAATTCGAGTTCGAGAGAGCCTGGGCAACATGGCGAGACCTCATCTCTACAATAAATCAAAAAATGATCCGGGTGTGGTGACACGCACCTGTAGTTCCAGCTACAACTTGGAAGGCTAAGGTGAAAAGATCACCTGAATCCTGCGGGTCGAGGCTGTGGTGGCCGTGAGCGAGCCAATGCACTCCAGTCTGGGCGACAGAGTGAGACACCGACTCAAAAAAAAAAAAAGTGTGATAATCTGTTATGCAGCAACAGATAATTAAACAGCAAAGATCCCTACCACCTCCATATGCAATATGGATTTTTTTTTTCCGAATTCACCTCTTCAGGGGGTACAATCCAAATTCCCACCTTTGTGCAGGCTTTCAATTTCATTTCCCAACCTCTTCCATGTGGCCTTTAAACTCAAGCTTAGGCCACCAAAAATGGGTGGCTATGCCCGGGGCCAACATCTCAACTTCCTGTGTTTCTGATCTCTGAGAGTTTCTCACATCTACTTCAGCTATGCATGTTTAGATTATGGTGTCTAAAATATTTTAGCTTCTGTGGATGTTTTCCAGCAAAAGCACTTCTTTATATATCTAATCTGCTGTGTGCCTGGGAGTTCCATTCACTCTTCAACCCACTGAAGTTTAATTTCCTACCATGACCACACTCCGAGCTCCTTTAGCAAAAGAAGTTCTTATGTCTTAATTTCCACATGCAGTCACTTCCTTCGGTCCTCACCTTCCAGGACCTCTTTCTCAGCAGCGTTCAGCACTACTGGTCACAGCCTCTCCCTTCCCCACCTTCCCCTCTTCTAATAGCAAAGGTTTATGCTGTTCTGCTGTAACTAATTCTCCTCCATTTCCTGAGCTGACTCCACTTTTGCTGCCTCCCTCTTGAATATGGGTGTGCCTCAGAGTGCCATCCTAGGAATGGTATTCTCATTCTGCATACCACACCTTGAGATTTTGCCCACTCCTATGTCTCCCACTATCACATATACCTTGATGACTTCCTAACCTAGACTTCAAGTTGTATTTGGAAGGATGGGTGAGGTTAAGTAAGACGTAAGAAGCTATTCCCAGATCTCAGTAGCTTAACATGGAAAAGTATATTTCTTGCTCCCAGAAAGTTCACTGCTGACTCACCAATGAAACTGTCCTCCATAGGATGACTCAGTGATCAAGTTTTTGTTTTTGTTTTTTTTTAAGCCTAGGTCTTACTCTGTGGATCATGGCTGACGGTAGCCTCGACCTCTTGGGCTTAGGCGATCCTTCCACCTCAGCCTCCTGAGTGGCTGGGACTACAGGTGTGCGGCACCACGCCTAGCTAATTTATTTGTTTGTTTGTTTGTTTGTAGAGATGAGGTCTCACTACATTGCCCAGCCTGGAATCAAACTCTTGGGCTCAAGCAAAGTGCTAAGACCGTAGGTGTGAGCCACCGTGCCCGCCAATGATCCCGCTTTAGGGCTTCCAATCTCATCTTCTCATAATCGTCCGATGGAGAGGGGTCAGAAGAGCTTCCCATCAGCAATTAAATGCTTTGATTAAAAGCTGACCAATCTTCCATTGGCCAGAATGTGTCACTTGACATTACCCAGTCACACCAGCGGTTCCACACCAGAAAGAGAGACCTGGTTACTGATGAGAGCTAATACTGTCTACTACACAAATCTAGTCTCGTTCATAAGCTCCGGATCAGTGCACCCAAGAGCTCTCTCAACTTCTCTACCTGAATGTTCCACTGGTCCCCCAGACCCGAGTGTTTCCCAGATTCAACTCACTATTCATCCCCAATCCTGTACCCCCTTCTGTGATATTCTCACTATGTCGATGGATACAATGCCAAAAGCTGGTAGTTCTCCTGACCTCTCTCTCCCCTGCCTTCCTCTCACACCGAACAAATGACTAGATTCATCCTCTATCGGCTCCACCCCTTCCTCCCGATAGCCGTTGCCTCTGTTCAGATCACTTTCATTTGCCACCTGGAACCCTACAATACCAAGGACTCTTGATCAGGTGTGGTGGCTCATGCCTGCACTCCCAGCACTTTGGGAGGCTGAGGTGGGAAGTCCAGGTGTTTGAACCCAGGAGGTTGAGACCAGCCTGGGCAACACGGTGAGACCCCGTCTCTACAAAAAGTAAAAAAAATAGTGTCGTGGCGCATGCTTGTAGTCCCAGCTATCTGGGAGGCTGAGGTGAGAGGACTGTTTGAGCCTAGAAAGTGGAGGCTGCGGTAGCCATGATTGTGCCACTGCACTCCAGCCTGGACAACGGAATGAGACTCCGACTCAAAAAAACCAGGAAAAAATCAAAAAAATGAAGGACTGTCATTCACTGTCTGGCGCCTCACCAGTCCCCCCACGCCCTGTGGCCTAAGCCCTCATGTGACTCCTCTTCAGCTGTCTTTCCAGCGCCTGTAAGGTCAAGTGTGCTTGGGGTCCACCCTCGTCTGGTCTCGTCCTTCCTCCTTTCTAGCCTCCACCTCATGGCCCACGGCCCCACCCATGGCAAAGTGCTTGCCTCTCCCTAACTGTGACCAGCATGGCGACACAGGCCTTGGCTCACGCTGGCCCTCTCTCTGGGATGCACCCCTCCCCCGTCTGCCTAGAAAACGTGATCTATCCTTTAAGAAGCAACGTAAGCCGGGCTCGGTGGCTCAGCCTGTAATCCCGCGCCTTTGGGAGGCTGAGGTGAACGGATTGCCTGAGCCCGCGGGTTCGAGACCCGCCTGGGCAGCGAGACCTCATCTCTACAATAAATAAAAAACTCAGCTGGGCGTGGTGGCGCATGCCTGTAATTCCAGCTACTCGGAAGGCTGAGGCGGAAGGATCACCGGAGCCCAGCAGGTCGAGGCTGCGGTGGCCGGGAGCGGCCACTGCACTCCAGTCTGGGCGACAGAGTGAGACTCCAACTCAAAAAAAAAGAAGCAATTCAAAGAGCATCTCCTCTGGGAGGCCTTCCTGGCATCTCCCTCCCTCCTTATGGTGTAGCCTGATCCCTTTCTCTTTTGGGTCCCACCTTATCCCGTTCAGAAGTCTCGCAGAGCATTTAAACATTTCTTTCCCTTTTTTTTTTGTTTTTTTGTTTTTTTGGAGTCAGGGTCTCACTCTGTCATCCAGGCTAGAGTGCGTTGGTGTAATCCTAGATCACCTCAGCCTCGATCTCCCGGGCTCAAGCTACTATACCTGGCTCATTTTTTTATATTTATGTTTTGTAGAGACGAGGTCTCACTCTGTTGCCCAGGCTGGTCTCAAACTCCTGAGCTCAAGCAATTCTCTCGCCTCAGCCTCCCAAAGTGCTGCGATGACCAGCGAAGTCACCGTGCCCAGCCAGTGTCTACAACATCTCATTACCTTGTTTCTGTGCCTGACCAGTCTGGAAAATGGCTTTATAGCTGAATGAAGATATCCATCTCTCTACAAGACTGCAAACTCCCTCAAGGACAATGTCTTACTCTCATCGTCTCTCCAGAGTTTAGTGTTTGGGTCATAGTATTTGCTCAATAAATGCCTGATTTATTTATTTATTTGTTTATTTATTTTATTTATTTATTTATTTTGAGTTGGAGTCTCACTGGGTCGCCCAGACTGGAGTGCAGTGGCCGCTCCCAGCCACCGCAGCCTCGACCTGCTGGGCTCCGGCGATCCTTCCACCTCAGCCTTCCAAGTAGCCGGAATTACTGGCATGCGCTACCATGCCCGGCTGATTTTTTTTTTTATTTATTGTAGAGATGAGGTCTCGCTGCCCAGGCGGGTCTCGAACCCGCGGGCTCAGGCCATCCACTCACCTCAGCCTCCCAAAGGCACGAGATTGCAGGCTGAGCCACCGAGCCCGGCTTCTTTTTTTCATCCTCTGACTTCCTACCTTCCTTTCTGGCACAGGGCTTCTGAACTCCCCTTTGAACTGTCTCTCCTTCTTGGTCTAGTGGGATTCCCAGCTTCTATTTCAGATTCCAGGTTGCTTTCCTCCTCCAGAAAGGCTTCCCTGGTTCCCTCCAGGTCCCACTCCTTCATAGCACATGTGACAGTCAGTGTACCGTTTCCGTGTGTGGGAAGAGCCTCCTTCCTGGTCCACAAGTTCCACGAAGGCAGGAAAGGCCCGTTCTTGCTCCTCCTCATGTCCCAAAGCCTGGAACAGTACCTGGTGCCTGTAAATGGCCCGTGTTTCTGGAGTGAATGAAAAAGTGAATTCGCCTAGCCACTGAGGTTCAAAAACCTGTAACCATTGACTCCAGCTATTCTACTCCCCATATCTGGGTCCCAAGTCGCACGCCCTCCAATCTTATTAGACCTGTGGTCTCCTCCCCATTCTGCTGTCCTTACTACATGATTCCCAGAGTATTGCCAATTTCCCTCTTCTTTGTCTCTTTCTCTACCCACAACATTTTTGATGTTGTATATTCGTTCTTACAGTCTATGTTTATCATGCTATAGTCCAATCAAAAACATTTAGTCTTTTTTTTTTTTTTTGAGTTGGGGTCTCACTCTGTTGCCCAGGCTAGAGTGCAGTGGCATGATCTTGGCTCACCATAACCTTTCTTTCTTTCTTTCTTTCTTTCTTTCTTTCTTTCTTTCTCTCTCTCTCTCTCTCTCTCTCTCTCTCTTTCCTTTCTTTCTTTCCTTCCTTCTCTCCCTCTCTCTCTCTCTCTCTCTCTCTCTCTCTCTCTCTCTCTCGAGTTGGGGTCTCACTCTGTTGCCCAGGCTAGAGTGCAGTGGCATGATCTTGGCTCACCATAACCTTTCTTTCTTTCTTTCTTTCTTTCTATCTTTCTTTCTTTCTTTCTCTCTCTCTCTCTCTCTCTCTCTCTTTCCTTTCTTTCTTTCCTTCCTTCTCTCCCTCTCTCTCTCTCTCTCTCTCTCTTTCTCTCTCTCTCTCTCTCTCGAGTTGGGGTCTCACTCTGTTGCCCAGGCTAGAGTGCAGTGGCATGATCTTGGCTCACCATAACCTTTCTTTCTTTCTTTCTTTCTTTCTTTCTCTCTCTCTCTCTCTCTCTCTCTCTCTCTCTCTCTCTCTCTCTCTTTCCTTTCTTTCTTTCCTTCCTTCTCTCTCTCTCTCTCTCTCTCTCTCTCTCTCTCTCTCTCTCTCTCTCTCGAGTTGGGGTCTCACTCTGTTGCCCAGGCTAGAGTGCAGTGGCATGATCTTGGCTCACCATAACCTTTCTTTCTTTCTTTCTTTCTTTCTATCTTTCTTTCTTTCTTTCTCTCTCTCTCTCTCTCTCTCTCTTTCCTTTCTTTCTTTCCTTCCTTCTCTCTCTCTCTCTCTCTCTCTCTCTCTCTCTCTCTCTCTCTCTCGAGTTGGGGTCTCACTCTGTTGCCCAGGCTAGAGTGCAGTGGCATGATCTTGGCTCACCATAACCTTTCTTTCTTTCTTTCTTTCTTTCTCTCTCTCTCTCTCTCTCTCTCTCTCTCTCTCTCTCTCTCTCTCCTTTCTTTCTTTCCTTCCTTCTCTCTCTCTCTCTCTCTCTCTCTCTCTCTCTCTCGAGTTGGGGTCTCACTCTGTTGCCCAGGCTAGAGTGTGGTGTTTTTTGGAGAGACAATATCTCACTCTATTGCCCAAGCTGGTCTTGAACTTCTGGGCTCAAACGATCCTCCTGCCTCTGCCTCCCAAAGTGCTGGCATTACAGACGTGAGCCACCACGCCTGGACTTTATTTCCTTAATACTTTAAAACACACATCTTGCTTGGATTTCAAGCCCTCCACCCTCCGACCGATCCATCTGTGTAACTATTCTTCCCCTCTCACCCTCTCCAAATGCCCCATTCTTGATCCATGTTGCTGTCCCACAAACACCCCCCTTGAAGCCCGGCCACTAATCCTGGGCCTGAGAAACACCTCCCCAGCCCCTTTTTCACGATCCCCCGCCCCAAGCCCTTCCTGCTCAAGGTTTCTCTGTGCACAGGCTCGCCTGATTCCTCCAGCTTCCTCCTCTGAACCCGCTTCCCTCCCGACCCCATTCCTCGCCTCCACCTCACCACCCTCTTCTGGTCAGCGCCCTCCCTTTCTCAGAGTAAATGTCTGTTCTTTGGAGAAGTCTTCCCCGGTCACCCACCTTATGTAGACATTCTCCCAGCAGGTACTCCCTAGCTAGAGCTGTTTCTTTCCTTGACGGCCCTAAACACAATGCAGCAATGATCCATTACTCGTTTTTCATTTCTTTTCTCAATGAGGTGGTAGGGTCCATGCCGCAAGAAACTTTTCTGCCATACTCTTTGAAAAACCCACAGTACCTAGCCTACGATGTGACCTATAGCGACTATTTACGAAGCATATTTATATATTTTATTTTGTTTCATTTTTTGAGTCAGGATCTCACTCTGTTGCCCAGGCTGGAGTGCGGTGGCATGATCACGGCTCACTGCAGCCTCAAACTCTTGGGTTCAAGTGATCCTCCAGCCTCAGCCTCCCAAGTCTCTGGGACTACAGGCACATGCCACCACACCTAGCTAATTTTTTTTTTTTCACTTTTTGTAGACACGAGGTCTCACTATGTTGCCCAGGCTGATCTTGAACTCCTGGTCTCAGGTGATCCGCCCATCTGTGCCTTCCAAAGTGCCAGGATTACAGGCATGAACCACTGTGCCTGACCTATTTACTAAGTATGTCTACAAATATTATTTTATAAATAAATATTTATAAATACATGATTCATCTCCTCTTTGAAACGGTCTCAACACTCAACACATTTGGAGTCTGCCCAGCTAGTACCTAACTCTGTTGGGTGGGGATTCTTTTTTATTTTTCAGTAGCTTTAGGGGGAATACTTAACTCTTGATACCGTTTGCTCATTGTTTTTCTGTATCAGCCTCATCTCCCTGGTTAGAATAGATATCATTTATAAATATAATTATAAGATTATTGATGACAGCGATAACGTCATACTGATGTGACCACCACAGTATCTGTTAGGGTGGTTAAAGCAAATGCTCAATAAATATTTAATTAGAAATAAACATGTCTTATCCCTTTATGTTCTGGAGTTCATGTCAGATACAAAAGAAGCCCTCTCTGCTTATAGGATTAAAAAAATTGTAGTGTTGGCTAGACATAATGGCTCGTGCCTAGAATCCCAGCACTGTGGGAGGCAGAGGTGAGAGGATTCCTTAAGATTTCTGGACCAGCCTGGGCAATGTAGCAAGAACTTGTGTCTTTTTCAAAATTTGAAAAAAAAAAAAATTCATGGTATTGAACTCAAAGGGGAAGTGTGTTTAGACAAGATCTTTGCAAAATGCAACTTGAAGTTGGAAGTGGTTGGGCAGTCATCGTTATTGCGTCATTTCTGAAAAGTGGGAGTCACGGAAGCAAGCAATGTGTTCAGCCTTGGACAACTGCATCTTATGACCGGACTTTTTCATAAAAGGTAAATGCATTTACCACCTGCTTTTAATCTAGATGAAATAGTCATTCACGCCCCCCCCGGCTATGTCGTCGAATTGGTGGTTTCTATCATGTTTTTCTCTTTATTTGGTGGGAGAGGATTGTACTGGGATGGTTCTGTTGAGTTGATGGAATCTACGCCCATTAGTAAGATTCTCCAGGGCAGGACGAAATGTGAAAAAGTATATACAACACCGTTTCTATTTTAATTCATGCTCCTGTCCAATGTCTGATTATTGTTCTCAAAGGGAAATGCGTTTCCTGCTTTTCTTGGTCTAGATTTGTAAGAAGCTTTTTCCCTGTGGCATTGTGTGATGCTTTCGGCCATCTGTGTGAAAGTTAGAGCGGGGTGGCCTGGCTTTTTTAAGGCAGTTGTGGTGACATTTTTGTAAATTCAGAGCGATTGATATGAAGGTCAGAATTTTGGGGGGTTTTTTGTTTTGTTTTGTTTTTTTGAGTTGGAGTCTCACTCTGTCGCCCGGACTGGAGTGCAGCGGCAGCTCCTGGCCACCGCAGCCTCGACCTGCTGGGCTCCAGCGATCCTTCCGCCTCAGTCTTCCAAGTAGCCGGAATTACAGGCGCGCGCTACCATGCCCGGCTGATTTTTTGATTTATTGTAGAGATGCGGTCTTGCTGCCCAGGCGGGTCTCGAACCCGCCGGCTCAGGCAATCCACTCATCTCAGCCTCCCAAAGGCGCAGGATTACAGGCTGAGCCACCGAGCCCGGCTGAAGGTCAGAATTTTACAGACATATCCTCTTTCACCTCCCCAGTGATAAAGTGTATTGTGAGTTCATATTCTGCTTAGTGCCAACATATATGTAAATATTTTTAAAATATCGTGCCAATATTTAAAATATATATATTTCATGTCTTAAATATTATTTATTTTATATATTAAAATAGTATATTTTAAAAATCTATCAGTATCTTATATTCTGCAAAGAATATCATTGACTTATAAATTAGAAAAGAGAGACCGGGCTCAGTGGCTCAGCCTGTAATCCCAGTACTTTGGGAGGCTGAAGTGAGTGGATTGCCTGAGCCTATGGGTTCGAGACCAGCCCCAGCAACTTGGTAAGATCGCGTCTCCCCAATAAATCAAAAAATTAACCAGGTGTGGTAGCCTGTAGTTCCAGCTATTTGGAAGGCTGAGGCAGAAGGATCGCAGGAGCCCACTGGGGTGGCCGTGAGTGTGCCACTGCACTCCAGCCTGGGCAACAGAGTGAGACTCCAACTCAGAAAACAAAAAGAAAAGAAAAGAGGTGCTGGGAACAGTGGCTCATGCCTCTAATCCTGGCATTTTGAGAGGTCGAGGCAGGAGGAATGCTTGAGCCCTGGAGCTCGAAACCAGCCTAGACAACATAGCAAGACCTCATCTCTACAAAAAAATCTAAAAGTCGGGTGGGTTGGTGCACACCTATAGATCCAGTTACTCAGGAGTTTGAGGCACTGCTTACCCAATTTTCCTGCTGGTAACATTCTTATTACCCTACATTTTATAATCTAAGCATGTCTGGTCAGTTGTAAGATACTTGGTCATGTAGCTGCAACTGCTGTTGTGACAGGCAGACGGGGATGAGGTACCCTGCTCCCAACCCTCCCCACGTCCAAGGGCTTGGAAATCAATTTGAGAGCAGAACAATTAAAATGATAAATAAGCCAGGCACAGTTGCTTACGTCTGTAATCCCAACATTTTGGGAGGCTGAGGTAAGAGGATTGCCTAAGCCCAGGGGTTCGAGACCAGCCGAGGCAACTTGGTGAGATGTTGTCTCTACAATAAATCAGAAAATTTAGCTGGGTATGGTGGTGCATGCCTATGGTTCTAGCTACTTGGAAGACTGAGGCGGAAGGATTATCTAAACCCAGCAGGTCGAGGCTAAGGTGGTGGCCGTGAGCATGCTACTGCACTCCAATCTGAGTGACAAAGGGAAACTGACTCAAAACAAACAAAAAATAATAATAATAAAACAATAAATAATTGAAGACATTTGTTGTCGAAATAAATGATCTTCAAAAATAGCGGCCACTGCACTCCAGTCTGGGTGACAGAGAGAGAGACTCCAACTCAAAAAAAATATGTATATGTATAGCAGAAAGAGCAAAGACAAGTATTTTTTCTGTGAGTTTGCCTAAATATAAAGTAAAATTGTGGCCTCCTAAAAAATAATCAGAGATGTATACAATGTTTTATGCACAAAATATCTGTTTTGTTATTTATGTAAATAAAAATGGAAACAATTATGTCAATAAGTGAGGAGCTGGTTAACCAAGTTGCAGTCCACAGATATAATAGGAAGACCTATCTCCACTAAAAGCACCATTAAAAGTCTTTCGTGACATGGGAGAATGCATATGATAAAATGCTGAGTAAAAAGAAAAAAAGAAGACATAACCTCTTATATAAAGAAGTATCTCAGCTGGGTGCAGTGACTCACACCTGTAATTCCAGAACTTTGGAAGGCTGAGGCTAGAGGATTGCTTGAACCCAGGAATTCAAGACCAGCCTGGGCTAAATAGTGAGACTTCATCTCTACAAAAATAAAATTAAGGCCAGGAGTAGTGGCTCATGCCTATAATCCCAGCACTTTGGGAGGCTGAAGTGAGAGGATTATCTGAGCCCAGGGGTTCGAGACCAGCCTGGGCAACTTGGTGAACCCTCATCTCTACAAAAAAAATCAAGAAAAATTAGCTGGGTATGGTGGCGCATGCCTGTAGTTTCAGCCTCTCGGGAGTCTAAGGTAGCTGGATCACCTGAGCCCAGGAGATCAAGGCTGTGGTGGGTCATGATCACACCACTACACTCTGGCCTAGGTGACACAGTGAGACAAAGAAAGAGAGAAAGAGAGAGGGAGAGAGGGAGAGAGGGAGAGAGAGAGAGAGAGAGAGAGAGAGAGAGAGAGACAGAGGTAATATTTCTTTCTTTTTTTTTTTTTGAGTTGAAGTCTCACTCTGTCGCCCAGACTGGAGTGCAGTGGCCGCTCCCGGCCACCACAGCCTCGACCTGCTGGGCTCCGGCGATCCTTCCGCCTCAGCCTTCCGAGTAGCCGGAATTACAGGCATGCGCTGCCACGCCCAGATGATTTTTTGATTTATTGTAGAGATGAGGTCTCGCTGCCCAGGCGGGTCTCGAACCCGCGGGCTCAGGCAATCCACTCACCTCAGCCTCCCAAAGTCGTGGGATGACAGGCTGAGCCACCGAGCCCGGCTCAGAGGTAATATTTCAACTAGTTTTATTTTTTAAATGCATGGACTGATGACTAAAAGGAAAGACACTAAAATATTAATAATGGGTAGTAGGAGTTTGGGTAATTTTACTTTTCTGCCTTTAGATACTTTATACTTTTGGTTAAAAAGATAATAATAAAAGAGGGAAAATATAGAAGGCTTAGCGTAACAAATAGAGCCATAGCCAAGACAACTGACCGAGAATATTGGCAAACTTGAGAAGATGATATGTGAAAAGAAGTGTCTGACGAAGCCTAGAGGGAGGAACTCCAAGGGCAAGTGTGTCAGAGTTCACGTAGCAAGGTCAGGGAAGAGTGAAGAAGCATCAGACCTGGGTGACGGTCGATATTAAAATCATCCATTCATGTTTTCTCAAGCTTACTTCAGTTCAGTGCTTACCAAGCAAAATTATGGTTATATCTGGTTTTATCTGGTTTTGTTGAGTTGGAGTCTCACTCTGTTGCCCAGGCTGGAGTACAGTGGCACACTCACGGCTACCTCAGCCTCCATCTGCTGGGCTCAGGCAATCCAAGTAGCTGGAACTACAGGCACATGCCACCATATCCGGCTAATTTTTTGGTTTATTGTAGAGATGAGGTCTTGCCAAGTTGCCCAGGTTGGTCTCAAACCCATGGACTCTTATCTCGGCCTCCCAAAGTGCTGGGATTATAGGTGTGAGCCACTACATCCGACAAAATTATGGTTTTAGTTAGTATTCTTATACATTCTGATAGGTAGAAAGCACAGGTTATACCAACATGTTTCTTATGTGATTTCAGTTCGTATATCAGTCTCCTGTGAGTTGGTTGATGGGACTCAGTTGTGGAGTAATCCATCAATTCTCAGTGCCCCAGTAAGATCACATTCCTAGACCTGCGAACCTGAGGGCTGGCTGTTGAGCTGCAGTCACCACACCAGGTAAGGTCTGTGACCACTGATGGCATCAGAACACCCACATCTTACCTCCCTTTCCTTGTGACTGCGCTCATGTGACAATCACAGCCTCGGAGTTGGGCCCTCCTTGGCTTCTCCTTTCCAAGCTTTCTAAGAGACATCTTTTTTATTCTCAGGGAAAGACAGCATGGGAGGAATTAGCTCCACACTTAAGCCTGACGATGGTGAGTTCAGGACAGGGACGATCACCTGCCTCACTGCTGAGTTAAAAGAACTAAAAATTGTGTGGAAGGGCTGTAATGGGATGACACTTGCTAAAGGTGGGAGAATCAGAATTTACCAAGATGCTAAATGGAAAGCAAGAGGTGGGTGAAAAGGGGAATGAGAGAGAAGCGCCTGGCTCTCCACTCCTGAGTACAGGGGGTCTCACCATTAGACC
Source organism: Cephalopachus bancanus (assembly GCA_027257055.1). Lineage (NCBI taxonomy): Eukaryota > Metazoa > Chordata > Mammalia > Primates > Tarsiidae > Cephalopachus > Cephalopachus bancanus. The sequence goes on along the minus strand of JAPVLO010000292.1, from coordinate 117,692 downwards.
AGCTGGGCCATTACTAGAACCCAGGTTACTTTCCTCACTGTGTGTGTTGTAGGTGCTGGGAAAACCACCGTGCTGTGTGAGGCTAGGCACTGTTAATACCTGCCCTGCAGACCAAAAAAAAAAAAAAAGAAAAGACAGCAGTTCAAGGTCAGATTCCCACAGACTTTGGGAAATACTCGTTCTGGCGACACTCTGCTTAGGTCAGAGGGAGCATATCTCCCAGGGGTTCCTACTAGTGTTTCCGAGCTGGGAGACACATGAGATATTTTCGTTGACCAAAAAGGAGGACATATTTCATTTGTGCAACTGGCTGTTTTTTAAGTTCCAGTTCTTTTTTTTTTTTTTTTTAATTTTTAGTCAGCGCTTCACGCTGTTGCCCAGACCGAGTGCAGAGGCTCGATCACACCTCACCACAGCCTTGACCTTCTGGGCTCAGGTGATCCTACTGCCTCAGCCTCCTGAATGGCTGGGACTACAGGCATGTGACACCTCACCGCTAATTTTTTAGTTTTTTTGTAGAGGTGAGATCTCACTATTTGCCCAGACTGGTCTCAAAGCCCTGGGCTCAAGCGATCTTCCTGCCTCGGCCTCCCAAAATGCTGGGATTACAGGTGTGAGCTACCTGGCCTAATTTTCATTTTAAAGGGCTCACAACCTAAGAACAGTGTTCTCCCTTCTTGTAGAGCTGCAGCTTCCTTGTTCACCTCCACTGGCTGCCTGAGTAGAGTGGAGCTCCAGGGAATGCTTAAACAGGGAGTCGGCCTGAGGTGTGGCAGATCACCCAATCCCTTTCATGTTCTTTCCTAGACAGAAGATGCAACCTCTCCACAGTGGCCCCAGTGATGACTTCTGCACCTCCCTCTGCGCCCGGTCTCCCTAGCCGCCTTAAGTAAATGGGCATTTTTCCCACTGTTTCACCTGTACCACATGACATTTTGATATTGTGTTGACAGCTTTGGCTTGGGCACTCGGGCAAGGAAGTCTGGGGAGAAGGGACCAGAAACCATAAAAGAATAAAAGAACCCAGTTAGTTTGTGATTGGAGAAGTATGGCCCTATTTTTTTTTTTTTTTTTTTTTTTGAGTTGGAGACTCACTCTGTCGCCCAGGCTGGAAGGCAGTGGTACAATCACGGCTCACCGCGGTCTCGACCTCCTGGGCTCGGGTGATCCTTCCTCCTCAGCCTCCGATCACCTGGGACCACAGGTGCTCACCACCACGCCCGGCTAATTTTTTTTTTTTTTTTAATGTTTGGTACAGATGAGGTCTCCTTATTGCCTAGGCTGCTCCTGGGCTCGTGCCATCTTCCCATTTCGGCCTCCCACGGTGCTGGGACTTCAGGTGTGAGCCACCTTGCCTAGCCAGGAATATGAATTTTAACTTGGTGTCCCCCCAAGTCTCTGGAGACCATGGATCCCCTAAGCTTAGAGACCACATGGAACGGTGTGTGAGCTGGGGGAGCGGGGAGGGAGAGAGGCCACAGCTTTCACTGAGGCCTCAAGTGGATCCGGAACCCAAAAGAAAACGTGGAAAACCAGCGGGTGAGCATGCAAGTCCACTCACCGGGGGCCCACGCGTAGGCCGGTAAGGTTCCACTCAGGACTTTCGGGAGGGTCCTCCAAAGCCCGGTCGTTCATCTCCTTTTCTTGGCTAAAACAGCAAAGAACACCTCTTGGCCTTTTCTACTGGGGTTCTGCTGACGCTGCTGCTGACGGCCCTTGTCCTCCTCATCCTCAAGTGCTGCAGGAAGCGTAAGCGGTCTCTGGGGGGGCGGGGGACAGCCCTTCTTCCTCTGCCATTGAGACTAGTTAGCTTGGATAACCGAAGGAGGTGGGGCGGCCCAGTTGGATAAGACCTGCTGGGTCCACCCTCTGCAGACTCCAGTTCCTTCCTTTCTCTTCTTCGGTGCCCTCCCCACACCCCAAAGTCTTTGTCCCCTCATCTCTTCACCCCAGACTGAAGGGAGGGGCTCCCATTCCTCTAGGCCTGTTGCTGACACTTGTCCCCCTTCTGTCTGGCACTGGGGCAGGTCACTCTAGTTTCCAGGCCCAGCAGCCTCACTGGGACCCTCCAGCCAAGGTAAGATGGCCATGCTGTCTTGGGGACACTGGAAGGATCTCCCTCCGCACCCTGTACTCTCGCCTAGGTTGGTGGCAGCAGTTTCTGGACACAGGGCGAGGAATTCTTCCAAGAGCTCTGATCGCTTTGGGTCTCCTCTGACTTACGGTTTGGGGTGGTTTCTAAAGAGGCACCTTTTGCTCCAGGCTGAGCTCACTCATTCCTCCTCTTTCTATCCCTGTAGCTTTCACCCATCCCAGGGGAGTCACTCACCTACGCCAGCATGACTTTCAAACCCTCAGAAGAAAAGGGCGGTGGCTTGACTGAGAACCATTCAGCGGACTTCGACCCGGTTGTCTATTCTCAAATTAAAGCCACAAACTCGCCCAACCCTCCCAGTGAAATCTGAATCCACCTCCTCCAGTCTCAGCTCCGTCCTCATGTATCGCTTTCCCTTGTGCACAAATTTTGGAACACAACCTGCGTGGAACTGCAGTCGGAGTTGTTTAGACATGACCTGGCAGTGCTGCCCAGCAGTTCTAAAGACCAATGGTCAGAAAAAAGATTGCTGGCACTTCCTCAGAGCGTGTGGTATGGAGCGCAGTATATTCACCTGGTGCCTTGGTCAACCTGGGGTAAATCAACAGCCTGAGTAATTACCAAGAATTACAAATAAAGAACAATCCTCTGCCATGCTGGTGGCTCCTTCATGTACTTGTCTGTCTCTGCCACCCTCTCCAGAGAGCAGGACCAAAAGTCCAGAGTTCATTCACAGCCAATAAAACCAGCAGAGGTGATGGAACTCTGAAACACGCTCGGGCTTGATTGGATTGCAGGTCTGAAACTCTGCCACTAACTAGCTGCATTTAGTTGGACATGTTTGCTACACGTTTTAAGTCTCAAGACCTTCATTTTGAAAACAGATAATAACGCCACTAATACTTAGAGTTAGTATGAGGATTAAATGAGATACCATATACGTAAGCACTGTATACATACACAAACACAAAGACCCTATTGCATAAAGCAAGAGTCGGATGTGGATTTCTACTGTTTTGCTATAGCATAAGAGATGTGCATAACAATATTTTTCCTTCTTTTTTTTTTTTTGCGTTGGAGTCTTGGTCGGCTACTTGGAAGGCTGAGGCAGAAGGATCACCTGAGCCCAGCTGGTAGAGGCTGCAGTGGCCATAAGCATACCACTGCACTCCAGCCTGGATGACAGAGTGAGACTCCAACTCAAAAAAAAAAAATTTCTGTCACCCAGACTGGAGTGCAGTGGCCGCTCCCGGCCACCGCAGCCTCGACCTGCTGGGCTCCGGCGATCCTTCCGCCTCAGCCTTCCGAGTAGCTGGAACTACGGGCGTGTGCTACCATGCCCGGCTAATTTTTGATATATTGTAGAGAGGAGGTCTCGCCAAATTGCCCAGGCAGATCCTGAACCCGTGGGCTCAGGCAGTCCACTCACCTCAGCCTCCCAAAGTGTGGGATTACAGGCTGAGCCACCGAGCTTGGCTAGAATTATTATTTTTTAAATCTATTTTTTCTTTAATTTTTTTATTTGATTTATTGATTGAGTTGGAGTCTCACTCTGTCACCCAGGCTGGAGTGCAGTGACCCAATCATGGCTCGCCCCTCGATCTCCTAGGCTCAGGCAATCCTTTATCTCAGCCACCCCAGTAGCCAGACTACAGGGGTATGCCATCATACCTGGATTTCCTTTTTTTTTTTTTTGAGTCAGAGTCTCACTATCACCCAGGCTGGAGTGCAGGGGCATGCTCACAGCCATTGCAGCCTTGACTAGCTAGGCTCAGGCGATCCTCCTGCCTCAGCCTTCCAAGTAGCTGGAACTACAGGCACGCGCCACCACGCCTGACTAATTTTTTTATTTTATTATAGAGATGAAGTCTCACCAAGTTGCCCAGACTGGTCTCGAACCTGTGGACTCAGGCTATCCTCTCACCTTGGCCTCCTAAAGTGTTGGATTACAGGCATGAGCCACTGTACCCGGCCTTGAATAGAATTAAAAGACCAGAAATAGACCAAAATGCATAGGGAAATTTGAAGTAGAATAAAGACAGAACAAATCATTTGGGAGAAATGGTTTACTCAGTAAATGATGTTAAAGTAACCATGTAGATAAAAATAGACTAGGATCCATATCTCAGTTCTTTTAGCCAAATAAATTCCAGTCATATCAAAAATTTAATTGCAGGCTGGGTGTGGTGGCTCAAGACTATAATCCCAGCACTTTGGGAGGTCGAGGCAAGAGGATTGCCTGAGTCCAGGGGTTTGAGACCAGACTGGGCAACTTGGTGAGATTTCATTCCTACAATAAATTTTAAAAATTAGCTGGGCATGGTGGCCCGCACCTGTAGTTCCAGCTACTTGGAAGGCTGAGGCAGAAGGATCACCTGAGTCCAGCAGGTAGAGGCTGCGGTGGCAGTGAGTGTGCCACTGCACTCCAGCCAGAGTGACAGAGTGAGACTCCAACTAAAAAAAAAAAAAAAAAATTGGTGGTTTCTGTCACCCATGGCAACTTGATATGTCTCCCTTTCTTCTTTCTTTAATAAACTTTGTTTTAAAAAAAAATTAACTGCAAAAAGATTATAAAATTACTAGAAAAAAATATGGGACGATTTTAAAAATAATTTGAGTGGAACATGTTTTGAATATATGAAAAAGGCTCAGAAAGCAGAAAAGAGTAACTTGACTTATAAAATACCATTAAAATGTCAAAAAGACAGATGACAAGCCTGAAAAACATTTGCAAAAGCATCTCATAAACAAAGCACTTATTTTCTTAATATGTAAAGATCTATAAATCGATAGAAAAAGATTCAAAAACTCAACAAAAAAGGGACAAGATATAAGGTTGGGTAATTCATAGAAGCAAATATATAAATGGCTCAAACATATGAAAAGATACTCAACTTTACTCATAGCAAGAAAAATAGTAGTCTGAACTACAATTTGATGACATTTTCCATCAATAATATTAGCAAATGCAAAACGTTTAGTAACAAATTGTGTGGACAAGATTGTGAGGAACAAAACATACATACACTATGGGAAGAGGAAGTTGATACAACTATGGAAAGCAATTTGTCAATAACTAACAACATTTTAAATTTATTTATAGGCCAGACGTGGTGGCTCATGCCTGTAATCCTAGCACTTTGAGAGGCTGAGGCAGGAGGATTGCCTGAGTTCAGGGGTTCGAAACCAGCAAGACTTCATCTCTACAACAAATAAAAAATTAGCCAGGTGTGGTGGTACACGCCCGTAGTTCCAGCTACATGGAAGGCTGAGGTGGAAGGATCGCCTGAGCCCAGCAGGTCGAGGCTGGGGTGACTGTGAGCGTACCACTGCACTCCAACCTGGGCAACAGAGCGAAATTCCAACTCAAAAAAAAAAAAAAAAATTCAGTGGGGTGCAGTGGCTCACGCCTATCCCAGCACTTTGAGAGGCCAAGGTGAGAGGATTGCAGAGTGAGACTCTGCTACAAAAACAAAAAAAAATTCTAAAAATGTATAAGGAATCCTACTTCTAAGAATTTATCCTACATAAGTACATGGAAAATTACCAACATAACTATAATTGCAACAGTAATCAAACTGGCCAAAACTCGCTGAGGTTTATGACACACTCAACACTAAATACATATTTTTTGAGCAGTGGCACACTCACAGCCACTGCAGCCTCGACCTGCTGGGCTCAGGGAATCCTTCCACCGCAGCCTTCCATGTAGCTAGAACTATCGGTGTGCGCTACCACATCCGGCTGATTTTTTTTGTTTATTGTAGAGACGAGGTCTCACCAAGTTGCCCATGCTGGTCTCGAACACCTGGGCTCAGGCAAGGCTCTCATCTCAGTCTCCCAAAGTGCTGGGATTACAGGCATGAACCACCATGCCCAGCCTTCTCTCGGCACTATTCTAAGTGCTTGGTGTGTATTCTTGGAATCCTCACAGAACACCAGGGTTACGGTCATTATTCTCATTTTAGATACAGAAATGGAGGCACAGAGAGGGTAAGTAATTTGTCCAAGCTCACACTGCTAGTAAGCAGAGGTACTGGGACACAGTGCTGGGTGGGTTGACCCCAGAGTTTGCACATGTATCCATTATGCTCAAGTCCCAGAAACAGCAAAAGATTGAGAAAACCCTCCCTCAGTGTTTACTGACAGGGGACTGCTTCGTGGAGTACAATGTAGCCATTAAAAAGAATGAGGCGGGGCTCTTTTTTTTTAGTCGGAGTGTCACTCTGTCACCCAGGTTGAGTGCAGTGGGAACGATCACAGTTCACCACAGCCTCAAACTGTTGGGCTCAAGTGATCCTCCTGCCTCAGCCTCCTGAGTAGCTGGGACTTCAGGTATGCACCTATGCCTGGCTAATTTTTTGTAGAAATGAGGTCTCACTATATTGCCCAGCTTGTCTAGACTTCCTAGGCTCCAGTCATCTTCCCGTCTCGGCCTCCCACAGTGCTGGGAGTATCAGCATGAGCCACCACGTCAGGGCTTATGTTCTAACAGAAAAAGATTTCCAAGACATATTGTTACATGAAAAGTACAAGCTGCTGAACAGAATGCTGAATGTGCTCTACTCACAAACGGTATTATATCCAGAGGGTCAAAAAAATGTATACACATTTTAAGAAAGGAAAAAAAACTGTATTAAAATTGTAAATGAATACAAGTCACATTTGACCTCTGCAATTACAAGAGGTGCTCAAAGTGGTTACCATCAGTGTCCAGCAACTTCTGATTACGGTGAACTCAAAAGTAATACATAGATAACATCTCTTAAAATGTGTAAACTGCCAGACGCGGTGGCTCAAGCCTGTAATCCCAGCACTTTGGAAGGTGCTGAGCAACATGATAAGAACTTGTCTCTAGAATTTAAAAAAATCAGCCGGACGTGGTGGTGCATGCCTGTGGTTCCAGCTACTTGGAAGGCTGAGGCGGAAGGATCACCTGAGCCCAGCAGGTCCAGGCCGCAGTGACCATGAGCATAACCACTACCCTACAGCCTGGGCGACAGAGTGAGACTCTGACTCAAAAAAAAGTATATATCTTTGGGTCAGGTTCAGTGGCTCACACCTGAAATCCCAGCACTTTGGAAGGCCAAGGCAAGAGGATTGCCTGAGCCCAGGATTTTGAGACCAGCCTGGGCAACTTGGCGAGGCCCCATCTCTACAGTAAATCAAAAAATTTGCTGGGTGTGGTGGTGTGCACCTGTAGTTCCAACTACTTGGAAGACTGAGGCAGAAGGATCATCTGAGTTCAGCCAGTCGAGGCTGTGGTGGCTGTGAGCCCACCATTGCACTCCAGCCTGGACAGCAGTGAGATGTGTACACCTTTTCGGCACCCCCGGGTATACGCTGAATATGAGTGTGTTTATGTACATATACATTTAGTATACTTCTGAAAGAAAACACAATTAACTGATCTTAGTAATTTCCCCTGGGGAGGGGAACTTGGTCTCTGAGGGACTAGGGGTAGAGGGGGCATGCTTTTCCTTAAAAGCCTTCCTATAACTTTCTCTTTTTTTGAGTTGGAATCTCACTCTGTCGCCCAGGCTGAGGTCTGCTCACGGACACTGCAGCCTCAACCCACTGGGCTCAGGAAATCCTTCAGTCCCAGCCTTTCAAGTAGCTGGAACTACAGGCACACCCCACCATGCCTGGCTAATTTTTTTTGTTTTTGGATTCATTGTAGAGACAAGGGCTTGCCAAGTTGCCCAGGCTGGTCTCAAACCCGTTAGGCTCAGACAATCCTCTCACCTCAGCCTCCCAAAATGCTGGGATGATAGGCGCGGGCCACCGCGCCCAGCCTGAAACTTTCGAAGATCTTCATTTGCCCGTATTGAAGATCTTTAGGTCACCCAATACCTAGCATTCCTCTTCCCCACCTGAATCTTCAAACCAACCGGCAAATAACAAAGAGGACTCAGCAGAGAGAGACCAGAATATCATCTTCATTATATCAACATGGGAGAAGATGGTGTGTACTGCAGCTGCAAAGACATCAACTTCCTGACAGAGAGCCCTCCCCTCCCCTAGAGCAAGCCAGAGGCTCAGCCTGTCCTACAGGAATTGCAGAAGAGGCCACATGTTCTTCGAAAGACATGCCCAAAAAATTAAGAACAGAAGAGGAAGGGGCAGAGTGAGTGTGCCAGTCCCTATTCCCGGTCTCCTAGGTCAGGCAGGTCCCTCAGTCCACAGGAAGAGAAGCAGGAGCAAGAGACAAGCATCCGCCACAAATCTCTCTTAAAAATACATTAGTCAGGTGTGGTGGCTCACACCTGTAATCCCGGCACTTTGGGAGACCGAGGCGAGAGGATTGCCTGAGCCTACGGGTTTAAGACCAGCCTGGGCAACTTAACTTGGTGAGACCTCGTCTCTACAATGAATCAAAAGATTAGCCGGGCATGGTGGCGCACACCTGTGGTTCCAGCTACTTGGAAGGCTGAGGCGGAAGGATCACCGGAGCCCGGCAGGTCAAGGCTGCGGTGGTCTTGAGTATGTCACTGCACTCCAGCCTGGGTGACGGAGTGAGACTCCTACTAAAAATAAAAAAAATAGTACGTTAAAAAATATGCATTCTTTTTTTTTTTTTTTTTTGAGGCAGGGTCTTTCTTGTCTTCTAGGCCAGAGTGCAGTGGCACCATCACAGCTCTTTGCAGCCTCCCAATACCTGGGACTACAGATGTGCACCACCATGTCTGGCACATTTTTGTACTTTTTTTGTTATTTTTTGTAGTGATGAGGTCTCACTGTGCTGCCCAGGCTGCTTTCAAACTCCTGGGTTCAAGTGATCCTCCTGTCTTGGCCTCCCAAAGTGCTAGGATTACAGGCATGTGCCACTGTGCCTGACCTTCAATAATATTTTTAAAATCAAGATAAGAAAGTTAAAGTTCAATGAGACGAAGTAATTTGCCCAATGTCTTCTAGCTAGCAAGCAGCAGAACTAATATTTAAATAGAGTCTTTGGCTGGGCGCGGTGACTCTCGCTTATAATCCCAGCACTTTGAGAGGCAAAGGTGAGAGGATTGCTTGAGCCCAGCAGTTCGAGACCAGCCTGGGCAACTTGGCAAGACCTCATCTCTACAATAAGTCAAGAAAAATTAGCCAGGCTTGGTGGCATGCGCCTGTAGTTCCAGCTACTTGGAAGGCTGAGGCGGAAGAATCACTGGAGCCCAGCAGGTCGAGGCTGCGGTGGCTGTGAGTGTGCCACTGCACTCCAGCCTGGGCAACAGAGTGAGACTCCTACTAAAAAATAATAATCCATTAAATCATATGAATATATATTTTTGAGGCAGAGTCTTACTCTGTCGCCCAGGCTGGAGTGCCATGGCACCAACACGGCTCACTGCAGCCTCCCAGTAGCTGGGACTACAGGTGTGCACCACCATGTCTGGCTGATTTTTGTACTTTTTTAGTATTCAAAAAGATAAGATAAAATAGTCTTCTGACTTCAAATTCCTTGCATCTGGCCTCCACACCAGGCTGCCTCATAGCACTTACAGTGGTAGGAAGACGAAAAGGCAAAGTCAGGTGACATGACTCAGAGAGCATGTCCTTTCGGAGAGACAAGAGCTGCTCCTGGCAGCTGGATTTTGAGAGAGAAGCCGATGGAAGAGGGTCTGATAGGGGAGTAAGTAGTTTCTCCGTGGGCTTGAACGGGTCGAGGAGAAAGTCGTTTTAGGAGCCAAGTTCCATGAGGAGGCCAGGGCACAAACGGAGCAGCCGGCCCCAGGAGGGCAGTAGAGACCCGGGAACGGTCTTCTTCTGCTGGCTGACTGAAGGAGTTGCGACCTTTTAGCGGATGCCAGACTCTGGACTGACATTGAACAATTCGGCCAACCCTGGAAGCGAGAGACCCCATCAGCCCCCAGTTCAGAGCCAAAGCCTTACCAACAGCAGGGCAGGGGTGGGAGTAAGCCCTGCCCCGTGGTCAACCGTTTGTATGTGAAATATCAAATGAAGGGCACCTCCCTCCGCGTTCTTGAAGCTTCCCGTTTTTAACACTCCAGCCCCAAGCAGAGTCTTGTTTTTTTTTTTTTGTCTCCTTATCTTGAGAAGAGGTGCGAAGCTGCCTTGCTGGAGGATCAAATAATTGATTAAATAATTGACCACAAGCCGGGTGTAGTGGCTCACGCCTATAATCTCAGCACTTTGGGAGGCCAAGGTGAGAGGATTGCTTGAGTCCAAGAGTTCAAGACCAGTCTGAGCAACACAGTGAGACCTCATCTCTAAAAAAAAAAGTTAAAAAAAATTAGGGAGTGTGGTGGTGCACACCTGTAGTTCCAGCTACTCAGGAGGCTGAGGCAGAAGGATGGCCTGAACCCAGGAGGTCGAGGCTGTGGTGAGCCGTGATCATGCCGCTGCCCTCTAGCCTGGGTGACAGAGTGACATTCGGACTGATAATAATAATAATAAGCCCGGGCTCAGTGGCTCAGCCTGTAATCCCGCGCCTTGGGAGGCTGAGGTGAGTGGATTGCCTGAGCCCGCGGGTTTGAGACCCGCCTGGGCAACTTGGTGAGACCTCATCTCTACAATAAATCAAAAAACTAGCCGGGCATGGTAGCGTGCGCCTGTAGTTCCAGCTACTTGGAAGGCTGAGGCGGAAGGATCGCCGGAGCCCAGCAGGTCGAGGCTGCGGTGGCCGGGAGCAGCCACTGCACTCCAGTCTGGGTGACAGAGTGAGACTCCAACTCAAAAACAAAACAAAACAAAACAAATAATAATAATAGACCACCGATTCAAAGGTCTTTGCTAAGTAAAGAAAGAAAAAAATGCTCTTCAGTTCTGGATCATGGAATCAGAACAATCCCAAAGGATTCTCAGGGGAAATCATTCTCCAGTGTGAGTGTCAATCTTTCGAGACATCAGTGGACATCTTTATCCGCCAAAGAAGATCCGTGTCTGCTATCTTGCCTTCTACAATAAGATGTCTTCACTGGACGCAAACTGGGTTGCTATGTGCAGAACCTGGGGGTAGTGACCCCCTTGCTTATAGTCAGCACGAGGCAACAGGGGAGGGATGGGGATTGTCTTATGTTTCAGGAAAAAGGGAGAACTTGGACATTGTTTGGTCTGATACTCTGGCAGGGAGGGCGACTGCAGGGGGGCACGGAGGTATGATGTCCACACCCTCCTTCCTTCCCATCAGGCTGTTGAGTAGCTTTGAGTCTCCCACCTGTGGAGAGAGGAGTTAGGATGGAAGCTGAGGGAGCTGTGTTCATGACAGACTGTGTGGGAGTTTTGACGTTAACACACAGAGCATGTGCAGAAGAATCGCATCAACAGACAATCTCCCGGTCCCAGCCCTGCTCAGACCAGAGGGCCATCTGGGTATCCTGAGGACTGAGGCTGGCCAGCACCACTGGAAGAGACCATGGCACCTTGAAGAGCAATGTCCTGATAGGGGCAGCAGAGGTAGTGACGGGGAAACCCCGGCAGCCCCCAGAAATGGCAGGACAGGTACTAACTGAGGGGACCTCCCCCCCAAAAAACCCGAATTTATTGATAAAAATTGTGTATTTATTCTTTCACGTTTAAACTTCAGGCCAGGTGCATTGGCTCGCTGTAATTTCAGCACTTTGGGAGGCCGAGGTGAGAGGATTGCCTGAGCCCAGGGGTTTGAGGCCAGCCTGGACAACTTGGAGAGGCCTCGTTTTTACAAGAAATAAAAAAGTCATCCAGACATGGTGGCGCGTGCGTATAGTCCCAGCTACTTACATGTATGAGGCAGAGTGATCGCTCGAGCCCAGCGAGTCGAGGCTGTGGTGGCCATGAGTGTATCACTCCGCTCCAGTCTGGGCGACAGAGTGAGACTTCAATCGCCTTCAAAGTCCTCTTCGAGATGCTTCTTCCACTGCTCAAAACAGTTTTTGGACTGATCCATTTTGACACCTTTTCATGCTTCTGCCACTGTTTTGCCTCTTCTCCATCGCCAAAACATTTCCCTTTTGAGGACTTTTTCCATCCAAAGGGGGGAAATATTTTGCCTGGGGCAAGATCGGTGCATAGGGAGGGGAGGGTACGGGTATCATGCCGAGTTTTTGGTCAAAAACTTCTGAACACTCAGCGCGGTGTGGGCAGGCGTGTGGTCATGGCAGAAGAGCCAGTCACCTGTCTGCCACGACTCAGAACTCTTCTTCGGCAAATCATGACACAATTTTCTCAAAACGTCTAGATAGAAACTTTGGTTGACCGCTTGATCCGAGAAAACAAACTATGAGTGTGCCACAAGGGACCCACCCTCCAAAAGGTAATTCCGGATCTTCTGGGGGAGATGCCCTCTGATATGGGGATGCGGATAGGCAGGCAGACGGGAGCTGAGAGTGTCGGCAATTCTGGCATTGATGACAATACAGCCTCACCTGCATCCTGGGTCTTGATTTGCATTTCCCAGTTGGAAGGACGGCTTCGCTCACGTTATCACCCTTCAATTTCCCATTGATCAAAAGCAGCATCCGTTCAGTCTAGTGGTGTTTCCCATCAAGGATGGGATTAATAGTCCAGTCTTTTTACCAAGAGGATCCAAGGACCACTGATTAGGCTCACTCCCTTTCTTTGGGCAGGATAGCATTTAGTATCAGTTCAGAAATGGGTTGGAACGTTACACGTTTTGAGAAATTTTTCCAGAAATACTCTTCCAGTGGAAGAAAATTAGTCAGAACTTGGAGTTCATTCAATACTGGTCAAACCTTTATTGGCTAACAAAATACAAGGGATTTCTTGTCCCCACCCCCCACCCCCCGGCCTCATCCAAATTCTGCAGCTCTTCTTCACCTCTGACTCTCTCATTCATCGAGTGAATGAGAACGAAGGTCTTGAAATGTTATCTGACGGCAGCCTTGCTCCAATACCGTCTGTCACGGCTCCTCTCCCAACCACCGCCGTCCTCGCTGCAGGCAATTGCTGGCCAAGTCGAAGGGTCTTTCTGGATGCCTGGGAGATCAGAATCAGACCCCGAGATGTGGGCCAGTTGTCACGGTGATTCTATTGTGATGTCACGTATTAACTTAAATAAAGGAAATCTTCAGTCACGCCTGTACAGCATGAGCCGTTTTCCCTCTGGCATCAGGTCATGTGAGACGAGCTTCAAATAGTTGCCTACTTGTTGGGGAACAGAAAGGGAAAATTAAAATTAAGTTGAAAAAGAAGGAAAAAAAAATTAAGTTGAGGCCAGGCACGGTGGCTTACGCCGATCATCCCAGCACTTTGGGAGGCCGAGGTGAGAGGATTGTCTGAGCCCACGGGTTTGAGACCAGCCTGGGCAACTTGGCAAGGCCTCATCTCTACAATCAATCAAACAATTAGCCAGGCGTGGTGGCACATACCTGTGGTTCAAGCTACTAGAAAGGCTGAGACGGAAGGATCACCTGAGCCTGGCAGGTCGAAGCTGCGGTGGCCATGAGCGTGCCGTTGCACTCCAGCCTGGGTGACAGAGTGAGATTCTGACTAAAAACTTAAATTAAATTCAGTTGAGATCTACTACCTACATTGGTGGAGTGTTTGTGCAGCAAAAGATGCAAACTCTATCATGGGGATTTTGTGGGGACTAAACACCAAAGGTGTTTTTTTTTCAGGGCAAAAATCAGCTGTCCTTACTGTGAAGCTCATCAGTCAGCCAGTAGGAAATTTTGGCTGCCATTACGCCCCACTCACCAAGCTTTGGTGATACCAACACAACTAAACTTCTTTTTTTTTTAATGTGCAGAGACCACAAAAACACCTTAGGGAATGAAGAGATTGTAGGCATAACTGCAAAACAGAACTCTCTCCTCCTCTGGGTTTGGAAAAGTAGAAAAAAAGTAGGAAAAAAAAGTAGAAAAAAGTAGAAAAAGTAGAAAAATTTCAGGGAAAGAAAGAGAAAAAAAAAAACTCTAGAAACCTCTGTTAGTGACACACAAGTGTCCCCAGCCAGAAGAACGTGAAAAGTAAAAGCTGAGGCTTCAAGGCCTTGTGCTTCCCCCGTGATATTGTAGCCCCGTGGCCAGAACAGGAGCCTTCGGAAAGCGAGGTAGTGGCTCTCACACCATCCTTGACCTCCTGTCTGCTAGAAGCTTTGGGAACTCGGGAGATGGGGGCGTAGACCAGGCAACACTTTTCCCAGGTTTTCCCAAGACGGTTCCCTTTGGGACACAACTGCGGTCTGTGTTTTTGCTGAAATTGGCACTTCATTATGGGGTGACGGTGGGCAGCTTTCTACTTCCTGGGGCCAGCTTTCTTTTCTGTATTTTTGGATTCATTCATTCAACACACAGGGACCGTGCTAGCAAGAAGTTGGAGACTCAGAGAGAGGTGAAAGAAACGGCATGTGTCTTCACGAAGCTTGTGCGTACAGTGGGAGGAAGACAGGCAATCACACATCAATGCCCAGATGTAAAAGGGTCAGCTCGTGTCAGCGCTCTAAAGAAAGACACATGGTGCTGTGGGAGACGGGGCAGTGGGACCAGAGGCTACTCCTTGTTAGCAAGGAGTCATGTGACTTGTTTTAGCCAAGGCGGGCTTCCTCAAACTCAGGCTTGCTTGACACATGGCAGCCCGAGATAAGGCCCCTTCTAGGTTTGTCATCCTTGGGTTCTGAAGAAGTCCGATTGTGGCCAGGCGTGGTGGCTCACGCCTGTCATCCCAGCACTTCGGGAGACTGAGGCAGGAGGATCATCTGAGCCCAGCAGTTCGAGACCAGCCTGGGCAACATAGTGAAACTTCGTCTCTACAAAAAATAAATACGAATTAAGCAAACAAACACACAGACAAAAAAATAACCTATTGGCCAAACCGAGGCACTTGTGTGAGGTTCTTTTTGCTCTGCGTGTGCCTCAGAGGTCAGCAGAGTCACCACATGGTCACCTAGAGAATGTCCTGGACACCGAGACCGGCCTTCGTGTCCCGGATGCCGCCCTAAAGGGAGAGGCGGGCAAACCCTCACAGTCCTTGTCTATCTAGGAACGGGGAGACCTAAGGATCAGGCCCCCTGTGGGGGCGAGACTCAGCATGGAGGAATCAACGGGGGAACTTACCAAGACTGTGGGAGGCACCGGAGGACCTTGGATGGTGGCTGGGCTTCTAGCCGGGATTTTACCTGTCATAACCCAGAGGCAAAAGGAGACACAAAGATGAAGGGTCACTCCCTTGGCTCAAGAAGGACCGAGACCCTTGGATCAAAAAATGTCAGCCAAAGAGGGAGGCTTCCTCCCCAAGTTTGTGTGCTGAGGCGGCCTTCCAGACGTGGAGCCTGTGGTGCGCTTGTCTCTGGGCCTCCCTTCCTCCTGTCCGCTTAAGAGAGTGACAGTTGCTCACTTCGCACGCCGCCTTGTCACCACGAGGCAGATGATCTATTCCCACCCCCGGGCTGGCTGCCTTAGTCTCCAGGTGACCAGGCCACACAAAGAGGGTCCCAGCCCCTCACCTGAAAGCTGCCCTTCGACCGCTCCGTTCTCTCTCATTCCTGCCTGCCCCTGGCCCCCTCCAAAGGGCGACTCACCCCTCGCGTTCCTGTCGCTTCCCATCTTTCTGAACCAGCCGATGATGCAGCTGATCCCCAGCCCCGCGATCAGTATGCAAATGAGGAAAAAGAACCTCCCGGCAGATGACAGTCTCCTTGGAATTGCCTGAGCCCGCGGGTTCGAGACCCGCCTGGGCAGCAAGACCTCATCTCTACAATAAATCAAAAAAAAAATCAGCCGGGCGTGGTAGCACATGCCTGTAATTCCAGCTACTCGGAAGGCTGAGGTGGAAGGATCGCTGGAGCCCAGCAGGTCGAGGCTGCGGTGGCCGGGAGCGGCCACTGCCCTCCAGTCTGGGTGACAGAGTGAGACTCCAACTCAAAAAAAAAGAAACCGGCATTTGGGTCTCAGCTCTGATCCTCCTTTCTGGGCACGGCACCCCTGCCTCCCACCTGGGTTCAATAGTTCCTGGCAGCTATATTCCGGTAGAGTGGCCCTGTCCTTTGGACCATGCACAACTGGACCAGGAGGGCATCTGGCCAAGCTGGGTCAAGGAGCCCCTTCCTCAGAAACGAACAGGGAATTGGGAATAGGGGAATCCAGCCTCAGACTGGCCAGTCTCTCGGATGGGGGAGAAACTCAGGAACTATAGACGGAGGCCTTCCCCTGTGGCGAAAATAAACAATAAAATAAAACGAAATTCCAAAAAAGAAATCTATAAGGGCAGCAACAGACAAGGAAACAAACACACATGAGTTGCAGGTTAGAGGCAGAGACACAAGTCCTGATGAGGCTGCTGACAGTTTTCAGGGCAACCACATCCCTGCTCCTGCATTTGAAATGCTGCTCTCTCCTTGTGACAAATGTTCCCCCCGCTTTTTTTTTCAGTTGGGGTCTCACTCTATCACTCAGGCTGAAGAGCAGTGGCATGATCACAGCTCACCGCAGCCTCAACCTCCTTGGCTCAGGCGATCCTCCCACCTCAGCCTCCTGAGTGGCTGGAACTACAGGCGTGCGCCCTCACACACAGCTATTGTTTTTTTCTTTTTGTAGAGACGAGGTCCAGGCTGGTCTTCAACTCCTGGCCTTGAGCAATCCTTCCACCTTGGTCTCCCAAAGTGGTAGGGTTATGGGCGTGAGCCACCAAACCAAGCCTCCTTAGGATAACTGTTCTCTCTTAATTAAAATAGCCAGGAGGCATTTTTGCTGCTTGTAACTGAGAGTCCTAAACTAGATTCTCTTGAAAGAAGCCAAAGAGTCACCCTGAGGACGGGTAGTTCGGGAAGAGAGACAACTGGCGTCTGAGAAGCAGTAGGTGCCAATCGGTTGTCGGGTTGGGTTGTGGCTCTCCCTCCTCCCACCTTCTCCCCCCACCGCCCAAGCTGACCTGTCTTCTAAGAGTCTGACTCACTTGCAGAGGTCTAGCTCTTCCTGGGAAACGCTGCAGCTTCTGTTCTTGCCGCCTGATAGGTCTGAATCAGAAAGGAGTCCTTGAGAGGCAAGTCAGGCCAATACCCAGTCCCCTCCTGGCCTGCCAGCGACCTCTCCACCATCATCCTCTCGGTCCCCAGAGAGCAAGTGCCCCGGTTGGCTCCGGGGCAAAGCAGAGGCACCCAGTCCAGGTGTCCAAATGTGCCCTGCGTGGGAAATGAGCCTGAGGGAGCCCGTAGGGGCTGAAACCCGGCCCACGTTCTGCTTGCCAAGCCAAGCACCCTGCCCCTGGGCTCCACGCACCCGGAGGAAGGGGCTCCTTTTCCAGACGTGTTCAAAGGCCCTGTGTGGACTAGAGGGGCCCGTGGTTAGCGTCCCAGGCGGGAGCTCCCCACCCATAGCAGAGGACCCCAGACGCACCAGAGGGCCAGTCTCATCCTTCAAGAACTGGCCGTTTGGCAACGTAGTTGCCCCATTTTATTTCTGACAGTCACCAAAACCCAATGGGAGAAGTCCCACCATGACCACCTATGTTGCCTCCTGTGGTAAGACCTGGGAAGGGTCTGTTTCATTTCATTTCATTTCTTTCTTTCTTTCGTTCTTTCTTTCTTTCGTTCTTTCTCTCTCTCTCTCTCTCTCTCTCTCTCTCTCTCTCTCTCTCTCTCTCTCTCTCTCTCTCTTTCTTTCTTTCTTTCAAGACAAAGTCCAGCTATGTTTCCCAGGAGGTCTTGAACTCCAGGGCTCAAGTAATCCTCCCACCTTGGCCTCCCGAGTAGCTAAGATTATAGGTGCACACCACCATGCTCAGCTAATTTTGTGATTTTTTGTTTTGTAGAGATGGGGATCTTGCTTTGTTGCCCAGGCTGGTCTTAAACTCTTGGACTCGAGCCGCCTGGGCTAAATGACTTAAGGTGACAGTTCCTGGGTCACTTTTTGTGCCTCAGACCTCTCAAGACACAAATCTTCAAGATTCGAGACTCGCGAGGCTGATCAGGACACGCAGAGGTTGAATCACGATGTCAAAGCATTTAAACACAAAGATCTGTCATTCCTTAGACCCTGTCAGCCTCTTCCAAGGTCCATGAACCAGATCACTGTGAGGAAAGGAAGGTTCCGAGAGCACCCAGGGCCTGGACACGCTCCTCGGCCTCAAACTCCCGGTCACTACCCCGCACCATCAACGACCAGCCCACGTCAAAGGGAGGGAGAGGCCAGGTAGCCCCAAAGAAGCTATGGGAGTCTGAGTCAGTGTTTGCTGGCTTCAGTGAGTCTCCACCACATCGGTAAACACCCATAACTGTGGGGTACCCATAACTGGGCCCCAGCGGGCTCCTTATCTGTCCCAGACCAAACATCACTAAGAAGGGATTCTGTGTGGTTGGTCACCATCAGCTTTGTAAAATCCATGTCGTCCCTGGCAAAATTCCGCCGGATGCCACACCAGTACCAGCCCGTGTCCTTGGTGGTCAGGCAGGACACAGTGACAATGAGCTGATTTCCTGTGTCCTTCAGTGCCACACGGCCAGTGCCAGAAGGGATGACGTCAAAGTAGCCACAGAGGTCCCTGAAATAGCCTCGGCACCAGTATTTGGGGAGATCCTTGTAGCAGGGGTCATAGTTGCAGATGGCAGAAGCTGTGCCCAGCACAGAGCCTACCTTGAGCTTTTCATCCATGACCATGGCATCTGTGAAAACACATGCACACCACTGTTCTTTCTTTCTTTTTTTTTTTTTTTTGAGTTGGGGTCTCACTCTGTCGCCCAGACTGGAGTGCAGTGGCCGCTCCCGGCCACCGCGGCCTCGACCTGCTGAGCTTCGGTGATCCTTCCGCCTCAGCCTTCCAAGTAGCCGGAATTACAAGCATGTGCTACTACGCCCGGCTGATTTTTTGATTTATTGTAGAGATGAGGTCTCGCTGCCCAGGCGGATCTCAAACCCGCGGGCTCAGGCAATCCACTCACCTCAGCCTCCCAAAGGTACGGGATTACAGGCTGAGTCACCGAGCCCGGCTACCACTGTTCTTTCAAACACACTGCAGCTCCTGCCCTCTTGAAGGACAATTAAAGAATTGGAGAGCCAGGCATGGTGGCGCATGCCTATAATCCCAGCACTTTGGGAGGCCGAGGCAAGAGAATTGCCTGAGCCCAGGGATTCGAGACCAACCTGGGCAACTTGGCAAGACCTCATCTCTACAATAAATCAAAAATGTAGCCAAGCGTGGTGGCCATGGTTCCAGCTATTTGGAAGGCTGAGGTGGAAGGATCACCTGAGCCCAGCAGGTCGAGGCAGCGGTGGCCGTGAGCATGTCATGCACCTCAGCCCGGGTGATAGAGTTAGATTCAGACTCAAAATATATATAGATGAGGCTGATTTTTGCCTCTTTGGGGTTGGCAACTATTACAGTCTGAACTGTGCCTTCCACCATCCAAATTCACAGGATGCATCCTAACACTTGCCACCTCAGAATGTGACTGTCTTTGGACACAAGGCCTTTCAAGAGGTAAGTATGTTGAAACTGGGTCACTGGGGGTAGCACGTAATCCAGTTTAGCGGGGGTTCTTATGAAAAGAAGACGTGAAGATCCTGACAGCCATATGTGGTGGCTCACATCTGTAATCCCAGCCTTTTGGGAGGCTGAGGTAGGAGGATCGCCTGAGCCCAGGCATTCAAGACTAGCCTGGGCAGCAGAGCAAGACCTCGTTTCTACAAAAAAAGCAAAAAAAATTATCTAGATGTGGTAGTAGCGTGCCTGTAGTCCAAGCTCCTTGGAGGCTGAGGCAGGAGGATCACCTGAGTCCAGGAGTTTGAGGCTGCGGTGAGCCAAGATCATGCCACTGCCCTCCAGCCTGGGTGACAGAGACCCCAATTCAAAAAAAAAAAAAAAACAATGACAACACAGAGCAGTGATCCTGTGAGGATATAGCAAGAGGACAGCTGTCTGCAAGCAGAGAGAGAATGAAAGCAAACCTGACAACACTTTGATCTTGACCTTTGAGCATCCATTAACTGTAAGGAAATAAATTTTTATTGTTTAACCCACCCAGACTGTGGTCTTTTGCTATGGTAGTCCTAGCAAGCTAATACAGCAACACTGGAGAATTCTTTTTCCCTGGCCTAAGGGTGGATACAATACGGAGCCCTCTTACTGTTGCTTGGCAGTGAGACTTGAGTAGCCTGACGCCGTCTTCTGTCTCTCGCTCTTAACCCATCTCAGCACCCTCCAAAAGAAAGTGAGGCCAGGCACGGTGGCTCACGCCTATAATCCCAGCACTTTGGGAGGCCGAGGTGGGAGGATTGCTTGAGCCCAGAAGTTCAAGACCAGCCTGGGCAACACAGTGACACCTTGTCTCCACAAAATACTAGCTGGGACCCAGCTACTGGGAGGTTGAGGTGGGAGGATCGCCTGTGCCCAGGAGGTCGAGGCTGCAATAAGCCGTGATCATGCCACTGCACTCCAGCCTGGGCAACAGAGTGAGGCCCCAACGCCAAAACAAAACCAAAAAAAAAAGTGAGAAGGCGGTTTGGAGGTTTCTGTTGGCTGCATGGGGCTGAAACAGGGAGTCGGGCTCTGCCTTTCAGGGTCAAGAACGCCGTCTTTCCTCCTGACAAGACCAGTGTAGGCACCTCGGTCCCCTCAGGATGTTGCACAGTGAGGAAGTTGTGTACATCATGCCCAGCTTGACCGCGACCGGGACGATGTCTGACGGAGGAGAAGAGATAGGGCAGCAGGTGTGTCCTGGGACCCCCTCAAACCCTGCCTCGGAAGGGGCTCACGGGGGGTGGGACCACCCTCCAAGCGGGCTCACATCCTGCCCATCATTTTGTCCTCGTTCGAGTCCCTACTGTAGGCATGAATTCTGACCCAGAGAGAGAGAGACAGAGCGGCCCTCGAGGTCTCACAACCGAAAGGCAACAGAGCTGGGGCAAGGCCCCAGTCTTTTGTTTTTTGTTGTTTGCTTGTTTGTTTTTTGTTTTGTTTTGTTTTGTTTTGGGTTGTTTTTTTTTTTTTAGTTGGAGTCTCACTCCATTGCCCAGACTGCAGTGCAGTGGCCGTTCCCGGCCACCGCAGCCTCGACCTGCTGGGCTCCGGCGATCCTTCCGCCTCAGCCTTCCAAGGAGCTGGAACTACAGGCGCGCGCCACCAGGCCCGGCTAATTTTTGACTTATTGTAGAGATGAGGTCTCGCCAAGTTGCCCAGGCGGGTCTCGAACCCGCGGGCTCAGGCCATCCACTCACCTCGGCCTCCCAAAGCCGCGGGATGACAGGCTGAGCCACCGAGCCCGGCTGGCCCCAGTCTTTCGAATCTCGCCTTTGGGGCCAGTCACGGGCAAGAAGGGGAAAGTTATGTCCTCATGTATGTGCGTAAACATTCTTGAGGGGAGAAGGGTAAAGGGGCACTTTGCGTAAATGAAAGAGAAAGTACGGAGTCCTCATATTATTCTATCCTATTTTGTTTATTTATATTTTATTATTATTTTGAGTCAGAGTCTCACTTTGTCACCCAAGCTGGAGTGCAGTGGCATGCTCACGGCCACCGCAGCCTCGACCTGCTGGGCTCAGGTGATCCTTCTGCCTCAGCCCTCCAAGTAGCCAGAACTACAGGCAGACGCCACCACACCCGGCTAATTTTTATTTGCTGTAGAGATGAGTTCTCACCAAGTTGCCCAGGCTGGTCTCCAATCTATGGGCTCAGGCAATCCTGTCATCTCAGTTACCCAAAGGGCTGGGATTATAGGTGTGCGCCACCACGCCTGGCCTTTATTTTTTGATAGGGCCACTGGGGGAAAAAATTTTAAGGGATGCTTTGTGAATATGCCTGTTATCCTGGTGCAGTGGCCGTGCTCATCCTCTTGGTGCTGCTCCCCTTTTAGGGCACGTTCTGCCGACACGCACACAGACAACGCTTGTTTTGGCCAGGGGTTTCTTTCCATTTCCACACAAACTCTCGCATCAGAGTGAAGGGCAAGAGCTAACGGCAAGACTAACGTGGTGAGACCCATGTTCTCCGCCAACCCATTCCTTGTGCAGTTCCAGCAAATACGCAAGGACTTGGCCAGGCGCGGTGGCTCACGCCTGTCAGCCCAGCACATTGGGAGGCGGAGGCAAGAGGATCGCCTGAGCCTAGTGGTTCAAGACCAGCCCTGGCAACTTGCCGAGACCTCATCTCTACCACAAATAAAAAAATTAGCCGGCTATGGTGGCACACGCCTGTAGTTCCATCTACTTGAGGCAGAAGGATCGCCTGAGCCCAGCTGGTCGAGGCTGCGGTGGCCATGAGCGGGCCACTGCACTCCAGCCTGGGTGAGAGTGAGACTTTGACTCAAAAAAAAAAAGAAAAAGAAAATGCAGACACTTTAGGTCTCTGGAAAGGCCAGGTCTCTGGGAAGGCCACTGCCTGAAGGGCTGGAAGTGTCCCCCCCATATTACCTGAAGAGAGACCCAGGGGGAGCAGAATGAAGAGCCACATGACCAGGGGGAAGCACATCTTCTGCAGGAATGAAGGAACGTCCCCGGGAACCTCAGGGATCTGGGACCTGCCTAAGGGAAACAGACACCTTTAGGCTTCAGGTGGTTTTATCCCGAAAAGGTGGATGTACTCTGAAAAGGCAGAACAACCAGTTAATCCAAGCAGTGCCGCCACGTAGAGGTAACCAGACTGAATAACCCACAAGGGAACCTTGACCGAGGCGTTCCATTCATGGACTGCTGCGGCAACTCAGAACATTCTGGGCTTCCTGGCAGAGCCCAAAACAGCAGTGGAGATCCTTCAGGATGGATAAATTCACTGTGGCACTCCAGGCCTTGTACACACTCAGAAGAGCACGTGCATGCGCGTGCGTGCATACACACACACACACACACACACACACACACACACACACACACACACACACCCGTCACTGGCACACAGCCGTAGGTGCTCAGCCATGCCCTGCCCTGCTGCTAATGGTCCTGGCATTACCAGAGGCCACGCCTCATGTCTGCCCACTCTCGGAGGCCGAACTTCTACATAGCTGAGAGGAACCCCAGTCAGCAGGTTCCTAACTAAGCCAACTCCCAAGTGGCCACTGCAGCTGCATCTGGGGAGGGCTGTGAGGGTGGAAGCGGAAGTGGAGTAACAGCAGCCAGGGCTGCAGTCTTCAGGCTTCTTGAAAGCTCTCCTGCCAGGTGTGGCGGCTCATGCCTGTAATCGCAACACTTTGGGAGGCCGAGGCGAGAGAACTGCCTAAGCCCAAGGGTTCGAGACCAGCCTGCGCAACATGGCGAGACCTCGTCTCTACAATAAATTGAAAGAGTAGCTGGGCATGGCGGCGTGCACCTGTGATTCCGGCTACTTGGAAGGCTGAAGCGGAAGGATTGCCTGAGCCCAGCAGGTGGAGGTTGCAGTGGCCATGAGTATACCACTGCACTCCGGCCTGGGTGACAGAGTGAAACTCCAACTCACAAAAAAGAAGAAAAAAAAAAAGAAAGAAGGAAAGAAAGCTTTCCTGGGAAGAGCTGGGACACTCTGGGGAGCTCTGTCCATGCAGCAGCAGCGACATGTCCTGACTCATAGGATTCATGCACTCTGTCCACAGGTCTGAAATGTTTGACTGAACCACCCCAAGAGGGAAGCTAAGCTGGGCATGACTTCTCACACCCAGAGCTGTCACGTCCCATCATGAGCCAGAAGAGGATGACTGCCCAGGTCGCGAGATGATGTTGTCTTTGGCAGAAGGGACCCTCCTCTAATTCGTGCGAAGTCAGCCTGTGGCCTAGCGGCAAACCTGCATCAAGACAGGTGTTTTCCCTGCATTCCCTCACGCCCTCCTCATCAAAAACCTCTGAGTGCGGCGAATACAAAGGGTGCCAAAAACACGGATGCACATTTTAAGGAAGGAAAACATGGTATTAAAATGGTGATCCTCAGTCGGGCTCGGTGGCTCAGCCTGTAATCCCACGTCTTGGGAGGCTGAGGTGAGTGGATTGCCTGAGCCCGCAGGTTCGAGACCCGCCTGGGCAACTTGGCGAGACCTCATCTCTACGATAAATCAAAAAATTAGCTGGGCGTGGTAGCGCGTGCCTGTAGTTCCAGCTATTTGGAAGGCTGAGGCGGAAGGATCGCTGGAGCCCAGCAGGGCGAGGCCGCGGTGGCCGGGAGCGGCCACTGCCCTCCAGTCTGGGCGACAGAGTGAGACTCCAACTCAAAAAAAAAAAAAAAAAAAGGTGATACTCAATATAGACGGATAACAACAGACAAATACAAGTCCTGT
This sequence comes from Cephalopachus bancanus, assembly GCA_027257055.1. Lineage (NCBI taxonomy): Eukaryota > Metazoa > Chordata > Mammalia > Primates > Tarsiidae > Cephalopachus > Cephalopachus bancanus. The sequence continues at coordinate 93,489 of JAPVLO010000292.1, read as the reverse complement.
TGGACTTCGGCAATGACAAGAAGTGCTCAGAGTGGTTCCCATCAACGTCCAGACACTTCTGATGACGGCGAACTAAGGGCGATATATAGATCACATATCTGAAAGTGCGTATACGTTTTTTTGGCACCCTCAGTACACTGCATGGAACAAAAAAGAAGGAAGGAAAGGAGAACTTGGAGTCATAAGGGACTTGAGAGGCAAAGTATTGGCAGATTACAATATATGGAACTTGTTTGGAGCCCAATTGAAGCAAGTGGCTTGGAAATTGTGAAGTGATCCTATGAAGAAATCCTTGTTGCCAGGCATGGTGGTTCACGCTTGTAACCCCAGCATTTTGGGACACCGAGGTGGGACGACTGCTTGAGTCTGAGTTTAAGACCAGTCTAGGCAGCATAGCAAGATCTCATCTTTGCAAAAAGTAAAAAAAAAAAAAAAACAATAGCAGGGTGTGGTGGTGCATGCCTGTAGTCTTTGCTACTCAGGAGGCTGAGGTGGAAGGATTGCCTGATCCCAGGAGGTTGGGCCTGCAGTGAGCTAGGATCATGCCACTGCACTGCAGCCTGGGTGACAGAGTGAGAACCCGACTCAAAAAAGAAAGAGAGAGAGAGAGAGAGAAGAAGGAAGGACGGAAAGAAGGAAGGAAGGAAGGAAGGAAGGAAGGAAGGAAGGAAGAGAAATTTCTTTTGCTTTTTTCGATATGATAACGGTATTGTCATGGCCAGCCTTCAAGATAGCTCCTGGTGTTCAAGCCCTTACAAAGTTCTCTATCACACTGAATCAGAGCTGGCCTCTGTACTCAATAAAATATGGCAGAAGTGGTGGGGTGTGTGTAATTTGGAGGCTGGGTCATAGGAGACGTGCAACTTTCACCCTAGACACTAGCAATGCTCTCTCTTTTTCTTTGGAGTCGGAATCTCACTCTGTTGCCCAGGCTGGAGTGCGGTGGCACGCTCACGGCTACCGCAGCCTTGACCTGCTGGGCTCAGGCGATCCTTCTGCCTCAGCCTTCCACGTAGCTGGAACTACAGATGTGCACTCCCAGACCCGGCAAACTTTTATTTATTTATTGTAGAGACAACGTCTCGCCAGCTGCCCAGGCTGGTCTCGCCTCCACCTCCCAAAGTGCTGGGTTTACAGGTGTGAACCACCACACCTAGCTGCACTGCTCCCTTCTGAGAAGGTCTGCCACCATGCTCTGAGGACTCTAGCAGGCTGTGGGGAGGCCCGTGTGAAAAGGACCCCACTCACCACACATGTGAGAGTCACCTCAGGAGTGAGCATACTCCAGCCACAGTCGAGCCTCCAGATGGCATCAGACCCAGCACCCTCATGAGAGACCATGAGCGCAAACCACTCAGCCAAGATGCCTCCTGAATCCCTGACCCATAGAAACCACAAAAGATCACAAAGGATTACTGTTTTAAGCCTCCAAGCTGTGGGGTAATTTGTTACACAGCAAGGGATAGTTAATACAGATATTGTAGTCATCATTTTAAAAAGCAGTCCTAGGCCAGGCGCAGTGGCTTAAGCATGTAATTCCAGCACTTTGGGAGGCCAAGGCAAGAGGATTTCTTGAGTCCAGAGATTCAAGACCAGCCCGGGCAACTTGGCTAGACCTCGTCTCTACGATAAGTAAAAAAATAAGGCAGGTGTGATAGTGCACACCTCTAGTTCCAGCTACTTGGAAGGCTGAGGTGGGAGGATCATCTGAGCCCAGCAGGTCGAGGCTGCAGTGGCCGTGAGCCTGGGAGACAGAGTGAGACTCTGTCTCAAAAATAAAAATAAAAAATAAAAAAACAGTCCTTATCTGTGACAACGCTGTATGCAAAATAGACACACTCAGCGTTGCTCAGAGATGGCCCCGTGAAACCAAAGAAAAATAGCAGAAAGAGAAATGTATTGTGCACAGATAGAGATAAGCAAAATATCCATGACAAGAAAAAGTAACATTTTAAAGTAAATGAAGGACCAGGCACGGTGGCTCATGCCTGTAATCCTCATACTTTGGGAGGCCAAGGTGGGAGTGTTGCTCAAGTCCTGTAGTTCAAGACCAGCCTAGGCAGCATAGCAAGACTTTACGTCCACAAAAAAAGTTTTTTAAAATTTGCCAGGTGTGGTGGTACACGCCTGTAATTCTGGCTACTTGGGAGGCTGAGGTGGAAGGATCATTTGAACCCAGAGGTCAAGGCTGTGGTGAACTGTGATCGCAACACTGCACTCCAACCTGGGCAACAGGGATCCCCAACTCAAAATAGATAGGCAAATAAATAAATGTAAATGAAAGGGTCAGAGTTACAGAGGATGGTGTATTTGCTACTATACTGAGTATTACTTGGTGTTATTAGTTCCATTTCTCCCTCTTTATTTTTTCTTTTTGAGTCAGAATCTCCTTCTGTGGTCCAGACTGGAGTGCAGTGGCACGCTCCCGGCCACCGCAGCCTCGACCTGCTGGGCTCCGGCAATCCTGCCGCCTCAGCCTTCCAAGTAGCCGGAACTACAGGCACGTGCTACCACGCCCGGCTAGTTTTTGATTCATTGTAGAGACGAGGTCTCGCCAAATTGCCCGGACGGGTCTCGAACCCATGGGCTCAGGCAATCCCCTCACCTCGGCCTCCCAAAGTGCTGGGATTATAGGCTGAGCCACCGAGCCCGGCCTATTTCTCCCTCTTAAGGGTAAAATTAATTTTCACCCTACTTAGATGTATAGATAGGAAGGTAAATAGGCAATAAGAATAAACCGACTAATTTTCAAAGCATCTTCCAGAAATGCAAACCGAGATGTTTACAGATGAAATAATTTAATAGCCAAAATGTCCAGATGATCAGGGTGGGGCAAGGGGTCACAGGCATCAGTGAAGAAAGACTGGCCAGGAATTGGTCGTTATCACAGCAGGATAACAGATGGACGAGGGGTCCTTAACTCGTCTGCTAGAGTTTAGATATTTGACCCGCCAGACCTCACGTTGCACTGTGATCCCCGGTGTCGGAGGAGGGCCTGCCCGGAAGGTGTCTGGGTCAGGGCATTAGGTCCTTGGGAATGGCTTGGTGCTGTCCCATGAGAGCTGATGATGAAAAGAGCCCGGCTCCCTGCCTCACCGCTTCCGCCCTCTCACATGTGATCACTGTACACTGACGGCTCCCCTCCGCCTTCTGCCATGAGTGAAGGTAGCCTGAGGCCCTCACCAGAAGCCGAGCAGGGGCCCCCACCATGCTTCCTGTGCAGCCTGCAGGACTGTGAGCCCAGTCAACCTCTTTTCTTTATAAAATACCCAAGCCGGGTGTGGTGGCTCACGCTGGTAATCCCCGCACTTTGGGAGGCAGAGGTGAGAGGATTGCCTGAGCCCAAGGGTTCAAGACCAGCCTGGGCAACTTGGCAAGACCTCGTCTCTACAATACATTGAAAAATTCAGCTGGGCGTGGTGGCACACACCTGTGGTTCCAGTTACTTGGAAGGCTGAGGCAGAAGGATCACCTGAGCCCAGCAATTGAGGCTGCGGTGGCTGTGAGCCTGCCACTGCGTTCCAGTCTGGGCAACAGAGTGAGACTCCAACTCAAAAAACAAAACAAAACAAAATACCCAGCCACGGGTAGTCTTTAATAGCGGCACAAACAGACTAAGACACCATCAATCCACTTTAGTGTGTATGAGGTTTTCCATAATAGAAAGTAAAAAACAAAAAACATCTTTGACACAGGTATTATTAGCATCACCTTACAAATGAAAAAAATTGAGACTCAGAAGTTTAAGGTTGGGCACAGTGCCTCATGCCTGTAATCCCCACACTTTGGGAGGCTGAGGCGGGAGGATTGCAGGAGGCCAGGAGTTGGAGTCCAGCCTAGGCAACAGAGTGAGACCTCACCTCTACAAAAATACAATAATTATCTGGGCGTGGCGGCACACATCTGTAGTCCCAGCTACTTGGAAGGCTGAGGTGAAAGGATCGCCTGAGCTCAGGAGGTCCAGGCTGTGGGGAACCGTGATCGTGCCACTGCACTCCAGCCTGGGCAACAGAGTGAGACTCTGACTCAAAAAATAAATAAATAAGCAAATAAAAGAAGTTTAAATAACTTGCCCAAGCTCACACAACTAGTAGAGCCACTATGATTGATGTTAAATCTGGAGGATGAGCCGGGCTCGGTGGCTCAGCCTGTAACCCCACGCCTTTGGGAGGCTGAGGTGAGTGGATTGCCTGAGCCCGCGGGTTCAAGACCCTCCTGGGCAACTTGGCGAAACCTCATCTCTACAATAAATCAAAAAATCAGCCGGGTGTGGTAGCGCATGCCTGTAGTTCCGGCTACTCGGAAGGCTGAGGCGGAAGGATCGCCGGAGCCCAGCAGGTCGAGGCTGCGGTGGCCGGGAGCGGCCACCGCACTCCAGTCTGGGCGACGGAGTGAGACTCCGACTCAAAAAAAAAAATCTAGAGGATAGGGGAACTCTTCCCATCCCACACCGCTGCTGTCCCAACAGTCATACTGCAAAATTGTGGAGCACATGTGAGTTCATAAAGAGGCTTCACAGACTCCATGTCATCTGAGTAGTCATGTTAAGATGCAGCGGAGGCTTTCTCATTCTCATCATTTCATAGGATACCCCGCTTCTAGAGGACTGCATACAGCTTCCTACGGCCTCTAGGCAAGCACAACTGAAATCTTTCCTTTTTTTTGACTGTTAAAAAAAGTTAATTGGGCATCCACTAGTCTAAGATGGCTCCAGGGCTTTGGGTCCCTAAGGCATAATCAAACTCACTGTACATGGTAAAAGGAAATTTAAGCTTCATGAATCAGAGACTATCAAAGTAACTTCTAACTAGGGACTTTCTACTTTTCAAAAAATTTTTATTTTTTTATTTTTTTGAGGCAGAGTCTCACTCTGTCGCCCAGGCTGGAATGTAGTGGCACATTCACGGGCAACATAGCCTCGACCTCCCGGGTTCAGGAGATCCTTCCACCACAGCCTTTCAAGTAGCTGGGACTACAGGCACACAGCACCATGCCCAGCTAATTTTTGTATTTTTGTAGAGATGAGTTCTCTCCATGTTGCCCAGGCTGGTCTTGAACTCCTGGACTCAAGCAAACCTCTCACCTCAGCCTCTCAAAGTGCTGGGATATGAGGTGTGAGCCACCACTCCCATCTGGGACTTGCCACTGTAACCAATCAAATAGAGTTTTTTTGGTCTTGCATCCACAAATGCCTCATAAATGTTTTCTCTCTTGCCCCCCCCTCGGTAGAACACTGAACCACTTGTGGTCTGGTGTTGCCCGATTCGTGAATCATTGAATGCGCAAATAATCCTCCAAGGCTTATGTGTTTACACTTCTTTAAAGCTATCCCACCCCTCTGCCTGCCTTTGAGTCTCTGCCAAAACGCACATGAATGTGGCTTGTTCCCTTGCTACAGCAAGCTCAGAATAAATAGCCTTTGCATTTCTCTTTAGACTGGTCCCTACACCTATCCACAGTTGATTTAACAACAAAAGTTTAATAGTAAGGCAAATAAACCCAGTTACTCAACATCCACCTTTGTTCAGCTTATTTATATGGAAGAGAAGGAAGCAAACCTCCGTTTTGTCTGGGTCGACTTTTTATCTTGCTCCTGTAGAATAAAAGGCCACAGTTACCCTATACTGTTCAGCCAAAAGAGAGTTAGCCATGCTGGGCACGGTGGCTCATGCCTGTAGCCCCAGCACTTTGGGAGGCTGAGATGGGAGGATGGCTTGAGTCTAGGAGTCTGAGACCAGCCTAGACAACACAGAGAGACCTCATCTCTACACAGAATCAGCTGGGCGAGGTGGTATGCATCTACAGTCCCAGCTACGCAGGAGGCTGAGGCGGGAGGATCACTTGAGTCCAGGAGTTTGAGGCTGTGGTGAGCCATGATCATGCCACTGCACTCCAGCATGGGCACCAGAGTATGACCCTGACCTCAGAGAGAAAGAGAGAAAGAGAAGGAGAGGGGCTCATGGGAGAGTCCTGTGGCACTGATCTCTAAACCTGAAACCAGGTGAATCTCGTCACTTCTGTCCTCACCAGTGATTCTTGGTTCATCTTTTTTGAGTTTACTCAAAGACATTTTCACGGTAAGGACTTTTTTCCTGGCCTTTGGAGCGCCTTATCTCAGGAGACTGTCATTTGACCAAAAAACAAAACAAAACAAAAAGCACATCTCCCTGTAAGACATCCGTGGACTTGCTGAGCAGTGGCCATCAGAAAAAAGAAAAAGAATAGAGAAAGAGGAAGAGGAGGCCAGAAAATAAGAAAGTAAAAGCGGTTCTGAAACTCAGGAGCGACAGCTTGTCCGATGTCACAGGAAAGACTGCATCTTGTCTTGAGGGAAGTGGCCACTTTAAATCAAGTTTCATTAAAGGGCAGGGGTTAGGAGTTGCTAAGGCAACTGGGTTAGAAATTGTAAATTGAGAAGCGTGGTGTGAAGTTTACCAGGGGAGAGGGCCGAGGGGTCCTTCCTCTCTCATTTCTCTAAGCAGGCAAAGGTCGTTTCGGAGAACAGTGTGCCCGGGTTACCGGAAGCCGTAGAATAAACCAAGGGCCTCATTCTGGAGGAGCCTTTCAACTAACACGAATTAAGTAAGGGGAAAATCCTGGAATTCTTGATTCTTCCAGGGCTGACAAGAGGAGAAGCAAAGACCTTTGCTGAAATGAAATGTTAACGAGTGTGATCAGGCTGTCACCTAAGATTAGGCCGGGACACGCTTTCAGGACTGGCTAAGAATGAATTTAACTTTTAGATACACTTACCCTCTATGACGCTGTGTAGTTGAAATGCTCACTTGCTTCTCTTGTCAATATATTGTGTTTGGGAGCGAGAATCCACAGTTGCGTAATTGCATACACCAAACCAGAGATGCCACCTTGAATCTCTGGAGCCACATTCAATGCTCACATGCCGTGACTTTGCCCTCTACCCTGCCAGGTCTCTTGATTAATTCGAGGCCAGCAGTACTAGGTGAGGCCAAAAGCCAGCAGACCTAAGTGTGCAAACTGGAATGTGCACCCATCCACCTATCCATCCACGGAACCACATAAACTGTAGCGCATACCCATCCATCTCTCTGTCCATGGAATGTAAGATGAGCTTGAGAGTTTGAACTCTGAAGTTACAAGCCCCTCTTCATGTCTGAGAATAGCTGGCAAGCAGCTTGGGTTCTCTCATATGGCAGGGCGGAGCTTAATACCTGGCTCTGCTACTGGCTAATCTTGAAACGATGGACAAGTAACTTAACTTCTCTGTGCCTCAGTTTTTTCTTCTGCTAAATAGTGATAACTGTCTCACAAATTGTCAGGATCACAAGAGAGTTTACATGCAGATTGCTTAGTGCATAGAAAGTGCTCAACAGGTGATAGCTGCATGTTGTTTGTTTTTTATGATTTTATTTATTTATTTTTATTTTTTTGAGACAGAGACTCACTCTGTCACCCAAGCTGGAGTGCACAATTAGTTACTGCAGCCTCCATCTGCTGGGCTCAAGCGATCCTTCCACCTCAGCCTTCCAAGTAGCTGAAACTATAGGCATGCACCGCCACACCCAGCTAATTTTTTTGTTTGTTGTAGAGACAAGGTCTTGTCATGTTGCTCAAGCCGGTCTCGAACCCCTGGGTTCAGGCAATACTCTCGCCTCAGCCTCCCAAAGTGCTGGGATTACAGGTGTGAGCCACCACGCCTGGCTCTTTATTCTTTTGACTCAGGAATTCACTCTGTCACCAAGGATGGAGTGCAGTGGCACGACCACAGCTCACTACAGTCTCAACTCCTGGGCCGAAGTGATCCTTCTGCCTCAGCCTCCTGAGGAGCTGGGACCACAGGCATATGCCACCATGCCTAGCTAGCTTTCCCCTTCCCCTCCAGAGGGTGCCCAGGCTGGTCTCAAGATCCCGGTCTCAAGTGATCATTCTATCTCAGACTCCCTAAGTGCTGGGATTACAAGTGTGAGCCACCACACCGGGTCTCATCATTTCTTTTTACCTATACCCACTTCTCTTACAAGAATGAAACATCAGGTGAAATGGTTAAGGATCCTTCTCCGTCAACAGATGAATGCTTCATAAAACTGACAAATGCTCCGATCAGCCCAGGAATAAGGGGCAGGGTGCTTTGGGGTAAGAGGTAAGAGAGTGAGCCTGCCACACCCCTCCAGGAAGCAAGCAGGCTGAGTGCTAAAGGCAGCAGCCAGCTGGGTCTTTGAGCCCCAAGTGACCCCAGCAAAGAGTCACACAACAGTTAGCTTATCATCTTTCTTTTATTCAAATACATCCACAGGTGAATTCAGCAGTTTCATTCCCCCTTAAACTCAGTTTACTCCTGGTCCCACCATCTCCCAGGCATCCTCTGAGAGCGCAGTTCCACAGCGGCATGGAACTGAGATTGTGGAACCAAGTCACCACCACGTACATGTCCTGCCCAATCAGGGCCTTTTGTCAGTAAGTCAACAAGGGGCACCCTTCAGACTCCATGACTTCTTCTTCTTCTGTTTGGGAAGGAGGAGCACAGGCCACAATATCCATAATATATTGTCCTCAAGTCAGGCCTCCAGAAAATCGAATTAGAAAAGGACAAGAAAAAACAAAATTAAAGTGGAGGAAGAAGGTGATAGGGAGGTATAATTGGAGGTCACTTGCCAAATGCTTCTTACCTTGGTGGAAGGAAGCAAGGATGTAAAAAGCCCCTGGCCCAGGCAGAGAGGACCTCAAGTGATCATTGACGGTAAGTCTGGAGGTCATTGAAATGGAGCATCATCTTTCATGGATAACTACTCAGAATTCTGTTCAAGACTTGGGTCCAAAGAATCACAGGGATGGCAAATCAAACAGGTCTTGAGAATCAAAAGGTAGGTTTCCTTGAACTTCTTGATTTTATAGGCGTAGACGATAGGGTTCATCATGGAATTAGCATGGGACAGCAGGATGCCCAGGTACAGCACAACCTCTGGTACCTCACCATTAAAGTAGATAATACAGTTGATGATGGATAAAGGTAGCCAGGACAGAGCAAACAGGAAGAGGACCAGAGACAGGGACTTAGCTGTCTTGAACTCCCGTCCATAGAATGCACCGGTCTCTTTGGAGCCAGAGAAGTTCTGGCTGAGTTTGTTCCGGATGACATAGAAGATATCGAGATAGATGGCACACATGACCACCAGAGGGATGAGAATCAAGGTGAAGAAGCTGACGTACACCATGTAGTCCATTCTCATGACCGAGCGGAACTGGCATGAAAGGAAGGTGGTGTTTTTGTGGTACCCTGGGTTCAGTTTCATGTTCCAGCCAAACATGGGGATCAATCCCACCAGGAATGACACCAGCCAGCAAAGGCCCAGGGCCAGCCATATTCTTCTGTGAGTGGTGACCCTCCTGTATCTGTGTGAATGAAAAGAGCCAGTGAGTCCCCAGCAGGAATTGCTAAAGGGTCAGGGAGATGGAATGGGAAAGGAGAGAGAGAGAGAGAGAGAGAGAGAGAGAGAGAGAGAGAGAGAGAGAAAGCATACGCTCTCTCAATCTCCCAGTTTTCTTTTAGGGGAGGAGAGCATTGATAGTCCATGGTGATTCTCACTAAACTCTACTTGGATATGAAGACAAGATGAGCAATGACTAGAGAAAAGTCCAGCAGACTTCTCTGGGAACCTTTCTAAAGAAGAATACTCTAGAATGGATGAGGAATCTCTTGTTTAGTGTCAGGTGTTGACATGCACCACTCAGGGCTCTGTTTCCAACCCAAGAGTTCTTCAGTTCCCCGGAGGCAAGACTCATCTCATTCTTCTGGGAGCGCCTGCCTGGTGAGAAATGGTCTTCTCGAGGCACGCGCTCCCGCTGGGCTCTGCATGGCTTGGTTTAGCTGTCATGCAACTGCTCATCGATTATACTGTGCCTCTCCCACTTGTGGGCCCCCCCCGCTTATCTATTTGCGTGGGCACCCGTACTTGGTGTTGGAGTCAATGAAGTTACAAAGGTCATGTCTAAGGGCTTCAGGGACCATCAAAAACATATCCAGTAAGAATCCCCATTTATCCCTTAACCGTACTTCCTGGAAACTTACAGACTACAAGAAGGAAACTTATATAGCTAAGTAACCATGCTGTACTAAGCACATTTTATCTCAATTAAATCTCACAACAAACTGGAGATATTTTGTGATAATCTCCACTTTAGGGTTGGCAATCTTGAAACTGGAAGTAATTATAGCCAGCATCGGTTGAGCATAGACTGTGTGCCAAGAATTTTTTTCTAAGAGCTTTACGTATGTTAACTCATTCATGTTATGAGGAAAGTACAATTATTATCTCCGTTTTATAAGTAAAAGTGAGAAACACAAACAAGTAACTTACACAAGCTAGAAATAAGTGATAGGGCTAAAATTGAAACATGGTGTCTGAGTTCAAGATATCCTAACCGTGGTGATACAGATGAGGAAACTGAAGGAGAGAGAGTTAAGTAACTTGTCCAAGATCGGAGCTCAAGATAAGCGATTTGAACCCGGACTTGTTTATATCCAACGCCTGTTCGTAGCTTCCTCTCCTGCCCTTTCCTCAAGAGAAAAGAGGAGAAACGACACCGATGCAATTTAGGACACCCGGGGAATTCGATTCCACCATTTAGCAGTCTGCTCTCTTCAAGAGGAGAAGGAGGAGGAGGAGAAGGAAAAAATACATGTTCTAATAATCCCTCTCTCAACATTGGGGTAGACAGAGACCAGGGAGCAAAAATAAAATAATAACCTACATTTGCAAAGCAACGGAATCATCAGTTTATCTCCTCTTATCTGCTTGCTTCTCCTAAAAGAGTAAATCTTATCTAGTAGGGTTCTGTCGTTCCTAAAACTCAAGGGCATTTGTTCGTCCAGTAATTAAAGACGCATCAAGGCTCCTTCATTTTAGCCGGGGATCAGTAATTAGAGCTGGGGGCACTGAGCCTCTGCCAGTGTCAGTGGTGGGGGATGGGAGTACCCCTCCGATTCTAGTCCCCGGGTCTCAGCTCATCCTTGCTAAGATCCTCACGGGCCATGTTGCAACAAGACATACACTGCCCTCTTTCAACCTCAAGGACCCATCCGGATTCATTTTTGCTCAGAACGGCTGGGACCGGCGCTCTGCAGCTCCATTTCCCTCTCCCTGCCCCGCCCCGCATCCGCTCTTGCCCTGCAGGCTACCTGACCGTGAGCTTGACCCGCAGGTATCGGTCCACAGCAATAGCCAGCAGGGACATGATGGAGGCATGGGTGAAGACCAGCAACAGGCAGGCCATGAAAAGGCAGCTGTAGAAGTGGATTGTGATGCCCAGGCTGACCACAATGGCCAGAGGCATGACCAGCACCCCGACGGCTATGTCAGCCAGGGCTAGGGAGACGATGAAATAGAAGGTGGTGGTCTGCAGGCTGGCGTTCAGCTTGACCACCCAGATGACCAGCACGTTGCCCACGATGGCGCAGAGCCCGATGAAGATATCCACGGTGATGTAGGTGATGCTGGCCAGCGACAGGGCGGTGCTGTTGACCAGCATCTCGCCTTCCCAGGGGAGCCCCCAAGGCCACAGGTGAGCTGGCGAGATGCCTCCGTGTGGCCCAGACGTCTCCCCAGAGGTCCATGTGCAGCGACAGTGTAAAAGTCACAACTCCCTCAATTCCTTCTCTTCTCCGGCGGGGCAATGTCTTGGAGACCGCCCTCCTTAGAAGGGGCTCATCCGCAGGGTGGACACCACCAGCACCTTTTTAGACCACATCCCCTAGCACCCAGAAGCTGGGAGGACAGTTCTGTGTGGACTGAATCTGAGAAGTGCTGTTGGTCTTGGCTTTCCAGACACCCTCAAAGCCTCTCCGCCTTCCCCTGCCCCCAGATGGCTTTTTGAGCTCTGTCAAGATAAGCAACCCTCTTTCGGGGGCGTTTCAGGAAGTGAGATGGGCCAAGAGGAAGTATAGGGCCAGAAACTCTCAGCAAAAAGATGGAAAGAGCAGAGGAGGGGGCGTGACGAAGACTCGTGTGTCAGAATTTACCCATTTCATTCGGGATCCAGAGGAGGAGACGGGACCAGGTGTGGGAAGGAGCCGGAAGCACCGTCGAGGCAATATTCCTGCTTTCTGCTGGCTCAGCAGAAAGATCCCACAATCAGGAGGGAAAGGGGGAAGTGGAGGAATAAGAAACAGACTTTGGTGGCAGCCTCCCAACCTCGGCCGACCCATTCCCGTCCAGGGCTTAACAGCCACCGAGCACAGAGGAGTTGGCTGCATGGGTTGCCGCCTCGCCGAGCACAGCCGGCACCCGGCCTTCGCAACAGAGATCCTCCGTTAAAGGACAAGCCAGAAGACGCCCTGCTCAGAGGGGCAGATACCCAGCACCTCCCAGAAGCATGGCCTCTGCTCTGCATCTCTGCCTCTCTTTCTCAGCCCACCCTCCCGCTCCGCCCAGTGTCACACGCCCTCGCACTAGCAGTCAGCCCCCGCCAGCCCTATTTGAGGAACATCAGGACAGCGGGATGGCCAGACACACAGAAAGGAGGGGAAAGGCAACGTGTGCACACGGTCACACGGCGGATCCCGCCGCCCACACTCCCCGGGCCTCAGCCCCACCCCGTGGGAACCAGCATCGGTCCGGCTGCAACGCAGCTTTCCCTGAAGCTGCTCCCTTCACCAGCTTCCCAGAGCCAGACGCTCGGATGCAATTGCCACTTGGGCAGGCCACCTGGCCCATGTGCTTCTCAGCACCGCACAGAGGGGTTAGTTTGACCAGGCGTGTAAGAGAGACAGCAGGAAGGAAATCTTGGACCTATGAAGGAGTGCATGGACCTAAGGCCACCCAGTGGATTGAAGGGTTTATCACTTTCACCTTAAGCACCTGTATATGTACAGACAATACCATTCACCAATAACATCGGTGGTGGTCTGATGTTTACTAACAAATGCCTCTTTTTTTTTTTTTGAGTTGGAGTCTCCCTCTGTCGCCCAGGCTGGAATGCAGTGACACGATCACGGCCAATACAGCCTGGACCCTCTGGGCTCAGGCAATCCTTCCGCCTCAGCCTTTCAAGTAGCTGGAACTACAGGCGCGTGCCACCACGCCTGGCTATTTTTTTCTTTATTGTAGAAATGAGGCCTCACCACGTTTTCCAGGCTGGTCTTGAACCCCTGGGCTCAGGCAGTCCTCTCCCCTCCGCTTCTGCAAGTGCTGGGATTACAGATGTGAGCCACCGTGCCCAGCCTGCAGCTGCTTTCTTTATCTCTGCTTCAGAGGAGGAAGTTATCAAGTGCAATTTCTAGGAGTGGGGCAAGCCTTTCTCACTATATAGCAATCTTTGAACCTTGGTTAATCATCCCCCTCACGGCCGGGCGTGGTAGCTCACACCTACAAACACAGCACTTTGGAAGGCTGAAGCAAGAGTATTACTTGAGCCCAGGAGTTTGAGACCAGTGTAGGCAACATATAAAAATTTTTTTAAAATGAGTTGTGCATGGCGGCGCATGCCTGCAGCCCCAGCTACTTAGCAGGCTGAAGCAGAAGGATTGCCTGAGCCCGGGAGGTCGAGGCTACGGTGAGCCATGATGGTGCCACTATACTCCAGCCTGGGTGACAGAGTGAGACCTCCACTAAACAGACAGACAAAACCCTCCCCCATTCCAGTACACAGATGAGTTCTCTAGGAACCTTGTCCATCTCCATTGGACTGGAGAAACCAAGGAAAGGGGCTTGTGTCCAAACATGACGTTGTAGGCAACATAATGCATAACCCACTGGACAGCCGGATGACCAGACACAGGAAGGAAGGGAAAGGCAACGTGTGCACATAATCGCATGGGGCATCCCACCACCCACACTCCCTGGGCCTCAGCCCACCTGCGGGAACCAGCATCTGTCTGTGCACCGGGTCCCCAGCTTCCTGGAACCAGACACTTGGATGCAACTGCTGCTTGGGGAGGCACCTGGCTCAGATGCTTCTCAACACACAAAGGGGTTCTTTTGACCAGGTGGTGTGTGGCTCATGCCTATAATCCCCGCACTTGGGGAGGCCGAGGCTGAAGGATTGCTTGAGCCCAGGAGTTCAACACCAGCCTGGGCAACATAGTGAGACCTCGTCTCTACAAAAAAAAAAAAAATCAAAATATTAGCCAGGCGTGGTGGTACACGCCTATATCCCAGCTTCTTGGGAGACTGAATTGGAAGGATCGCCTGAGCCCAGGAGTTCGAGGCTGTAGCAAACTGTGATTGTGCCACTGTCCTCCAGGCTGGGTAACAGAGTGAGACTCCAACTCAAAGTTTAAAAGTAAAAATAAAAAAAGGATCACCCTAAGCCGGGCGCAGTGGTTCACGCCTGTAATCCCAGCACTTTGGGAGACAGGGGCGAGAGGATTGCCTGAGCCCACGGGTTTGAGACCAGCCTGGGCAACTTGGTGAGACCTCGTCTCTACAATAAATCAAAAGGAAAAAAAAAAGCTGGGTGTGGTGGCGCATGCTTGTAGTTCCAGCTACTTGAAAGGCTGAGGTGGAAAGATTGCCTGAGCCCGGCAGGTCAACGCTGTGGTGACATGCCACTGCACTCCAGCCTGGGTGACAGAGTGAGACTCTGACTCTAAAAAAAAAAAAAAATCACCCACTAAAGAGAAGAGAGGCAGGGGATACACTCGGGGCCACCAACCTAGCCACCTCTGCCCAACTAGGCATTCTACTTCCAGAATCTTCTGCAAATATTGGAGGGGTTTCTTTTCTGTGAGCAAGAAAGTCTTGCCTTCATGTTTTCTGCGTAGATAGGTTCTTCCCGGCTGGTGAAATGGGAGGCTTGAGAGGGCACGGTCAAAACTTTCACGATCACTTAATATTTTGGCCAAAGACTGGGTCCTGATGCCCTTTTCACTCCAGTTTGAAAACAAATAGGCAATCCGGTCAAGAAGACAGAGAAGCCCGGACGGAAGGCCACCTCACCGGCCCCTTCCCACCCCCGCGCCTATCACCCATTTTTGGTTTTTTGAGTCGGTATCTCACTCTGTCTCCCAGGTTGGAGTACAGTGGCACGACCGTAGCCCAAGGCAGCCTTGACCTCCTGGACTCAGGCAATCCTTCCGCCTCAGGCTCCTGAGTAGCTGGGACTACAGGCGTGCGCCACCAAGCTCGGCCAATTTTTAAAATTTTTTGTAGAGATGAGGTCTGGCTATGTTGCCCAGGCTGGTCTCAAACTCCTGGGCTCAGGCAATCCTCCTGCCTTGGCCTCCCAAAGTGCTGGGTTTACAGGCGTGAACCACCGCATCAGGCTTACCACGCGAAACATCCTCTATTTACAGACTCATCCAATGCTCTCTGACGCTCTCTGATGAAATAGATACTGTCACCAGTTGCTGAGGAAGCCAAGAAGGGTCAGTAACTCTCCCAGGGTTGCACAGCCAGGAAGGGGCATTCACAGCAGTCTTCTGCTTCAAAACCAGGATTCTGGACGGCAGCCCTCGGTCCGTGAAAGGGCAAATGAACAAACACACAATGTTTTCACAAGGGCAAGGAGTCTCTGGGTTTGATGTTGCCATATTATCAATGTCAGGAAATCAGCATTCTTGGATCCGGAGAAAAAAGCGGCCCCCAAGACTATGAGAACAAGGCACAGATATGTAGATTCAGTAACTGCCCCGAATCAGAAAGAGACAGCCGAACCAGAAAGAGGATTGCACAAGCAGGAACTCTGGGCCAGAAAGAAATCCCTCTGTCGGCGCAGGGTGCCAAAAGCACATTTTTTAATAAGAAAATAAGAGGCGGTGTGCGGTGACTCACACCTGCAATGCCAGCACTTTGGGAGGCTGAGGCGGGAAGATTGCTTGAGTCCCAGCCTGGGAAAACACAGTGAGCCCTAGTCGCTACAAAATTATTATTTTTTTAAATTAGCGGAGAGTGGTGGTGGGCGCCTGTAGTGCCAGCGGCTGGAGAGGCTGAGGCAGAAGGATCGCCTGAGGCCAGGAGGGCGAGGTCATGGTGAGCCAGTAATGGTGCCCCGTCACTCCACCGTGGGTGTCAGACAGGGTGAGACTCCGACTCCCCAAAAATAAAATCGATGAGATGAAATAAATCATGGGCGAACAGCAGTTCGAGAGAGCTCCCCGCCTGAAAGGAGCACCACGGCTGTTTGCTGTTCCACTGAAACCACCCGAACTCCACCAGGGAGGATCTGGGAGGGACCCCGGGCCTGAACCGCAGGAAAAGCCACCGGGGGAAGGGGCCCGCACCTGTCCCACACCCCGGCCTGGGGCCCGAGGCCGCCGGTCACAGCCCAGCGGGGTGGCTGCGGCCTTGCCCTCGGGGCCTCGGCCTGGCACCCCAGAGGCCGGCGGAGAGGGGATGCCCCCGGGCCTTCGCAGCTTCTCAGGGGAGCCCGGGGAGCCCGGCTGCAGGCCTGCAGGCACCGCCAGAGGCGCGCCCGCGGGAGCCCAGGGCCCGGGCAGGATGTCGGGCCGGCGGGCGGGCGGAAGGCGGCGGCTCCTGCCCGGGGCCCTCTCCCGGCTGCGGCCTGCACGGTGGCCCAGACCCCGCGTGCTCACTTCCTCCTGGCCCCGTCGCCACTTCCCCAAAGCCGCCGGCCCTCCCCGAGCTCTCCGCTCTGGCCCCGCAGCAGAGCCGGGAGTCGCCCCTGGAGGTGACGGCTTCTCTGCCTCCGTCCAGCCCCAGGGGAAGGGGCTGGGCTTCCCGGGGGTGGGGGGTGCCGAGCTGGAGCCCCCTCCTCCGGGCCTTCCTCCCCGGCCCCGGCCCCCAAGCCGCCCGGCTCTGGCCAAGGAGCCCAGGGCTCACAAGCCTGTCGCCTGCGTCCAAGGAGCGCCCCCCAGGGCCAGCGTGCGGCCGCAGGGGTCGGGGGGGCGGGTGCGCGAGGTCGAGGCTCCTCCGCGGCTGAGCAGCAGGAAATCCGGCCCCGCAAAAGAGGGACCTCAGCCCTGCAAGTAGCTGGAACCACAGGCACGCACCCCCCCCCCCCAAAAAAGAGGGATCTGCTCTGGGTACCCAGCCCCACCCGCCAGACCCCCACCCACGCCCCGTGTGTCGGGAGGTCTCGGGGGCTCCAGTGGGGACGCTAGGGAAGCGTTGTCCCAGGTTCAAGGTACCCCAAAAGTGAGCAGGTCCCTCGAGGGCCTGACCCTTGAGTGGGGGCGGGGGGCGGCATCCGCTCCCCGGGCCTCACTCCTGCGTCTCCGCCGAGGCGCTGTGCTCAGCAGCGGCCACCAGAGGGGGGCACGTCCCTGCCGCCCCCGGCCCCGGGCTCGGCCAAGGACGGAAGCGAGGAGTTAAAACTCGGAAACATCCCCCTTGAAACTGCTTAACCAGCAGCCTCAGGGGGTGCAGCCCAGGAAAGAAGTGCGAGTGAAGGGAGGGCAAAGGGAACGGGAACAGCCAACAGCCTGGCTTCCATTCAGTCTCATAGCATGGTCTTGGGCGGCACAAATGCAGCCTTCTTGGTTCAGGGAGAGGGGGAAGGGGCTTTGCCCTGCGAGTCTGGGTGTGCCCGTCACGAGGGCACGTGTGCTCTGCTCCGTGGTGCGCAAAGCTCTTCACACACTCTGTTAAGTCGACACAGCAGCCCGCACAAGGCTGGCATCTCAGCCTCATCGCAGGGAGGAGGAAACTGAGGCGGAGAGAGCCAGTGCTCCGCTCAGCATCGCGCAGCGGGTGAGGGGCTACACTGGTGTGAGGCGTCCGGGTGTCCTCACTTAAGGTGAGGATGGAGAAAATCCGGGAGGCCCCACTGGGGATGTGTAGCCACCTGCCACACATAGGTCCATCCCCTGACACCTGCCGACCTCTGGCCTTTCCTCCCCCTCCGCTGGGCGCAGGGCCCACCGGTCAACTTTCCGGGCCTTGGCTGGGGAGCTTCCTGTCTTTCAGAGCCCAGGGTTTCGCTAAACGCCCTTGTGTCTCTTCACACCCCAGCCTCTTCCTTGTCACAGGCCCCAGGCTTCTGGCCACCCGGGCCGGTGTCCTCGTCACACCTGTTGGGGGTCACCCACCGTGGCCGGGCCTCCTCTTCCCCCACCAATTTCATCCAGGTCAACGATGGAGACTGGTGTTGGTTCCCGTGTCCTTTATATAAACACCAGACCGTGTAGGAATGACTCTGGATAGAGTGTTTATGGCAGGGCCACGTCTCGGCCCCTCCTTTTTCACCTTCTACCTAACACATGTGATAACCTGATGCAAAGCCTCCCGCCATCGTGGGAGATAAGTGTCCTCCCCATTTTTTTCTTTTTTTCTTTTTTTTTTGAGTTGGAGTCTCACTCTGTCACCCAGACTGGAGTGCAATGGCCGCTCCCGGCCACCGCAGACTCGCCTGCTGGGCTCCGGCGATCCTTCGGCCTCAGCCTTCCAAGTAGCCGGAACTACAGGTGCGCGCTACCACGCCCGGCTGATTTTTTTTTTTTTATTTATTGTAGAGATGAGGTCTCGCTGCCCAGGCGGGTCTCGAACCCGTGGGCTCAGGCAATCCACTCACCTCAGCCTCCCAAAGGCGCCGGATTACAGGCTGAGCCACCGAGCCCGGCTCTCAAGCTACTTTTATAGAACTTTTTGGTTACAACATACATGGCTTTGCCATTGGTGAGTTTACAATTTTAAATTTAAGACCGGGAACAATTACTTCAACGTCTACAAGCATTGAAGCAGACATTTTTATGGACATTTCCATATGAGGTGTAATAAAGTGTGTTTACAGAAACAGAGATTGCAGTTAAGGAAAATGACAAGTAGCTGCTTACTTAAAGCGTATTTACAGAAGCAGAGATGGCATGCAGTAGTATACTTAAGACCCTCCAGGTCAACTTTCTTGCTTAATTCCTGTTTTTTTTTTTTTTTTCTATCTCAATGCTTCTTATACAGTCTGCAGAACCATGAGCCAATAAATCTCTTTTCATTATAAATTCCCCATCCTCACCTGCTGGACTCCGGCGATCTTTCCGCCTCAGCCTTCCGAGTAGCTGGAACTTCAGGCGCACGCTACGATGCCCAGCTAATTTTTGATTCATTGTAGAGATGAAGTCTCACCAAGTTGCCCAGGTGGGTCTCGAACCCACGGGCTCAGGCAATCCACTCACCTCAGCCTCCCAAAGGCACGGGATTACAGGCTAAGCCACCGAACCTGCCTACGTCCTCCCCATTTTGATGACGTGCGTCTTGATGACGTGCGTCTTGATGACGTGCGTCTTCCCCTCCTAGTCCACAGGGTCCTTCCAACTGTTCCCGCAAGAGCTGCCGTTGACAGAATGCCAAGTCACACGTGCCGGGCACTTCTTTCACACACGTCACTAATTCTACACCAACCCTGCCTGCAAGTATTATTAGATCTATTTAACAAACAAGGAGACTGCGGCTTGATGGGGACTGAGTGACTTGCTCTGGGCACACACAGCAACACAGTCAGTAAATGGCAGAGCTGGGGCCCCAACCCAAGTCTGTCTTGGCCGCAACGCCCTGGATCTTTCAACAAACCACACAAGAACGGCCCAAGAGCAATCACGCCGAAATCCAAACTGCCGTTTCGGGCAGACATCCTTCAGCCTCATCATGGGTAAGACTTGCCTCGTGGGCTGGGCCAGCTACTGGAGACCGTGCATTATTCTGTGTTAATTGTGGGCACTCCGGCTCCTGTCAAAGCCCGGCCAAGGCTGTTTATTATTCCTGCCGGGAAGGGAAGCCAGCCAGCCCTAACGCCATACTCTACAGCCGTGACTCCCACATCCAGCCCGTGATCAGACGGTGACACTGTGAAACCGTATTACTTTAATTCCCTGGCGAAACACCTTCCCAGGTGACCTCATTCGCTTTGCTTTGTATTCAGAGCGACTGTAGGAAGCTGTCCTGTGAAGTACCTCTCACCATTTCATCATAACTGAAGGTACTACCTGTTGCTGTGTCCCTTTCAAAAAGTTTCATGGATAAATTTCACGGAGGGGTTTTGGTGCTAGAAAAGAGGGTACTTTTCTTAATAAACTCAACTGCTTTGTTCATCTGATTAGTGGGAGAGCTTGGTATCATTCACTTTTGCGAGAGCGGCCAGGAGGGTCAAAGTTGGTGCATGGTCTCAGTAATTACTTTACTTAGGGCCTTTTTTTGTTTATTTGGTTTTTTCTTTTGTTGTTGTTGTTGTTTCTTACTCTGTCGCCCAGGCTGGAGTACAGTGGCACGCTCACTGCCACCGCAGTCTCGACGTCCTGGGTTCAGGTGATCCTTCCATCTCAGCCTCCCAAGTAGCTGGGGACTACAGGTGTTTGCTACTGCAACTGGCTAATTTTTTTTTTTTTTCTGTAGAGACAAGGTCACGCTATGTTGCCCAGGCTGGTCTCAAACTCCTGGGCTTAACCAATCCTCCCACCTTGGCCTCCCAAAGAGCTGGGATTGCAGGCTTGAGCCACTGCTCCCAGCTGTGCACTTTGCTTAGGCTTTCCTATGACAACGCCATGCACAATATCATTCATTCCTTGAGTCCTGGGGTGTTAGTCATTTGGTCAGGTCCTATTCTTTGATTAGGAGCAGCTTCACATCTTTTTTGGAAGTATGCGAGGTATAAATAATAACTGCCTAGAACTAATATTAGAAAGAATATTAGCACTGATTTCCAAGATGCATCTGCTTGGGGGGTGAGGATTTCTCTTCTCCCATATGTGGTCCACGATCACATTTTGGATTTGGAAAAAAAAAAAAAAAACTAAACTAAAAAAATGATGAGACTGAAGGTGCCCTCTCATTTTAAGTGAGTTTTTGTTTTTGTTTTTGTTTTTGTTTTAAGGATCAAAGTCTCCTCCTGTCACCCAGACTAGAATGCGGTGGCACAATCATGGCTCACTGCAGCTTCGAACTCAGGGTCTCAAGCAATCCTCCCACCTTAGCTTCCCATGTAGCTAGGACTACAGGCATGTACCACCTCGCCTGGCTATTTTTAAAATTTTTTGTAGAGTCAGGTCTTGCAATGTCGCTAGGCTGGTCTTCAACTCCTGGCCTCAAGTGATCCTCCCATCTCAGCCTCCCAAAGTGCTGTGTTTGTAGACGTGAGCCACCATGCCTGGCCTTAAGCGAGTCTTTCAAGGCAGCACTTGGGGCATCCATATCTAGTAGACGCCCCCTTAGGGATGGTGCAGTCTAAAAGCATAATATTATGATTCCCCCAGGTGGAATTTATTTTTATGGACATACACCCTACCTACTGCCACAAGGACTGAAGTCACTGCCAGGCTGACTTGATAGCTTTCTTCCTCCGTACACCCACATCAGCTTACACATTCATCTACTTGAACACTTACTGCACTACGCTGGAGTTATTTATTTGCATGACTGTCTCCCACTAGCTAGTAAACCCCTTCAGTGGAGAAACCCTGCCTTGCCAGCTCAGTATCTTCCTCCCCTCCCCCTTTCCCTAAAGACCAAGAGCCTAAAATACACCCAACACATAGGAGACTTGAGATCAATTCCAGTTGCCTTCTTCCTGCAAGAAAGCCGCCATACCTCTCCGTGTCCAATGAGGAAATCGGGAGGAACACTGACATTTTTGTTTTTTGAGTCGGGGTGTCACTCTGTTTCCCAGGCCGGAGTGCAGCGGCCCAATCATGGCTCACCACAGCCTCAACCTCTTGGGCTCAGGTGATCTTTCCACCTCAGCCTCCCAAGTAGCTGGGACTACAGGTGCCACCACTCCTGGCTATTTTTAAAAAAATTTTTGTAGTGACAGGGTCCCACTTTGTTGCGTAAACTGGTCTTGAACTCTCCTAGGCTCAAGCAATCCTCCCACCTCAGCCTCCCAAAGTGCTGGGATGACAGGCTAAGTTGCTGCACCTGGCCAAAATCGTTTTTTTTGGATCTTCTTTGGGATTGGAACTTCAATCCCAAACAGGTACAGATAGAAAACATCGTGTGATCTAGTTGAGCCTGCCTAAAGGGACCCTTAGAGAGAATGTCTGATACCGACATTGCAGTTTGTGGTTTCGGAAGCTTTACCTACAGTTTCCTGCTCACGCCTCTGTGGTCCATCTCGGATGAGCCCTTCCTCATGCAGGCAGACACGCACATGCCCGCTCCTGCCCCTCATGCCGCGTGTTTCCCACGCCACACCTCTCACAGCCAGAACCCGTGTGTTCGTGTCCCTGTCGTTGGTCTGTCCCGTTGCTTGTTTGTGCTCTGCCAGGCAGGACCTGGAACCACTGCTGGCCCTAGCTGCCGGCGGAGTGTGACACATTGCTTCGGATCCTTGGTCGCTCACCTTGCCCCAGATGGCTGCATCGGAGCTGGGGTTTTTAGAACACAACGGACCACCACAGGAAACAGATGCCCAGAGGGCCCAGGTCAAGATCACAACTGAAACAAGCAACCATGTGTCTTGGCCAGCAAGCCCCTTTGCCGGCTCCTCTGTCACCCTGGCTCCCACCTTCTGTGTCCTCAGCCACACAGCCTAGCATCCTCCGGCCAGGCACCTGCCCTTGGTGGTCTGCCTGCCAATCACGCTGGCAGGTGTAGTCGAGGGCGCTAGCCAGTGGCATAACCCTGCCCCCCATCAGCATTGCCCTTCCAGACCCACAGCACCCAAGCTGCGCCCAGTGCATGCCCAGCTGCGGTGAGAAGCTTGCGGCCGGCCGTGCGTCCTGCCCAGCATGCACCCTGGCTCCCCGTCATCGGGCGTCAGGCCACCCTGAAGGACTCTAGAGGAGAAGTGGCATCAGTCCCGGCCGCGGATTCAGCACACACACGCCTGTGTTGTTTTGAACTCTGTTTCTAGGCGGATGACTCTAGCCAAATTGCCTCATCTCTGTGTCTTCATTTCCCCTTTGACACACGAGAGCAACACTTCTCTGAGGCCTGCGTGAAGACACGGCAGCTGGCACAGGGCCTAGTCCCCTAGGGGCACCCGGGCCCCAGGCAGCTCCAGGAAGGTGAGGGCTGCCAGGAAGGGTTCGTGTTGTGCCCCAGGCCAGAAAGATCATTCCACATCTACCAGCCCCCCGCCCAACCATGAGATACCGGCTTGTTGGCAATCCACAAGGACTCTGTGTTTTTTTCAGGGCTGATTGTCTCTGTCATTTGCTGGGGGAGTGAGGGGGGGTTGTCCCATTCCTCTTTCAAATCCCCCAACTGTGCTTCTGGCTTTAGAAACAGGAAGTAACTGGGCGTGGCGACCCATGCCTGTAATCAATCCCCCAGCACTTTGAGAGGCCTAGGCAGGAGGATCACTTGAGGTTAGGAGTTCAAGATCAGCCTGGGCAACAGAACAAGACCCCACCTCTACAAAAATTTAAAAAATTAGCTGTGCGTGGTGATGCGTGCTGTAGTCCCAGCTACTTGGGAGGCTGAGGCAAAAGGATTATTTGAGACCAGCAGGTCAAGGCCGCAGTGAGTGATTATCTTGCCATTGTACCTCAGTCTGGGCGACAGAGTGAGACTCCAACTCAAAAAATAAAAATAAGCCGGGCTCGGTGGCTCAACCTGTAATCCAGCGCCTTTGGGAGGCTGAGGTGAGTGGATTGCCTGAGCCCACGGGTTCGAGACCCGCCTGGGCAGCAAGACCTCATCTCTACAATAAATCAAAAAATCAGCCGGGCGTGGTAGCGCATGCCTGTAATTCCGGCTACTTGGAAGGCTGAGGCGGAAGGATCGCTGGAGCCCAGCAGGTCGAGGCTGCGGTGGCCGGAAGCGGCCGCTGCACACCAGTCTGGGCGACAGAGGGAGACTCCAACTCAAAAAAATAAATAAATAAAATTTAAAAAATAATAAAAATAAATAAGAAACAGGAAGTAGGCCAGGCAAGGTGGCTCACGTCTATCATCCCAGCACTTTGGGAGACTGAGGTGAGTGAATTGCCTGAGCCCGCGGGTTTGAGACCCGCCTGGGCAACTTGGCGAGACCTCATCTCTCCAATAAATCAAAACAGCCGGGTATGGTGGCGCGTGCCTGTAGTTCCAGCTACTTGGGCGGCTGAGGCGGAAGAATCGCCGGAGCCCAGCAGGTCGAGGCGGCGGTGGCCGGAAGCGGCCACTGCACTCCAGTCTGGGCGACTGAGTGAGACTCCAACTCAAAAAAAAAAAAAAAAAAAAAAGAAACAGGAAGTGCCCAAAGGAGGTTGTGGGGAGGCAGCACCGTCTTCCCCTCCCTTCACCACCCTGGCCAGGAAGCAGGTGGTTTGCCAGCACAGGCAGGCGGGCTGGGTGGCCTCTCCACAGCCCCATCTCTGATGGCTCAGTGAGCTGGGGAAAAGGCAGCCCAGGTCTGCCAGGGCGCAGCCTCAGGCCTGCAGCCTTCCAGCTCACCAGCCCCCAGGAGCAGCTCAAGCCTCCTCAGTGACTGCAGGCGGAGCCCTCCGAGGGCTGCTGCGTCTCAAGGGCTAGATTATTCAGAGCAGCAATCACAGTTTCCGTTTTCTCGAGTGGAGGGCCTGGCCGATCACTCAGCACCATTCACGGCTACAAAGGGACCCCCCCTGCGCAGGGTGGGAGGCTGCCGAATACCAGCAACCAGGGGGCCATTACAGCCAGCTCCAGCCAAAACAGCTGCAAGGCAAACACGGGGCCATGTGAGGCCAGCAATTTAATTTGCATGGCACTTGTTTTTATTTGCTTCTACCCCCAATACAAAATATCCTCTGATCTTTCATTAACCCTGGAATTTTTCCTGCATTCAGAGGAGTTAAGAAATAGAATTTAAGCCGGGCTTGGTGGCTCAGCCTGTAATCCCAGCGCTTTGGGATGCCGAGGTGAGTGGATTGCCTGAGCCCGTGGGTTCGAGACCTGCCCGGGGCAACTTGGTGAGACCTCATCTCTACAATAAATCAAAAAACAAGTTTGCTGGGCATGGTAGCGCACGCCTGTAGTTCCGGCTACTTGGAAGACTGAGGTGGAAGGATCGCCAGAGCCAGCAGGTCGAGGCTGCGGTGGCTGGAAGCAGTCACTGCACTCCAGTCTGGGTGACGGAGTGAGACTCCAACTCAAAAAAAAGAAACAGAATTTAGGCCGGGTTATCCCAGCACTTTGGGAGGCTGAGGCGAGATGACTGCCTGAGTACATGGGTTCGAGACCAGCCTGGGCAACTTGGTGTGACCTTGTCTCTATAATAAACCAAAAAATTAGCCGGGCATGGTGGCATGCAACTGTGGTTCCAGCTGCTTGGAAGGCTGAGGCAGAAGAATCACCTGAGCCAGCAGGTCGAGGCTGCGGTGGCTGTGAGCGTGCCACTGCACTCCAGCTGGGGTAACAGAGTGAGACACTTACTCAAAAAAAAAGAAAGAAAGAAAGAAAAAGAAATAGAACTTAGTTCGGGCACAGTGGCTCATGCCTATTATCCCAGCACTTTGGAAGGCCCAGGCGGAAGGATTGCTTGAGCCCAGGGGTTTGAGAGACAGCCTGGACAGACATAGCAAGACTTCGCCTCTACAAAAAATTTGGCTGGGTGTGGAAGCAAGCGTCTGCAGAACCAGCTGCTCAGGAGGCTGAGGTGGGAGGATCGTTTGAACCTAGAAGTATGAGGCTACGGTAAGCCATGACCTTGCCACCGCACATCCAGCCTGGGCAACAGAGTGAGACTCTGACTCAAAACAAGAACAGACAAACAAAAAAAGAACTAGAATCTGTTCTATGCTGAAAGTTTAGCCTCAGGGCTGGGCTTCAGAACCAGGCCCTCCGATCCCTCCCAGGCCTCTAAGACACCATCTCCTTCTGTCCTTGTCCCTCCAAGATGAGTCAGCCGGCCTGCTCTGGTGGTTCCCAGGGGAAACCTAGACACTGCTTGGGTAACCATGACTCCAGCGAGGGCAACGGGACCCTGGGTCACTGCAGATGGTCCAGCCTGTGTTCCCTCCCCGCCACCCCACCCTCGCCCTGTGCCCATGACTAGGGCTTTTTGTGTTCCTGGAGTTGGCACTCTGTCCATTTCCTGCCCATAATGCTAGCTGTTGTTTCTGAGCAAATGGAACAAGTGACCAATGTGAACTTCGTGCAATCTGCAAACTGGAAACATCTGCAGGGAGGCAAGGGCGGCCCTGGCCGGGGTGGGGTTGCCGGGAGCTGGTGGGAGGGGCTGGGAGTGGAAGATCGGAGGGCCTCAGGGAGGCGGGCAAAGAGGGAGGCTTCCACTGGAGGCCCACAGACAGGCCCCGAGGCCCAGAAGACGACACACCTCACAACCTCTCCCTCTTTTCACTTGCAGGAGGTTCACTCTTCGCCATGTCCTGACCCAATGAAGGGAGGCTGCACATGCCCTTTTATAAATGTCAGGTCAGATGTTAAACTCTCTTGTGGTAACGCTGAAATGGATCTTTAAAAAACACAGGTCCGGCCAGGCGCAGTGGCTCACGCCTGTAACCCCAGCACTTTGGGAGGCCGAGGCGGGAGGATCACTTGAGCCCGAGAAGTTCAAGACCAGCCTGGGCAGCATGGTGAGACTTCGACTCTACAGAAAAAAATTTTTTTTTTTTTTTGAGTTGGAGTCTCACTCTGTCGCCCAGACTGGAGTGCAGTGGCCGCTCCCGGCCACCGCAGCCTCGACCTGCTGGGCTCCGGTGATCCTTCCACCTCAGCCTTCCAAGTAGCCGGAATTACTGGCATGCACTACCAAGCCCGGCTGATTTTTTGATTTATTGTAGAGATGAGGTCTCGCTGCCCAGGCGGGTCTCGAACCCGCGGGCTCAGGCAATCCACTCACCTCAGCCTCCCAAAGGCGTGGGATTACAGGCTGAGCCACCAAGCCCGGCTCTACAGAAAAATTTAAAAGTTAGGTGGGTGTGGTGACGCGGGCCTCTAGTCCCAGCTACTCGGGAGGCTGAGGTGGAAGGATCACCTGAGCCCAGGAGGTCAAAACTGCAGTGAGCCGTAATCGTGGTGCTGCAGTGAGCCGTGATCGTGCTACTGCACTCCAGCTTGGGCAACAGAGCAAGACCCTGATTCAAAAAAAAAAAAAAAAAAAAAAGGTGCAACTCACCATCTCAGAGATGATGAGAAAAGCCCAAAGAGGAGTCGACATGGTAATTTAGAAGCAAGGTCTGAACTGGTACCCAGCCACCTCCACTGCTGCCCCACAGCGGATGTGTGAGTATGCGTGCAATATGGGACACCATACCACGCTGCCTGCCTTAAAGTCACCCGAAACGGAGTCAAGCCTCCCTTAAAGCCAGGAGCCATCTCCAGATTTCTCCACACGGGGGTACAGTAATAGTTCACACTCCTGGGCTCTCTCTGAGGCCTGGCGTAGCCGGCACATCCTCTGATCTTTCATTCCTCCCGGAACAGTCAGAGCCTCCCCCTCGATCCTCGTCACGACCCTGTGACAGAGCCTGTCTTTGTCATCACACCTTCTTTTTGCAGGTGACACTCAGCAAGATTCAGCGGCTTGCCCACGTTGCACTGCTAGCCAAGGGTGGAGCCAGCCTTGACCTCAGGCAATCCCATGTCTGTCCACTGCATTACGCCGCCCGGAGCCACTCACGGAATCCAACTGCACCCTTGAGAGGTGGGCTTTGCTCCTTTCTGCCCAAGAGTAACAGAGGCTGAGCGCTTGGCATCCTGGATTCAACAGCAAGACAGCCCTAGGTCCGCTCTCCACCAACAGAAGGCACTCTGGAGGGATACCTAGGTTCCTGACCCAGATGCTAACCTGAAAAGGATTTTCCTAGCACCACACAGGCAGAGTGAGGGGAGGGAGACAAATGGGCTCTCCCTTCCTGGTTCCATGGGGGCACTCAATCAGGACTTGCACTTGCTAAGGACCGAGCCTTGGTTCACCTGTGCCTTGGGGGAGAAGGGCCATTTCGTTTGTATTGTTTTGTTTTTTTGAGTCGGAGTCTCACTCTGTCATCCAGGCTGGAGTGCAGTGGCATGCTCACTGCCACCACAGCCTCAACTTTCTGGGCTTAGGAGATCCTTCCACCTCAGCCTTCCAGTAGCTGGAACTACAAGCGTGTGCCACCACACCCAGTTAATTTTTTGATTTATCGTAGAGATGAGATCGTGCCAAGTTGCCCAGGTTGGCCTTGAACCTCTAGACTCAGGCAGCCCTCTTGCCTCAGCCTCCCAAAGTGCTGGGATTACAGGCATGAGCCACCATACCTAGCCAGGCCTGCTTGTTTGATGAAGGAATCAGCCCCTAGAGGGTTTTCATGCCCTGCTGTACAGACTGGGAGAGGACAGGACTTCATGTTCCTTGACAGGAGCTGGGGACCTGGGGATCTTGACAGTTCCCTTCCGGCAGATGACAAGGTCTCTGCAAGCAGCTAACTGTTCCCTGCACCAACGGCTGGACTGGGGGGGGCTACATGGGGTGCTCCCCTGGGAGTCTGAGCCCCAGGCGGCAGCGGAGGGGCTCTGAGGGGGCCTTTTCGTAGGGACGGTGGCCCCAGACAGTGGCCTGGGGCTCATCTCCCCGCCCTACTGCGATGGGTGGGACAGTCGATGTGATTCATCCACGACACAATTTGAGGATGCTGGTGGCGCATGGGCCGGACACGCTCTCCGGAACCCCGGGAGTCAGGGACGCCGGAGGGAGGAGTGTCCCTGCAGGTCGAAAAGGTCAGCACAGCCCAGGCCCAGAAAGGAGGACCTCCCGCCCCCCGATGTGGATACGGCTGTAAGCACAGCTGGGGCTGCAGGCTGGGTGGCAGAACTCCCACCGGTTGACCCATCGGAAGCCAGTCCCAGGGCCCAAGGCTGGGAGCCCTCTGCACCGTCCCTGCCTTAGACCCGTTGGGCTGGCCCTAGGGCGTCCAGGGCCGCACCCTGGGACCCCTCCTGGGGCAGGCCGTCCCTGGAGAGCAAGACGCTGCTCTCGGGGCATTTGGGATTTGGGGGAGGGGGGCGGGGATGCAAGCCGGAAGGAAGCCACAAGGATCGGCTTAAAAACAACCCTTCCTCTAGGTCAGCCCTGAGAGGGTGCGTGCAGAAGAGCCAACTTCTGAAGATGACGGCTTGAAGTCAGAAAGACCCAGACGCAGATCCCCAGAGGCTGGGCTCGGAGCACATCCCACACGCTTATCAGCCTCAGCAAGCCACTTGCCAAAACCCCTTCTCCTCCTCGGAGACTTCCGCCCCAGCCAGCATCTGTTTCCTCTCCTATATTTGAACAACCAGGTTCGTGAGCTCGGGAGGGCCCTTCTGCCCCCGGGGAAGAACAGAGCCTCCCACGGAACACACAGGACTTGCGATGACACGGAGGCCCAGGGCCCGTTCTTGACTCCTCCTCCGCGTGGAGCCCGGGGTTTCTGAGAAGGCCTCCACACTCTGTATTCCGTGCAGTAAGCAGCCACGCTGAAGCCTGCAGAAGCCCCTAGCTTGAGAGACGGCAGGCTGGCAGCTGGGGGGGGTTCTGCCCTGCTGGTGTTCCCAGTGAAAGCAGTGTGAGAGGCCTTCCAACCCCGGGTGAGGTGGACCTTCGGGAAAACCAGAGATCCATGAGACAACACCAAGTGCACAGCCCCCACCCTGAGCCCGGATGTGTGTGACTTTTTTTTTCTTTTTTGAGTCGAGTCTCACTCTGCTGCCCAGGCAGGAGTGCAGTGGCACGCTCACAGCCACAGCAGCCTCGGCCTGCTGGGCTCAGGCGATCCTTCCACCTCAGCCTTCCGAGTAGCTGGAACCACAGGTGTGCATCACCACACCCAGCTTTTTTTTTTTTTTTTTTTTTTTTGTAGAGATGAGGTCTCATCAAATTGCCCAGGCTGGTCTCGAACCCGTGGGTTCAGGCAATCCTCTCGCCTCGGTCTCCCAAAGTGCTGGGATTAAAGGCGTGAGCAACCCCTGGGCGACCTCTTAACAGCTCTTCTGGGGTTAGATCAGGCCTCTGGGCTTTTATTAGGCACCATTTCCTACCCTTATCTAAACAAAGCTGTTTAGAGGAAGGTGACAGCAGCCACCTAGATCTTTGTTCTGGTCCTGCTGGCTCCTCAGTCCCAGGATACGTCATGTAATCTCACTACTCTCTCTCTTTCTCTCTCTCTCTTCCTCCTTCCTCCCTCCCAAGTGCAGGGGCGTGAGCTCATGCTTGCGTGCATGTACACACATACACACAGTGGCCTCACGAAATGTTTAGTGGGAGGAAGGGTGTCTGAGGAACCCTCTGGAAAATCTTTCCTGGAAAGTACCAACACCGAGTCATCTCACAATCCATATCCCTTTTCTCTTAGGCTACCAGGCCTCAAACGTTTCCAAGAAATGTTCTTCCAGAGTGACTTTATGCTGCTATGGCAATGCAGGGGACTTCCCTGGATTCAGCAATTGTCACTGAAAAAAAAAGCAAGGACTGCTTCTGTCAGTTGCATCCTGCTGTCAGATTGCCTGACACTCTCATCTCTACCTACCCCAGGCCATTTGTCACAGCCAAGGCACTAGAGGAAGAGTCTTGGCTTTAAAATATTCTTTTCCGACCGGGCTCAGTGGCTCAGCCTGTAATCCTAGCAGTTTGGGAGGCCGAGGCGAGTGGATTGCCTGAGTCCGTGGGTTCGAGACCAGCCTGGGCAACTTGGAGAGGGTTCATCTCTACAGTAAGTTAAAAAAATAAAATAGAAACGAATAGAGATCCCATTAGTCATGCATGGTGGTGCACACCTGTAGTCCCAACTATTCGAGAGGCTGAGGCAGAAAGATCGTCCGAGCCCAGGAGATCAATCAAGGCTGCTCTTTGACCTGTGATCATGTCACTGCACTCCAGCCTGAGCAACGGAGTGAGACCCAAAAATGGAAAAATGGAAGGAAGGAAGGAAGGAAGGAAGGAAGGAAGGAAGGAAGGAAGGAAGGAAGGAAGGGAGGAGAAAAAACTCCAATAGTTAAAAGTTTCATATTCTGGAAATTGTCCCTGATTAGAGCATTTCTGAATTTCAGCCCACAAAAACACATGCTGGAGTGACACCAGGATTCAAAATCCCAGCTCTGCCTCTTAGTGACTGTGTGAGTTTGGGCAAGTTACTTGAGCTGTGCTGAGCCTGCCTGTTGCACATCTGTGAAGTGAGACTAAAATCGGCTATCAACAGCCACCCCAAAGAGCTATGAGGGAGAGTTCAGTGAGATGGCAGGCATGAGTCCTGGCAACCGGCCCAGCAGTGCGTGGTGGATGGGTGCACCGTCTGTTGCTGCATGGATTATCTTGTGCTGTTTGGTTTGTGTTCCCCTTCACACTCCACATCAAAACTTCCGAGTTGGGCCTGGTACAGTGGCTCATGCCTGTAATCCCAGCACTCTGGGAGGTGGAGGCGAGAGGACTGCTTGAGCCCAGGGGTTCAAGACCAGCCTGGGCAACTTGGCGAGGCCTCATCTCTACAGTAAGTTAAAAATAAAATAAAATTAGCCTGGCGTGGTGGCTCACGCCTATAGTTCCAGTCACAAGGAAGGCTGAGGCGGAAGGATCATCTGACCCCATCAGGTCAAGGCTGCAATAGCTCTGAACGTGCCACTGTACTCCAGCGTGGGCAACAGAGTGAGACTCTGAGTCAAATAAAATAAAATAAAATAAAACAACGATAGCAAAAAAAAAACAACTTAAGAGCTTCTTATTAAAACCAGTGCCTGGCGATTTGTCTTTCTGAGAAACTTGCCCAAGGCAGGTCTTTCTGCTATGAATCTCCCCCTTTTCCTTCTCTTCTTCTTGCTAATAAACTCTGTTTAAAAACATAAAAAAAGACCGTTCGGTGGCTCAGTCTGTAATCCCAGCACTTTGGGAGGCTGAGGCGAGTGGATTACCTGAGCCCGCAGGTTCAAGACCCACCCAGGCAACTTGGTGAGACCTCGTCTACAATAAAATAAAAAATTAGCCGGGTGTGGTAGTGTGCATCTATAGTTCCCGCTACTTGGAAGGCTGAGGCAGAAGGATCGTCAATAGCCCTGTGGGTCGAGGCTGCAGTGGCTGGGAGCGGCCACTGCACTCCAGTCTGGGCGACGGAGTGGGACTCCAACTCAAAATAAATAAATAAATAAAAATAAAAATAAAACAAACAAAAAAAAACACCAGCATCCTTCTCAGCATCCGCTCCCTAACTCCTCCCCTGAAATAGCAGCAAAAACTAGTTGAGTGCTTGCTATGCAGACTGGTGGTTTGTTTTTCTCAGCACATTCCCATGAGGCAGTTATTATCACTGGGT
This sequence comes from Cephalopachus bancanus, assembly GCA_027257055.1. NCBI lineage: Eukaryota > Metazoa > Chordata > Mammalia > Primates > Tarsiidae > Cephalopachus > Cephalopachus bancanus. The sequence continues at coordinate 61,452 of JAPVLO010000292.1, read as the reverse complement.
CCATTTTATAGATAAGTGGGCTGACGTTCAGTGACTTACCCAAGAATATACAGGTAGTACACGGTAGAGCCAGGATTTGGGCCCAAGCAGGCTGGCTGGAAAGCTTCCACTTTTAACCCTTCTGCTGTCCCGGTGCTATTTGACAGACAGCAGGTGCCACTGTGAGGGACTTTTTCTGAATCTAACACAGATGTAAATAGTCCTTGCTTCTTCAGAACCTGGTTTCCCATCAGCCACACTGAAAGGGTCACTTGGTAATGATACTGACCTAGCATCTACCCATTTTATGCCAGACACTTTGCATACATTATCTCTAAACCAGGGTTTCTCAACCTTGGCTCCATTGGTTTTTTATTTTTTGAGTCGGGGGTCTCACCCTATCACCTAGGTTAGAGCACAGTGAAACGACCATGGTTCGCCGCAGCCTTGACCTCATAGGTTCAGGAGATCCTTCCGCCTCGGCCTCCCAAGTGACTGGGACTACAGGCGCACGCCATCTTTTTTTTTTTTTTTTTTTTTAATTTATGATTGAGATGAGGTCTTGCCAAGTTGTCCAGGCTGGTCTCGAACCCCTGGGCTCAGGCAGTGCTCTCATCTCAGCCTCCCAAAGGATTACAGGGAGGGTAAGCAGTTTTCCCAAGGTCACAAGGCTGGCAGCAGCAGAGACAGAATCCGAACCAAGGTTTGCCTAACATCAAGGTCCAAGTATTTATCACCGCATCACGCTCTCTCCTGGTCCCTAAATAAGGAAGACGAAAACGCAATACTGAAATCTATTTGCCCAGAAGCAACAGCACGAATGCACTCTAATTCTCCTCCCCGCAAACTGTTCAGATTCTGAACTTATAACCTCTGGCTACTTATCAGAGCACAATCTCGATGACAGATTTTCAGAGCTAAATCAACTGTGACCCAGGCCACCCTGCCAAGCCTGGGAATTTAAACTCTGTTTACGGTCCTGTGTCCCCTGAGTATGCCACAGGCTTGGTTTGAGCCTCCGCTCCTCTGTTTCTTCTGGAACTGCCAGTGAGACCGTGGTCTTGGGAGCTGTTGCCAGCTCTTCCTGTTGCTCCTCTTCAGCCACCGCTTAAAAGCGCCAGACTCACAGTTCAAACTTCTGCTGAGTTTCCTCTCCTTTTGGTTCTAGATTAATTTATTAGAATCCTTATGAGGCCAGGCACGGTGGCTCATGCTGTAATCCCAGCACTCTGGGGGGCCGAGGTGGGAGGATTACTTGAGCCCAGGAGTTTGGGACCAGCCTGGGCAACATAGTGAGACCTCGTCTCTGCAAAAATAAAAATACAAAAAAAAAATAATTAACCGGGCATGGTGGTTCGTGCCTGTACTCCCAGCTACTGGGCAGGCTGAGGTGGGAGGATCACTTGAGCCCGGGAGTTTGAGGCTGCAGTGAACCAGGAGTACCACTGCACTTCAGCCTGGGTGACAGAGTGAGACACAAGTAAAAAAAAAAATAAATAAATTTTTTTACGGACATAAAATGGACCAAATTGGCAAATAACAATACATCCCGTGATACAGAGAGGTGTGACTGAAGAGAGCCCACCAGGCACATAAATATCAAGCTGCATACAGGAAGATCCCTTCATAGCAGAATTGAAAACTCCCCAAGCCAGGTTTCTCTCATTATTTTTTTGTTCTCTTCTTCCCTCCTCTAACTTCAGACACTGTTATCACTGCTCACGTACTGGACACCAGCAAAGGGAAACAACTTTTCATCGGGTCTTCCACGCACAGGCAGAAATAACAACCAAAAGCAAATTCTTGGGGAAACGAAGTAAGTTATCACGAACGGGTTCGTGGCCAGAGCCAGCCTGCCTTCTTTTATGGAGGAAATGACAGCTAACAGCAGCTGCTGCCCGTTTAGCGAAGTCCAAAGGCCTTGGCAGCCTTAGCAATAGGTAGCTGCCATTTTCGTGTCCCCCGAAAGCCCCCATAGTGACCCTCTTCACTAGAGTCATCAAGGAAGAATTTTTATCACACAATCATAAAATCAACAATCTCCCAAACAAGTCCAGAAGAAGATGGTGGCAAAGAGAGAGACTAATTCTTAGCCTCCAGAGCGAGAAATTGAGAGATGAAGACTTTCGCTTGAAGGTTGCAGAATGTCTCAACTACACGAACAGAAGGGGAGATAAAGTTTAGAGGCAAAGACACAGAGACTGTCTCAGACGGGCGTCTCAAGGTAACTAAGAGAGTGTTTGAGGCACCAGTCAGTCATTTTTCAAAGGTATCTTAACAGTGTTTTTCAAACTGTAGGTATCAACCCATTAGTGAATTGTGAAATCAACTTAGTGGATCGTGACCACATTTTATTGTCACACAAATGGAGTGGAATAAAAGGAACATGTCAGATTACATTGTACCTAGTAAGAGTGTTTTTGTTTTTTATTTTTAGTTAAATGTTTGAATGTTGGTGGGTAGCAATCTAAAATGAATGACTTTTGGCCGACCATGGTGGCTCACACTTGTAATCCCAGCACTTTGGGAGGCCGATCCCAGGAGTTTGAGGCTAGCCTGAGCAATGTAGGAAGATTCTGAATCTACAAAAAAAAAAAAATCAGCCAGGCGTGGGGGTGTATGCCTGTAGTCTCAGCTACTCAGGAGGCTGAGGCGAGAAGATCCCTTGAGCCCAGGAGTTTGCGACTCCAGGGAGCTATGATCATGCTGACGCACTCCAGCCTGCAGGACAGCGCCAGACCCTGTCTCCAAAATATCGTAATGATAATTAAAGAAAATACAATGAGTTCCTTTTGCTTACACTTTCATTGACGTATACATTAGAATGCAGTAAACTGCACATTTTTTTTTTTTTTTTTTGAGTCAGAGTCTCACTCTGTCGCCCAGACTGGAGTGCAGCGGCCGCTCCCGGCCCCCGCAGCCTCGACCCGCTGGGCTCCGGCGATCCTTCCGCCTCAGCCTTCCGAGTAGCCAGAATTACAGGCGTGCACTACCAAGCCCGGCTGATTTTTTGATTTATTGTAGAGATGAGGTCTCGCTACCCAGTCAGGTCTCGAACCCGCGGGCTCAGGCAATCCACTCACCTCAGCCTCCCAAAGGCGCGGGATTACAGGCTGAGCCACCGAGCCCGGCTATCTGCACATATTTAAAGTGCGCAATTTGATAAACGTTGGCCTATGGGCGCACCCGTGAAACCATCACCATGATCAAGATTATAGGCATGGCCGTCACTTAGTCTCCTCATGCCCCTTGGCACTGCCCCCTTTCTCCACCCCACCTCACCCCCTAACTGTTGATCTCTTTGTCGTTATAGATGAGTTTGCACCGTCTAAAAACGTACACTCGTAAATGGGGTCATACATTTGTTGTTATGGCTGAGAGGATTCCATTACATGGGTCTATCACGGTTTGCGCATTCACTTGTTGATGGACATCTGGTTGTTTACAGTTTGGGGCTCTTATAAATAAAGTTGCCGTCGGGTGCGGTGGCTCACCCCTGTAATCCCAGCACTTTGGGAGGCCAAGGTGACAGGATTGCCTGAACTAAGTCAGGGGTTCAAGACCAACCTGAGCAACATGGCAAGACCTCGTCTCCACAATGAAACGAAAAATTAGCCAGGCATGGTGGTGTACGCCTGTAGTTCCAGCTACTTGGAAGGCTGAGGCGGAAGGATCGCTGGAGCCCAGCAGGTCGAGTCTGCGGTGGCCATGAGCCTGCCACTGCACTCCAGCCTGGGCGACAGAGGGAGACTCCGACCCAATAAACAAATAAATAAATAGTTGTCATAAACATTTCTGAACAAGTCTTTACGAAGTGTATGTTTCCTTGGGTAAATACCTGGTTATGGAATGACTGGATCATGTTGTGGACATATGCTTAACTTCTCAAGAAATTGCCAAATTTTATTGTAAAATGTTTATACCATTTAAAATTCCCACCAGTGGCCAGGTGCAGTGGCTCACGCCTATAAACCCAGCACTTTGGAAGGCCGAGGCGAAGGACTGCCTGAGCCCACGGGTTCACCAGCCTGGGCAACTTGGTGAGACCTCATCTCTACAATAAATGAAAAAAATTAGCCAGGCATGGTGGTGCATGCCTATAATTCCAGCGACCTGGAAGGCTGAGGTGGAAGGATCACCTGAGCCCTGCAGGTCAAGACTGTGGTGGCCATGAGCGTGCCACCGCACTCCAGCCTGGGCGACAGAGTGAGACTTCAACTCAAAAAAAATAAATAAATAAATTGCCAGCAGTAACAAATGAGAGATCTAGTTCCTCTACGTAGATTCTCACCAATGCTTGGAATGGTCAACTGCTTTCATTTTGGTTCTTCTAGTGGTGAGGTGATGGTGTCTCATTTTAATTCACATATGCCTAATGACCAGTGAGGCTGAATATCTTTTCATTTGCTTATCTGACCTGACCTTCCTATATTACCCTTGGTGAAGTGACTATTAAATCTTTTGCCCATTTTTTTTTTTGAGTCAAAGTCTCACTCTGTCGCCCAGGCTGGAGTGCAGTGGCACACTCAACGGCCCCCGCAGCCTCGACCTGCTAGGCTGATCCTTCCACCTCAGCCTTCCAAGTAGCTGGAACTACAGGCATGAGCCACCATGCCCGGCTAATTTTTTGGTTTATTGCAGAGATGAGGTCTCACCAAGTTGCCCAGGCTGGTCTCGAACACCTGGACTCAGGCAATCCTCTCACCTCGGCCTCCCAAAGTGCTGGGATTACAGGCTTAAGCCACTGTACCCGGGCTTTTCGCCCATTTTTAACTGGATTATTAATCTCTTTGCTGAAGTTGTTAGAGTTCTTTGTATATTTTAGATACAAGTCTTTGTCAGATACATGATTTGTGAATATTTTCTCCGAGTCTGTGGCTCACCCTTTTATTTTCCTAACAGTGCCTTTTGAAGGATAAAATATTTCATTTTGATTATTTATTTTTACTCGTGTTATTTATGCTTTTTGTGTCATATTTAACAAAACTTTGCCAAACCCAAAGCTATTAAGACTTTCTTTTGCATTTTCTCCCCAAAATGTTACCGTTTTCTCCTTATGTGCACGTCAACGGTCTATTTCAAGTTAAGCTTCATATATGGTGTGAGTTAATAAGGATTGAGGTTCATTTCATTCCATATGTATTCAATTGCTTCAGAACCAAAATTGTCCTTTAACCATTCAGTTGCTTTGGTACCTTTCCTGAAAAGCTATTGACCTTATATGTATGGGTTTATTTATACTTTTGTTCTGTAGTCTGCTGCATTAATCTATTTGCCTGTCTTTACACTAATAGCACATCATCTTGATTGCTCTCGTTTTGCAGTAAGTCTTGAAATCAGTTAGTGTGAGTACTCCAACTTGTTTCTTTTTCAAAGTTGTTTTGGCTAATCGAGGTCTTTTGAGTGTTCACATACATTTTATTTTATTTTATTTTTCAATAGAGACAAGGTCTTGCTACATTGGCCAGGCTGGTCTTGAACTCTGGGCCTCAAACGATCCTCTTGCCTTAGCCCAGGGGTCCTCAAACTTTTAAAACAGGGGGCCCGTTCACCGCCCCTCAGACCGTTGGAGGGGCGGACTCTAGTTTTAAAAAAAAAAGGCGCCCCCTATCTGCAAAAAGAAAAAAAACAGACCTCCTAACTTCAGGGGAAAAAAGGCCCCCCTTAACCGCAAAAAAAAAAAAAAGGCCCTACTAACCGCAAAATTAAAAAAAAAAAAAATAGACCTCCTAACCTCAAAAGAAAAATAAAACCCAACTTGCTCGGACCTCGGTCCTCGGGCGGCAGCGGGCTCTGCACAGGCAAGCTCGGGACCCGGCCGATCACACCCGAGACTGAGAGGAGGAGTCGAGGGACAGAGGGAAGGCGGGGAGTCCCGAGCGCCACCGCGCACCTTCCACGCATGCGCACTGCGGCCCGGACGAGGCGGCGGCTGGGCAGGACAGGCGGCGGCGGCAAAAACCCCCGGGGGCCGGCTCAACGTCCTCGGCGGGCCGCGTGTGGCCCGCGGGCCGTAGTTTGAGGACTCCTGCCTCAGCCTCCCCCAACTGGGGTTACAGGCAGGCGCTGCTGTGTCTGGCCTCACACACATATTAAAATAAGCTTTTCGTTTTCTTCAAAAAGGCCTTCGAGCCGGGCTCGGCGGCTCAGCCCGTCGTCCCGCGCCTTTGGGAGGCTGAGGTGAGTTGGATGGCCTGAGCCCGCGGGTTCGAGACCCGCCTGGGCGGCGAGACCTCATCTCTACAATAAATCAGAAAATCAGCCGGGCGTGGTAGCGCGCCCCTGTAATTCCGGCTGCCCGGAAGGCGGAGGTGGAGGGATCGCCGGAGCCCGGCAGGTCGAGGCTGCGGTGGCCGGAAGCGGCCGCTGCCCTCCAGTCTGGGCGAGGGAGTGAGACCCCCAACTCAAAAAAAAAAAAAAAAAAAATTTAAAAAAAGGCCTTCTAATAATTTGATTGGATTACGGTAAATTGAAAGTTCGGTTTGGAAGAGAATTGCCAACTCAATGGCACACTCTTTTAATTTATGGACACACGGTATCTCTTCATTTTATTAAGCCTTCTTTAATTTCTCTCAGCAATGCTTTGCAGATTATAGTGTTCACATTTTACATATCTTTTACTAAATTTAACCTTAGGTATTGTTAGTTGCTATTTGTCTTTTTTTGTTGTTGCTAGTCCAAATGGGATTATTTTTATTTCTATTTCTATTTTTTTTTTTTTTTTTTTGAGCTGGAGTCTCACTCTGTCGCCCAGGCTGGAGTGCAGTGGCATGCTCACGGCCACCACAACCTCGACCTGCTGGACTCAGGCGATCATTTCACCTCAGCCTTCCGTGTAGCTGGAACTACAGCCATGCACCGTCATGCCTGGCTAATTTTTTTTTTTGGTTTATTGTAGAGACAGGGTCGCCTCAAGTTGCCCAGGCTAGTCTCAAACCCCTGAGCTCAGACAGTCCTCTCGTCTCCGCCTCCCAAAGTGCTGGGATTACAGGCATGAGCCCCAGCACCCGGCTGGTGTTGTTTTGAAAGACTAATTTCTGACTGATCATTACTAGAATAGACAAATACCATCAATTTTTGCATTTTAAACTCAAATAAGACTTTCTACATAGATAATCACGTCATCGGCTAAAAAATGTTTTACTTCTCTTTTTCCAAAGAGAATGTCTGTTTTTAACTTTTCTTGCCTTATTCAGCTGGCTAGATGTTTTTCTATTTGTTTTTTTTTATTTTTTTATTTTAAAGACGTGGGGTACACATCAGGGTTAGGGATACAAATGCTCATTATGCAGGTACCCTTGTGGATGAGGTGTGCCCTCCCTTCCCCAGGCAGATTCCCACTACTGCCAATCCCGCCTCCCCACCTCCCTCCCGGCAGTTTCCCACTGCTGCCAATCATTCTCTTATAGTATTACGAACTGGCTAGACGATGAATTGAAGTGGTGAGAGATAGGCCAGGTACGGTGGCTCACGCCTATAATCCCAGCACTTCAGGAGGCTGAGGTGAGAGGACTGCCCAAGTCAACAGGTTTGAGACCAGCCTGGGCAGCTTGGCAAGACCTCATCTCTACAATAGATTGGGGGGAAAAAGGGGAGTTACTCAGTCTTTCATCATTAAGCAAGATGTTTGTTGCAGGTTTTTCATTGGATGCCCTATATTTGATTGAGGAGGTTTCCTTCTGCTCCGAGTTTACCAACAATTTATATCAAGGATATTGGATATTGTCAAACGTTTCTTCCTGCATCTACCGACTTAGAGATATAATTTTTTATTTTTGTTTTATTTTTATTTATTTATTTATTTTTTAGTTGGAGTCTTACTCTGTCACCCGGACTGAAGTGCAAGGCATGCTCACAGCTATTGCAGCCTTGACCTACTGGACTCAAGCTATCCTTCCACCTCAACCTTCCAAGTAGCTGGAACTACAGGTGCAGGCCACCATGCCCAGCAACTTTTTTTTTTTTTTTTGGTAGAGATGAGGTCTCACCAAGTTGCCCAGGCTGGTCTAGAACTCCTGGGCTCAGGCAATCCACTTGCTTCTGTTTCCCAAAGTGCTAGGATTATAGCCATGAGACACCATGTCCGCCCTGATTTTTATTATTTTAGATTATTAACATATGCGTTATGGATTAGACTTAGAATGGTGACTTAATCTTCCATTTCTAGGATACTTGGACAAGATGCATTATATCATGCTCTTTAATACATTGTGAGCCAGGCTCGGTGGCTCAGCCTGTAATCCCATCACCTTGGGAAATAGAAGCTAGAGGATTGCCTGAGCCCAGGAGTTCTAGGCCAGCCTGGGCAACTTGGCGAGGCCTCATCTCTACAATAAATCAAAAAATTAGCCGGGTGCGGTGGTGTGCTCCTGTAGTTCCAGCTACTTGGAAGGCTGAGGCGGAGGGATCACCTGAGCCCAGCGGGTCGAGGCTGCTGTGGCCATGGGTGTGCCACTGCACTCCAGCCTGGGCGACAGAGTGAGACTCTGATTCAAAAAACAAAATAAAAAATAAATACATTGTGAGACTCAATTTGCTAACATTGTAAGAATTGTTGCCCATTTATTTAATGAGGGCTATTGATCTATATATTTTTTCCCTATAATGTCTGTTTGATTTCAGTATCAAAGCAATACTGGTGTCATAGAATCATTTGGGAAGTATTTTCTTCAATTTGATGGAAGAGTTTGTGTGGAATTGATAATACTTCATCCTTAAATATTTGATAAAATTCACTAGCAAAGCCATCTGGGCCTGGAGTTTTCTTTATAAGAAAATCTGTAATTATAAATTCAATTTGTTTAGCTTCAATAATTTGTGTCTTTAGAACATTTTTTGTGATTGGGTGCAGTGGCTAAAGCCTATAATCCCAGCACTTTGGGAGACGGAGGCGAGAGGATTGCCTGAGCCCATGGGTTTGAGACCAGCCTGAGCAATATGGTGAGACCTCATCTCCACAATAAAATTTGTTTTAAAAATTAGCCAGGCGTGGTAGCGCGTGCCTGTAGTTCCAGCTACTTGGAAGGCTGAGGCAGAAGGATCGATGGAGTCCAGCAGGTCGAGGTTGTGGTGGCCGGGAGCGTGCCACCGCACTCCAGCTTGGGCTACAGAGTGACTCCAATAAAATAAAATTTTAAAAAAAAAACAACATTTTTTATGTGTTTTCTCTAAATTATTGGATTTATTGGCAGAAAGTTGTAAATAATATTCACTGATTCTTTCTGTGTGGGTGGGAGCTGTCGTGATGTCCCCTTAATTATTTTTATTTTTTAGTTTTTTTAGTCTCCCAGGCTGGAGTGCAATAGCACAGTCATGGTTCATCACAGCCTCAACTGCCTGAGCTCAGAAGATCCTTCCACCTCAGCCTCCCAAGCAGTTGAGCATACACCACCACGCCCAGCTAATTTTTTTTATTTTTTGTAAAGATGAGGTCTCACTGTGTTGCCCAGACTAGTCCGGAACTCCTGGGCTCAAGCAGTCCTCTCACCTCAGCCTCCCAAATTGCGGCGATTACAGGCGTGAGCCACTATGCTCAGCTTCCCTCTTCAGTTCTTTTTTTTTTTTTTTAGTTGGAGTTTCACTCTGTTACCCAAGCTGGAGGGCAGTGACACGCTTACGGCCCCCGCAGCCTTGACCTGCTGAACTCACGGGATCCTTCCACCTTGGCGGAAGGTTCCACCTCCCAAGTAGCTGGAACCACAGGCAGGTGCCTCCACGCCTGGCTAATTTTTTGATTTGTTGTAGAGACAAGGTCTCGCCAAGTTGCCCAGTAAAGTCTCAAACCCCTGGACTCGGGCAATCCTCGGCCTCCCAAAGTGCTGGGATTGCAGTTGTGTGCCACCTCGCCCAGCCTTTAATTCTTGATATTGAGTTGGTTTTTTCTTGATCTATCAGACTAGAGGTTTGTCCATTTTGTTGATATTTTCAAAGAGACAACTTTTGTTTCATTGATCTTCTCTATATTTTTCTGTTTTCTATGTCATTGATTTCTGCTGTTGGCTTCATTTGTCTTTCTTCTACTTGCATTGGGTTTAATTTACTCTTTTTCTACTTTCTTAGGGAGAAAATTGAGGTAGTTGACTTCTTTTTTTAAATTCTAAATGATTCGTCTGTTGGGGTTGTACCTTCTCAACTATACTTGGTTAAATAGACTTGTCAAAAGTATGGTTTTGTCACTTTCTGGGACACTTGGTAATATAGGTGTTTCATGCTATTAATTACTTTCAAAGCTCTGCCTTAGTTGTGTTCTGTAAACTTCGATATTACTTTTTTTACTCTTCTTTATTTCAAAATACTTTCTAATTTCCCTTCCTAATTTATTTTTATTATTTATTTATTTTTAAAAAATTTTTTGGGTCAGAGTCACACTCTGTCACCCAGGCTGGAGCGCAGTGGTGTGATCACAGCCACAGCAGCCTTGACATGCTGGGTTCAGGTGATCCTTCTGTCTCAGCCTTCCAAGCAGCTGGAACCACAGGTGTGCACCACCATGCTCAGCAAATTTTTTTATTTTTTGTAGAGACAAGCTCTTGCCAAGGCATCCAATGAAAAACCTGCAACAAACATCTTGCTTAATGATGAAAGACTGAATAACTCCCCTTTTCCCCCCCAATCTATTGTAGAGATGAGGTCTTGCCAAGCTGCCCAGGCTGGTCTCAAACCTGTTGACTTGGGCAGTCCTCTCACCTCAGCCTCCTGAAGTGCTGGGATGATAGGCATGAGCCACCACGCCCGTTGTTTGTTTGTGTGTTTCCTTCTCTTTTTATGCCTTCTATTGATTGCATTTTTAAAGAATTTTTTAGAGCAGTCTCAGGTTCACAGCAAAATTGAGTGGAAAGTCCAAAGCATCACCTATACACCCCACACGTATACAACCTCTGTCATTATCAACGGTCCCACCAGCATGGTACATTTATTACAACAAGAGAACCTGCACTGGCACATCAGTGTCACCCAAAGTCCATACTCTATGTTAGCGTTCACTCGTGATGTTGTTCATTTCCTGGACTTTGACACATGCGTGATTCCATGCGTCCACCATTACAGGATCACAGAATAGTTTCACTGCCCTAAAAATCCTCTGTTCTCCATCTGTTCATTCCTCCCTGCCTACCAACCCCTGGAAGTCACTGAGCATAGTGGGCGTATGTTTTCAACTCATTTGGTTAAATACCAAAGAGCATGATGGTTTGAGAGTATGATAAGTGTATGTTTAGTTTTGTTTTTGTTTTTGTTTTAGATTAGAAAATAAAGTTTATTTAGGAAGTAAATGAGAGAGAGGCCAGGCACAGTGGCTCCTGCCTATAATCCCAGCACTCTGGGAGGCTGAAGTGAGAGGACTGCCCGAGTCCAGGGGTTCCAGACCAGCCTGGGCAACTTGGTGAGACCTCCTCTCTACAATAAATAAATAAATAAACCCCCAAAATTAGCTGCGTGTGGTGGTGTGCACCTGTAATTCCAGCTGTTTGGAAGGCTGAGGTGGAAGGATCACCTGAGCCCAGCAGATCAAGGCTGCAGTGGCCATGAGTGTGCCACTGCACTCCAGCCTGGGTGACAGAGTGAGGCTCCAACTCAAAAAAAAAAAAAAAGAAAAAGAAAAAAGAAAGTAAACTAGAGAGAGAGAGAAGGGATTCGCCTCCCCAAGGTAGGAGAGAGGGCCAAAACCAGGAAACATGGCCCGGCCATAGCTCAAAGAGCACATGGCCACACCGTAAGTTTACCAGGACAATGACCACAATGGCCTAGCCATGGCCATATGGTTAGTTTTATAGTAGACTGCCAACCTGTCTTCCAAAGTGGCTGTGTCACTTCACATTTTCACCAGCAATGAATGAGAGTTCTCGTTGTTCTACATTCTTACCAGCGTTTGGTGTGGCTAGTGTTTTGGATTTTGGCCATCCCAAGAGTTGTGTAATGCTATCTCGTTGTTGCTTTAATTTTCGATCCCTAATGACATATGAGGTGAAGCATCTTTTCATATGCTTATTTGCCATCCTTATATCTTCTTTGATGAGATGTCTGTTCAGGTTTCTTGCCATTCTTTTTTTTTTTGAATAGAAGTCTCACTCTGTCACCCAGGTTGGGGTGCAGTGGCACGATAACAGCTCATTGCAATCCCCATCTTCTGAGCTCAGGCGATCCTTCTGCCTCAGCCTCCGAAGTAGATGGATCTACATGTACATGCCACCACACCCAGCTAATTTTTTCATTTCTTGGAGAGGAGGTCTGACTGTGTTGCCCAGGCTGGTCTTCAAGTCTCAGGCTCAAGAAATCTTCCTGTCTCAGCTTCCCAAAGTGCTGGGATTATAGGCGTGAGCTAACGGGCCCAGTCCCGTCTTTTAATTGGGTTGCTCATTTTTTGATAGTTGAGTTTTAAGAGTTCTTTGCATATTTTTTCCACAGGGTAGTGTCGTGTTTGTTTTGCTTTTTTTTTTTTTTGAGTTGGAGTCTCACTCTGTCGCCCAGACTAGAGTGCAGTGGCCGCTCCCAGCCACCGCAGCCTCAACCTGCTGGGCTCCAGCGATCCTTCCGCCTCAGCCTTCCAAGTAGCTGGAACTACAGGCGCGCGCTACCACGCCCGGTTCATTTTTGACTTATTGTAGAGATGCGGTCTTGCCAAGTTGCCCAGGCGGGTCTCGAACCCGCGGGTTCAGGTAATCCACTCACTTCAGCCTCCCAAAGTGCGGGATTACAGGCTGAGCCACCAAGCCCGGCTTGTTTAGCTTGTTTTTAAGAGTTATTTGGCCAGTGCGGTGGCTCACGCCTGTAATCCCAACCCTTTGGAAAGTAGAGGCCAGAGCTCAGGAGTTTGAGACCAGCCTGAGTAACATGGCAAGACCTCACTTCTACAATAAATCAAAACAATTAGCCAGGTGTGGTGGTGCATGCCTGTGGTTCCAGCTACTTGGAAGCCTGAGGTGGAAGGAGCATCTGAGCCCACCTGCTGGAGGTTGCGGTGGCCATGAGCATGCCACTGCACTCCAGCCTGGGTGACAGAGTGAGACTTTGACTAAAAAATAAAAAAAAAAAAAAAAAAGAAGTTATTTTTATTTCAATATTTTGGATAACAATCCTTTATCAGCTATGTCTTTTGCAAAAATTTTCTCTCAGTCTGTGGCTTGCCTTGATATTGTTTTTGCATTCTGCTGCCACTGTTTTTTGCAAAGGAGAAGTTTTTCATTGTAATGAAGTCTAGCTTATCGATTTTTTTTTAAGTGAATTATGTCCTTGATGTTGTATCTAAAAAGTCATCATCATATTCTAAGGTCATCTAGATTTTGACCTATGTTATCTTCTAGGAATTTTATAGTTTTCCATTTTACATTTAAGTCTCTCACTCATTTTTAGTTAATTTTTGTGAGAGGTGTAAGATTTGTGTCTAGATTCTTTTTTAATTTTTTTTTTTAAAATCCTGTTTCCCAGGATTGAAGTGCATTGGCATGCTCGTGGCCACCACAGCCTCAACCTTCTGGGATCAGGCAATCTTTCCGCCCCAACCTCTGGAGTAACTGGAACTACAGACGCATGCCACCGCACCCAGCTAATTTGGCTAATTTTTTGATTTATTGTAGAGACAAGGTCTCGCCAATTTGCCCAGGCTGATCTCAAACCCATGAGGTCAGGCATTCCTTTCACCTCCGCCTCCCAAAGTGCTGGAATGACAGGCATGAACCACCATGCCTGGCTTAAATTCTTTTTATTTTCTAAGCACTTTTTATTTTTTGCATGTGAATGTCAGTTGCTCATCACCATTTGTTGAAAGGATTATTTTTTTTCTCTATTGTGCTGCTTTTGATCCTTTATCAAAAATCAATTGACCGTATTTATATGTGTCTATGTATGGGCTTCTATTCTGTTCCATTGATGTATGTGTTGGTTTATTCTTTCGTCAACACTAGAATGTCTTGATTATTGTAACTTTGTTTTTATTTATTTATTTATTCTAGTTGGAGTCTCACTCCGTCACCCAGGCTGTAGTGCTGTGGCATGCTCATGGCCACCACAGCCCCGACCTCCTGGGCTCAGGCAATCCTTCCACTTCAGTCTTCCTAGCAGCTGGAACTACAGGCGTGCGCCACCATGCTCAGCTAATTTTTTTATTGATTGTAGAGACAAGATCTCACCAAGTTGCCCAGGCTGGTCTTGAACCTGTGGGCTCAGGCAATCCTCTCACCTCGGCTTCCCAAAGTGCTGAGATGACAGGCGTGAGCCGCTGTGCCCAGCTCCTACTATAGTTTTATAGTGAGTCTTGAAGTCAGTCTTGTCAGTCCTCTGTCTTCTTTCATCTTTGATATTGTGCTGGCTATTCTGACAGAGCTCTTTCACCTCTTCATATAAACTCTGGAGTTAGTTAACGTCTACAAATAACTTGATGGAATTTTTGCTGGAAATGTCATTGCGTTAATCTACAGACGGTTGAGAAGAGCTGACATCTTGATATTACTGAGTCTTCTTATCCATGAACATGGACTAGCTCTCCATTTATTAGTCTTTTAAAAACTGAGCTTTAGACCAGGCACGGTGGCTTACACTTATAATCCCAGCACTTTGGGAGGCTGAGGGGAGAGGATTGCCTGAACCCACGGGTTGGAGACCAGGCTGGGCAACTTGGCGAGACCTCATCTCTACAATAAATTTAAAAAATTAGCCAGGCATGGTGGCTTTAGTTCCAGCTACTTGGAAAGCTGAGGCAGAAGGATCACCTGAGCCCAGCAGGTCGAGGCTGCGGTGGCCAGGAGCGTGCCACTGCACTTCCGCCTGGGTGACAGAGTGAGACTCCAACTCAAAAAAATAAAAAATAAAAATAAAAACTGAGTTTTGTAGTTTTCCTCATATAGATTGTGTAACTATGTTATTAGATGAATACCTAATTATTTCATGGGGGTGCTGTGTAAATCTTATTGTGGTTTTAATTTCAAAATACAATCCAACTGTTAATTGCAGGTATAGGGAAGCAATCGACTTATGTAATATTGGTCTTGGATGCTGCAATTTTGCTATAATTGGTTATTAGGAGTTTTGTTGTTGTTGTTGATTCTTTGGAATTTTCTACATAGATGGTCAAGTCACCTACAAAAACAGGCAACCTTCTTTCTTTCATCCTAATCTGATACCTTTTCTTTTCCCTTTTTTTTTTTTTTTTTTTTGATCATACTGCAATAGCTCGGACTTCCAGAACAATGTTGACAAGTAGTGGCGAGAGGGGACATCCTGGCCTTGTTCCTATAATTGTATATTTTTAATCATTCCATTTTAAACCAGGCACGGAGGCTCACACCTATAATCCCAGCACTTTGGGAAGCTAAGGTGAGAGGATTGCCGGAGCCCACAGGTTCAAGACCAGCCTGGGCAACTTGGCGAGTCCTTGTCTCTACAATCAATCAAAAAATTAGCCGGGCATGGTGGTGCATGCCTGCAGTTCCAGCTACTTGGAAGGCTGAGACGGAAGGATTGCTTGAGCCCAGCAGGTCAAGGCTGTGGTGCTCGAGTGTGTGTCACTGCCCTCCAGCGTGGGTGACAGAGTGAGACTTCAACTAAAAAAAAAAGAAAAAAAAAAAAGAATTCCATTTTAACATTTTGTTGACTCACTGACTATAACTCTTTGTTTTATTATTATATAACAAAAGGTTTATAGCATATAGGCTACCCTTAAGTAATATTATACCCTTTTACACCTAGTATAAAAACCTTAAAATAGTATACATGCATTTTCCCCTTCTTGGTCTTCGTGCTATCATTATGCATTTCACTTTTTGATCTTGTAAGTCATTCAATACGTTGCTATCGTTTTTGCTTTCCACAGTCAATTATTTTTAAAGTTTTTTAAACATAATATGTCTTTTTATTTATCTATATACCTATATATCTACCACTTCCATTGTTCTTTATTCCTTTGCATAGATCCATATTTTCATTTGGCATTCTCTTCCATCTTTCTGTAAGACTTTCCTTTTTTATATTTTGTGGATTTTGTTTTTACATATAGAGAGATGGGATCTCACTAAGCTGCCCAGGCTGGTTTCAAATTCCTGGGTTCATGTGATCCTCGCAACTCAGCCTGTAGAATTTTCTTTAGCGTTTACTGATGTGCAGTTTTGCTGGTGATTAATTCCTTCAGTTTGATATGCCTGGAAGTTGTTTTGAAATATCTGAAACAGTCACTTCTGAAAGATGTTTTTGTTGGATTTTGGCAGGTTTTTTTTCTTTCAGTACCTGAAGGATGTCCCACAGTGTTCTGGCTTATGCTGTTTCTGGCATGGTGTCTTCTGACATTTTTATCTTTGCTTCTCTATATGTAATGTGTCTTTTTTTCCTAAAGTTTAAAAAACTTTATTTCTAGCCGGGCTCGGTGGCTCAGCCTGTAATCCCGCGCCTTTGGGAGGCTGAAGTGAGTGGATTGCCTGAGCCCGCGGGTTCGTGACCCGCCTGGGCAGCGAGACCTCATCTCTACAATAAATCAAAAAATCAGCCGGGCGTGGTAGCGCATGCCTGTAATTCCGGCTACTCGGAAGGCTGAGGCGGAAGGATCGCCGGAGCCCAGCAGGTCGAGGCTGCGGTGGCCGGGAGCGGCCACTGCACTCCAGTCTGGGGACAGAGTGAGACTCCAACTCGAAAAAAAAAAAAAAACTTTATTTCTGCTTTTGAGCAATTTGATTATGTTTCTTACTGTAAATATTCATGAGGTTGTTTTGGTTTTGCTTGGAGTTCGTTAAGCTTCTTGATCTTGGGCTTTATGGTATTAATTAAACCTAAAAATTTCGCAACTGTTACTTCTTCAAATGTTTTTGCTGTTCATCCCCACTTCTCCTCTCCTTCAGAGACTCTGTCTATATGTATACTTGGCTATATGAAGTTGTACCACAGCTCACTAATAAATTTCTACTTTTAAACTTTCCTTTCTCTTTTTATGTTTTTATTTGGCATCATTCCTGTTGCTAGGTCTTTAAGTTTACTCGTGTTTTATTCTTCGGTATCTAATTGTTGTTACTCTCTCCCAGCATATTTTTAATCTCAGATATTGTCATCTCCAGAATTCTATTTGGGTCTTTTTTTTTTTTCATGTCTTCCATGTCTCTACCTAACATGCTCTACCTTTGCTTTCTTGAATATATAGAATGTGTTATAACTACTATTTCAACTTTGTCTACTAATTCTATCAAGTGAGTCATTTCTAGGTCTGTTGCTTTTGATTTCGGGTGGGTTTTTTTTTTTTTTTTTACTGGATGCTGCTAGGTCTTGTGAATTTTACCTTACCTTTTTAGTGCTAGATATTTTTGTATTCCTACAAATATTCTTTTTTAAATTATTATTTCTTTCTTTTAGAGTTGAATTTTCCCTATGTTGACCCAGCTGGAACTTGAACTCCTGGGCTCAAGTGACCCTCCCACCTCAGCCTCCTGAGTAGCTGAGACTAGGCACCTGGTTTCCTGTAAATATTCTTAAGCTTTGTCCTGAAGCATAGTTGCTTTTAAACTTTATTAGGTGAAAGTTTAAAAAAAAAAAGAAAAAACAAGGAAAGAGATTAAAAATTTTTTGTTAGCTGAGACCAGAACCACCTTTAGTCTAGGACTAGTTTTGTTCTACACTTGAGGCGATATCTTTCTAAGTGCTTTACCCAATACCCTATTAATTATGAAGTTTTCACTCTGGCTGGAAGGAATAATTATGGCCTGGTCCTCTGCTCCTTTAGGGTGGTTCTTTCCCTAGCTTAAGGTGACCAGCACTCATTCAGCTGAAGACTTTAAGGAGACCCTCTTCAGATCACCAGAGGTTTCCCTCTCTGGGTACAATTCTCTCCTATTCAGTGCTCTGTTCTGCAAACTCTAGTCACCTTGGACTCCCATGCCCATCTCTTCAATCACAAGATGGAGATTTGAAAGTGCCACCTCTTTATACTTAATAAATTACAAACATGCCATATTCTAAGATGAGGTCCACCCAAGTCTAGGAAAAACTAAGAAAACCTCATTTGTACCATAGAAGAATCAAACTTGTCAAAGGTAATACAAGTGAAGGTGGCTGTTCTTGGACCCGACTGACAGATCTTTAGAGACCACCTTTCCAGAGACTCTGTCCTCTCATGGCAGTGCCCCCATGAGACCCTGGTAGGGGTGAAGGTCTCTGTGGCACTCAAGGCTGAGTGCTGCCTGACCACTGCGTGGACCGGGAAGACCCTGGCATGAAAGGTGAAAATGGATGGGCTGGTAGCAGACCTGACAAAAGAGCTACCGAACTCTGTTGTGAGGGGGCCACCCACAGAAGCCTGTCACCAGGCCAGAATGATGTCCTAGCAGCAGAAATCTGATCCCGGCCTTCCTATGCTAGTGTGGTTGTCGGTTGGCCCTGTTTATCCATACTGCTCTGTAGAGAGAAGACTCAAACTGTGTTTGCCTTTTTTCTTCCTTCCTTCCTTCCTTCCTTCCTTCCTTCCTTCCTTCCTTCCTTCCTTCCTTCCTTCCTTCCTTTCTTTCTCTCTTTCTCTGTTGCCTGGGTTGGCATGAGATGGCACTTCATTATAGCTCACTGCAGCCTCGAACTCCTGAGTGCAAGTGATCCTCCCACTTCAGTCTCCCGAGTCGCTGGGACTACAGACACCCACTACCATGCCCAGCTATTTATTTATTTATTTATTTATTTTTAGCGAAGTCTCGCTGTGTTGTCCAGGCTGGTCTTGAACGCCTGGGCTCAAGCAATCCTCCCACCTTGTTCTCCCCAAGTGCTGGGATTACAGGCAGGAGCCAGCATGCCTGGCCGGTGTTTGCCTTTTTCAAAGACAGGGAGCCCGCTCCTGCTTTCAAACGGTGATCTGTCCCTCCAAGTCAGAATGCCCCATCTCAGGATGGAGCCAAGCTATGATTGGACGCCAGGACCCTTTGGCATCCTCCAAGAGGACAGCTGCTGGTTAGCTTTTTAAATGGGCAAAACACCTCATTTCTGGACTCAGAAAAATGCAGATTTGTTTTTGTTTGTTTGTTTATTTTCTCCACAGAGACTTTACAAGGAGGTCATTAAAGCTGACCTGTTCAATCTTCAAATTCCTCACAACTCCTTGATGCACAGATTTCCCATTCTTTGCTTCTCTACTGGCTGCTATGTCCTCTTTCTTACTCTTCTCTTCACACCACGTTTTACCCTTTTCTTTCCACTTACAAATCTAACCCAGCTCTCATGCTCTCCCCCTGGAACCAGAATCTATTTGGTCTCTTCCTTTGACTAGGCTACCACAGATTCAGTGACTGTCTGCATCACTTAATATATACACATATATATATTTTTTTTTTGGTAAAGGATGATGAAATCTCACTATGTTTCCCAAGTTGGTCTCAAACTTCTAGTCTTAAAACGATCCTCCTGCCTCGGCCTCCCAAAGTGCTAGGATTACCGGTGAGAGTCACCACGCCCAGCTCCTTAATGGAATTTAAAACTTGTAAACAAGGAACTAAATAGTCTAAGAATAATGCCCCAAAGTATAGAAGTTTGTATTATAAAATTAAAATATCAGGCTGGGCATGGTGGGCTCACGACTATAAAATCCCGGCAGCACTTTGGGAGGCTGAGAGAAGCAGATTGCTTGAGTCCAGGAGTTCAAGATCAGCCCTGGCAATATAGCGAGACTTCGTCTCTGCAAAAGAAGTCAAGACATTAGCCAGGCATAGCAGTGCACTCCTGCAGTCCCAGCTACTTGAGAGGCTGAGGCAGAAGAGTCACTTGAGCCCAGGAGGTCGAGGCTGCCGTGAACAATGATCATCGTGATCATGCCAGGGTACTCCAGCCTGGGCAACAAAGTGAGACCCCAACTCAAATAAATAAATAAAATTAAAATATCCTTTCCTGCCCTTTATCGCACCCAACATTTCCACTTCTCTAAGCTGGCCATTGCTAGCAGTTTGTTGTGTATTTGTCTAGAATTGGTTGACACTTACACAACATTTATAGTATATCATATTGGTTAAGAATAAACACTCTGGAGCCAGGATGCCTGAGTTTGAATTCTGACTTTCCCATTTGCTAGTTGGGTGAATTTGATTTCTTCATCTAAAACTGGGACAATAGTAGTATCCACTTCATAGATTGGCTTTGAGGATTAACAAGTTAATAAACACAAAGCACTTAGAATATTGTCTGGCATATATTAAATTCTATATAGATATCATTATGATGCATTATTTTTTTTTTTTTTTTTGAGTTGGAGTCTCACTCTGTCACCCAGACTGGAGTGCAGTGGCCGCTCCTGGCCACCGCAGCCTCGACCTGCTGGGCTCCGGCGATCCTTCCGCCTCAGCCCTCCGAGTAGCCGGAATTACAGGCATGCGCTACCATGCCTAGCTGATTTTTTGATTTATTGTAGAGATGAGGTCTCGCTGCCCAGGCGGGTCTCGAACCCGCGGGCTCAGGCAATCCACTCACCTCAGCCTCCCAAAGGCGCGGGATTACAGGCTGAGTCGCCGATCCCGGCTTGCATTATTTTTATTTTTTAAATTTTTTAAATTTTGAGTCAGAGTCTCACTCTGTCTCCCAGGCTGGAGTGCAGCGGCACACTCACGGCCACTGCAGCCTCAACCTGCTGGGATCAGGTGATCCTTCCGCCTCAGCCTTCCAAGTAGCTGGGAACTACAGGTGCACACCACCATGCCCGACTAAGTTTTTTTTATTTATTGTAGAGACAAGGTCTCACCAAGTTGCCCGGGCTGGTCTCGAACCCGCAGGCTCAGGCAGTTCACTCGCCTCAGTCTCCCAAAGTGCTGGGATTACAGGCTGAACCACTGAGTTCAGCCTAATTTTTTAATTTATTGTAGAGATGAGGTCTTGTCATGTTGTCCAGGCTGGTCTCAAACCTGTGGGTTCAGGCAGTGCTTTTGCCTCTGCCTCCCAAAGTGATTGAATTACAGGTGTGAGCCACCATGCCCAGCCATGATGCATTTTTATTATTGTTACTATGCATGCATTTTATCTTTGTCATACAAAGGTTATACAAATGCATATCAAAGCATGCATACTGTCCTGCAAACTTATATCACCTAATAAGCCTACCATGGGCATCTGTCCATATTAATACAAACTCATTCACTGTAACAACAACGCAGCATTCAATTGTATGGTTTTAAAAGTTGGAGAGATTTCTTTTCGTTTTTGTTGTTATTTGTTTGTTTGAACTGGGACCTCACTTTGTCACTCAGGCTGGAGTGTAGTGGCATGATCACGGCTCACCACAGCCTCCAACTCCTGGCTTCAGGCAATCCTTCTGCCTTAGCCTCCCAAGTAGCTGGGACTACAGGTGTGTGCCATCATGTCCAATTAATTTTGTGATTTTTTGGTAGCAATGAGGTCTCACTATGTTGCCTAGGCGGGTCCCAATTTTCTGGGCTCAAGCAATCCTCCTGTCTTGGCCTCCCCAAGTGCTGGGATTACAGGCATGAACCTCCGTGCTGACTTTGGTATTGTTTTTAAAGCCAGACAAGAAACTGTAGAGCACACGACAGCATATCACATGTCCCAAGATGGCAATCTCGGAGTCCTGGGTTGCAGGCATGTGTGGGGGAGAATGGATCAGAACTGGTGTTTGCTTTTGGCAATGCGGAGCTCCTGCAGGACAGGACTGATTTCCTTCTATGACCTGAGAGCTGATGATGGCACCATCTCGCTCACAGAGGGTTGGCCTTTACAGTGGTTGTTCCTATTGATCAGTTTTTATAAGGGTTTCTCTCCAGGCATGGTTTCCCAGCAGGCCTTGGAAAGGACGTCAGCTTCTTCTTGCCCCTTCCCACGCCCTGAGTTTGGAAGAGCTGATCCCTCGGGGAAGGTCTATGTATAACCTGGCAAGGATGAAGCCTACTGGAGCACGTGAGCAACGTGAATATAAAATCTAGGGGCCAGACTGGGTGTGCCTTTGCATACGTGCGTGAGAGTGTGTGTGTGCATGGATGTGTATATGCGCACACATGTGTGTGCATGGTTGGAGGCATGTGTATGAGTATGTGCATATGCAAGTGTGT
Organism: Cephalopachus bancanus; assembly: GCA_027257055.1. Classification (NCBI taxonomy): domain Eukaryota; kingdom Metazoa; phylum Chordata; class Mammalia; order Primates; family Tarsiidae; genus Cephalopachus; species Cephalopachus bancanus. Next base: position 39,481 of record JAPVLO010000292.1, on the reverse strand, counting down.
GCATGGATGAGTGTGAGTGCCTGTGTGCACGTGTGTGTACATGGCTCCATGTATATGTGCATGTGAGTGTGTGTACACACATGCATGTGCATGGTTGCATGCATATGTCCGTGTGTGAGTGTGTGCCTATGTGTGCATGTGTGTGGACTCAATGCTATGACTTCTTCCCTTCCTCTCCACCCGTTTACTCTTCCTATGTTTGGGATTCAGAGTGCAAAGTCAATGAACAGCTAAGAACTGTATTCAGAACAGAAACACAACATGGCTGTTGAGGACCAAGAGACAGGAATGCTAGGGAAACACCAGCTCACAGGAAAGCAGTGCATCTCGCTAGAAGGGTCAGATCCCGGAGCCTGACTCAACTGCCTCTCAGCTTCGTGCCCTCACCAATTTGTGCCTCAGTTTCACCATTTTTAAGATGATGGAGATAATAACACCTGCTTCAAAGAGTCCCTTTGAGGATTAAATGAGTTAAATTCATAAAGTACCTCCAACAGTGCCTGGCACCAAGTGAGAAGTGAATAAATGCCAACGAGTATTATCACTGTCAAATGCACCCACACACCTCCACCTCTAAACCCCAGCTTCCTTTTGTACCAACTTCCTTAAGTGTCATTCTGTTTAAAGAGAAATCACAGAAAACTATCACACAGAGATTTAGTGCAATATATATATATATATATATACACACACATATATCTGTAACTATATATCTATATATATGCAAATGTATGTGTATATATATGCAAATATATGTATGTGTGTATATATATATCAATGGAAGTGGCATTTATATATATATATCACTCTAGAACTTGTTCCCAAAGGGAGGGTCAGAGCCATCGAAGGGACTATCTGATTAGATCTTGTAAGTAGTAGACACAGAAATCCCTCTGGACTTTTGAAATCAGATGGGCATTTATTCAACACATTCCTGCAAGGATGGTTTGCAAAATTACACTAACACAGCAAAGGACCCAGCAGTCCAAGAACGCACCCACCTAAAATGGTCATCCTGGGCAGAGCAGATGTTTAAAGTGCAGGGAAAGTGTTTAATTGTTCTCTGTCTTTCTGAAAGCCATTATTCACAAAGTGCTCAGCCATCACTGAGCGCATAGGCTGACGGGGGCCGGGTAACTCCCGTTCAGGACGTGTTGCCTCGACGGACTGACTTGTATGAGATTCTCCAAACCCACATAAAAGTGTGTGACCTGTGGGCTGTGTCTCCATCAGAGAAGAATCAAAAGGGAATAAAAAAGACTCTTGCCACGGAGCTCTAGAAATTCAGCAGCCTCTTCCTGGCCCCTGGACACACAACGGCCCCATTGTGTGAGCTTCAACTGAAGCTTTCCTGAAAGCATATTTGAACTTGGACCTCCAGCGCACAGACCAGCAGCCAGCTCCCAGCCCGGCACCCCCTCCGCCTCTCTCTTCTCTGCTCTTCTCCATCTTTGCAAGAGAATTTAGCTCCATTTAAGTCCAGGAGACATGGCAAAAACAACACTCCAAACGCCACTTCCATTTATGGCCGCAGGATCCTCCAAACCAGTGAGAAGTAGCCTTTCAGCTCACAAGTTCTTTAGAGACATTCATTTTTCTCTGTATCTCAGGCATTCATTTTCTCTGCTCATGTTGGAGAGAAAGGATGGGGCTTATTTTTTTACTTTTTTTTTTTTAAGGAGAAGGAGCACTGATATCAAAAAAAAGAACAGGTCGGCCATGGATGCCAAAGCGGGAGGAATCCAAGACCAGCCTGGTCAACACAGTGAGACCCCATCTCTACAAAAAATTTAAAATGAAAAAAGTATATATATTAAAAAGAACAGTCACTGATTACCAATACTAGAAGGATATCTGCTAACCACAACATCTGTGTTGTTTAGATAAGGCAACTGAAGCCAAAAAGGCTAAAAACCCAATCAGCATTTTGCAAGGTATCGCTAGGACGAGTCATCTTAGGACACCAGAGAGTCTAAAAGCCATGCCCTTTCTCCCTATTTACTTGCACCATTAACTTCCTATTACATTTGCTGCTAAACCACTGTCTACTAAACCCTAAACTCAGGAGAAGGAAACAAAACTCTACCAAGCAGAAGTCTCTAGTGACTGGTTAATTTCTTTTTCTTTGAAACCACTTCATCTCTCATGATCCCCAATCTCTGGCCATGAAATTATAAATCGTTCTTTTTTGTCACTTCGGTTCAAATCCTTAGAGGCATAGTTGTGCTTCATGCTGACCTCTTTCTACATGTCAAGTCCTGTTCATTATCCATTTATTTATTCATTTATTATGTTGAGTCAGAGTCTCACTCTGTCACCTGGGCTGTAGTGCGGTGGCACAATCCTGGCTCACCGCAGCCTCGACCTCCTGGGCTCAGGTGATCCTTCTGCCTCAGCCTCCAGAGTAGCTGGGACTACAGGCTTCTGCCATGACGTCAGGCTAATTTTAAAAAAAAATTTTTTTTTTTTTTTTTTTTTTTGCAAAGACGAGGTCACGCCATGTTGTCCAGGCTGGTCTCGAATTCCTCGGCTCAAGCAATCCTCTAGCTTAGGCCTTTCAAAGTGCGGGGATTACAGGCAATGGCCACTTCACTGACTCATTTATATATTCAATAATTTGCACCACAGGCATTCTTTATCTCCTTCGCTAGGCCAAGCACTGTCCTCCCCTGCTATGGCCCCTTTCTTTCCTCTTCATTCCTTCACCTATCACATAGTCCCAGGCTTAATCACCTTCCAGTGACTGGTACTACAAGTACTAGCTGGCTGTCTCCAGCTACCTGTCTCCAACATGTCGTGTCTAACTAATTTGTCTTCAACAAGTCACCCATCATGCCACTGGGAAGCCTAAAGTTAATGGCCTCCTATTATTTATTGATAAGGGTTCCAATTCTTCCCCCTCATTTTCAAGTTTCCCTGCAACCACCTTAATCTATCCAAACTTATTTCCCCATTATTATCACCTAACTCGTATTTATTTATTTATTTAGTTTATTTATTTATTTATTTATTTTTTTTTTTTGAGTTGGAGTCTCACTCTGACACCCGGACTGGAGTGCAGTGGGCCGCTCCCGGCCACCGCAGCCTCGACCTGCTGGGCTCCGGCGATCCTTCCGCCTCAGCCTTCCAAGTAGCTGGAACTACAGGCGCGTGCTACCATGCCCAGCTCATTTTGATTTATTGTGGAGATGAGGTCTCGCCAAGTTGCCCAGGCGGGTCTCGAACCCGCGGGTTCAGGCAATCCACTCACCTCAGCCTCTCAAAGGCGTGGGATTACAGGCTGAGCCACCGAGCCCAGCTCTAACTCGTATTTCACTGGTGAAATTGTACTCATTCTTCAAGGCCTAGGGGCATATATCACCTGTTCTCTGAAAAGTTTCTTTTTTCCATGACTGGGCACGGTGGCTCGCACCTGTAATCCCAGCACTTTGGGAGGCCGAGGTGGGAGGATTGCTTTAGCCCAGGAATTTGAGACCAGCCTGGGCAACATAGTGAGACCTCATTTCTACCAAAATCAAAAAACTAGCCGGGCTTGGTGGCATCTGCAGTCCCGGCTACTTGGGAGACTGAGGCGGAAGGATCACCTGAACCCAGGAGGTTGGGGCCACAGTGATGGCACCACTGCACTCCAGCCTGGATAGCAGAGTGAGACTCCAACTCAAAAAAAAAAAGTTTACCTTCCCACTATCAGAAGAATGGGTCACTCTTTCTTGTATCCTTATATTGTATCCTTGTATCCTCATACTTGCTGCATGCTTATCTGTCAGTAGGCTCTCTACCCACCTGGATTCTGAGTTTTCTGAACACGGGGACTGTCTTTTTTATTTTGAATTCCATCGCCCAGCAGAGTGTACGTGCTCAATAAATGTCTTGCGTTGGGTCTCTGTCTAGCTCCTAGCATAGCACTGAGGTTTTCCAGCAAAAACTTGCTAAGCGCCTGAAGCTAATCTGACATCAGGACATCATTCAGCAATGCAGGTGGGTACATACACCGCAACTGTGACGCCAAAACAGAGTCATAAAGTTTTTTTTTTTTCTTTAAAGGAAATTTCCCTTTTTGGGAAAACAAGGCCAAAGGGGCGAAAAGTCCAAGCAATCCTCTAAAAGTTGTCTCATGACAAGCCATCTTAGGACATCAGAAAGGACACCAGAGATTTCCTCCTTAAAGGGGAGCTTTCCCCTTTTTGATACATTATTTTAAAGAATTAGAAAGATCACTCATAAGCGGACCCTGAACATTTACCTTAATGCCATAAGAAAGAGATTGGCAGTAGCGGGACACTGCCAGGGAAGGAAGGGGGGCACGCTACATCAGTAAGGGTACCTGATCTCAAAGCAGGTAATGTGGGGACCAAAGGGAGGCCCAAACTTTACCTGTATGATGACCACTTGTATACCTAATCCTGAATTGTACCCCACATCTTTAAAATACATTAAATAAATATTTTTTAAAAAGAATTAGAAAGAAGGCAATGAGAATTCACTCATAATTGCTAAGGAATAAAAATCTTATGTTTCCGCCGGGCATGGTGGCTCACACCTATATTCCCAGCACTTTGGGAGGCCAAGATGAGAGGACTGCCTGAGCCCACAGGTTCAAGACCAGCCTGGGCAACTTGGCAAGACCTCATCTCTACAATAAATCCAAAATTAGCTAGGTCAGGTGGCGTGTGCCTATAGTTCCAGCTACTTGGAAGGCTGAGGCGGAAGCATCGCCTGAGCCCTGCAGTTCGAGGCTGCAGTGACCATGAGCGTGCCACTGCACTCTAGCCTGTGCGCCAGAGTGGGACTCCAACTCAAAAAAAAAATTTTTTTTAAGGTGGGATCAGAAAATTGAACATATCGGGTTGATGTTATGGGTGATATCAGCCATGAAAAATATCCTTTCTTTGACGGGCAGAAAACGACTTCAATTTCACTGAAAAACACAATTCATTCTTCGGGAATTGGATCTCATATCGAACATTTATCAAGTACATATGATGGACAAGACCCCGGGCAGAAAATCAACTTGTACCTGAGTGACCCCTTGCTCTCACATTTACTGTACACGGAAGGAGGACTTGAGCTGGGAAGTTTATCACTCCCTTCATGGTGTGAGGTCTGTCCACTACCGGGCTCACCATGGAGTCACACCACACATCTGTGTGTGCCCAGCAGCTCTGAGAGAACGTGAGGAAAAGGTTCTGGTGAGAATGTCTCTCTTCGGTTGTGGCTGCTGAATCAGCCCACTCCCCATATCCGGCCCCACGTGCAGGTTGCCTGCCACTCATCATTTTGTCCCGAGTGCATGTATGTACCTTGGATGTGCCAGGAAGCAAGTCCAGTGTGTCTTCTTTGGGATTAGAGCCCTCTCGTCGACAAAATCATTGCAACATCTATACTCTTTGAAAGGCATTTGGAGAGACATTCCCAAAAACTAAAGTTGCATAAAGCTTGTTTTCATCTAAATGCACTGGAGAGTAAAAAGGTTCACAGGGCCTCTGGCATTGCTCCAGGAAAGAACGGCCACACCACAGAGAAATTGGGCTTTTGCCCAGTGGCCTTTGGAATGACCTGAACTTTATGTTTTTTTTTTTTTTAAATAGATGCCCTGTGTAGTCACCTGGCAACAGAGGAATTTTCCAAGTCTACTGTATGGAATTCATGTTATATTTATATTTCTCTGCAAGAGCTAATTTAGTCTATGGGGGGACCCAAAAAAACCCAGAATTTATTTGTAAGAAAATTATGTTCTTATTCTTACGTGTTTAAACTTCAATCACCTTCAAAGTACTCTTCGTTTGATGCGATGCACCTATCAGGACACTTTTTTGCCCACTGCTCAAAAGTTTCTGAACTCATCAATTTTGGTGCCTTTTAGTGCTTCTGTTGTGTTTTGCTTCACCCTCTTTCTTTTTTTTTTTTTTTTTTTTTTTGAGTTGGAGTCTCACTCTGTCACCCAGACTGGAGTGCAGTGGCCGCTCCTGGCCACCACAGCCTCGACCTGCTGGGCTCCGGCGATCCTTCCGCCTCAGCCTTCCAAGTAGCTGGAACTACAGGCGTGTGCTACCACGCCCGGCTAATTTTTTTGATTTATTGTAGAGATGAGGTCTCGCCAAGTTGCCCAGGCGGGTCTCGAACCCGCGGGCTCAGGCAATCCTCTCACCTCAGCCTCCCAAAGTGCTGGGATTACAGGCTGAGCCACCGAGCCCGGCTGCTTCACCCTCTTTCACATGAGCAAAATGTTTCCCCTTTGAGGACTTTTCTCATCCAGAGGAACAACAACAACAAAAAACACCAGTCACTCAGGGAGAGATCAGGTGAACAGAGAGGGTAGGGCAAGGGGGAGTCATTCTGTATTTGGTGAAAAACTGCTGAACATTCAGTGCAATGTGAGCAGGTGCTTGGCAGATGCATGGTGGAAGAATCAGTCACCTGTTTGCCACAACTTGGGACGTTTCTTCCACTAATTGTGGTGCAACCTTCTCAAAACTTCTAGATAAAAATTTTGGCTGACCATCTCCAAAAGATCATTCCGGGATTTTTTGGGTAACCCACTTGTACATTCAATGAGCCTGATCCCCAGAACCAGTGCCAAAGGTGCTCTCCCACTTGCCGGTGACAGTGACATCCATCCCATCCTTAGCCACAGGCCCTTGTCTTGGAAACACCAAATTCTTTTCTGTTCTGTTAAATTTATGCTAACAGATGTTCTCTCTGTGCCAAAAATTGTGTTGCCTACAAAGCTACAGTGATCAAAACAGTGTGATACTGGCATACAGACCAATAGGATGGAACAGACAGCCCAGAAATGGACAATCACATATATGGTCAAGTAACTTCTGGCAAGAGTGCCAAGACCATTCAGTAAAGGAAGAACAGTTTTTTGTTTGTTTTGTTTTGAGTTGGAGTCTCACTCCATGCCCCAGGCTGGAGTACAGTGGCTCGCTCACAGCCACCCCAGTGTAGAGCTGCTGGGCTTCAGCGATCCTTCCGCCTCAGCCTTCCAAGTAGCTGGAACTACAGGCGCGCACTATCGCGCCCGACTAATTTTTTGTTTTATTGTAGAGACGAGGTCTCACCAAGTTGCCCAGGCGAGTCTCGACCTGCGGGCTCAGGCAATTCACTTGCCTCGGCCTCCCAAAGTGCTGGGATTACAGGTGTGAGCCACCGTACCCGGCCTTGAATAGAATGAAAAGACCAGAAATAGAACAAAATGCAGATGGTACTGGAAAACTGGATATGCATATGAAAGAAAGAATCATAAAGTTGAAACTTCATCTACATCAAGTATTAAAAAAAAACTCAAAATGGATCAAAAGCCTAAACATAAGAGCTAAAACTATAAAACTCTTAGAAGGGAACGCAGGGGAAAGCTTCCTGCTATTGAATTTGGCAATGATTAATCTTGGATATGACACCAAAAGCATAGGAACACAATGGAATAGAGATAAACGGAACACACAAAAATGTGAAATGTACATTAAAGCAGCGATCCCCAATCCTTTGGGCATCCGGGATGGGGGCCGGGGGACTGCAGTCACACCTCACTACTAATCACCGCCTGAGCTCCACCTTAGACCATCAGGCATTCGAGTCTCGTAAGGAGTGCGCGGCCTAGATCCCGCGCATGCGCAGTTCACAACAGGGCTCAGGCGCCTGGGAGACTCTAACGAGGCTACTGGCTGCCGCCCGGACAGGAGGTGGAACTTGGCCCAAGCCGCTCACTTCCTGCAGTGCTAAAACTTTTGGTCCTAACAGGCCGGCCCACGGCCCGGGGGGTTGGGGACCCCTGCTTTAAAGGATTTTCCACCAGAGTAAAAAGGCAACCCAAAGAATGGGCAAACATCTTTGTAAATCATACAAGTGCAAGCTGGGCTTGGTGGCTCATGCCTGTAATCCCAGCACTTTGGGAGGCAGAGGCAGAGAGGATTGCCTGAGCCCACGGGTTGGAGGCCAGCCTGGGCAACATGGGGAGACCTCGTCTCTACAATAAATCAAAAAACTAGCCGATAGCAATGACGCACGCCTGTAGTTCCAGCTACTGGGAAGGCTGAAATGGAAGGATCGCCTGAGCCCAGCAGGTCGAGGCTGTGTGGCCATGAGCGAGCCACTGCTCTCCTGGGCAAGACAGAGTGAGGGCCCAGCTCAAAAAAAAAAAAAATCCATATATATATAGCTATAGATAGATAGATAGATACACACAAACACACCACACACACACACACACACACACACACACACACACATACACACACACACACACACACACACACACACACACACACAAAGATTAATATCCAGAATTTACAAAGAACTCCTGTGACTCAACAATAACTCCAATTCTTAAAATGTGGAAAAACATAAATAGACATTTCTCCCAAAAGGATATACAAATGGGCTGGGTGCTGTGGCTCATGCCTGTCACCCCAGCACTTGGGGAGGTTGAAGCTGGACGATTGCTTGAGGCCAGGAGTTCAAGACTAGAATGGGCAACATAGTGAGTGAGACCCTGTCTCTATTAATATAAATAATAAGAATAAGATGAAAAATATACAGATGGCCAGGCTGGATGTGGGGGCTCATGCCTGTCATCCCAGTACTTTGAGAGGTTAAGCTGGAGGAATGCTTGATCCCAGGATTTCAACACTAGCTTGGGCATCATAGCAAGACCTCATTTCTACCAAAAAAAAATTGTTTAAAAAATTAGCTGTGTATGGTGGTGTCCATCTTAAGTCCCAGCTACTCAGAAGGCCAAGGCAGAAGGATCACCTGAGCCTAAGAAGTCCAGGCTGCAGTACTTCAGCCTGGGTGACAGAGTGAGACCACACCTTAAAAAAAATAAAAAGAAGCCGGGCTCGGTGGCTCAGCCTGTAATCCCAGCACTTTAGGAGGCTGAGGTGAGTCGATTGCCTGAGCCCGCAGGTTCGAGACCCATCTGGGCAACTTGGCGAGATCTCATCTCTACAATAAATCAAAAATGAGCCAGGCATGATAGCGCACACCTGTAGTTCCAACTACTTGGAAGGCTGAGGCGGAAGGATCACTGGAGCCCAGCAGGTCGAGGCTGCGGTGGCCGGGAGCGGCCACTGCACTCCAGTCTGGGCGACAGAGTGAGACTCCAACTCAAAAAAAAGTAAAAATAAATAAATAAATAAAAAGAAAGAAAGAAAGATATACAGATGACCAGTAAACACATGAAAAGACACTCAACGTCATTAATCATCAGAGAATTGTAAATCAAAGCCACCATGAGATACCGCTTCATACCCACTAGGATGACTATTATTTTTAAAAAGCAGGAAATATATTTTAAAATGTTGATAAGGATGTGGAGAAATTAGAATGCCAGCTCCTCTTAGACACCCACACGGACTGCACTGTTGAGGAGAATGTAAATTGAAACAGCGGCAATTGAAAACAGTGTAAGCCCGGCTCGGTGGCTCAGCCTGTCATCCCACGCCTTTGGGAGGCTGAGGTGAGTGGATTGCCTGAGCCCGCGGGTTCGAGACCCGCCTGGGCAGCGAGACCTCATCTCTACAATAGATCAAAAAATCAGCTGGGCGTGGTAGCGCGCGCCTGTAATTCTGGCTACTCGGAAGGCGGAGGCGGAAGGATCGCCGGAGCCCAGCGGGTCGAGGCTGCGGTGGCCGGGAGCGGCCACTGCCCTCCGGTCTGGGCGACCGAGTGAGACTCCGACTCAAAAAAAAAAAGAAAGAAAGAAAACAGTGTAGAAGTTCCTCAAAAACTAAGAATAGAATTACCTGATGACCCAACAATTCCACTTCTGGTTTTATACCCCAAATAGTTGAAAGTGAGATATCAAATATCAAACATCAATGTCAAATATCAAATATCAAACAGATATTTGCCCACCCATGTTTATAGTAGCCTTACTCACAATAGTCAGAAGTTAGAAACAACCCAACGAATGAATAGAGAAAATGTGGTATATACATGTAATGGAAAATTATTCGGCCTCAGAAAGTAAGGAAATTCTGACACATACTACAGCATGGACAAAGCTTGAGGACATCATGCTGAGTGAAATAAGCCATTCACACACAAAAAAGTACCATACGATTCCATTTAAATGAAATACCTCGAGTAATCAATAGTCAAATTCATAGGAACTGAAAGTAGAATACTGATTGCCAGAGGGCTAAGGGGAAGGGGAGGATGGAGATTTATTGTTTAATGGATACAGATAGAGTTTCCGTTTGGGAAATTAAAACATTCTGGCGATAGATGCTAGCAACAACTTCACAACGATGTGTGTGTGCTTAATGTCACTGAACTGTGCATTGAAAATGGTTAAAATGGCCGGGCGCAGGGGCTCACACCTATAATCCCAGCACTTTGGGAGGCCGAGGTGAGAGGATCGCCTGAGCCCAGGGGTTTGAGACCAGCCTGGGCAACTTGGTGAGACCTCATCTCTACAATAAATCAAGAAAAATTAGCTGGGTGTGGTGACACACACCTGTAGTTCCAGCTACTTGGAAGGCTGAAGCAGAAGGATCACCTGAGCCCAACAGGTGGAGCTTGTGGTGGCTGTGAGCGTGCCACTGCACTCCAGCCTGGGCGACAGAGTGAGACTACAGCTCAAAAAAAAATGGTTAAAATGGTAACTTTTATGTTACTTACATGTTTACCACACTTTTTAAAAAAACCTTGGAACTACAGAAAAAGCAAGAAAGTTACTCATAACCCTACATGATATCACTTACTCCCAATCTCCACTACCTGTCCTGACATTATGGAGAAATAAATGCGAGAAAGCATCACGTGGTGCAATTTCTGTTTAAGGTCACTTATACCAGCTCTAGAAAGAGGATGGATTTTTTTTTTTAATTTTGAGTCAGAGTCTTCCAAGTAGCTGGAACTACAGGAGTGCACCCATGCCTGGCTATTTTTTTTTTTTTTTTTTTTACTTATGTAGAGATGAGGTCTCATCATGTTTCCCAGGCTGGTCTCAAACTCCTGGGGCTCACGCAATCCTCTCGCCTCAGCCTCCCAAAGTGCTGGGATTAAAGGCGTGAGCCACCGCGCCCGGCTAGAGGATGAATTTAAGTGGGACAAAATGAGAGGCAGGGAGGCAAAAGATAATGAAAGCCTAGCTAGCTCCCTGCTGAAGAAGAACAGACATATTAGAAATACATTGAGAACCTTAAATGAGCGAGATTTTAGTGACTAAGAGTGACAAATGAGGAGAGGGAGATGAAGAAATCCAAGCCCCTCGCTTTAGAAACGTAGTAACTGGTGCGCCATCACTTGAGATCAGATACATAAAGAAAGCGAAAATTAATCTTTTAACTAGAAAATTAAAATATTTTGATTAAAAATGTAAATAATTTAATCAGAAATTAATCATTAGGCATGTGATTGTGGTTTGCGATTTGTTCATTAAAACAACAACTTTTTTTTCCCCGTGTGTGGAGGGGAAGGTTGTTTGTTTGTTTGTAGAGACGAGGTCTCACTATGTTGCCCAGGCTGGTCTCCAACTCCTGGGCTCAAGCAATCCACCCGCCTCGGTCTCCTAAAGTGCTGGGATTACAGGCATGAGCCACCGCGCCTGGCCGTGGTTTGCAATTTGTTAACGTAGTTAAAACAACTATGCTCCAGAACTCTTTCTTGTATGTTCTGGTGAGGGTGGACTGGAAGAGGCATTTTGTGTGAGCTCCAGAAGGTGGAGGCCAAGCAGCAGCCATAACATCCTGAGGCGTGGAAAGTTGATGCAGGAGCACCAGGCACCGGTGCAGCGCACGCACGTTTGTCACTGATCTGCTGGCTCCTCTCCTTGGCACGGGGCAGCAGTCAGCCCTGCAGCTAACTGCTGCACCTCCTCCTGGTTCTTCCTTCAGCTTTGCTGACTCCTCAGCCAGGTGCGTATTTAGCTCCACGACAAAGTCTGCAGGCTCCTCCTGGGGACACTCACACCAGCAAAGTTGGAGGTAGAGAGAGATGACACCGGTTCTATCCATTTTCGTGGGATCCAGCTGGTGGTTCTGCGGTCCAGCTTGCTCCTGCACCCTCTTACCTACTTCGTGTCTGTCTCCCCTTCCACTGCTGGCTCTGAAAACTTCACACTCCAGCATGAGACACAAAGACAACAGCCTCATATAGACTGGCAAATAAATCCAACAACTGTGTAGCGTCAGATGTCTAGTGACGGCCAGTGTGATGGCTCACGCCTGTAACCCCAACACTTTGAGAGGCTGAAGCAAGAGGTCTGCTGGAGCCCAGGAGTTCAAGACCAGCCTGGTCAACATAGCAAGACCTCGTCTCTATAAAAAAATTAGCCAGGCTTAGTGATGCATGCCTGTAGTCCTAGCTACTCAGGAGGCTGAGGATTGCTTGAGCCCAGGAAGTTGAGGCGGTGGTGAGCCATGATCGTGCCACTGCACTCCAGCCTGGACTGCGGAGTGACACCCCCACTCCCCTCCACCAAAAGAAAAAGAGGTCGGATGCAGTGGCTCATGCCTGTAATCCCAGCACTTTGGGAGTCAGAGGCGAGAGGATTGCCTGAGACCAGGGGTTCAAGATTAGCCTGGGCAACATGGCAAGACCTCATCTCTACAGTAAATAAAAAAATTAGCTGGGCATGGTGGCACACTCCTATAGTTCCAGCTACTTGGAAGGATAAAGCAGAAGGATAGCCTGAGCTTGGCAAGTCGAGGCTGCAGTGGCCATGATCATGCCACGGCACTCCAGTCTTGACGACAGAGTGAGACCCCAACACAAAAGAAAAAAGAAAAAAAAATTGAGTGATTTTTGGATCTCTGATCAAACCCTGATAGAAAATTGGGTAGCAGACAAGATTCCAGGGTTATAGAACTTTAAGAATTAGTTCTCTGGGCCAGGCACTGTGACTCAGCCTGTAATTCCAGCACTTTGGGAGGCCGAGGCAAGAGGAATGCCTGAGCCCGAGGGTTCGAGACCAGTCTGGGCAATTGGTGAGACCTCATCTCTTTAACAAATCACAAAATCTAGCTGGGCGTGGTTGTGTGCGTCTGTGGTTCCAGCTACTTGGAAGACTGAGGCAGAAGGATCTCCTGAGTCCTGCAGGTCAAGGCTGCAGTGGCCATGAACATGCTACCGCACCCCAGCCTGGGCGACAAGAATGAGACTCCAACCCAAAAAAAAAAAAAAAAAAGAATGAGTACTCTGAATAGATTCTGGGTTATCTAGAATTCATTCTCTGATTTGACTAGATTTCAAGGTATTAATGGCCCTGCTTCCAATATTAAAGGAGCACTGGTAATATATGGCATGCAGTGGCAAACAGTTGCACAAATTATCATGTTGCACCTTTAATCAAATGCCTACAGAACAAGGGTTGGCAAACTATCTGGAAAAGGGCAAATGGTAAATATTTTAGGGTTTGCGAACCACATGATCTCTGTCCCAACTCTTCAACTCTGCAGTTGCAGCACAAAACCAACCACAGACAAGAAGTATGTGAACAGATGTGGCTGTGTTCCAATAAAACTTTATTTACAAAAACAGGGAGCAAGCCAGATTTAGCCCGGATGCATCATTTGCTGACTTCTGCCATAGAAGGTAAAGCTTTGGATGAACAAGCATTTGCTGCCATAGGATATTTTAGCGAAAATGCAAAGCGTAATAAGATTGATTAATTGCTCCTGAGTGCGCTTGAGAACTTGGGGAAAGAAAATGATTAGCTCAGAGCTTTCCATTCTTATTCTTAGCTGAGGATCCGTATAAGGAAGCCGAGCTCTTCTAGGAGTGCCCTGAAAGAATCTCAACTGGCACAGGGACGAGAAAACTGAAATCAGTCGATGAGTTGCAGGCACATTGAGAAGGATGTGACACATCTGTAGGGAAGACAACCTGGGACATGCCAAATGAGCAGTATCTATGAGGTATCCAAGTGGTGATGCTTAGCAGGCAGCAGGATACAGTTGCCCGGGGGCAACGTCCATTTGGAAATCACCCACGTGTACTTGATGGTTAAGATCTTGAGAGTAAAGGAGAGCAGAGAAAGAGAGAGAGAGTCATGGGCTAAGGCAGACCCTGAGGAGCCCAGCATTCAGGGCATGAACAGGGGACAAGGGACTCATAAAACACCCTGAGCCCGGGTGCAGTGGTTCACGCCTATGATCCCAGCACTTTGGGAGGCAGAGGCGAGAGGCTTGCCTGAATCCAGGGGTTCAAGACTAACCCGTACAACGTGGCGAGACCTCATCTCTACAATACATCAAAAAATTAGCTGGGTGTGGTGACACGTACCTGTAGCTCCAGCTCCTGAAGGCTGAGTGAGGCAGAAGGATCACCTGAGCCCAGGAGATCGAGGCTTTGGTGAGCAGTGAGCATGCCACTGCACTCCAGCCTTGGCGACATAGTAAGACTCCTACTCAAAAAGCAAAAAACAAACAAACAAACAAAAACCCACCCTGAGAAGTTGAAGACCCCAGAAGAGAGTAGCGTCACTGAGACCAAGGAAATGGAGAGTTTCAAGAAGCTGTGGCTGCAATAAAACTGCTCAGGCGGAAGTTGAAAAAATCATAATGGAAAAAGATGAAAAGATATTCACTGCCTTTGGGAAACAACTGGAGAGGAGAGGCAAGATGATGTTGTTGTTGTTGTTGTTGTTGTTGTTGTTGTTGTTGTTTGAGTTGGGGGTGTCACTCTGTCACTCAGGCTGGAGTGCAGTGGCATAATCACAGCTCACTGCAGCCTCGACTGCCTGGGCTCAGGTGGTCCTTCAGCCTCAGCCTCCCGAGTAGCTGGGACTACAGGCACATGCCATTATGTCTGGCTAATTTTTCTTTTCTTTTCTTTTTCTTTTTTCTTTTTTTTTGTAGAGACAAGGTCTCACTATGTTGCCTAGGCTGGTCTTGAACTCCTGGCTTCAAGCAATCCTCCCGCCTCAGCCTCCCAAAAGTGCTGGGATTACAGGCGTGAGCCACCTTGCTCTGCAAAGATGGTGTACTTTCATGAGGTGCGTGTCACCAGCAGTACCACTCATCCCACACGCATTTCATTCTTCAAGCAGGATCACCTCTTTTCACTATTTAACTTGGAGCGATGCAAAGAAGTTCAAGGAGCAGGGTCTGTGTGGCTCCTTCCACGTGGGTGAGAAGGACGGTGCCAGCTGAGAGAAGACAGAGAAAGAGGCTGCCCAAAGGCCTCCATTTATCTGATGAAGATCCAGGCATGGTCACTGGGAGAACAGGTTGGCAGAGAGAAGTGAAGTTTTGGAAGAGTCCACAAAAGGGGGGAATTTAAAAAAAATTTTTTTTTTTTGAGTTGGAGTCTCACTCCGTCGCCCAGACTGGAGTGCAGCGGCCGCTCCCGGCCACCACAACCTCGACCCGCTGGGCTCCGGCGACCCTTCCGCCTCAGCCTTCCGAGGAGCTGGAACTACAGGCGCGCGCTACCACACCCGGCTGATTTTTGATTTATTGTAGAGATGAGGTCTCGCCAAGTCGCCCAGGCAGGTCTCGAACCCGTGGGCTCAGGCAATCCACTCACCTCGGTCTCCCAAAGCGCAGGATTACAGGCTGAGCCACCGAGCCCGGTTTGTTTTTTTTTTTTAGAAGAGTCTCACTCTATTGGCCAGGCCGGCGTGCAGTGGCACAATCATGGCTCACCATAGCCTCAACCTCCTGGGCTCAGATGATGCTTTCACCTCAGCCTCCTGAGTAGCTGGGACTACAGGTACATGCCACCACACCTGGCTAATTTTTAAAAAATTATTTGTAGAGATGAGGTCTTGCTATGTTGCCCAGGCTTGTCTTGAACTCCTGGACTCAAGCAATCCTCCCCCTTCAGCCTCCCAGAGTGCTAAGATTACAGGCGTGAGCCACTGCGCCTGGCCAAGAGGGGGAAAATTTTTATTTAAAGCAGGTCAGACTTCATACAGCACAGCCATATGAGTGCCGCTTCTTTTGTGATTTACACAGTGAAGGAAGCATGTATCTTATGGGCAAACTTCCAATAGTGGACAGGTTTGTCTACTTCTAGTCCAATTCCTAGATTCAAAATGTGTCATGTCTATTTCTTTCAGTAACCATGAGAAACTGAAATTAAAAGTCTATTTGTAGATTCCCCCCACTGGACTGACTATAATATCTGGAGCATTTCTAAAGAAATTCTTACTGCTAAACACACACACACACACACACACACACACACACACACACACACACACACAGCTGGGATGATAGTTCTTTGGTAACCCAGCTGTGTAGCTTTTAGGGTATTTTCACTGATTAAACAATAAAGGTCAAACTAAGGCAATTCCGCGTGAACTCAATTACACACACACACACACACACACACACACACACACACACACACACAGACACACACACACACACACACACACACACACATTTAACCTTACAATCAGAAAATAACTTAGTTTGGAAAGAAAAAAAACCAAAGAATTCCGCTTGCAAGGCGATTCTCTGCCAAAAGGGAAAAGCTATCCTGTACGGTTTCCCGAAATACGGTCTCCCGTCCATTCTCCACACGGCAACCAGGGCGAGCTCTTAGAAACATAATTGGGTCACATCACTCTTCTGCTTCAAACTCCCAGCGGAGAGTGTTCACCACAGTGTTAACACAATTATTTCTTGGTGTCTGAATGCTTCGGGGAACTGAGAGGTCGATTTTCCCTCTTATAAGACGGGGTCTGGGCATGAGGAGAAGGAAAGAAGCCTGACTGAAGGTTGGAAAGCGTCTATTAAAAATGGGATCGGCCGGGCTCGGTGGCTCGGCCTGTAATCCTGCACCTTTGGGAGGCTGAGGTGAGTGGATTGCCTGAGCCCGTGGGTTCGAGACCCGCCTGGGCAACTTGGCGAGACCTCATCTCTACAATCAATCAAAATGAGCCGGGCATGGTAGCGCGCGCCTGTAGTTCCAGTTCCTTGGAAGGCTGAGGAAGAAGGATCGCCTGAACCCAGCAGGTCGAGGCTGCAGTAGCCATGAACGTGTCACCGCACTCCAGCCTGGGCAACAGAGTGAGACTCCAACTCAAATAAATAAATAAATAAATAAATAAATAAATAAATAAATAAAATCGGGCCAGTTGTGGTGGAGTGTACCTGTAGTCTCAGCCAGTCGGGAGGCAAGGTGGGAGGTTTGAGCCCAGGAATTTGAGTTCAACTTGGGCGACATAGAGAGACCCTGCCTCTAGGAATGAAGAAAGGGAGGGAAGGAAAACAGGCGGGAGGGAGGCTCAGAGAGAGAGAGAGAGAGAGAAATTGGACATCAGTAACAGATGTGAATCAGGAAAAATTATGAATATGTGGAAATTAAACAACACATTCATTAACAACCAATGGGTAAAAAAAGAAATCACGGGAGAAGTTAGCAAATACTTGAGATGAATAAAAATGAAAACACGATATAGAAAAACTTATGAGACGCAGGGAATGTTGAAAGGCTCCTCAGAGGGAAATTCGTAATGGTAAACACCTTCCTTTAAAAAGAAGAAAAACAGGCTGGTCACGGTGGTTTACACCTGTAATCCAGCACTTTGGAAAGCCAAAGCAAGAGGAATGCCTGAGCCCGAGGGTTCAAGACCAGCCTGGACGACATAGTGTACCTTAACTCTACAAAAAAAAAAAAAAAGTAAGTTCTGTGGCCTAGCAAATAATCTAACATGGAAAATGTTCCATGCACACTTAGAGGAACGTCTATTTTGCTGTTGTTAGGTGGAGGGTTTACTGATTAGGAAGGGCTTCTTCTACCATTTTGCTATTTACTATCTATATATCTTCTATCTTTTTTTTTTGCACCTCAATTCCTCCATCACTACTTTCTTTTGTGTTAAATAGATATTTTTGGTCATTGCTTTACTAGACTCTGGTGTAGCCTTGTACTCTTTGAGCTATGGCTGCCACCATGTCTCCCAAGCTTTGAGCCCTTCTCCCACCTTGGAGAGGTGAATCTCCTCTCTCTCTCTCTCTCTCTCTCTCTCTCTCTCTAATTTACTTTCTAAATAAACTATACTTTCCAACTAAAAAAAAAAAATAGACATTTTCTGGGGTGCTACTTTAATTCCCTTATCATATATTTTTCAGTTATTTTCTTAGTGATTTCCCTGGGAATTACAATTAACATCTTAATTTACAACAATCTAATTCAGATTAATACCAACTTCATTTTAATAGTATACAAAATTTTAGTATATCTGCATAGCTTAGTTTATTTCTCCCTTTATGCTGTTGTTGCCACAAATGACATATTTATGTATTTTTTTCAACATAGATTTATAATCATTGTTTTATGCAATATCTTTGAAATCAGATAGGGAAAAAAATGAGTTACAAACAAAAATAAATTAATGTCATCTTTTATATTTATCTATGTAGTTACCATTACCAGTATTCATTATTTCTTCTTATAGATTGTGGTTTCTCAAGTATCCTCTCATTTCAGCCTAAAGAACTCTCTTTAGAATTTTTTGTAGGGCTGATTTACTAGCAACAAATTCTCTCTGTTTTCATTCATCTGGGAATGTTTTAATTTTTCCATTTCTGGAAAATATTTTTGCCAACTATAGAATTTGCAGTATGTTTTGCCACTGCCTTCTGGCATCTATGGTTTATTGCAGAAGCTGGCTGTTAATTTTATTATGGATCTCTTACACATGATGAATTGTTCCTCATCACTTTCAAGAGTCTCTTTTTAAGCCGGGCATGGTGTTTCATGCCTGTAATCCCAGCATTTGCGGAGGTGAAGGCAAGAGAATTGTCTCAGCTCTGGGGTTCAAGACCAACCTGGGCAACTTGATGAGACCACGTCTCTATAATAAATCAAAAATTTAGCCAGGTGTGGTGGTGCATGCCTGTGGTTTCAGCTGCTTGGAAGGATCACCTGAGCCCAGCAGGTCAAGACTGCAGCGACCATGAGTATGCCACTGTATTCCAGCCTGGGCGACAGAGTGAGACTTCGACTCAAAAAACAAAAAAAGGAAACTTTGTGTTGTGCTTTTGACAGTTTGGTCATGATGTGTCTGGATGGGATCGCTCTGAGTTTGTTCTACTTGGAGTTTGTTGTGCTCCTTGGAATCGAGGATTAATATCTTTCATTAAGTTTGAGAAATTTTTGGACATTATTTCCTGAAATATTATTTCTGCCCCTTTTTCTCTCTCTTCTTTCCTTCTAGAACTCTCATAATGCATATCTCAGTTTGCCTGATGATATCCACAGGTCTCTTAGGCTGTGTTTATTTTTCTTCACTTTTTTTTTCTCTTCCTCAGATTGGATCATCTTAATCTATCTTCAAGTAGCTGATTCTTCTGCATCTGCAGATCTGCTATTAAACTGCTCTAGTGAATTTTTCGTTTAAGTTATTTTACTTTTGAACTCCAGAATTCCCGTGTGGTTTCTTTTTTGTAATTTCTGCCTCCTTATTGATATCCTCTATTTGATACGCTTTTTTTTTTTCATTTTTATGCTTTTCTTTAGTTCTTCAGATATGGCAGATATGGTTTTCTTTAGGTATTCAAACATATTTTAAATAGCTGATTTCAAATTTCTCTCTGGTGAATCCAATGTCTGAGTTCCCTCAGGAACACTTTCTCTTTTTTTTTTTGAGTTGAAGTTGGAGTCTCACTCTTGTCGCTGGAGTGCAGTGGCACGCTCATGGCCACCGCAGCCTCATCCTGGTGGGCTTAGGCAATCCTTCCACTTCAGTCTTCCAAGTAACTGGAACTACAGACACACACCACCATGCCCAGTTAGTTTTTGTGATTTATTGTAGCGACAAAGTTGCCCAGGCTGGTCTTGAACCCCCAGAGCTTAGACAATCCTCTTGCCTTGGCATCCCAAAGTGCTGAGATTACAGGCTGAGACACCACACCCAGCCCTCAGGAACATTTTTTATTGATTGCTTTTTTCTAGGAATGGGCCATATTTCTTGTTTCTGTGCATACCTTCTACTTTTCAGTGGAAAACTGGACATTTTGATTATTATAATTTGGCTACTCTGAAAATCAGATTCTGACCTATCCACAGGTTTTGTTGAGTGATTTTTCTAAACTAATTTCGCAAAGTCTGTATTCTTAGTCATGTGTGGCTACTGAAATCTCTGTTATCTTAGTGGTCAACAATTGACTAGACAAAGATTACTTTAAACACCTGGAACAAAAAGAAATTCCCAATCTTTGCATAGAGATTCTGTGTCTTTATAGGGACGTTTCTTCAACACTCAGCCAGGAAGTTAACAACTCTGCCTTAACCTTCACTTCCTGTTTGCTCAGGTGAACACAGGGCTTTCTCTGCTCTTTCTTGAGCATGTGACTAGCTTAGGGCATGCAAACAGCCTTCCAAATTCCCAGAAATGTCAGAGCTTTTCAAAGGCCTGTTCTCAAGGCATCTCATTCCCCAGCTGTTTGCCCCAACAATTATGTACTGTCTTTGTAGCAAAGGCTCAAACATGTGCCTGTGTTTTTTAACAAATGATCCCAGGTCATGGCTTTAGGACTGGGCAAGTTCTGAAACAAGACAAAATATGCCTGTTGAGCCCATCTTTTCCAGGCAGATCAACCAAGGACAAATATTTCCAAATGACATTCATTCTGCTCCCTCTGGTACTGGTAATAGAACGCAGGCTGTTAGTTTCAAGGCTACCACTGAACTGGGAAGCTGAAGATAGCAGTAGGGCAAATTAAAATGCCACAAAGTTTGTTCTTCTACCAAGATTTGCTGTTTTTCTTGAATATGTATTCTCTGAGTTGCTGTAAGCATTTGGCTAGTTATTAAGGTTCTGAAAAAATTGATTCTGACAGTGTTTGCCAGATTTTTATTGTTGTTGCTTTTATGGTAGAATTGACTTTTGGCGTACCTTACTTGATCACTTTCACAGAGATCTCCACTTAGTCCTTTTAAAAATTCACTGCATCCAGAAACTCACCAAAACCAGCCAACTATTCCTTTAAAAGTCAGCTTTATTTGCTTTTCTTTTTCATTTTCATTTCTTTTTATTTTTTATTTTTGAGTCGGAGTCTCACTCTGTCACCCAGGCTGGAATACAGTGGCATGCTCACGGCCACCACAGTCTCGACTTCCTGAGCTTGGATGATCCTTCTACCTCAGCTTTCCAAGTAGCTGAAACTACAGGCGTGCGCTACCACACCTGCTAATTTTTTTTTAGTTATTGTAGAGATGAGGTCTCACAAAGTGACCCAGGCTGGTCTCTAACACCTGAGCTCAGGCAATCCTCTCACCTCGGCCTCCCAAAGTGCTGAGATTACCGGCTTGAGCCACCGCTCCTGGCTATCTGTTTTTCTTAGTCGCTATAACCTCTAGGCAGGCCTTGAAATGCAGTTTCTCATACTAGTTAAAACCACGGTTTCTGGAATCATATGTTGGTATCTGAATGCCAGCTCTATCACTGCCTATAGGGAGAACTGGAACAAGTGAGTGAAAACTTCCTATGCCTCGGTTTTACCACCTCTAAAATGAAATAATAAAAGTGTTATTGGTAGGAGGGTTAAATGAGTTTGTACTTGTCAAGTGTTTAGTACTGGGTCTGGCACATAATAAACACTCAAGGCTGGGCACTGTGGCTCACGCCTATAATCCCAGCACTTTCGGAGGCTGAGGTGAGAGGATTGCCTGAGCTCAGGGGTTCAAAACCAGCCTGGGCAACTTGGTGAGACCTCACCCCTACAGTAAAATCAAAAAATTCTCCAGGCATGGTGGCATGCGCCGGTAATTCCAGCTACTTGGAAGGCTGACGCCTGAGGCTAGCTGGTCAAGGCTGCAGTGTTAGTGAGCATGCCACTGCACTCCAGCCTGGGCAACAGAGTGAGATTCCAACTCAAAAACAAAAACAAAAAAAACCTCAAAAATTGTCAGGCACTAAATGCATTCAGCAAATAGCTTATCGAAGCTGAATTTATTGAGTTATACACTCATCTCTAGGACTATGTTAGTGAACAAGGCTGACAACGGGTGACAGCTCTATTCTTTTTGGTTTTTCTGAGTCGGAGTCTCACTCTGTTGACCTGGCTGGAATACAGTGGCACATTCACGACCACCGCAGCCTCAACCTTCTAGGCTCAGGCGCTCCTTCCACCTCAGCCTTCCCAGTAGCTGGAACTACAGGCGTGCACCACCAGGGGTGGCTAATTTTTTGATTTATTGTAGAGAAGAGATCTCGCCGTGTTGCTCAGGCTGCTCTTGAACCCCTGGACTCAGGCAGTTCTTTCCCCTCAGCCTCCCAAAGTGCTGGGATTATAGGCGTGAGCCGCTGCACCCAGCCCCTTTTCACAGTTTTTGACAATTTCCATCCAGTATGCTGTTACAAAGATATTTCCCTTAAACCTAATTTTTAAATTTTTTTTTAACTTTAAAGATGTGGGGTACAATTCAGATTTAGGTATACAAGTGGTCATCGTAAAGTTAAAGTCACCTGTTACATCTAAATGTGTTTACCTGACTTTCAGGCCCTTCCCTACCTATCCAACTGAATGCCTGTTTCTTGAAGAAGACTTCCTGCCTCATGGACCTGGGTTTTCGTTTTCTTTTCTTTTCTTTTTTTTTTTTTTTTTTTTTGAGTCAGCGTCTCCCAGACTGGAATGCAGCGGCACACTCACAGCCACCGCAGCCTCGACCTGCTGGGCTCAGGCGATCCTTCCGCCTCAGCCTTCCAAGTAGCTGGACCCACAGGCGTGCGCCACCACGCCCGGTTAATTTTTTATTTATTGTAGAGATGAGGGCTCACCAAGTTGCCCGGGCGGGTCTTGAACCTTCAGGCTCAGGCAATCTATTCACCTCGACCTCCCAAAGTGCTGAGATTACAGGCTGAGCCACCAAGCCTGGTCTGGACCTGGGTTTTCATACATATACTATCATGCTCATTTCTGCCTCTGATATCAGGCTTATGTACCACCCAGTCCTCCCGTTTGGGAATTTCTTTTTTTCCCACTTAGTTCATTTAAATCAATTTCTTGAGACTTTTTTCAAGTCCAAAACTGCCAGGAAACTTCCCTCGCTGATGACTCTTTCTGCAAACATCTATAGTACTTAAGAAACTATACATAGATTTTGAGTATGTATAATGTCTTTTTCTGTTCTTTTTTTTTTTTGAGTTGGAATCTCACTCTGTTGCCCAGGCTGGAGTGCAATGGCATGCTCACCACTGCAGCCTCGACCTGCTAGACTCAGGCGATCCTTTTGCCTCAGCCTTCCAAGTAGCTAGAATTACAGGCACATGCCACCACACCTGGCTAATTTATTTTTTATTTATTGTAAAGATGAGGCCTCGCCAAGTTGCCCAGTCTGGTCTCGAACCCATGGGCTCAGGCAAGCCTCTCATCTCAGCCTCCCAAAGTGCTGGAATTATAGGCGTGAGCCACCGCACCCAGCCTATACCATCATTTTCCAACAACTCCATGTGGGGATGCTTTGCCTCCCTATTCTGGTTTTAAACAAAAAAGGAGGATCTTTGGGCACAGTGGCTCACGCCTGTCATCCCAGCACTTTGGGAGGCTGAGGCAGGAGGATTGCTTGAACTCAGGAGTTTGAGACCAGCCTGGGCAACATAGCGAGACCTTGTCTCTACCAAACATCAAAAAATTAGTCGAGCATGGTGACGTGCACCTGTAGTCCCAGCTACTCATGAGGCTGATACAAGAGGATTGCTTGAGCCCAGGAGTTCGAGGTGGCGGTGAGCAGTGATCATGCCACTGCACTCAGCCTAGGTGACAGAGTAAGACTCCTACTCAAAAAAAAAAAACAGGTCAGACACAGTGACTCTCTCCTATAATCCCAGCACTTTGGGAGACTGAAGTGAGAGGATTGCCTGAGCGCACAGGTTTGAGACCAGCTGGAGCAACTTGGCGAGACTTCAACTTTACAATAAATTTTAAAAATTAGCCAAGCATGGTGGTGCACGCCTGTAGCTCCAGCTACTTGGAAGGTTGAGGCAGAAGGATCACCTGAGCCCAGCAGGTAGAGGCTGTAATGGCTGTGAGCATGCCACTGCACTCCAGCCTGGGTGATGGAATAAGACTCCAATGTTATTTCAAAATTTGAATTTGAAAATATTTAGACCTGAGTAATAGATAGCAATAATGAAAATATATAGCAAAACTAGTGAGATGCAACGAAACCAGTGCTTAAAGGAAAAGGTACAGTCTTAATTACCCATCCTAGCAAGAAAAATGCAAAAATTAATGAGTTATGGCTGGGTATGGTGGCTCATGCCTGTAACCTCAGTACTTTGGAAGGCTGAGGCAGGAGGAGTTTGAGACTAGCCTGGGCAACACAGTGAGATCTTGTCTCTACAAAAAATAAAAACAAATTAATTGGGCATGGTGGCACACATCATTAGTCCCAGCTATGCAGGAGGCTGAGGTAGAAGGGTCGCCAGAGCCCAGGAGGTCAAGGCTGCAGTGAGCCATGATCACGCCACTGCCCTCCAGCCTGGGTGACAGAGTGAGACTCTGGACTCAAAAAAATTTTTTAAATAAATAAATAAGTTATCAACTACCTTTGAAAGTTAGGAGCACAGCAATTAAAACAGATTCAAAGAATTATGAGGAAGAGAACATTTTATTAATACACTAAACTAATGTTTATTGAGCAACTACTATTAGGCCTTTAAGAGTCAGCTTCAGCCGGGTTTGGTGGCTCAGCCTGTAATCCTGTGCCTTGGGAGGCTGAGGGGAGTGGACTGCCTGAGCCCGTGGGTTCGAGACCCACCTGGACAACTCGGTGAGACCTCATCTCTACAATAAATCAAAAAAAAAATTAGCCAGGTGTGGTGGCACACGCCTGTATTCCAGCTACTTGGAAGGCTGAGGCGGAAGGATTGCTGGAGACCAGCAGGTCAAGGCTGCGGTGACCGGGAGCGGCCACTGCACTCCAGTCTGGGCAGCAGAGTGAGACTCCAACTCAAAAAAAAAAAAAAGTCAGCTTCAAGCTAAGCCGACAAAGTCTCCTCATGGAACTTAGTGTCTCTGTAACCAAACGCAAAAATAAGCATAATGCTTAGCATGCTCGTCAACAAGCAATCTGAGTTCTAGACCAGCCACCAGCTACATGTGTTTAGGCAAATCATTTATTCTCCCTGTACCTTTTTTCCCTAGCTGGAAAGGAGATCATAATATCTATCCTGTCTGTCAGGTGATACAACCAATGGGGAAAGTATAAGCATTATACACATATAAGATGATTATTCTTATCTAAATCATCTACCCTCCATTTTACCACCCTTGTCTTCCCAGAATTGGCAAAACACAATTGCAGCTTGATTTAAACTTTTTTCCCTTTAATTGCGTACAGTCCATGATATGGATCTACAGGGCAGTTTTAAATCTCAATGCTGGGAGATACGGAGTGCTGGGCACCTGTTGCTGTAAATTCAAGACACAGCATAAACCCCTGCATCTTCTCTAAGATACACGCCTTGGATTTCTGCAGTTCTACACTGTGGGATTTTCACAGTGGGATGTAGTACTTCCCAGCTGTCCTGTCCCATACTTCAATATCAAAGATTCCCAACACATCAAACACTGAATTAAAAATTGCTTCTTCAGGCCGGGCTCAGTGGCTCAGCCTGTCATCCCAGCACTTTGGGAGGCCGAGGTGAGTGGATTGCCTG
Organism: Cephalopachus bancanus; assembly: GCA_027257055.1. Classification (NCBI taxonomy): domain Eukaryota; kingdom Metazoa; phylum Chordata; class Mammalia; order Primates; family Tarsiidae; genus Cephalopachus; species Cephalopachus bancanus. The sequence continues at coordinate 13,911 of JAPVLO010000292.1, read as the reverse complement.
AGCCTGCGGGTTCGAGACCCGCCTGGGCAACTTGATGAGACCTCATCTCTAGTCGGGCGTGGTAGCGCGCGCCTGTAGTTCCAGCTACTCGGAAGGCTGAGGCGGAAAGATCGCCGGAGCCCAGCAGGTCGAGGCTGCGGTGGCCAGAAGCGGCCACTGCACTCCAGTCTGGGCGACAGAGTGAGACTCCAACTCAAAAAAAATAAAATAAAATAAAATAAAAAATAAAAATTGCTTCTTCGGGTGCGGTGGCTGATGCCTATAATCCCAGCAGTTTGGAAGTCAGAGGTGAGAGGATTGCCTGAGTCCAGGTGTGAGACCTCGTCTCTACAATAAATCAAAAAAATTAGCCAGACAAGGTGGCACATGCCTGTGGTTCCAGCTACTTGGAAGGCTGAGGCGGAAGGATCGCCTGAGCCCAGCAGTTCGAGGCTGCGGTGGCCATGAGCATGCCACTGCACTCCAGCCTGGGAAACAGCATGAGACTCCACTCAAAACAAGCAAACAAACAAAACTGCTCTGGATCTCTGGCTGGTCAATCCAGGACTCAGGGGAGAGTACTGTCACCCTCTGAATACCCATCCCATACTAGGCTGTACGTGGCCTTGTGTCCAGTGAACAAGGCCAGCTTGAAAAAAGACCACACCCTAGAGGAGAAACTAAGAGGACTTAGTCCATCTTCAAAGCTTCCTTCTACCCCGTCATTATTCTAGATGGACGATCTGGTGACCAGCTGGCCACTGTTATTAATCTCTTATGTGACAGAGAAGCAGTTTGTGGATGTGTCGGGGGATGGAAGGGGGAAATTCAAACTAAGGCACAGAAGACAGAGATTTCCCATCAAAGCTACAAGATCAGGTCAAAGCCAGAGCAGAAAGTTGCAGAATTTTATTCAATCATAGACCATTACTGTTCTCTCCTACTGCTCACTACGATACTGTTGAATTTTGTGTGTGTGTGATGGCTTCTTATGTTTGGAAGTCTTTCTTGGTGGAGTTTATCTCATATGAGAGTGTGTGTGTGTGTGTGTGTGTGTGTGTGTGTGTGTGTGTGTGTGTGTGTATGTGTGTGTGTGGTGTGTGTGTGTGTGTGTGTGTGTGTATACAATTTGAAGAGGGCCTCGAGCTGGGTCAATTCTATTAGAATTGTGTCTGAAATAGATCCCCTCCCTATTCCCCTGGCTATGTCCTAATTCAAGGCCAATCGTCTTGGGCCTGGACTTTTAACATGCTTCCCCATGCCCACCTGCAACTGGCCTCTCCCCACTCCATTTCTCCTCCCAGTTGCTACCAACACAACCTTTGGAATAAGGTCATCTCTAGTTGAAATTCCTTCCACAGTTCTAAGTTTCCTTCTGAGTAAAGTTCTGCTTAGGACATCATTCAAAGCCATCCACATTCTAAATTCAAATTAAATTTTCAATCTCAGGCCAAGCGAGGTGGCATATGCCTGTAATCCCAGCACTTCGGGAGATCAAAGTGAGAGGATTGCCTGAGCCAACAGATTCAAGACCAACCCGGACAACTTGGTAAGACCTCGTCTGTACAATAAATCAAAAAGTAGCTGGTAGCCGGGTGTGGTAGCATGCAACTGTAGTTCCAGCTACCTGGAAGACTGAGGCAGAAGGATCGCCAGAGCCCAGCAGGTCAAGGCTGTGGTGGCTGGGAACATGCCACTACACTTCAGTCTGGGCAATGAAATGAGACTCCAACTCAAAAAAAAGTAGCCGGGCATGGTGGCATGTGTCTGTATTTCCAGCCACTTGGAAGGCTGAGGTGGAAGGATCGCCAGAGCCCAGCAGGTCAAGGCTGCAGTGGCCATGAGTAGCATGCCACTGCACTCCAGTCTGGGTGACAGAGTGAGACTACTACTCAAAAACAAAAAAATCTAAAAACTATTTGGGCATGGTGGCACATGCCTGTAGTCCCAGTTACTCAGGAGGTTAAAGCAGCAGGATATCCTGATCCCAGGAGGTCAAGCCTGTGGTGAGCCATGATTGTACGTCTATACTCCAGCCTGAATGACAGAGTGAGACACTGACTAAAAAAAATTTTTTTTTAATGTCTTACTTCTCGGCAGCCACCCCATCCTGTGACTCAGTAACATCCTCTGTGCCTCCAGGTCTTTTTTTGTGCCACTTCCTTCCTACAAGATGGACGTTTCCTGTGAGCAACATGCCAAAATCATTTCCGCCGTGAAATTTGTTCCAACCCTACCACCTCTTCCCATCTTTCCCGTCTTCCACACCCCATATCATTTGGTCCATAACCCTTAAAAGAGTACATTCTGCATCTCAATATAATTGTTGACGTGTCTGTCTCCCCAATTACATGAATTCAAGAACTATCATTCGACCAGGCAGGATGGCTCATGCCGTTAATCCCAGCACTTTGGGAGGCAGAGGCAAGAGGATTGCCTGAGTCCACAGGTTGGAGACCAGCCTGGGTGACATGGAGAGACCTTGTCTCTACAAATAAATCAAAAACTTAGCTGAGCGTGATGGTGCACGTCTGTAGTTCCAGCTACTTGGAAGGCTGAGGTGGAAGATTCGCCTGAGCCCAATAGGTCGAGGCTGCAGTGGCCATGAGTGTGCTGCTGCACTCCAGCCTGGATGACAGAGTAAGACTCCAACTCAAAAAAAAAAAAAAGAACTGTGATTTATCTCTGACCCTTAGAATCTATTGCACAGAGCCCAGTAGGAGTTTAAAGACTGTTGACTGTGTGGATAAATGAAGCAAATAATCAAATAAATAAAATGTTGATCACTGTGGTATGTACAATAGTACACCCACATTTGTGTCTATTAGATTTTCTGAACAGGCCGGGCCAGGTGGCTTATGCCTGTAATCCCAGCTCTTTGGGAGGCGGAAGCGAGAAGATTGCTTGAGCCCAGGTGTTTGTGGCCAGCCTGGGCAACATAGTGAAACCTCATTTCTACAAAAAAAAAGTATTTTTCAAATTACCCAGGTGTGGTGGCACACCTCTGTAGTCCTAGCTACTCAGGAGGCCAAGACAGATGGATTGCTTGAGCCCAAGTGTTGAAGACCAACCTGGGCAACATAGCAAGATCTTGTCTCTACAAAAAATAAAAAACGAAAAAATTACGACTGGGTACAGTGACTCACAGTTATAATCCCAGCACTTTGGGAGGCAAAGGCAAAAGGATTGCCTAAGCCCAGGGGCTTGAGATCAGCCTGGGCAACTTGGTGAGATCTCATCTCTGTAATTAAAAAAAAAAATTAGCTGGGCATGGTGATGCCCACCTGTGGTTCCAGTTACTTGGAAGACTGAGGGGGAAGCATCACCGGAACCCAGTAGGTAGAGGCTGCGGTGGCCGTGAGTGTGCCACTGCACTCCAGTCTGGGCAACAGAGGGAGATTCCTATTCCAAAAAAAAAAGGCGGGGGATACTTGTCTCTACCATAAATCAAAACATTAGCCAGTGGAAGGCTGAAGCGGAAGGATCACCTGAGCCCAGAAAGTTGAGGCTTCTGAGTCGTGATCGTCATGATCATGTCACTGCACTCTAGCCTGGGTTACAGAGCAAGACCTCGACTCAAAAAAAAAAAAAAAAATCAAGAAACATGGCCTGAAAATGGGACAGGTGATTTGGAAATGGAAAATGTCCTAGGAAATATGTTTGTGCTGCCATATACCTGTACCCCACAACCACCTCAAGAACATTTCAGGACTCGTTATCCGCATTCCCTTCCTCTACCAAAACCCACGGCCATATTTCAAATGAGATTTCTCAGTTATCAATCCAAGACCATAAATTGCCTTTATATTGTTGTTTAAGGCTTTGTCTGGGTCCAGGGGCCATAAACCTTTCAGTTTCCCTTAATAGACTAAGACACTGAAGCCAAGATTAGCTCTGCTTTACTTTTTCTCTTTTTTTCTTTTTTGAATTCAAGTCTCACTCTGTCACCCAGGCTGGAGTGCAGTGGCACACTCACTGTCATCCCAGTGTCGACCTGCTGGGCTCCAGCTATCCTTCTGCCTTAGCCTTCCAAGTAACTGGAACTACAGGTGCATTACCATGCCCAGCTAATTTTTTGATTTATTGTAGAGACAAGGTCTCACCATATTGCCCAGGCTGGTCTCGAACCCATGGGCTCAGGCAATCCTCTCGCCTCTGCCTCCCAAAGTGCTGGGATCAGAGGCATGAGCCACTGCACCCGGTTTGCTTTACTTTCAGTTCTCAATCAATTACGTACTTTGGAAAAGCCCAATACTAGTGGGTGCCTAGCTTTGTGCTAGTAAGCTACTGTGAAGAAGATACAGTGATTATTTTCTTACTATGTACCAAGTACTGGGTTAAGAACTTTAGACGCAGCCGGGCTCAGTGGCTCAGCCTGTAATCCCGCACCTTTGGGAGGCTGAGGTGAGTGGACTGCCTGAGCCCGCGGGTTCAAGACCTGCCTGGGCAACTTGGTGAGACCTCATCTCTACAATAAATCAAAATGAGCCGGGCATGGTAGCGCGCGCCGGTAGTTCCAGCCACTTGGAAGGCTGAGGCGGAAGGATCACTGGAGCCCAGCGGGTCGAGGCTGCGGTGGCCGGGAGTGGCCACAGCACTCCAGTCTCGGTGACAGAGTGAGCTCCAACTCAAAAATAAAAATAAAAAAAGAACTTTAGATGCACATCTCTTTCAATTCTCCCAACAGCCCTTTGCAAATGATTATCATGATGTCAATATTGTTGAGAAGACTAATGATTATCATGATGTCAATATTGTTGAGAAGACTCAGGCTTAAAGAGGTAAAACCACCCACCCAAAGCCCTGTACAGCTAGTCAATAGCAAAGGTAACCTTTAAACCCAGCACTGAATGCCTCAGAAGTCTGTCCTCTTAACAACAAGCACCTTACAGTCTATCTGGGGAGATAAGACATTCACATATAAATAACCGGAAAGCAGTATTCCTTGAAATGCCAGGATGTGAGTCTTCAAGTCACAAATCACAATGGCTTCCCAGGGCCAGACTGAAATTTGTTCTTCTGAACCCGGAGGGACATTCAGAAGGAATAAGCCTGAGTTTTATAACAAAAGAAAAGTTTACAAGAGCCCTGAATGATATACAATCAATAAATTCAGTGAGCCAAGGTATAGGGCGAGCAGACAGGAGAACTCACAGAAAAATGCCACCAGAGGTAGTAAGAAGTATTTGTCAAATATTTTCCAGTTCTCCAAGCATTTTCACATCTATTATGCCACATCATCTTCACAACGACCCTGTGAAACGCAAGCGGTCTCTATTTTGCAAGTGAGAACAAAGCATCGATCGAGTAGCTCACCCCACATCACTGTCACCAAGTGATGTTCCAAAGTGGTCAGTATGCGGGATCGGCCCCGGATCTCTGCCTCCAGCTCCTGTGTTTTCCGTTGTGTTTTCACTCGGGACTCCGGCAGCCCTGTCCAGTCTGTCTGCTCTTCTGGGAGGTTTCCTCCTATCTGGCCTCCTGCTAGCGGGTCCTGCTGGAGGCCCTTTCATCAGTTCAACTGCTAACAGTCTTTACCGACTGCCATGGAAGCTTCCAACAGCCACATTCCATCCACCCGACCCTTCTGCCTTTAGAGAATCAGAGATCCCTTGGTTCCGGGACGAGAATTGGGTAGGCTCATGAAACCTCAAGCTCTCGAAACTCATGAGTATCAGCCAGGCATGGTAGTCCGTGCCTAAAATCCCAGCACTTTGGGAGGTCAAGACAAAAGGATTGCTTGAGCCCAGGAGGTCGAGACTAGCCTGGGCAACATAGTAAGACCTCGTCTCTACAAAAAACCAAAAAATTAGCTGGGTGTGCTAGTGCGTGCCTGTAGTCTCAGTTACTCGGGAGGCTGAGACAGAAGAATTGTGTGAGCCAGTGGGTTAAGGCTGCAGTGAGCCATGATCATTCCACTGCGCTCCAGCCTAGGTGACAAAGCGAAACTCCAACTCAAAGCAAAACAAAACAAAAACTGTCAAGATTATCTTTTTTTTTTTCTGCAGCAAGTTTCGCACCCTACACCAAGGAAAAGCTGATCACACTGATCACACTGGGTGACTTTCCAAGCATTTTAACATCGCGAAACTTGAAATGGGAGAAATACCGATATTTCTGAAATTCTACTTCTGAGTATCTTATTGTTTTTCCCCTTTCTCTACGCTCCCCTATGATAGTCTAGCTTTCTTGCAGTCAAAAAAAATGTATTGAGCACCTATTACACACCAGAGACTTAGTCGAGAGAATACGTCACTGAGCATCGCAGGAAAACTGATTGGTCTCATGAAACTTACATTCTAGTAGGAGGGAGAGTGAGATTAACAAAATAAGAAACATGCCAGCCGGGCTCGGTGGCTCAGCCTGTAATCCCGCGCCTTTGGGAGACTGAGGTGAGTGGATTGCCGGAGCCCGCGGGTTCGAGACCCGCCTGGGCAGCGAGACCTCATCTCTACAATAAATCAAAAAATCAGTCGGGCGTGGTAGCATGCACCTGTAATTCCGGCTACCTGGAAGGCTGAGGTGGAAGGATCGCCGGAGCCCAGCAGGTCGAGACTGCGGTGACCGGGAGCGGCCACTGCACTCCAGTCTGGGCGACGGAGTGAGACTGCAACTCAAAAGAAAAAAAAAGAAAGAAAGAAACATGCCAAATGGTGAGATGCAAAGTTAGCTGGGGACAGTGGCTCTTGCCTGTAATCCCAGCACTTTGAGAGGCGGAGGAGAGGATTGCCTGAGCCCAAGGGTTCAAGACCAACGTGGGCAACTTGGCAAGATCTTGTCTCTACGATAAATCAAAAAAATAACCAGGTGTGGTGGCACATGCCTATGGTTTCAGCTACTTGGGAGGCTGAGGTGGAAGGATCATCTGAGCACAGCAGGTCAAGGCTGCAGTGGCTGTGAGTTTGACACTGCACTCCAACCTGGGCAATAAGGTGAGACTTCAACTCAAAAAAAAAAAAAAGAAAAAGAAAAGAAAGTTAAGGAGTTAGAAAAATGGCTATTAGAAAATGACTAGTAGCCGGGCTCAATGGCTCAGCCTGTAATCCCGTGCCTTTGGGAGGCTGAGGTGAGTAGATTGCCTGAGCCTGCGGGTTCGAGACCCGCCTGAACAACTTGGCGAGACCTCATCTCTACAATAAATCAAAAAATCGGCCGGGCGTGGTAGCGCATGCCTGTTATTCCTACTACTTGGAAGGCTGAAGCGGAAAGTTCACTGGAGCCCAGCAGGTCGAGGCTGCGGTGGCCGGGAGCGGCCACTGCACTACAGTCTGGGTGACAGAATGAGACTCCAACTCAAAAAAAAAAAAAAAAAAAGAAAGAAAGAAACATGCCAAATGGTGAGATGCAAAGTTAGCTGGGGACAGTGGCTCTTGCCTGTAATCCCAGCACTTTGAGAGGCAGAGGAGAGAATTGCCTGAAGAAAAAAAAAAAAAGAAAAGACAATGACTAGTGGAGCGGGATCTATTTGAGAAAGGTTAGTCAGGGAAAGCAACTTTATTTTTATTTTATTTTATTTTTTTTTGAGTCGGAGTCTCACTCTGTCGCCCAGACTGAAGTACAGTGGCCGCTCCCGGCCACCGCAGCCTCGACCCGCTGGGCTCCGGCGATCCTTCCGCCTCAGCCTTCCGAGTAGCCGGAATTACAGGCACGCGCTACCCGGCCCCGGGTGATTTTTTGATTTATTGTAGAGATGAGGTCTTGCTGCCCAGACGGGTCTCGAACCCGCCGGCTCAGGCAATCCACTCACCTTAATGAGACACCTGAACGCAATAAGGGAGCAAGCAATGCCAACTGGTGCCCTGGGAAGGGCTTTCCAGGCACAGAGAACGTAGGCAAAGGCCCTGAGATTAGCTCATACTCAAGCTATTCACGGAATGGTAAGGAGGCCAGTGTGGCCAGCGCAGAGTGAGCAAAGGAGATGAGGTCAGCATGAGCAAGCGAGGGCCCTGATTTTGTAGTGCCTTGCAGGCTTAGAGAAGATGGCTGTTTTTCAGGCATTCAACCTCATTCAAACAAGCCAAGCAATTACTTTAAGCCAGAATTGTTGGGTGCTGATGACAGGGATGAGTAAGACGAAAACTTTACTGTTGAGAAGCTCAGAGTCCAACGGAGAACAGACACAAGTTAGCAGATGACAGTGTAACAAGCAGTGGGAGAAAGTGAAGCCCAGAGTACGGTGATCAGGAGGAGAGAGACGCTGGCTAAGCTGCGGCGTTGTGAGGTGAGCTTGGTCAGACTTGTCACTGAACAGTGTGGAGAATGAGGGCGACAGGACTTAAAGACCAGTCCCCAGTGCTGTGGGCTCTGAGGAGCACGTGGCCACTGTCGTCCAAGGCTGGTGTCCAGGCAAATGACTGGTCTCCTAAGGGCACACAGGGTGTGAGGCCGACCTAGAAGGTTGTACTTCCCTCTCTGGAAAGATTATGAATAAGAGTTACCAGGAAGAAAACGCTCCTGGAATCCCACTTGGGAAGGTTGTTTGTCTTTAATTAGTGTGATTTTTTTTTTTTTTTTCTTTTCACTCGGTTATCCAGGCTGGAATGCAGTGGCATAATCATGGCTCACCACAGCCTCAACCTTCTGGGCTCAGACGATCCTTCCGCCTCAGCCTCCTGAGTAGCTGGGACTACAGGCGCATGCCATCACTAACTTTTTTATTTATTTTATTTTTTGTAGAGATGAAGCCTGTCTATGTTGCCCGGGGTGGTCTCAAACTCCTGGGTTCAAGCAATCCTCCTGCCTTGGCCTACCAAAGTGCTGGGATTGCAAATGTGAGCCACAGAGTCTAGCTCATAATTAGTGTGACCTTTGTTTTGGGAGGGCTTTTTTGTTTGTCTGTCTGTTTGTTTGTTTGTTTATAAGTAGGAGTCTCACTCTGTCACCCAGGCTGGAGTGCAGTGGCACACTCATGGCCACCACAGACTTGATATGCTGGGCTTAAGCAATCCTTCCACCTCAGCCTTCCAAGTAGCTGGAACACACCTGGCTAATTTTTGATTTATTGTAGAGATAAGGTCCCGCCAAGTTGGCAAGGCTGTAGTGTGACTTTTGGAAGTCAGCCTATTTCATGCTGCCAGGCACACAGCTCCAGCAATTTCATTTCCTTTGATCAAAGGATAATTGAGTGACAAGAGTATATCTCTCAAAAATAGTCTCAGAGGCCAGGTACGGTTGCTCAGCCTGTAATCCCAGCACTTTGGGTGGCTGAGGTAAGAGGATTGCCTGAGCCCATGGGTTCGACACCAGTCTGGGTAACTTGGTGAGACCTAGTCTCTACAATAAATCACAAAAACTAGCCAGATGTGGTGGCACATGCCTGTAGTTCCAGATCCTTGGAAGGCTGAGGGAGAAGAATAGCTAAGTCCAGCAGGTGGAGGCTGTGGTGGCCGTGAGCATGCCACTGCACTCCAGCCTGGGCGATAGGAGTAAGATTCCCGGTGGCTCAGCCTGTAATCCCGTGCTTTGGGAGGCTGAGGTGAGTGAATTGTCTGAGCCCACGGGTTCGAGACCAGCCTGGGCAACTTGGCGAGACCTCATCTCTACAATAAATTTTTAAAAAATTAGCCGGGTGTGGTAGTGCACGCCTGTAGTTCCAGCTACTTGGAAGGCTGAGGCGGAAGGATTGCCAGAGCCCAGCAGGTCGAGTCTGCGGTGGCCAGGAGCAGCCACTGCATTCCAGTCTGGGTGACGGAGTGAGATTTCTAAAAAAAAAAAAAAAAAAAGAAGTCTCAGGAAAGGAAAATGCATTTGAGGTGCTTCCTCCCTCCAGCGGCATCCAGGGAAGAAATATTAAAAATAGCAGAGGGTCACACCCCATCTCAGCAACCCAAGGGCATGTCCAGGTTTTATAAGAGTCTAAAATGTATATAGTCATTGGTTGGAGTTTTTTTTGGGGGGGAGGGAGGTCTCTTTAAGGAAAAGGACACTAAATTATGAATTTCTAATCACTAGATTGACCAGGTGTGGTGGCTCATTCCTATAATCCCAGCACTTTGGGAGGCTAAGGTGAGAGGATTGCTTGAGCCCAGGAGTTTGAGACCAGCTTGGACAACATAGAGAGACCCCATCTATAAGATAAAATAAAATAAAATAGCCAGGCATGGTGCTACACACTTGTAGCCCCAGCTGCTCGGGAGGCTGAAGCGGGAAGATTGCCTGAGCCCTGGAGTTCAAGGTTACAGTGAACTGTAATTGTGCCACTGCACTCCAGCCTGCATGACAGAATGAGATCCTAACTCAAAAGAATTAAAAATAAAATAAAATCACTAGGTAGTTTCTTATGCAAATGTGGGGCCCTGCTGACACTTAAGCTTCAGTATATCTGCCTCAATAGCAATAGTTTTGGGAGATCATTTTTTTTATCCACCAAACACATATCAGATGGCTAATGGGTTATGGGCACTGAGTAGAGTACAGGGACAGAAACAAGGTGAGACCAGATGTGGCAAGAAATGCCCCATTTAGAGGAGGAGATGGATAAACAGGTGGTTGTGGAACTACACCATGAAAACAAGAATAAGCGCTCCGTCCACAGAGCATTATGGGTGCGGAGGGGAGTGGCATTCTGGAGGTGAGGGTGGTTCAGGTGTCCTCCTGAGGGACGTGACACCGGGGGGTGGGGGGTGGGATTTGTGACTACCCTAAACACTGTGTAGAAAACACGTTTGGGGTAATAGTTTATGTCCCTTGAAGCTAGGAGCTCTGTCAGCTAAAAGTAGAAAAGCCTTACACGGCAAACCCAGTACTTGCTTAAAGACTCATTACTGCCAAGATGAGCTGTCGACTATTAGCTTGATATTCTCTCCAGAGTAAAATGGCAGTCCTGTTATGGACTGAATTGTGTCCCTTCCAAATTAATCTATTGATTAAAGCCTTAACCCCCCATGTGAGCAATATTTGGCCTTTAAGAAGGTGATTAAGGTTAAATGAGATCATAAGGGTAAGGCTCTGATCCCATACCATAGGCATCCTTACAAGAAGAGGAAGACACACCAGATCTCTCTCTCTCTCTCTCTCTCTCTCTCTCTCTTCTCTCTCTCTCTCTCTCTCTCTCTCTCTCTCCAGTAGAGAAGGTCAAGGGAGAAGTGGATACTTGTGAAGAAAGGAAGAGCTGAGAGGTATCCTGCCTTTATAACATTTACTCTTAGCCAGGCACTGTGGTTCACACCTATAGTCCTTGTACTTTGGGAGGCCGAAGCAGGATTGTTTGAGCCCGAAAGTTCGAGACTAGCCTCGACAACAGAGCAAGACTTCATCTCTACAAAAAATAAAAAAATTAGTCAGTCAGGTGTAGTGGCTCATGCCTATAATCCCAGCACTTTGGGAGGCGGAGGCAAAAGGATTGCCTGAACTCCAACTCAAAAAAAAAAAAAAATTAGCCAAGCAAGGTGGTGTACACCTGTAGCCCAGATTCTCAGGAGTCTGAGGTGGAAGAATCATCCAAGTCCAGGAAGTCAAGGCTACTGTGAGCTGTGATCATGCCACTGTGCTCCAGCCTGGCAGACAGAGTGAGACTTCAACTCAAAAAATCAAAAATAAAAACAAAAAAAACTCACCCTTGCCAGAGTAAAAATGTACCACAAGAACGGCACCAAGCCATTCATGAGAGATCACCTCCATGACTTGGATATCTCTTATCAGGCCCCACCTCCCAGCACAGCCGTGTCGGGGACCAAATTTCCTTTTTTTTTTTGAGTTGGAGTCTCACTCTGTTGTCCAGGCTGGAGTGCAGTGGCACACTCCCGGCCACTGCAGCCTCGACCTGCTGGACTCAGGCGATCCTTCTGCCTCAGTCTTCCAAGTAGCTGGAACTATAGGTGCGTGACACCATACCCGGCTAATTTTTGATTTATTGTAGAAACAAGGTCTCACCAAGTTGCCCAGGCTGGCCTTGAACCCATGGGCTCCGGCAATCCTCTCACCTTGAACTCCCAAAGTGTTAGGATTATAGGCGTGAGCCACCGTGCCGGCCAAGGGGACCAAATTTCAACATGATCTTGGTGGGAACAAACGACCATAGCTGCATCCATCAATTCAATCCAACTCGACACCAAGTAGTGGAGCTGGCACAGACCCCACAGTGACACATGACTGCCCTCACTTCAGGGGTCTGAGCTACTGCACTTCTGCTTGACTACAAACGCAAGGGTTCCCATGACGCCCCTTGGGTGGAGTCATTTCCTAGAACGACTCACAGAATTCAGGAAAGCACTTGGTGTACATTTACCAGTTTACTGAAAAAATGTAAACCTCAGGAATAACCAACAGAAGAGATGCCCAGGACTCGGAGAGAGCAGGACACACAGAGTCTCTGTGCTCCCTCCGGCGTTCTGCCTCCGCCCACACCCCCCACTGGTACAAACCAAACAAAAGTTCCCTGGGTTCCATTGCCCCCCAGAGTTTCCATAACCCACCTCCCGTGACCCGCCTGCCCTTTCTGAAGGTTAGGGGAGAGGACTGAAAGTTCAGTCTTTTGGGTACCTCACCCCCGTCCTGAAGATATCTCAGGGCTCTCACCTGAGTCACCTTATTAGCATAAACTTAGATGTGGTTGAAAGAGCTCCTGTGAATAAAAAGAGACACACAATGAGCTGGGCGTGTTGGGGCCTACCTGTAGTTCCAGCTACTTGGAAGCCTGAGGCGGAAGGTTCTCCTGAGCCCAGTAGGTCGAGGCTGTGGTGAGCCGTGAGCAGCAGTCCACTGAATACTCCAGCCTGGGCGACAGAGTGAGACTTGAACTCAAAAAAAAACAAAAACAAAAACAAAACACTCACTGTGTCGCCCAGGCTGGCGTGCAGGGGCACTGCACACGGTTCACCACAGTCTCGACCTCCTGGGCTCAGGTGATCCTTCCGCCTCAGCCTCTTGAGTAGCTGGAACCACAGGCACGTGTCACCAGGCCCAGCTCATTTTTTTTATTTTTATTTTTATTTTCTTGTACAGATAAGCTCTCGTCATGTTGCGTAGGGTGATCTCTAACTCCTGGTTTCAAGTAATCCTCCTGTCTTGGCCTTCCAAAGTGCTGGGATTCCAGACGTGAACCACTGAGTCCGGCAGGTTCTTCAATGAGCGTGTCTCAGTTAATTCCTAGACTAGCCTGGGAACACAAGAAGCATGATGAGGGACTAAAAATAGCCGAGAAATCCCTTTTCTCTGAAATCAGGAAAGCCACGAGAGACCTTTCTTTGATTTGGTGAGAGGCCATACTGCCAGGATAATGTCTGGCCCCAATTCTGTACATAACCTTGGTGACAGAATAGAGAAAGTAGCATACATTTGGGACTATTTTTTTTAAGGTTACGTTTCTTCTTTGGTTGTTTCTGTAGAATCAGCCCTGATTCCCTGCCCCCTTCGCTGAAGCCTTGTGAGCTGACAGAGTGACAGAAAGCAGAGGCTGGCATACGGTGCCCTTGGCACTCCTGCAGCCGAGAACCCACCGTTTCCCTATGCGGACGCTTGCCAGGGCTGCGTCTGAGCAAGCTGCAGAGAGACAGAGGGTTGCAGGGAGACGCATCAGCACCAGGAAAGCATCGGAGCCGGAGCGGGCCAGCAGGCTGCGCCACGGCAATCAATTCTGCAGCAGGCCTTGGGAGCCTTTCGGAAGCTCCTTTCACCGCGTTCCAAGGGCTCTTGCATCGAAGAGCACACGGCTCTCTGCTCTTCCCAACACGGCCAACGCGGGGAGGACCGCTTGGGCCGCCCCATGGCTTCTGCTGCGAGAGTTTCTCACATGTGTTTCGCGGAAAGCGAGATGATCTAAGGTGGAACGATTGGAGATTTGGAACTCGGAAAGTCCCGAGTCCTCAAGCTGAAGTGTCTCAAGAGACCATCGTGTTCGTTTCTAGTGTGCATGCTTAACGTTGAGAGTTGAGGTGGTTCACGCCTGTAAGCCCAGCACTTTAGGAGGCCGGGGTGGGAGGATTTTGGGGGGGT